>JBBDGP010000632.1:285000-885000 GCA_037952835.1 Lithobates septentrionalis
TTCCCTGACACCAAGAGAAAAAAGGTGACAGGGGAGGGACCTCCAGCAGATTGACAGCCTTAGCTCTGTTCCTGTGTGCTGTGTGAAGGGGGTGTGTCTCTTCCCTCCAATCAGCATGCAGAGCAGTGTAACTTCAGCTCTCTGCCCCCCTCCCCCCCTTTTTCTGACAGCTCAGACAAGTTTATAGATTCTGGACTTTGAACTGATGTAGAGAAGAGAAGGCTGCAGACAAACAGATACAACTTATGTAGGAGCATTAGTTTCAACTCTGTGTATCACCCGAGGCCACTCACGTCACTGGGTATATGTAGGGGTTTACAACCACTTTAAGTCCCGATTCATACTGGTGCGATGGGGGAAACCCTGCGATTCAGTGCCAGTTCCCGCATCGCACCTGAATCGCACACTGGTTGACACTGAGATCTGCTGCAGGTGCCAATGTAAATTTAATGACACCCCCAGATCAGTTTGCAGATCGCACTGTGAATTGTCAAATGGTGCAGGAATTGGATCGCAGGTATGCAATCCGGTTCCAGCGCAGACCAAAAAAAGGGTCCTGCACCATTTTGGTGCGAATGCAATGCGATTTCAGCCATACCGTTCGTATGGCGGAATTCACATCGCACAGACATCGTATGTGATCTGCACAGCAATGCAGTGCGAATCGCATGGGATGTCTGTGATTGCACAAGTGTGAACCCAGCCTTAGTTTACTTTTATTGTAGAAATTATATCTGGGGAAGTCAATTTGATTGGCAGTTTTCTGCCCACCCCTTACAGCTCTAGTACCCCATGCTATTGCCCAGATTGCTTCTATTATATTCCACTACTGACTGCATAATAGCTGTGGCCACCATGAGCCTTTCCAGGTGTGGAGAAACAAAATGTCCCAAAATGCTTAAACAGCCAGAGTGCTACAGGGTGCAAAACCTTGCGGTCCATTGTTTATAGTGTCCAAAAAAAAAAAGATCATTTTGTTTATATAAGCGTTGGTAATTCAAATATATTCCTCAGTAACCACAAAGGATTTATATCCACTTTCCGTGCACCAATTTTCTTTGCAAATCCAGATATTATCTTGTAAATGTAGCAGTGACATCATCACTGTGCTGTACATAGACTGTGCGGACAGCAGAGTGGTGGGAGGGGCCCAGCAGGCACCACCCACTACAGGCTGCCTGCAGAAAACTACAGGAGGGGGCGGAGACCAGACCAGTCCTCCTGCACAAGGAGAGAGAGCAGCAGTGATCGGTCTTTATTACAGGAAGCTCCTACACAGAGGGAAAGTTTCACACTGGATTACTGCACAGATCTGGAATAAATACATAGAGTACACCAAGATTCAAGAATACATATGATGAATGGATTTAGACAATATTTTCTTATCCCGGAGTTCAGCTTCAAATCACCCACCAACATTCAATATCTTTTTTTTGAAAATTCTTTTTGTTGAGTTTGCATAAAAAAATAAAACAAAAACAAAAAAGTTGCATAATACAGCTCTGGGCATACGCCGGCTGAGGTAACAACCATTAAAACAATCCTATACATTTATACTTATCTATATAACTTCTATACCTTAAACTACCCGTGTACCCATCCATAAAACAGTTACCTTTCCGGCATGTGCCAGAAATGTAACACTCCCATTGGTTGTGCTCTCAACCAAACTGTCAAACCATCCAATGGCTGGTGTCATAACGGATCACATGTGCAGCATCATGGCAGTTGTAGATTAAACAGAGGCCAAGATGGCGGCTTCGTTGGCTGAAAACGATAGGAGGGTTTACTTCCACTTTAAGATTGGGAGGACTGGGGGAGGATAGTGTGTCAAACATTCAATATCTTAAATCACCCATCAACATTCAATAGTAAAAATCAGCACATCCCTTAGTGAAAACATTACACAGCACACACAGTAAACATTGTTAGGCACACCGTTAACCCTTTGATCACCCCTAAATATTAACCCCTTCCCTGCCAGTGTCATTAGTACAGTGACAGTGTCGATTATTAGTAGACATGTGCAATTTGCTTTGTTCCACATTAGTTTTTTAACTAATTTAGACAAATTTGTTAATTCTGAAATATCCGAATTTTTGAATTTCAGAATTTTTCTGAACATTCGGAAATTCGAAATTTCGGAAATTCGAAAATTCGCAAATTCGAAAATCTGAAAATTCCGAAATCCAAAAATAAGAATGAAAATCCGAAAATTCAAAAGAACGAAAAGCCAAAAATAAGAACGAGAAATCAGAAAATTAAAAAACCCAAAAATTAAAAAATCTGAAATAATAACTAACTCATAATAACTTACCTATTACTAACTATTAAATTATAGGTATTTGGAATTCCTTTCAAATTTGGCTGTTAGTGAACGTAGCGAATACGAATTTATCTGAAGTTACGAATTATCCGTAGTAACGAATGCCGTATCTAAACAAATGGAATGTAACAAATTAATAATAATAAATAACAATAATAATAATAAAAACATATTATTGTTTATTGTTATTTTGTTCCATTACATTTGTTAAGATGCAGCATTTCAAATAATTTGTAACTTGGATTTATTACGTTCATTAACAGCCAAATTTGAAAGGAAATTCCAATACCTATCATTTAATAGTTAGTTATTATTAGTTAGTTATTTCGAATTTTGGGATCTTTGTAGTTTCGTTCTTTCCAATTTTCGGATCTTCCTTTCTTATTTTAGGATTTTCGAATTCTCGGATTTTCGAATTTCCAAATTGTCGAATTTCCAAATTTTCAAACTCCGAATTTTCGAATTTCTGAATTCCAAATTTACGAATTCCAAATGTTCGAATTTCTGAATTTTCGAATTTACAAATTTTTTGAATTTCCGAATTTCGGAAAAAAACAAAAAAACTAATGAACCCGAAAACAAATTTTTTGCCAGTGCACATGTCTAATTATTAGCACTGATCACTATATGATGTCAGTGGCAGTTAGTCAGTTCCTCCCCAGCATCAGTTAGTGTCAGTTTGCCCACCGCACTCACAGTCTTATTATAAGTCGCTGATCGACATCATTAGTACTATAAAAAAAAATCCAATATATATTGTTTGTAAACTTTCACGCAAACCAATTAAAGTGATACTAAAGTCTCTGTTTTTTAAATTTTTTTTTCTAAAAATAACAAACATGTCATACTTACCTGATCTGTGCAGTTGGTTTTGCACAGAGGAGCCCCGATCCTCCTCTTCTCGGGGGCCCTTGCCGGCGCTCCTGGCCCCTCCCTCCTGTTTAGTGCGCCTACAGCAAGCAGCTTGTTATGGGGGCACCCAAGCCGAGACGCTGCTTTGTGTGTCCATTCAGACACTGAGCAGCGGCCTGGCCCCGCCCCCTCATTGGCTCACTGACTTTGATTGACAGCAGCGGGAGCCAATGACGCCTGCTGTGTGTCTTGGCCAATCAGGAGAGATAGTCCTGGACAGCCAAGTCTCTCATGCAACATCGCTGGATCGTGATGGGGCTCAGGTAAGTATCAGGGAGGCTGCTGCACACAAATGTTTTTTTTTTATCTTAATGCATATAATGCATTAAAATAAAAAACCTTCAGACTTTACAACCACTTTATATACACTTATTGGATTTTTTTTTTCTTACAAAAGACGTACCAGAATACATTTTAGTCTAAATTTATGACAAAATGTGATTTTTAAAAAAAAATTATTGGATATATTTTTTATTTTTTTTTACATTTTTTTTCATTACATTACATTACAGTCTTTTTTCATTTATAGCTCAAAAAATAAACCCAGCAGTGATCAAATACCACCAAAAGAAAGCTCTATTTGTGTGAAAAAAAATGATAAAAATGTCATTTGTGTACAGTGTTCCATGACCGAGCAATTGCCAGTTAAATTAGCGCAGGGCTGAATAGCAAAAAATGGCCTGGTCATGAGGGGGGTAAAACCTTCCGGAGCTGAAGTGGTTATATAAGATGTTTGTTTCATGTATGCTAAGTGAAAAAAATAACTGATTATAATGTGATGTTTGTTCGTTGTTATGATTGCTGTGGTTGGACTGGTATAACTAACTATCATGAACTGTCACCTCTTTGTAGACTTGCCAGCTGTTTCTGAACGCAGCGATTGACTCCCCCGCTATAGACTATCACGTGTCCCTGGCACAGAGCGCCCTACAAGTGTGCCTCACCCACCCGGAGCTCCAGAATGAGATCTACTGCCAGCTCATTAAACAGTCCCGACATAGACAGCCACAGAACCAACCAAGTCCTATCCAGGTACACCATCTGTCGGGATCTCATTAGGAATGGATTGTTGATTATGTTTTATAGGCCTGTCGCCTTTAGATGGTAAGCGATGTTATTGTGGGCCCTGTATGATATTATGTGCTGGGAGCTAAACTCTTCTTAGATGTAGCACCCTGATATTTAGGCAGGGTTGCTCCTAAATTTACCTGCCAGGTGTAGTTACCTTGGCCAATTGTTATGGATCAATTGATTTCACCCTAAGTCTAGAATTGCTGCACTTCTCTCTTCTGCCGCTAGGTGGCCGGGTACCTGGTGGCATTAGATAAGACAAGGGCCAGCAAGATTAAATAGGATATATCCAACAGCAGATGCCCGATGCTGGAGAGGGTGCGAGCAAAGGGGTACATTTCTTCACCTGTGGTGGGAATGTACCAGGATTAAGGAATTCTGGGATGCAGTTGCACCATGGATCAAGAGGTTAGCCCCTAGATCTATAGAGTGTACACATTTGGACTTCTTATTTTATGGAACAACTGGCACAATCAAGGCCTATAGGAGGAGCATTACACCACATTTATTAAATGCAGCCAAAGTATTAATTCCAAGATTCTGGAAGCAGATTACCTGCCCAACATTAGAGGATTGGAAAAGGGAGGTCAACCGGACAATGGAAGCGGAAAGATGGATTCATGTAGTTAAAGACAAAAAAGGGGAATTTGAGGACATATGGGCAGGCTGGATACAGTGTGTACAGGCAATAGATTAAGAGGGAAATATGACACGAGAAGGTGCAGGGAGCCAGGGCCATATAAATATCTTGGATTAATTGCATAGGGGTTTAGCCAGGGAGGAAAGGGAAGGAATTGGGGTTTTTTATTTATTTATTTTTGTTTAGACTGCTGTCTCTCCCCCCTCCCTGTCCCTTTTACCCGTATAATGAGATACCTGATTTGGTGAAAGGGGGGAGGGAGGTGGCAAGGTGAATTTTCTTTTTTTTTTTTTCTTATTGTCGTTTAATGTGCTGGTTTGTAAGCGCATGGTGTAGGGAACGTCACTAAGGAAGGGGATATGAAGATTGAAACACACAATCAATGGGAATTATGCTAATCACCTAGGGTCTTTCTTTTTTTTTTTTTTTTTATAGATGTTATATTTAATATGGCCGTTAGTGGCCTCTTACACAATAGGGGGTAACACATGAAGGTATTTTAGGATTAATTGGATCACTTTAAATAAATTACTTAATAGAAGTGAGGAACTAGGCCATGATTGGCCAATAAATATAATTATGGGATAATTAACAATAACCACAGGGTATGTACAGGTGTGGTGGGTTTTCTTTTTTCTTAGAAGTGAGGAACAATTACGGAATAACAATAATAAACACGGGGAATGTATGGACGGGGCTGGGGGTTTTCCCTTTTCTTTTTTTTTTTTGTTGGTATGTTTTAGGCTTGTTTTAATGTGTTGGTTGTAGGGGGTGGGGGTGTCAATGTGGAATTGGATACACAGACCGATACGCACAAATATTGGGAATCTCATCAATCACAGGATATATTTGGTTGTCGAACATATGTCGGGGGAGGGAGGGGGTTGAAACAGGCAGCGGTTTTTTCATTCCCCCTTTTTTTTTTTTTTTTTTGGGGAGGGGATAGGGTCAGTTGTAAGAGAACGATGTTACCAATTGGTCTCTTATTAATGTTTAATATGTTGATCCTGCGTAATTATTGTAAAATATGAAATTAAGGATGTTTAATTGTAAATTGTGAAAAGTATAACAGAAAATAAAAAAATTTTGATTATAAAAAAAAAGATAAGACAAGGGCAAAGCAAGGACAGATCAGGAGTATATGGGGTATCTCAGCCAAAGGGCAGGGGTTTTCTTGAATCTCTTGGCCTGCTGGAAGAACCTATATATTTGGGTGGAGTCAGGTGATCAGGGTTCTGTGCCACCGGGGTGGCTGTCTAGGTTGAACGTGTGATGTATTGCCCGAGCTGCTAGGCCAGAGATTGGTCCTATCCCAGCAACATCTGGCTGCTAGGCTGTCTGAGGGCCTATCCAGAAGCAGGAGAGCAGCGCAGGGTTGGGACTGCGGCTTGCAGTCCAAGCAAAAGTGATGTTTCTGCCGGCCGGAGAACCTGCCATGGTCAGAGGTAAAGGGGAAGCTGTCGCCACTAAGGGACCACCCACATTATTACCAGGGACCACAGTGAGTAACTGAAGCAAGTACCGAAGCAGCATTCTCATCAACCGGGGATGGTGAAGAATCGGGAAACTTCAGCGGGTATCATGCCAGGGACCCAGCCAGCGGGGGTGAAGCTTGCAGAGCAGCCTTGTGTGTCAAGCCAGGGACCGAGCAGGACAGTGGGGTGAAGCTTGAGAAGTATCTGGAGTGCCAAGCTAGGGACCCAGCAGAGAAACGGGGGTGACTCTTGAGGGAGATACTACTATGAAGATTGGAAGAGCTCAAGGGATTCAGTGACAGTGAATCATCTAGGCTAGTGAGATAGAGACTGGGAGCTCAGTGGGCTGAAGAACTACAAGAAGTGATTGTAGTGGAAGTGACGGAACTGTTACACTTTGTGTTAGAAACTGTTAAAGACTGTATGCCATAGGAGACAGCATTCCTACACATGCAGATGTGGTGTCTTGCTGAATGCATTTCCCTGCGTGGCTGTCCTCCTGTAGAAGTCTCGGAGTCTGCCAATTAACATTGCAACTGCCTAAGGGTGTCCTGGCCCTAACCCTCTCTCCTAAAGTTCTGTTTAAGAGAAATAAAATCTCTTTGCATTCAAGAAGTGTCTGGCGCCCGTGAATCTAACTTGCATTACACCCACTATGACTCACAACCCTCTCTCTACGGAAGGATGGCAGCAGTTCTTGGCTCTAAAGGTTCTAATTAGACTAGAGGAGGCCTGGGACCTTGCTACATATACATTACTAGCTTATTTTTATGCATTGGTCCTGGCTAGGGGGCCACACAATCTGTGGAATTCACTAAGCTTCCTACACCATTATAATGGCACAGGAACCTGGCACAAGTGCTGTGCTCCACATTGACAAAGCTGATAGACCTTTTTCAGGCCTATCTGCGACACACACACCAGTTTCTTTATCAGAGTGAGATAGAAGCTGGTGCAAGGTCTGCTCCTAATTAACAAAGGGAATGCGGCAGTCTTCATTATAGAAAACTGCCGCAGACCCCTCCAGTTTGGACCTGGTTTACAGAATATGAACTGTTAACATGTATCTCACCTTCGTGTCTGCGTAAAGCCTGCACAGGCCTTGTCCCTCCTAATCTCTGCTGAGCTGGGGGGGGATAGAGTAATGTGGAGCATGCTGTTCCAGTTGTACTGTTCTGTGCTGTGTCTGTTATAGACACAGCACAGAACATGGAGCAGATCGCTCTTAATTAGCAAAGGGGTTTGCACTTCTTTTGTTAACTGGGTATACCATCTGCTCTGTTTTCTACATTTAGAAGAGTGGTGCAGGCTTTATGCTTGTTCTACGAAGATTTTGCTTTTTTTTTTTTATCTCAGACTTGGATTGGGGCTAAACATACTGATTTAACTGTTAGACCCCTTTCACACTGAGGCGATTTACAGGCACTATATCGCTAAAAATAGTGCCTGCATAGCGCCTGTAAAGAGCCGCTCCTGTCTCTCCAGTGTGAAAGCCAGAGTGCTTTCACACTGGAGCGGTGCGCTTGTAGGACGTTAAAAAAACTCCTGCAAGCCACATCTTTGGAGTGGTGAAGGAGACCACTCCTTCATCGTTCCTTTCCAATGAAATCAATGGGGCAGCGCGGCTATACCGCCGGCATAGTGCTGCTGCAGCAGCGCTTTGCGATTGTCATAACCCTTTCTCGGCCGCGGGGGGTAAAAGCTCCCCGCTAGCGGCCGAATAGCGCCGCGAAATTGACGGTAAAGCTAAAAATAGCGGCGCTTTACCGCCGACGCACCCACAGCCGCAGTGTGAAAGTAGCCTTACATTAAAGAATGTCTTGAATAATAACTGTTACAGATACTAGTGTGCTTCTGTTAGCTTTCAACTGAACTGTCAACCATCAAGTGGCTGGTGTCATAGGGGATCATGTGTTGTTCACCACAACTGCAGGTCAACCAGAGGTTAAGATGGCAGCTTCCTTGGCTCTAAAGAATAGTTACATAGTAAAGCCTCATACACACTTTTAGATTTTCTGCAGATTTTTGTCTTCAGATTTACCAAAACACCCACTACAGGCCGCCTACAAAAAAACTACAGGAGGGGGCGGAGACAAGACCAGTCACCCTACAATGTAGTGAAAGGGCCTACCTGATTGCATACAAATTGAATCTCTGAAGGGTTGACGTCATATTATATGGTTTTGGTAAATCTGAAGAAAAAAACCTGCAGAAAATCTACAAATGTGTATGGGGTCTTAGTCTGGTTGAAAAAAGACACAAGTCCATCTAGTTCAACCAATAAAATGGGGGAAAAAAATCTATTCAATCCTATACCCACAGTTGATCCAGAGGAAGAAAAAACCCAGTAAAACATGATCCAATTTGCTCCAGCAGGGGAAAAATTACCTTCCTGATCTGTCAGGTCTCTCACTTACCAAACCAGGGAGTCCAATAGGGCAGAGGGTAGGCTCCCTTATGTATCTGACTCGCGGCCCCTGGTAGAGCAGACAGGAAGCACACGAGTGCGGAGTGGTATGAGAGCCTGTGCAGGAGTCCGTATTCCGGAAGCTAGCAGTCTTCAAACAGCAGATGATAGTCAGGGGCACAGGCAACGGATGCTGAGCAGGAGCTAAAGACAGGTCAATACACAGGCTGGGTTTGGCAACAGGCGGGCAGCGGAGGTACAGGAGGAGCAGGCAGAAGCTAGGTCAAAACAAGCCGGGGTCAGATGCAGGCGGAGGTCAGAAGAGTCCAAAAGGCAAGCCGGGTCGTCAACAGATCAGGAACACAGCAACACAGGAACTAGGAACAGGCAACAGGAACTAGGCACGGGAGCTGTTGATCAGGCAGCACTGATCAGGGGGAGATGGAGGCCTAAGTAGGCTGATTGGCGCCAAACGCCGCGCCCGTTACGCACAGGTGCCCGCGCACCCGCACGCGCCCGAGCGCGCCCCCGGACAGTGGCGAGCACACCAGCACCACCAGGCAAACGCATAGCAGCGCCCACAGACGAACACGCGCTAACGCGAACGCGCGAACGCGCGTACGCGCCCGGGCACCACCATGTCCGCCACAGCCAGCAGGAATGCCAACACCAGTGCCCATAGAGGCAGGCGCCTGCGCACCCGCAAGAACGCGCACACCAACGCGCCCCGGCGTGCGATGACGCCCAATCAGGTAACCTCTCTGACATGATCCCTCAAGAGGCAATCTGATATTCCCTGGATCAACTTTACCTATAAATGTTAGTATCCAGTTATATTATGTACATTTAGGAAAGAATCCAGGCTTCTTTTAAAGCAATCTACTGAGCTGGCCAGAACCACCTCTGGAGGGAGTCTATTTCACATTTTCACAGCTCTTACTGTGAAGAAACATTCCCATATTTGGAGATAAAATCTCTTTTCCTCCAGACATAAAGAGTGCCCCCTTGTCCTCTGTGATGACCTTAAAATAAATAACTCAAAACCAAGTTCACTATATGGACCCCCTTATGTCATTATAAATGCTGATCATGAGAATAAATTCAGTTCCTCTAATATTTCCTCATAGCTGAGCTCCTCCAAGCCTCCTATCAGTTTAGTTGCCCTTCTCTGCACTTTCTCCAGTTCCCCGATATCCTTTTTGAGAACTGGTGCCAAAAACTCAACCGCATAATCCAGATGAAGTCTAACTAATGATTTGTACAGGGGCAAAATGATAGTGCGCTCTCTCTGGAGTCCATACCTCTCCTAATACAAGAAAGGACTTTGCTCGCTTTGGAAACCGCAGCTTGGCATTGCACGTTATTATTGAGCTTATGATCTACCAAAACCCCCAGATCCTTCTCCACCATTGATTCCCCCAGTTGTACTCCCCCTAGTATGTAAGATGCATGCATATTCTTAGCTCCCAAGTGCATAACTTTACATTTCTTAACATTAGTTCTACTTAAAAGTGTATTTCCATTTTGCAGTTAAATTATGTGTTTCCATTCACACAGCATGCCTATAAACAGTGTGTGTGTATATATATATATATATATATATATATATATATATATATATATATATATATATATATATATATATATATATATTTCTTAGCTATCTAGTTGTTGCTTTGGAGAAGGATTACACTTAGGACCATATTCTGAATAATTGCAAATTGCAATTGAAGTGACCAACTATGTGAAAGTGCTTTAACATGCAAGCCGTAATTCCCCTCTCATCCCCGATGTTAATTCAAAGTAGAACTCTCGATAGGAAAATGCAAGTTAAAGGTTAAAAACAGCAATTTTTAAATGGTGGGATTGGGAACATACTACAAATAGGCTGCAAAGGTGGAAATACACTTTAAAAGACATCTTTTCAAAGGGTTAGAAATGTTTACTTCTTATGTCTGTTTTGATGAAGTCTTATCGAAAATGGCATTACTACCCCTCAAAGATTGTAAGCCCACCAGGAAGTTAACCAAGCCCACCATCCTTTCCTTGTGTTGGTTTCTGCATTAGCTTTGTACACATGTAATGTGTTAAAATGAACCATGCCCATGCAGGACAATATAAAGTGAACATACTTGCCTGTATTAGTCATAGGATTACTTGTCTGGACACACAGTGTAATTGTTGGACTATTTGTTCACCACACCCATAGTACGATGACTCTAGTTACTCCTGTTTGTGTTTTCTAGGGTTGGCAGCTTCTGGCACTGTGTGTTGGGCTCTTCCTTCCGCAGCATCCATACATCTGGCTCCTAAAACTTTTTCTGAAGAAGAATGCTGATATCAGGTAGTCTGATTATGCATGTATACTGTATATGAGCCTGAAAGTTGCTCTTTGGAACCATTAGCGATGGGTGAATCTGCCCAGGTTCAGTGAACTCTGTTTGAAATTCGGCAACCTGATCTTAAAGTCTAAGTGCAGCCAAAATAAAATGCCGAAAAATCAGCACAAGGGACATAACATACAGTCAGTAGGATGTGTCCCTTGTGCTAATGCCTTTTCTTTTAGTTTAAATTCTCCATGCCCCACCACCTCTGCCTCTGTAATCTTTAGGTGTCTTGGAGGTTAATAGAACTAAGAGGCTGTCACAGGCTCTCATCAAGAGTGCCTGACTATGCCCTTGTTTTCTGCCGAGCTGCTCTATTCATAGAGGTTGTACTACAGCTTCCATGAATGAAACAAGATATATGAATGGAGGAGGTACAGACATCTCAAGTCTCCCGGGACTCGCAGGAGCCTCCCGCATTTGACAGCGGGCTCATGGACACCCGCGAGTGGCACAGAACGCGTTTGAACAGCGGCTACGAACTCTTCTGTACACCAGCCTCAATACGCTCAGTTGCTAGGCAAATTAGCCGAGCCTAGCAACCAATCATGGCGCACGCATGGGAATGATTTCACCGCACGGGCTCGCCTCCCTCTTCCCTCCTCTCGCTGACACAGGCACCACCCATGGACCAATGAGAGCCGAGCTCAGGAGCTACGTTCGCAGCCGCTGTTCAAACTGCTCCTGTGGCAGTGAGTGGCAGTGCAGGCAGATTTAGCCGGGAGATTGTGCCGCACTCGCGGGTGTCCGTGAGCCCGCTGTCAAATGCAGGAGACTCCTGCAAATCGCGGGAGACTTGAGATGTCTGCACTGGTTTAGCTGCATTTAATTGGCACTGATCAGGCTGTATTTAATTGTGTGGGGGGGGGGGGGGGTCAGCGCCGTCGCGAAGCGTCACCTCCCTGAAATGAGTTTGCCACCTCCCTGAAATGAGCTTTTGCAGGTTGAGATGTCTGGAGGTGGACCTATCAATTATCAGCTTGTCCTCCATTCATAGATCTTAATTCATTTATAGAAGCTGTAGTATGGTTTCTTTGAATGTTAGAGCTGGGCAGAAAGGATGGGCATAGTGGGGCACTTTTGATGAGAGCCTGTGACAACCCCTCAGTTCTATTAGCCCCCACTGCACTGGAAGAGGAGGATTTCACCTAAAAGAGGCATCAGCACAAGGGACACCTCCTATTGACTGTAAATGAAGTCCCTTGTGCTGATTTTTCTGATTTTTAATTTAGCTACACCTAGGCTTTAACCTCAATAATAAGAACAAAAAAATCAGCAAAGAGATTGATTGCCAAAAGAGCTAGCAATAAGAACTCAAGTATAGCTTTCTACCCTGACCCTAATCTTTCCCTTTGCCATTTATCAGCTTTCCCTATCCTTTCCCTAAAACAGCCTCCAATACACTGGCACTATGGCTGCCCCGTGTTCCCCCTTTTGGAAAGTGAGAGGGTTGCGTTATCCAAAGCCCCCTTAGTGGCCCCTTAAAGCCAGCTGGCCATAGTTCAAAGACCCTTCAGTGTATTATGGTTTAAAGAAATCCTAAAAAGCGTATCCGCACGTAAATTTGCTGGGAGAACGAATCTCGAACCCTCAGTGTCCTCCCCATGGTAGCGGTGAACCTGAACCTCATTCCTGGCTGCATAATCCATATCCTCCTTAAGTGGTTCATGGTGAAGACCAGATGCTTGATATGCACTTCCTACCACTGATGCTATAGAATGTCCACACTAGCTTATGGTATGAATATATTTATTGTTTTTCTTTAAAACCGCTTGGCGACTGCCATATAGCAGTGTTACTGCTACAGGGCGGCCTCTGTGCGCAGAATCACATATATGTACATGATTCCACACTTCCCGGGGGCAGGCGCGAATGTGCGCCACCGTTGGTTCGCTCCCGCAATGATTATTCACAGAGAGAGCCAATGGGCAGGACCGATTCGATGTCTGTCAGCCGGCACCTGCCAGTGATTAGGTACAGAGGCAGAACAGCAGTCTGCCTATGTAAACAAGGCAGATTGCCATTCTTTCAGGATGGAAGGCATGGATCCTGTGTCCCTGTAAGGAATGACTTGTAACCTAGAATTTATATACACACTATATTACCAAAAGTATTGGGACGCCTGCCTTTACATGCACATGAACTTTAATGGCATCCCAGTCTTAGTCCATAGGGTTCAATATTGAGTCGGCCCACCTTTTGCAGCTATAACAGCTTCAACTCTTCTGGGAAGGCTGTCCACAAGGTTTAGGAGTGTGCCTATGGGAATTTTTAACCATTCTTCCAGAAGCGCATTTGTGAGGTCAGGCACTGACGTTGGACGAGAAGGCCTGGCTCGCGGTCTCCGTTTAATTCATCTCGGGTTGAGGTCAGGCCAGTCAAGTTCCTCCACCCCAAAACTCGCTTATCCATTTCTTTATGGACCTTACTTTGTGCATTGGTGCGCAGTCAGGTTGGAACTGGAAGGGGCCATCCCCAAACTGTTCCCACAAAGTTGGGAGCATGAATCTGTCCAAAATGTCTTGGTATGCTGACACCTTAAGAGTTCCCTTCACTGGAACTAAGGGGCCAAGCTCAACCCCTGAAAAACAACCCCACACCATAATCTCCACTACCAAATAATTTGAACCAGTGCAGAAAGCAAGGTCCATAAAGACATGGATGAGTGAGTTTGGGGTGGAGGAACTTGACTGGCCTGCATAGAGTCCTTACCTCAATCCAATAGAACACCTTTGGGATGAATTAGAGCGGATACCGTGAGCCAGGTCTTCTTGTCCAACATCAGTGCCGGACCTCACAAATGCGCTTCTGGAAGAATGGTCAAACATTCCCATAGACACACTCCTAAACCTTGTGGACAGACTTCAGCTAAAGCTGTTATAGCTGCAAAGGGTGGGCCAACTCAATATTGAACCCTACAGACTCAGACTGGGATGCCGTTAAAGTTCATGTGCGTGTAAAGGCAGGTGTCCCAATACTTTTAGTAATATAGTGTAGCTGTGTGTGTCTGCGTTTAGTAAGTATGTTCATCTGACAGTATTCTACTTTTTCTTTCTCAGGACGGAGGCTGGAAAATACGCAATTTACTGTCAGCGTTGTGTAGAAAGAACACAACAAAATGGAGATCGTGAAGCCAAACCTTGTAGGATGGAAATTCTGTCCATTCTGCTCCGAAACCCGTATCACCACTCCTTACCCTTCAGTATTCCTGTGCACTTCATGAACGGCACTTACCAGGTATAATAACCCGCCACTGCTCCGATCACTACTCCCTATTCTGCCCTCTACCTCTGAATATATAGAATGGACGAAACAAAGCTTATTCTGAGAAGACTAAAGCCGGCCATAGATGGATCGGATCTTGGCTGGTTCAGCAGGGACCGGTAAAAGATTTGATCCATTTATGGACAGGCTGGTTGTACTGAAGGCGATCCATTGATTGACTTCACTACAACCAGCCTGTCAGATTTTTTACACGCGAACACCGCCGGTGACTATAGCTGCCAGCAGTGATCATTGTGTTCTGCCAGCAGGGAAGGCTCCCTGCTGACAGAACACAATAGTGCTGCCGGAAAGATTTAACTGTGGTGATGGGGGAATCTAGCAATTTTCTTTACTTTCACCCGTGCTTGAAGGAAAGAAAATTGTGCAATCTATGGCCTGCCTAAAAGGGTTATAAACCTCAGAAATAAAATATGAACAAAGCATATAAGAATATAGTGTGTACTTGTTTCAGTTAAGAGCACTGGGGGGTTGATTAAAGGCAAATAGACTGTGCACTATACAATGTTTAGTTTCTCCAGAGCTTAGTAAATGAGGTAAAGCTTCACTATAGAAAGAAAATCCAATCACATGCAAGGAATATTAAAATAAGCAGCATTTTTGCTTACATGTGATTGGATGATGGAAGTCAGCAGAGCTTCTGCTCATTTACTTAGCTCTGGAGCAACTGCACTTTGCAAATTGCACAGCCTATTTGCCTTTAGTAACCCGACCTCTAATGCCGCGTACACACGGGCGGACTTTTCGACCAAACTCGTCCGCCGGAGCGAATCCGTCGGACAATCCGACCATGTGTGGGCTTCATCGGACTTCCGACTGACCTTTTCGGTCGAAAATCAGACGGACTTTAGATTTGAAACATGTTTCAAATCTTTCCGACGGACTCGAGTCCGGTCGAAAAATCCGTTCGTCTGTATGCTAGTCCGACGGACGAAAACCGGCGCTAGGGCAGCTATTGGCTACTGGCTATCAACTTCCTTATTTTAGTCCGGGCGCACGTCATCACGTACGAATCCGTTGGACTTTGGTGTGATCGTGTGTAGCCAAGTCCGTTCGTTTGAAAGTCTGTCGGAAGTCCGTCAAAAGTCCGTTGAAAGTCCGTCGGAAAGACCGTCTGACCTTTGATGCCGAAGAGTACGCCTGTGTGTATACGGCATTAGTGTTATTTTTGTCTGCTACCCCATTTCTCTGCTATCGGCATGAGTCACTTCTGACAAGTTTTCCTGACACTAAGAGAAAAATGGTGACAGGGGAGGGAGCTCCAGCACACAGCCTCTGATTGACAGCCTCAGCTCCGTTTCTTTGTGTTTTGTGAAAGGGTGTGTGTCCCTTCCCTCCAATTAACTCTCCGGTCCACTGTGTAATTTCAGCTATCTGTTACCTTTTTTTTTTAAAGCTCAGACAAGCTGTATACGTTCTGGACTTTGAATGATTGTAGAGTAGAGCAGACTGCACATAAATGGGTACAACTTATGTAGGAGGACTTTTTTCATCTCTGTGTATCACCTGAGGCTTCACTGGGTATATGTAAAGGTTTACAACCACTTTAATGTGTCACACACTAATGCCCCGTACACACGGTCGGACATTGACCGGACATTCCGACAACAAAATCCTAGGATTTTTTCCAACGGATGTTGGCTCAAACTTGTCTTGCATACACACGGTCACACAAAGTTGTTGGAAAATCCGATCATTCTGAACGCGGTGACGTAAAACACGTACGTCGGGACTATAAACGGGGCAGTGGCCAATAGCTTTTATCTCTCTATTTATTCTGAGCATGCGTGGCACTTTGTGCGTTGGATTTGTGTACACACGATCGGAAATTCCGACAACGGATTTTGTTGTCGAAAAATTTTATATCCTGCTCTCAAACTTTGTGTGTCGGAAAATCCGATGGAAAATGTGTAATGGAGCCCACACACGGTTGGAATTTCCGGCAACAAGAACTAGAAAATGGCCCGGGCCCGGGATCAGTGAGAATAAATATGGCCTCAGGGTTGGTGGTCAATAGAAAGGAAAAAGTAGTGCCCCTATTAGTAGGAGGAATAGTATCCCAGGATTGGTATTGGTGGAAGAAGTAGTGCCCCATTATTGGTGTCAGTGGGAGGAATAGTCCCCTAAGGGCCAGATCAAGGCTAGCAAAGAGCCATATTTGGCCCTCAGGTCGCAGTTTGGAGACCCCTGTCTTCAAGTGTTACTAAACTCACAACAGTAAAATCAGTCTGTATATGCAGTAAAGCATGCTGGTTATACTCACTGTGGAACCTAAGGGGTTAATCCTCTGCATTCTGTCCTCCCCTTCTTCCACTGTCCCCAATCCATCTCCTGATAGAACAGAGCCTTGGGGGCAAGCTGCAAATGCTCAGTTTGGTGTGTATTGCTGGAGAGTTTATTTTTTCTTGGTAGGGTGCATGTGATCGGCACAGGGCCAATCAGCACTGTCCAGACAGAGGATCAGGGGTCCTGCAGTCTCATAGGACAGGTAGAGGAGAATGAAAACTCCTCCTACAAGCTTTAACCAGACACTGATAGAAATCACAAGACTGCTATATACTGCTGATGAGAAAAGATATTTAGCAGTTTATATTTTCTAAAATAATTGCATTTCCATGTTCTGTGTACTGTGGGAGACCAGATATAGTGAATGCAGGCTCCTGGGTTTAATTCCCTTTTATTGATTGATTATGAACGTGAACCTGTCACAGCAAGCTAACTTTCTAAGCACATCCATTGCAGGTGGTGGGATTTGACGCATCAACAACAGTTGAAGAGTTTCTTTGCACACTAAACCAAGACCTGGGAATGAGGAAGCCCTCCCAGTCCGGGTTCACCTTGTTCTCGGATGATCCCTCTGGGAAGGATTTTGAATATTGCTTACAAGGAAATATTAAGGTAAAGATACATATTTGCTATCAGTTGAATGACTTTTCCTGAACTCCAAGTAAGCAGAGCCTGGTTATGACTTTTACTGAGAGGTGGTGCAGGGAATTCTTTATTTATTTATTTTTTAGTTTCAAAGTATTTTTAAATACTTGCCGACCGCCGTATAGCAGTTTTTTGCTACAGGGCAGCCACGCTGCACAGGATTACGTATATATATATATATGTGTGTGTGATCCTGCACTTCTGGGTATTGTGCGTGAGCGCGCGCCACCGGCGGCTCCCTCCTGCTGTGATTCTACATAGCGGGAGCTGATCAGCGGGTCCTGAAGACCCATTGTCTGCCAGCACCCGCTGATCATTCTGTGCACAGGCAGAATGGCGATCTGCCTATGTAAACAAGGCAGATCGCCGTTCTGTCAGTAAGGAAGGCATAGATCCTGTGTTCCTGCAAAGCAGGGACACGGATCTATGCCTTCCTCTAGTCAAAGCACTTCCCCCATAGTAGTAAGTTCTGATGGGGAAAAAAAAACACTGGCTAAGCACACATTTAAGCCTTTGATCGCCTCTGATGTTAACCCCTTCCCAGTCAGTGTCATTAGTACCGTGACAGTGCCTATTTTTAAGCACTGATCTCTGTATTAGTGTCACCGGTCACCCAAAAATCGTCTACAGTGTCAGGTGACCAATTTGTCTGCTGCAATGTCACAGTCCCGCTATAAGTCGCTGATCGCCACCATTACTAGTATAAAACATATTTTTTTTCCATAAATATACCCCATAGTTTGTAGACGCTATAACTGTTGCGCAAACCAAATAATATACGCTTATTGGGATTTTGTTTCACCAAAAATATGTAGCAGAATACATACAAAGAAATTAGATTTTTTACATTTTTTTTTATTGGGTATGTTTTATGGCAGAAAGTAAAAAATATATATATTTTTTTAATCAAAATTGTCAGTCTTTTTTGGTTTATAGGGACAGTAGATTTTTGCTATTGGTTGTAGACACTGCATACCAGCAGCTGCAACTGTCAGTGGCAGCTGTCAGGATTGTACTCATTTATTAATGTTAATGTATGCAGCCATAGCACAGAGAGTTGCTGTCTCTCAAGGCGGCGGTGGATCTAGCATCAGATAGAGATCAGAATACTGCCACTGACAATGTTTCTTTTTTTTTTCAATTATATTCTATAAGGCAGCTTAAGTATGAATCATCATTTTATTTTACTTTTATACATTTCTATTGTATTCTGTTCCTTTCTATTCTATTCCATTATTTTCTGTTTTATTCCATTCTATTCTGTTTCATTCTATTCCATTCTTTTCTGTTTTATTCGATTCTATTCCTTTATTTTCTAATCTATTCTTTTCTGTTCTATTCTATTATTTTCTGTTCTATTTTAGTTTATTCTGTTTTATTCTATTTCAATTCTTTTTCTATTATTTTCTATAAAGCAGCTGAAGTAGGGATCATCATCTTATTTCACTTTTATACCATTCTATTCTGTTTTATTTAATTCCATTCTTTTCTGTTTTATTCTATTCTATTTTTTTATTTTCTGTTTTAGTCCATTCTATTTCTTTTGTTTTCTTTTCCATCCTTTCTATTCTATTCTATTCTTTTATTTTCTATTCTATTCTGTTTTATTGTATTCTTTTCTATTACATTCGCTAAAGCAGCTTAAGTAGGAATCGTCATCTTATTTTACTTTTATAACTACTATGCCTATTGTATTTGTTGCAATATGTTTCCATTTCAAACTCCTTTTCTAATTCAAATTAATTTTTAATTTTAAATTAATTTTTTTAATTCCAATTTGACTAAAAAAAAAAATATATGAAACAAATCCAAATATATGAAACAAATTCTGAAAATGAATCGTTCTAACATAACGAATATGACGAAACAAAATTGTTAACTTAACGAATGAATCCGAAACAAAACACATTTGCACATCTCTATTTCCTTATGAATGCAGCAGACAGCCTAGGGCTAGGCAAGCCTGTATTGAGTCCTTCTCAGTCTATAAAAAAAAATGTTGACCTTTAACGCTGGAATACCTTTGATAAAAAAAGGCATACATTCCTGGTTATGTATTGTAGCAACACGCGGTACAACATTACGATTGCCACATTGCATGGATATGCATCTGCTCTGTGAACGGTTGTAATGTCATCCATTGTTAATGGAACCCCCAATTCATTGTATAGTACAGCCCAACTCAGAGTATACACCAGGGGTCGGCAACCTACGTCCCACGGGCCGCACCTGGCCCGCCGCCGCTGAGTGTCCGGCCCGTTAGTGCACGTGATAAATTCATGAACACCCGGCCCGCGGACATTTTATCCTCTTCACGCCGACTGTATGCAAATATGCGGCCTCGACTTGAAGGGGTTGTACCGGGTGATGCCTGCAGCTGCAAGAATCACCCCGGTACAGTTTTTTTAGAGCCGACGGTTGGCTTTCTTGGGATAACAACCGATGCGGCTAAGAAGCTGCTCGGCTGTTATCCCAAGGAGCGGGAGGGGACGTCCTTCCGCGGCTCTCCCATCCCACCGGGAGGCCCGAGCGACCAGCCGGCATGTGCTGGCCTGAGATCTGAACAATGCCAGAATCAGCTTTGATCGGGTCTCGGATCTAGTAACTCAGAAGCGATGTCATAACATCACTTCTGGTTTACCGAAGACGTAAAGGCGCCAAATTTAAAAAAATGACAGTATTCAAAAACTGCCAAACTTGCTGCAAACTAAGTGCAAAGGAGGGATTTGGGGTCATATAGACCCCAGATCCCTCCATAAAGAGTACCTGTCACTGCTTTTTACTGTCACAAGGGATGTTTACATTCCTTGTGACAGCAATAAAAATGATCAGATTTTTTTTCCCCAGATCCCTCTATAAAGAGTACCTGTCACTGCTTTTTACTGTCACAAGGGATGTTTACATTCCTTGTGACAGCAATAAAAATGATCAGATTTTTTTTTTACCAAAGGGACAGTATAAAATAAAATAAAATAAAAATAAATAAGATTTTTTTTTAAAGCACCCCATCCCTCCGTGCTTACATAGCTGAGGGAGGGGGAATCTATGTAATATGCAGGGGGGGCTGGGTTGTGTGATGTGCAGGGGCTGTGTAATATGCAGGGGGGACTGTGTAATGTAAAGGGGTCCAGAGGTGCAGTGGGCTGTGTAATGTAAAGGAGGCCAGAGGTGCAGGGGCTGTGTAATGTAAAGAAGTCCAGAGGTGCAGGAGGCTGTGTAATGTAAAGGGGGCCAGAGGTGCAGAGGGCTGTGTAATGTAAAGGGCGCCAGAGGTGGGGGGGCTGTGTAATGTAAAGGGGGCCAGAGGTGTGGGGGCTGTGTACATTTATTAGCAGGTGAATTTGGGCCCTCCGTGCATTCACATACATTGAATCTGGCCCTTAAGTGGAAAAAGGTTGCTGACCCTTGGTGTACACTGTGCCACAATGCATATACTATGGGATGAGGTGTGCTGCACTGTTAAAAAAGACTCAAGCATATTATTGTATCCATTGTGGTGTGTTGGCAATCCATTCATAATAAATAGGCTGCCTTAACGCAACACACGCTAATGCATGCCGTAACACAAGTTAACGTGTTTGCATTTTCACCCCATAATGGAATGCATACCCTGTTTCCCCGAAAATAAGGCCTAGCGCGATTGTCGGTGATGGCTGCAATATAATCCCTACCCCCAAAAAAGCCCTACCCTGTTTCCCCAAAAATAAGCCCTACCCTGAAAATAAGACCTACAAGGACTTTGACTAGGGCTTATTTGGGGGGTAGGGCTTATATTGCAGCCATCACCGACAATCACGCTAGGTCTTATTTTGGGGGAAACAGGGTAGGTGTCAGTGGACCCTCAGAAATGAATATAAATCTGTTACAGCACATAAAATGTTTTCATTTTTCTCATTGCCAGATCTGCGACATCATTTCAAAGTGGGAGCAGGCATCTAAAGAGCAGCTACCGGGAAAATGTGATGGGACCCGGACTGTGAGACTTACCTACAAGAACAGGTGCCTACCTGTTACGTGTTAATGGAATACACTTTTAGGGTTCGCACTAATGAAATATGCTGTACGTTCCTGTGTGATTCACATGCAATCCGGGTGCAGTGCAATTTCAGCCAATTCATTCGACCTACAGTATCAATGATGTGGGCAAGTGCAGGTGTCAAGGGGTTAAAGCAGGTGGTGAGGAGGTTATACAACAACCCCTCAACCACCTGTGATATGCTCTCTGAAGAGTGATCCAAATGAGGCCTAAGGCTCCATGTATACTACAGCTTCTAATCTTGAGTTTTGGCTTTTTTTTTTGCCAAAGCACCTAAAATCGGGCTGAACTTTCACTGTTCGGACGTTTGACGAACAGCCGAACAAATGGGTCATTTGACCGTTTGGCCCCCCGAACCGACCACAATGCATTGCGGCGCTGAACAGTGCATTGCAAGCCCTGATTGGCTGAAGCAGTGAAAGCTTCAGCCAATCAGGGCACAGAGCACTGTCAGAGTCATGATTGGACACTGTCATCATGACTTTATCCAATCATGGCTCATTCCCGTCCCACAGTATAAAAGTATTCTTTCAATGGCAGCCATTTTCATTGTGATTTCGGCGTGGAGAGAGATAGAACAGGGCTCTGTTCAGTGCTATTAGTTAGTTAGTTAGTGTGCTATACTGTGCTATTTTGCATCAATTGTCAGTGTAGAATATTAGTTTACTGTCAGTCTAGGGATAGTGTGAGTGTAGTGAGGAGGACCATCAGTCAGCTTTGCATAGTGTACAGCTAGAGTAGGGACAGCTCAGATAGTTTCAGTGTAGTGTAGTGATACCGTATCAGTAATCTTTACATTAGTGTATAGCTAGAGTAGGGACAGTTCAGATAGGGTCAGTGTAGTGACGGTTGAACACCATCTATTTGATTGCGTTACTGCCAGTTTAACACCATTCACCTCTGTGTGCGTTAATGCCAGTTTAACGCCATATAGTTTTGTGTGCGTTACTGCCAGTTTTACGCCATATAGTTCTGTGTGCGTTACTGCCAGTTTAACGCCATTTACTTCAGTGTGCATTACTGCCAGTTTAACGCCATACAGTTCTGTGCGTCACTGTACGTTTGGCGCATTATATTGCAGTATATTATAGTGTATCTGTGGAGTGTATCTGTGTAGTGTGAGTACTCAAATTAAAGTGAGCCAAACACCTCTTTACATTGATTAAAGTGCATCTACGTACAGATTTCAACTTATTCTTTACATTTGCTTATAAGCACCGCCCCCTCCCTCCCAATAATGTCTGGGGGGACAACAAGGAAAGAGGCAGACGTTCCCTTGGCACTGTAAGGGGGCCAGCAACAAATGTGTCTACAGGCAAAGGTCGACGTGGTGGTCAGTCCTCAGGCAGGGCATCATTTCCTCTGTTTAGTGAGTTTGCCATGCTATCCAGCCACAGCATGCAGAGGAGGTAGTGGACTGGCTTACTAAACCTTCCTCATCCTCCTTATCCTCTGCCACACAAGCAGAGACAAGTGTGAAGTCCCCTGCAATTGCCAGAGTGGATAAACCTGTCTCCTTGTCCACATCTATTCCTGTCATAGCCCCAACATCAGCCATTGAGGAGTCAGCTGAGTTATTTGACCACAGCATCAGCCACTTGCTCCTTGTCTATTGATGCTGACTGCTGGGGGATTTATTTCAGCAGGAGGGGATCTATTGTTGCTGAGATGGTCTGTTGTTGCTGGTGGGGGACCTACTGTTGCTGGGGGTGGGTCTTATACTACTAGGGGGTCAGTTGCTGCTGGGAGAGAGCTACTTTTGAGGGAGGGATCTTCTTTTGGGGAGATCTGTTGTTGCTGCCGGGAGTCTATTGTTGCTAGGGGGGAAATTTTGTTGAGAGTGGTCCGTTGTTGTTAGCGGGATCTACTGTTGCTGGTGGGGGGGCTATATTGTTACTGGCTGCAGGGGATCTATTTTACTGCTTTTCTTGTTATCATTACCATATTCCATGCAAATTACTTAGCACCACAAAATCAAACTTGGTTCTATATTCTGTAAAAGAGCAGTAGTGGGAAATGGGTAGGGGGTGCAACCAAGGAACAGAGCTGGGGGGTGGGTAGGCGTGGAACCAAGGAACAGTGCTTGGAGGTGGGTAGGGGTGGAACCAAGGAACAGTGCTCGGAGGTGATTAGGCGTGGAACCAAGGAACGGTGCTTGGAGGTGGGTGGGCGTGGAACCAAGGAACGGTGCTTGAAGGTGGGTAGGGGTGGCACCAAGGAATGGTGCTTGGAGGTGGGTAGGGGTGGAGCCAAGGAATGGTGCTCGGAGGTGGGTAGAGGTGGAGCCAAGGAATGGTGCTCGGAGGTGGGTAGGGGTGAAACCAATGAACGGTGCTCGGAGGTGGGTAGGGGTGTAATCAAGGAACGGTGCTCAGAGTTGGGTAGGGGTGTAACCAAGGAACGGTGCTCGGAGGTGGATAGGGGTGAAACCATGAAACAGTGCTTGGAGGTGGGCAGGGGTGGAATCAAGGAAGGGTGCTTGGAGGTGGGTAGGGGCGGAGAAAAGGGGTGACTCGGAAAGGGGGAGTTCCTGTGCCTATTTTATGAAAAAAAAAGCCATGAGTAGTAGTATATGGCAACACTCACTGAACGACCATGGCATTGACTGGCACTTTTCTCTGGGTACGTACCCTGACTTTCCTCTGTTGTATTGCAGGCTGAGTTTTTCGACGCAGGTGCGAGGCGAGACGGAGAGAGAAAAGCTGCTTTTAATGTACCAGACGAACGATAAAATCATTAATGGTCTCTTTCCAGTCAATAAGGAGCTGGCGCTGGAACTGGCTGCTCTACTCGCCCAGGTAACCTCTGAGAAAGGAATTCCTTATACCTTTTAATGCAATTTCCAAAGCAATTACTTATAATGAAGCATTCGCTAATGCGCAGTACACTATTAACCTGCAATTATACAATTTGAATTCCCTATGTAAAGATGGCTTCCTGAGGAGATTTAACCTTCTCTCCGTCTCTTTTGCTCTTTTGCCTTCTCCTGTATATTGCAGGTGGATAGCAGATGTGAAGTCAAGGTATTATTAGTGTATTGTTTTAATGTGTTTGTGTGTTCAGTAATGTGAATAATGTATGAAATAATGGAGGCAAAGTGGTTTTAAAAGAAATAATCTCCAGCCAGGAAGAGCTCTTACATAAGTGTCCGCTCCCACAGAATCTCACTGAAAAGACTGTGAATATTGTACATTCTATAGGTCCTATTCATCTACAGCTGGACAATGGAGCATTGCTATTCTGGGCCCCAAATCACTTTAGATATCTGAATGATTTAAGTAGCTCTTTACTTTTAACCAAGCCTTGTTATATTGAACCTATTAGTGTATTTATAAGAAAATTGCATAGCAATGCCCTGGCGAAAGTGCATAAGTATTAGTTCTGAGTATAAAAAATAAATGTTAGGACGTTTGCTGTGCATATTGAATGTTTTTCATTGATTTAAAATGAAAAATGCAGCATTTAGCTACTAGATGGAGCCAAATATCCTAGGAAATGCCTATGATACTTTGCATCAAGTGTCCAAATGCAGTATTTAAATTTTAAATGTTTAAATCAGTGGTCTCCAAACTGAGGCTTGCTTTTATCTTGCCCTTGGGGCATTATTCCCCCCACTGTCATCAGCAGTGGGGCATAGTTCCTACTACTGACACCGACAATAGGGCACTATTCCTCTCACTGACACCAACAATGGGACACAGTTCCTCCTACTGACATCAATGATGGGCACTATTCCTCCCATTGATACCAATGATGGGGAACTATTCCTCTCGTTGATACCAATGATGGGGAACTATTCCTCTCGTTGATACCAATGATGGGGAACTATTCCTCCCGTTGATACCAATGATGGGGAATTGATGCCAATGATAGGACACTATGCCCCCCACTGACACCAATCATGGGGCACTATTCCCCCCATTAATATAAACGATGGGGCACTATTCCTCCTACTGACACCGATGATGGGGAACTATTACTTCCATTGATACCAATGAT
The DNA here is from genome assembly GCA_037952835.1 of Lithobates septentrionalis. Classification (NCBI taxonomy): domain Eukaryota; kingdom Metazoa; phylum Chordata; class Amphibia; order Anura; family Ranidae; genus Lithobates; species Lithobates septentrionalis. The sequence goes on from JBBDGP010000632.1 coordinate 310,464, forward strand.
GGGACACTATTCCTCCCACTGACACCAATGATGGGGCACTATTCCTCCAATTATTATAAACAATGGGACACTATTCCTATTACTGACGTCAATGATGGGGCACCATTACTCCAATTGACACCAACGATGGAGCACTATTCCTTCCACTGACACCAATGATGAGGCACTATTTCTCCAACTGACACCAATGATAGGGCACTATTCTTACCACTGATACCAATGATGGGGCACTATTCCTACCACTGACTCCGATGATGGGGCACTTTTCCTCCCACTGACACACTAATGGAGCACAATTCTTAATACCAATGATGGGTCATTGTTTACTCCCACAGATGCCAAGACATTTTCTACTCCCGCTGGCAACAGTCTGGACCCCGTAAAGCATGAAGGACATTAAACTGGCCCTTTGTTTAGAAAGTTTGGAGACCCCTGGTCTAAATCAAAGAGAAACACTCACCAGCTCAGCAAATAGACTAATAACAAAATATTGTTTTGGTTCCATTCACGCAAAATGTAAATGCACTTTCACTGGGCATATATATATATATATATATATATTTCCTTTGCATGGGGAGGACATGTTTGCACTGCAGGGAACATTCGTAAATTGTAAATTCGGAAATTCGAAAATCCGAAATACGGAAATTCCAAAATTCGGAAATTCAAAAATCCGAAATCTGAAAATTCGAATTAATGACTTACTGCCTAATGATAACTTAACTATTACTATTAAATTTATAGGTATTGGAATTTCCTTTCAAATTTGGCTGTTTGTGAACGTAACGAATAGGAATTTATACAAAGTTACAAAATATCCGAAATAACGAATGTCGCATCTAAACAAATGGAACGGAACAAATTAATAATAAATAATAATAATAATAAAACATTTTTTATTATTATTGTTATTTATTATTTTTAATGTATTATGTTCCATTTGTTTAGCTACAGCATTTGTTATTTCAGAAAATTCGTAACTTCGCATAAATTCGCATTCGTTGCGTTCACTAACAGCCAAATTTGAAAGGAAATTCCAATACCTATAATTTAATAGTTAGTAATAGTTAGGTTATTATTAGTTATTATTTCAGATTTTTTAATTTTCGTATTACCTAATTTTCAAACTTTTGGATTTTCGCATTTTTGAATTTTTTGAATTTTCGGATTTTCGAATTTCCGGATTTTCGTATTTCAGAAATTCAAAATCCGAAAATTCGAAAAATTCTGAATTTTTAAATATTCGAATTTACGAATATTCGGAACAATTTGTTAAACGGGTTTTCGTTAATTCAGATATCTCTGAATTTACGAATTTGTCGAATTTGGTTAAGAAACTAATTCGGAACTAAACAAATTGCACATGTCTAGTTAAAACAAAAGATTGGTGGACAGTATGTATCAGGGCTCCAGCAACGAAAAAGGCTAAATAGGGACAAGGCAGGACAGTACTGCAACACATAGTGGACACGTACCCACATTTTGTATGCAAAGAATTATATTGACCCAGTGATACCACAGTGTTTGAAAACATGTCTGGTGAAAACCCGTGAGACATCACTAGCATTGAAAGATCAGTCAGGTTGGATGAAAAATTGAATAAAACCCCTTCCATTGTTCTCATCCGATATAGAAACAGACACAATAGCCTACATCCTAAATATGAAATGTAGTACCAGTTTTAAAGTACCCCATTCCAAGTTACTTTAATGCCATTTACCTTTACTTACCTTTATCTTCATCTTTTGCATCTTCAGGTGGAAAGTGGGGATTATGAACGACCCTTTCAGGCCACAGCAGGTCAAGTAAAATCAAGCCAAGCAGTAAAACAAGCGCTGGAGAAGTTTTATCCCAAGCGGTATAGAGAGGACTGCACGGAAGAGCAGTTGAGGTGGGTGTGACTGCACTTGTAAGCATGGGTCTCCATTATTAAAGGGGTCACAACAGACTGAAAGAAGTATAATGATTATTTTCTGCATTGGACAGCAATTGTCGCTATGATGTCAGAATAGGCGCCATATAGATGCTCTGGCACAGTGATGGCAAACGTTTTTGAGCCTGAGTGCCCAAACTGCAACAGGTGTACAGAGCAGGGAGGGAGGTGAGAACTCCGCTCACCCCACCATATGTCCGATCCCCGGAAGAAGATCTCACATAGTACGCTACAGTAATGGCTCCTCTAGGTGCCGCCCCCCCGGAAGGTGCAGCGCCCCCTCCCCTCTCACCTGTGCACCTTGCTCTGAGCCCCCAGTAATCCCCATCCTCCAGGGGCAGCAGTGACATCCATCACTGCATAAGCCTCGTACACACGATCGGATTTTCCGCAGACAAAACCTCTGACTTTTTTTGTCCAAAAGGGCGTTGGCCCCAAACTTGTCTTGCATACAAAAGGCACACAATTGGCCAACAAACACGAACATACTGATGTACTACGTGTTTTTTCAGCTCTTTAGCGCCACCCTTTGGGCTCCTTCTACTAATTTCATGTTAGTAGAAGTATGGTCAGAGTTGATTCGCACTTTTCATTTTGTGCTTTCCATTTTGCGCTTTTCATTTTGCGCTTTTCATTTTGCGCTGTTCAGTTTGTTTCTGAACGGCCATTCGTCAACCAGACATGTTGCTGAATCGGAGGAGATAACGTGTTATTTATTATTGGCCTTGGAGTTATTGCTTTGACCCAAGTCCAGTCCAGGAACAGGAGGAGTAGGATTTCTTGAACCAAAAAATTGGTTGCTTTATTAATTGTGACCAATTCTGTCATATGCCTTTGCTGCGGGAGCTCCAGAAGAATAATCTGGATGATTTTCGGAATTATCTCCGGATGAGGGACCCCTGTTTTCACCAACTCTTGGCATTGCTGACCCCCTATATTAAGAAGCAGGACACATGCTCATGACACATTAATAGGTTGGACTTGATGGACTTGTGTCTTTTTTCAACCTCACCTACTATGTAACTATGTAACATGCATGAAGCTTTTGTTTTATTTTTTGGTTGAATAATAATGATTTGATTTGTTATATTTTCTATATTTTTGGATGCATAGAATGCACTTTTTGGTTAAGTTCTATTGGCAGATAGCATGTCTAATTTTATTTGTTTTCTTCTTTTAATGCACAATAAAAAAATTGTGTAGAAATGACAGTTTGGGAGTCGGCAGTTACATTTAAAAAAATACAATGTAAAATTGACAAGGGACACCAACATAGTTGTATCTTTGAGCTTAAAAACTACAGGATAATGGTGTTGTGGTAACTTGCACCAAAAAAAATAAATAAATAAATAACAAGCATAATAATATTATTCTTGATATCATTAGAAAATAAAAGCCTTTGAAAATGTGTTTGCAATAACTCCATCAGTATCCCCAGCAAAGCAGCTTCATTATTATCCCATTAAAGAAGAAGAGAATTGTGCGCTGCATTTCGAGATTTCATAATTTGCCGCGCCACGAATGTTAATTCTCCATTAGGATCGCTAGTTTACAAGACTGACCGCTTCCAGCTTGTCCTTGCTTCCGAGCATGCGTGTTTGTACTTTGGACTTTTGTCTGACGGACTTGTGTACACACGCTCGGACAATCCGACAACACACATTTGTCAGCGGAAAATCCGACAACAATTGTTCGATGGAGCGTACAAACGGTCGGATTTTCCGCCAACAGCCTGACATCACACATTTCCCGTCGGAAAATCCGATCGTGTATATGCAGGTACACCGACCCGTCCAGCACCAGATTATAGAACCAAAGTCCCTTACATGGTAAATCTCCGTACACCACAGCGCACACTCTCCACCGGGCACAGCCCTGCCCCTTCCTCCCCGCCCGCCTCTTATATAGAGCTGGGGATAGCTGAGGGCGGGATCAGCTGTAGTGAAGCTCCCGGCCGGAGGACAATGGCGGAGGATCTCCCTCTACCTGCGATCACCAGACTGCACACTCCGGGGTTTTCAATCCACCCACGTCTGTCTCAGCGCACCAATCACAGGCGGCCCAGCTAGAGGTCATGTGACCCAGGTAGCGATCCAGCGACTTAGCTCACGTGCCCACAGAGAGGGCTCTGCGTGCCAGCTGTGCCACACGTGCCGTAGGTTCGCCTTCGCTGCCCTGGCATACACCATCAATTTCTATCTGGAATGTTTTTACACAGTGTATTCTATTTTATATTGTAGTGTTCTTAATGCACCTGGAAATGAGGATGAAACTGTTGCATGTAATATGACCAGTGATTAGTTCCCCCCTGTGTATCCGTGTGGTGGACTTCTTTTCCTATGTTACTTTGACCTCTTATCCTTTTCTCCAGCCCTGGAAGATTTGGCTGCTGAATGACCGGGCCATTTATTGCGATTCGGCACTGCGTCGCTTTAACTGACAATTGCGCGGTCATGCGACGTTGTACCCAAACAAAATTGACGTCCTTTTTTTTCCCCACAAATAGAGCTTTCTTTTGGTGGTATTTGATCGTCTCTGCAGTTTTTATTTTTTGCGCTATAAACAAAAAAAGAGCAACAATGTTGAAAAAAAAAACACATTATTTTGTACTTTTTGCTATAATAAATATCCCCATTTTTTTTAAAAAAAGCTAATTTTTTCTCCAGTTTAGACCGATACGTATTCTTCAACATATTTTTGGTAAAAATAAAACCGCAATAAGCGTATATTGATTGGTTTTTGCAAAAGTTATAGCGTCTACCAAATAGGGGATAGATATTATAGCATTTTTATTATTTTGGGGTTTTTTTTACTAGTAATGGCGGCGATCTGCGGTTTTTATCGTGACTGCGACATTATGGCGGACACGTCGGACAATTTTAACACATTTTTGGGGCCATTGGCATATATACGTCGATCAGTGCTATAAAAATGCATTGATTACTGTAAAAATGTCACTGACAGTGAAGGGGTTAACACTAGGGGGCGATCAAGGGGTTAACTGAAGGGGGGGAGGGGACTGACTAGAGGAAGTGACAGATCGTGGTACCTAGCTAATAGGAACACACGATCTGTCACTCCTGTCAGAACAGAACAGGGATTTGTGTGTCTACACACACTCGTCCCTGTTCTGTGTCTCCTGCTCACGATCGCTCGTGGCCGGTGGTCATCACGATCGTCAGCTACGAGCATTGGCACCCCCGCTGTGCAGCGGGTGCACAGGCGCGCCTGCTATCCTGGTCCCACGAGCCGACGTATAGCTACGACGGTTCGCGGGATCGTGCCGACCTGCCGCAATATAATGACAAGCGGTAAAAGTGATTGTAAACCCTTACATATACCCAGTGAAGTGACTGGCCTCAGGTAACACACAGAGATCAAAGAAATTCCCCTGCATAAGTTGTACCTGTTTATCTGTTACCATCTCATCTCTACAGCCATTCAAAGTGTAGAATTTATAAAGCTTGTCTGAGATTTCAGAAAAAATGGTGCAGAGGGCTAAAATAACACACTGCAGAGCTCAGTGAGAAGAGCCGTTACAGCTGATTGGAGAAAAGGGACACGCCCCATTCACACAGCTCACAGAAACAGAGTTGAGGCTCTCAATCACAGGCTGTGTGCTAAAGGTCCCTCCCCTGTCACCCTTTTTCATTTAGTGTCTGGAAATTATTCATTCATGTTGATAGCAAAAGAACAAAGCAGCAGCAGACAGAAATGACACTTAGTGCTCCTAATTGAGACAAGTACACACTATAGAGGCAAATGCTTTGTTCATATTTCATTTTTTGAGGTTTACATCTACTTTTAAGTGAAATCAATCGTATCTGTGAACCACAAATTGAAAACGCTATTTAATTCCTTTTTAGTATTCAAAGCAAACTCCACCATCCCTCCATGTCGCCATGCTTTATTTTGCAGAGCAATCACTTTAAAGAAGTGTCTACTCACATCATTTATAATAAAAACATCTTTGCCATTCTGAAGCTTCCCTCCAACCACTTTGCATATTATTTTATATATACTGTGATTCTGTACTTGCCAAATATGCTGCAGAAATCTCCCTCCACTAAGTCTGGCTGCAATCATTATAACTGTGGGCAGCTGAAGCTGCTGCCTGTTCACTTCCTGAATTTACACAGACACACAGAGGCTCTGCAGCTCTCATTGGCCCTCTTATGACTCATCCCCCCTCCCCGGCAAACTCTCACTAGAGTGAGAGTGAGAGCTGTGCATGATGTCATAAGCCTAGGCTAAAGACCAGACAAGAAACAGGAAGTGGGCTGTATAAGGGATTTACTGGCAGAAAAAAAATGTTTTACTATCCAAAGATAAAACAACAAGAGCAGAAGATTTAATAGATGGAAAGTTGAAAAAAATGACTGAAGGTCAGCTTTAAGAAACATCCTTAGCGTTTCTAGCTGTGGCCATCTTGAGTAAGGGCAGACGATTCATGTAGCATTTTCTTTGTGAAATCCATCTGCCCTTAGCTCAGACATGTAGGCAGGAGGGTGTACCAAGAAAGCCCCTCCTCCCCTTCTCCAGATGAAAGAAAAAGAATGGCCATTAAGACTCCTGGGATGTATGACATCATTTTGGCCTTGACTAGAAACTGGGAAGCAACTGAAAATTTTTAAAAAGAAGTTTAAAACAACAAAATCTAATCTAGCTCCTATCTATTTACTAATGCTGGGAGCATAAGGATTAAAACTAGTTCATGTTGATTGAGAGAGCCTAGTTCCGCTTTAATTGTGTTAATTGCTGTTGTGAAGGAAAAGCGGACCTGAGCCCAGAGATTGACAGATGCCAGAGAAATACAAGTACCGACCATTAACAAGGCCGGGAATTTATCTAAGAGCTGATTCTTTCAGAAGTTCAGAATCCAGGTGTCAATGTCTACCCTTGTCGGTCTGTTTTAGCTAATGAGTCCTTTGCTTGCTTTTCCTCATTATATTAACACACATTGGATGATTGCTCTGACATTGTTCCTTTCAGACAACTTCAGCAGAGACTGGGGTCAAGGTGGATGGCACTTCGCAGCCACAGTGCTTCAGACTGCGTGCGAATTTACCTTACAGTCTCCAGAAAGTGGGCTTTCTTTGGTGCTACCCTTTTCCCAGCAAAGGTAAGAAATGCGCTCTGTGTTAACGTAAGTGATTGGCTCTTGTGCATTATATCCGGGGGCTACAAACTTTTCAATTCAACATCGCAAATTTTACACATATTCAGGGACCAAAATAATCAATTATTTATAAATGAATGAATATGCTTCCCCACACATCTATGTTTCCATCAGAGTCTCCCCACATCTGTGCCCCCATCAGAGTCTCCCCCACATCTGTGTCCCCATCAGAGTCTCCCCCACATCTGTGTCCCCATCAGAGTCTCCCCCACATCTGTGCCCCATCAGAGTCTCCCCCACATCTCTGTCCCCATCAGAGTCTCCCCCACATCTGTGTCCCCATCAGAGTCTCCCCACATCTGTGCCTCCATCAGAGTCTCCCCCACATCTGTGTCCCCATCAGAGTCTCCCCACATCTGTGTCCCCATCAGAGCCTCCCCCACATCTGTGCCCCATCAGAGTCTCCCCCACATCTCTGTCCCCATCAGAGTCTCCCCCACATCTGTGTCCCCATCAGAGTCTCCCCCACATCTGTGCCCCATCAGAGTCTCCCCCACATCTGTGTCCCCATCAGAGCCTCCCCCACATCTGTGCCCCATCAGAGTCTCCCCCACATCTCTGTCCCCATCAGAGTCTCCCCCACATCTCTGTCCCCATCAGAGTCTCCCCCACATCTGTGTCCCCATCAGAGTCTCCCCACATCTGTGTCCCCATCAGAGTCTCCCCACATCTGTGCCTCCATCAGAGTCTCCCCCACATCTATGTCCCCATCAGAGCCTCCCCCACATCTGTGTCCCCATCAGAGCCTCCCCCACATCTGTGCCCCATCAGAGCCTCCCCCACATCTGTGTCCCCATCAGAGCCTCCCCCACATCTGTGTCCCCATCAGAGTCTCCCCCACATCTGTGTCCCCATCAGAGTCTCCCCCACATCTGTGTCCCCATCAGAGTCTCCCCCACATCTGTGTCCCCATCAGAGTCTCCCCCACATCTGTGTCCAAATCAGAGCCTTCCCTTATATCTGTGTCCCCACCAGAGCCTTCCCCACATCTGTGTCCCCATCAGAGCCTTCCCCACATCTGTGTCCCCATCAGAGCCTTCCCTCACATCTGTGTCCCCATCAGAGCCTCCCCCACATCTGTGTCCCCATCAGAGTCTCCCCCACATCTGTGTCCCCATCAGAGTCTCCCCCACATCTTTGTCCCCATCAGAGCCTCCCCCACATCTGTGCCCCATCAGAGCCTCCCCTCACATCTGTGTCCCCATCAGAGTCTCCCCCACATCTGTGTCCCCATCAGAGTCTCCCCCACATCTGTGTCCAAATCAGAGCCTTCCCTTATATCTGTGTCCCCACCAGAGCCTTCCCCACATCTGTGTCCCCATCAGAGCCTTCCCCACATCTGTGTCCCCATCAGATCCTTCCCTCACATCTGTGTCCCCATCAGAGCCTCCCCCACATCTGTGCCCCATCAGAGCCTCCCCCACATCTGTGTCCCCATCAGAGCCTTCCCCACATCTGTGTCCCCATCAGAGCCTTCCCCACATCTGTGTCCCCATCAGAGCCTTCCCCACATCCGTGTCCCCATCAGAGCCTTCTCTCACATCTGTGTCCCCATCAGAGTCTCCCCCACATCTGTGTCCCCATGAGAGTCTCCCCCACATCTGTGTCCCCATGAGAGTCTCCCCCACATCTGTGTCCCCATCAGAGTCTCCCCCACATCTGTGTCCCCATCAGAGTCTCCCCCACATCTGTGTCCCCATCAGAGTCTCCCCCACATCTGTGTCCCCATCAGAGTCTCCCCCACATCTGTGTCCCCATCAGAGTCTCCCCCACATCTGTGTCCCCATCAGAGTCTCCCCCACATCTGTGTCCCCATCAGAGCCTCCCCCACATCGGTGCCCCCATCAGGGCTTTCCCTCACATCTGTGTCCCCATCAGAGTCTCCCCCACATCTGTGTCCCCATCAGAGTCTCCCCCACATCTGTGCCCCCATCAGAGTCTCCCCCACATCTGTGCCCCCATCAGAGCCTTCCCTCACATCTGTGCCCCCATCAGATCCTTCCCTCACATCTGTGTCCCCATCAGAGCCTTCCCCACATCTGTGTCCCCATCAGAGCCTTCCCCACATCTGTGTCCCCATCAGAGCCTTCTCTCACATCTGTGTCCCCATCAGAGCCTCCCCCACATTTGTGCCCCCATCAGGGCCTTTCCTCACATCTGTGTCCCCATCAGAGTCTCCCCCACATCTGTGCCCCATCAGAGCGTCCCCCACATCGGTGCCCCCATCAGGGCCTTCCCTCACATCTGTGTCCCCATCAGAGTCTCCCCCACATCTATGTCCCCATCAGAGTCTCCCCCACATCTGTGCCCCCATCAGAGCCTCCCCCACATCTGTGTCCAAATCAGAGCCTTCCCTTATAGCTGTGTCCCCATCAGAGCCTTCCCTCACATCTGTGTCCCCATCAGAACCTTCCCTCACATCTGTGTCCCCATCAGAGCCTTCCCCACATCTGTGTCCCCATCAGAGCCTTCCCTCACATCTGTGTCCCCATCAGAGCCTTCCCTCACATCTGTGTCCCCATCAGAGCCTTCCCTCACATCTGTGTCCCCATCAGAGCCTTCCCTCACATCTGTGTCCCCATCAGAGCCTTCCCTCACATCTGTGTCCCCATCAGAGCCTTCCCTCACATCTGTGTCCCCATCAGAGCCTCCCCCACATCTGTGTCCCCATCAGAGCCTCCCCCACATCTGTGTCCCCATCAGAGCCTCCCCCACATCTGTGCCCCATCAGAGCCTCCCCCACATCTGTGCCCCCATCAGATCATTCCCTCACATCTGTGCCCCCATCAGATCCTTCCCTCACATCTGTGCCCCCATCAGAGCCTCCCCTCACATCTGTGTCCCCATCAGAGCCTCCCCCACATCTGTGTCCCCATCAGAGTCTCCCCCACATCTGTGTCCCCATCAGAGTCTCCCCCACATCTGTGTCCCCATCAGAGTCTCCCCCACATCTGTGTCCCCATCAGAGTCTCCCCCACATCTGTGTCCCCATCAGAGTCTCCCCCACATCTGTGTCCCCATCAGAGTCTCCCCCACATCTGTGTCCCCATCAGAGTCTCCCCCACATCTGTGTCCCCATCAGAGTCTCCCCCACATCTGTGTCCCCATCAGAGCCTCCCCCACATCGGTGCCCCCATCAGGGCTTTCCCTCACATCTGTGTCCCCATCAGAGTCTCCCCCACATCTGTGTCCCCATCAGAGTCTCCCCCACATCTGTGCCCCCATCAGAGTCTCCCCCACATCTGTGCCCCCATCAGAGCCTTCCCTCACATCTGTGCCCCCATCAGATCCTTCCCTCACATCTGTGTCCCCATCAGAGCCTTCCCCACATCTGTGTCCCCATCAGAGTCTCCCCCACATCTGTGCCCCATCAGAGTCTCCCCCACATCTGTGTCCCCATCAGAGCCTCCCCCACATCTGTGCCCCATCAGAGTCTCCCCCACATCTCTGTCCCCATCAGAGTCTCCCCCACATCTCTGTCCCCATCAGAGTCTCCCCCACATCTGTGTCCCCATCAGAGTCTCCCCACATCTGTGTCCCCATCAGAGTCTCCCCACATCTGTGCCTCCATCAGAGTCTCCCCCACATCTATGTCCCCATCAGAGCCTCCCCCACATCTGTGTCCCCATCAGAGCCTCCCCCACATCTGTGCCCCATCAGAGCCTCCCCCACATCTGTGTCCCCATCAGAGCCTCCCCCACATCTGTGTCCCCATCAGAGTCTCCCCCACATCTGTGTCCCCATCAGAGTCTCCCCCACATCTGTGTCCCCATCAGAGTCTCCCCCACATCTGTGTCCCCATCAGAGTCTCCCCCACATCTGTGTCCAAATCAGAGCCTTCCCTTATATCTGTGTCCCCACCAGAGCCTTCCCCACATCTGTGTCCCCATCAGAGCCTTCCCCACATCTGTGTCCCCATCAGAGCCTTCCCTCACATCTGTGTCCCCATCAGAGCCTCCCCCACATCTGTGTCCCCATCAGAGTCTCCCCCACATCTGTGTCCCCATCAGAGTCTCCCCCACATCTTTGTCCCCATCAGAGCCTCCCCCACATCTGTGCCCCATCAGAGCCTCCCCTCACATCTGTGTCCCCATCAGAGTCTCCCCCACATCTGTGTCCCCATCAGAGTCTCCCCCACATCTGTGTCCAAATCAGAGCCTTCCCTTATATCTGTGTCCCCACCAGAGCCTTCCCCACATCTGTGTCCCCATCAGAGCCTTCCCCACATCTGTGTCCCCATCAGATCCTTCCCTCACATCTGTGTCCCCATCAGAGCCTCCCCCACATCTGTGCCCCATCAGAGCCTCCCCCACATCTGTGTCCCCATCAGAGCCTTCCCCACATCTGTGTCCCCATCAGAGCCTTCCCCACATCTGTGTCCCCATCAGAGCCTTCCCCACATCCGTGTCCCCATCAGAGCCTTCTCTCACATCTGTGTCCCCATCAGAGTCTCCCCCACATCTGTGTCCCCATGAGAGTCTCCCCCACATCTGTGTCCCCATGAGAGTCTCCCCCACATCTGTGTCCCCATCAGAGTCTCCCCCACATCTGTGTCCCCATCAGAGTCTCCCCCACATCTGTGTCCCCATCAGAGTCTCCCCCACATCTGTGTCCCCATCAGAGTCTCCCCCACATCTGTGTCCCCATCAGAGTCTCCCCCACATCTGTGTCCCCATCAGAGTCTCCCCCACATCTGTGTCCCCATCAGAGCCTCCCCCACATCGGTGCCCCCATCAGGGCTTTCCCTCACATCTGTGTCCCCATCAGAGTCTCCCCCACATCTGTGTCCCCATCAGAGTCTCCCCCACATCTGTGCCCCCATCAGAGTCTCCCCCACATCTGTGCCCCCATCAGAGCCTTCCCTCACATCTGTGCCCCCATCAGATCCTTCCCTCACATCTGTGTCCCCATCAGAGCCTTCCCCACATCTGTGTCCCCATCAGAGCCTTCCCCACATCTGTGTCCCCATCAGAGCCTTCTCTCACATCTGTGTCCCCATCAGAGCCTCCCCCACATTTGTGCCCCCATCAGGGCCTTTCCTCACATCTGTGTCCCCATCAGAGTCTCCCCCACATCTGTGCCCCATCAGAGCGTCCCCCACATCGGTGCCCCCATCAGGGCCTTCCCTCACATCTGTGTCCCCATCAGAGTCTCCCCCACATCTATGTCCCCATCAGAGTCTCCCCCACATCTGTGCCCCCATCAGAGCCTCCCCCACATCTGTGTCCAAATCAGAGCCTTCCCTTATAGCTGTGTCCCCATCAGAGCCTTCCCTCACATCTGTGTCCCCATCAGAACCTTCCCTCACATCTGTGTCCCCATCAGAGCCTTCCCCACATCTGTGTCCCCATCAGAGCCTTCCCTCACATCTGTGTCCCCATCAGAGCCTTCCCTCACATCTGTGTCCCCATCAGAGCCTTCCCTCACATCTGTGTCCCCATCAGAGCCTTCCCTCACATCTGTGTCCCCATCAGAGCCTTCCCTCACATCTGTGTCCCCATCAGAGCCTTCCCTCACATCTGTGTCCCCATCAGAGCCTCCCCCACATCTGTGTCCCCATCAGAGCCTCCCCCACATCTGTGTCCCCATCAGAGCCTCCCCCACATCTGTGCCCCATCAGAGCCTCCCCCACATCTGTGCCCCCATCAGATCATTCCCTCACATCTGTGCCCCCATCAGATCCTTCCCTCACATCTGTGCCCCCATCAGAGCCTCCCCTCACATCTGTGTCCCCATCAGAGCCTCCCCCACATCTGTGTCCCCATCAGAGTCTCCCCCACATCTGTGTCCCCATCAGAGTCTCCCCCACATCTGTGTCCCCATCAGAGTCTCCCCCACATCTGTGTCCCCATCAGAGTCTCCCCCACATCTGTGTCCCCATCAGAGTCTCCCCCACATCTGTGTCCCCATCAGAGTCTCCCCCACATCTGTGTCCCCATCAGAGTCTCCCCCACATCTGTGTCCCCATCAGAGTCTCCCCCACATCTGTGTCCCCATCAGAGCCTCCCCCACATCGGTGCCCCCATCAGGGCTTTCCCTCACATCTGTGTCCCCATCAGAGTCTCCCCCACATCTGTGTCCCCATCAGAGTCTCCCCCACATCTGTGCCCCCATCAGAGTCTCCCCCACATCTGTGCCCCCATCAGAGCCTTCCCTCACATCTGTGCCCCCATCAGATCCTTCCCTCACATCTGTGTCCCCATCAGAGCCTTCCCCACATCTGTGTCCCCATCAGAGCCTTCCCCACATCTGTGTCCCCATCAGAGCCTTCTCTCACATCTGTGTCCCCATCAGAGCCTCCCCCACATTTGTGCCCCCATCAGGGCCTTTCCTCACATCTGTGTCCCCATCAGAGTCTCCCCCACATCTGTGCCCCATCAGAGCGTCCCCCACATCGGTGCCCCCATCAGGGCCTTCCCTCACATCTGTGTCCCCATCAGAGTCTCCCCCACATCTATGTCCCCATCAGAGTCTCCCCCACATCTGTGCCCCCATCAGAGCCTCCCCCACATCTGTGTCCAAATCAGAGCCTTCCCTTATAGCTGTGTCCCCATCAGAGCCTTCCCTCACATCTGTGTCCCCATCAGAACCTTCCCTCACATCTGTGTCCCCATCAGAGCCTTCCCCACATCTGTGTCCCCATCAGAGCCTTCCCTCACATCTGTGTCCCCATCAGAGCCTTCCCTCACATCTGTGTCCCCATCAGAGCCTTCCCTCACATCTGTGTCCCCATCAGAGCCTTCCCTCACATCTGTGTCCCCATCAGAGCCTTCCCTCACATCTGTGTCCCCATCAGAGCCTTCCCTCACATCTGTGTCCCCATCAGAGCCTCCCCCACATCTGTGTCCCCATCAGAGCCTCCCCCACATCTGTGTCCCCATCAGAGCCTCCCCCACATCTGTGTCCCCATCAGAGCCTCCCCCACATCTGTGCCCCCATCAGATCATTCCCTCACATCTGTGCCCCCATCAGATCCTTCCCTCACATCTGTGCCCCCATCAGAGCCTCCCCTCACATCTGTGTCCCCATCAGCTGACTGGTGAGGAATGTGAAGTGGGAGGGGCTGGAGGAGACCCTATCTCCTGATTTCGGCATAGGTGTCACTGCTACGAGACACCACAAAGTCAGAGACATAGTGAAGCCTGAGACACAGTGAGTAACACTACCTGTGATTATAGTTCCCATTAAAAGTCCCCACCACAGTTCTCAGATCAGCAGATGACCTCAATCAAGAGCACCACAGTTGGCTGATCAGAACTCCCCCCAGCACTGCCACTAATCTCATTCCCCCCACCCCCCCACCAAGGAGTAAGAGAAGGAATAAAAATTGAGAATACATGGAAGAGAGGGAAAAAGAGGGGGAGGAACAAAGAAAAAGGGAGAGAAAGAATAAGAGAAAGAACAAGAAAGATGGCTAAAGAGAGGGATGGGAAAAAAAAGAAATTAGGATAGAGAGAGATAAAAGGGAAAGAAAGGAGAACAAAGAAAGAGTGGTCCATCCTAAAATGTACCATAAGGGGTTTTATATACTGTACAAGTGGAAGGGACTCGGGGAGCACTATATGTCCGTGGGTTAGGGGCGCAAATTACTTGTCTTGCCTTGGGTGCTGACAACTCATGCTACAAAAATAATTTTACTGTTAGGGGTCCCCACAACTCGGGAAATTTTATCAAGGGGTCACGGCACTAGAGGGGTTAAGAACCACTGGTCTACAAACTATGGGATAGATTTATGGAATATTTTTATTTATTTATTTTTTTTACTAGTAATGGTGGTAGACTGCGATAGTGGGGTTGTAAATCTGACACTAACTGATGCTGGGGGGAAATTACTAATTGCCACTGACATCAGTAGTGACACCAATCCAGTGATCAGTGATAGAAAAATGCACTGTCACTGTACTAATGACACTGGCAGGGAAGGGGTTAACATTAGGGGTGATCAAAGGGTTAAATGTGTTCCCTGGGAGTGCTTTCTAACTGTGTGGGGATGCTTTGATTGGGTGAAGACAGAGATCTGTGTTCCTGCTTAGCAGAAAAACAAGATCTTCATCTTCTCTCCTGTCAGAGCGACGATCTGCCTTGTTTACATAGGCAGACCGCTGTTTTGCCTTGCTGTGGAACAATCACGGGTGTCCGGTTGCCATCGAGTCCGCCGGACCCACTGATTGGCTTCCCCTCTGTCCAATCAGTGCTCGATCGGGTCTCCGGCGACGCACGTGTGCCCCCTAGAGGCTATTGCATGAAATGACGTACAGACGTGTTTTCACGCAATAGAGCCACTTTGCCGCAGTACAAGTACGTTCCTGGTGCTAGCCATTTAAGGTGGTTCCTGGTGAACCAAACAAAATCTGAGCAGTGAGTGGCCTTGCTGGCCCCTTTCGCCCAACACCCTTCAATCTGAAAATCTTAGCAGCCACTTGGAAAATTGTCAGCTGAACAGTGGCTGCATCCAATCAGATGCAGCTAATATTGTAATCTGACAGTCGCAGGTGCCAACTGTAAGAATACAATATTGGTCGGGAAATTCCTGCATCCAAGCTGTTTAGCTTGGAAGAAGGAACTGGCAGATTTCTCTAGTTCACGCTACAGGGCTGAACAAGAGAAATCTTACAATGTATGGCCAACTTTAGTGTAGTTTGGACCCTGTAGTGACAAGGTCACTTTAAGAATGAATATTTTAGAATAAAAATAAGATCTGGCCACGATTTCTTGGAATACTCTCTGTACCTTTTTATTAAATAAACCCAATGGTGCTCTGTAGTGCTGCAAAACAGTATTGTGTGCTAAGTCCAGTAAACTGGAACCTTAAAGTATAACTAAGACAAAACTTTTTTTTTTTTTAGTTTTTGATAGCGTGAAAAAGAAAATCCCAAATTTTGGGTTGTCCTTAGAACAGTAATAGAGGGGATATCTTCCAATAAGACACTGGTGACAACCAGGGATTCCCTCACTTGGAGGAGTTTCCTCTCACTTCTGGTCTTGGCTATGGGACAGTGAAGGGAAATCTCCCTAATGGCACACAGGTGGCAAAAAACCCTGACTGTGGTGATAAACTAGGGATGTACCGATACCATTTTTTTTAGTACAAGTACCGATACTTTTTTTTTTAGTATTCACTGATACCAATTACCATTACCTACCACAACTGTTTTGGTTATACTTCAGCTGTCAGCAATGGTGCAAAGGATTGAAAAGTTTACAAACTAAATAATTTTTTTTTTTTTTTGCACTTTTTTCAATGTGAAACGTATATATATATGTATAAAATATTAACAAACAAAGCAAACAAACAAACAAAAAAAGTATTAATGATTAATCGTTTATAAAATAGAAGTGAGCAAAATATATCAGCAGGAAAATAATAATTAAATGGAGGGGAATAAAGAGTTAATTAAGTCGGATTGGAGTAAATTAAGGGTTTAAAACAGAGAAATTAAAAACTTTTTTTAATTTTTTTTTTATTGACAGGATGCTTTAAACTGACTTCATCTGCAGATTGAAGTTCACCCCTTTGATCTTTAGATGAACAAAAACAGAAAGATACAAAAAGAAATTATTATTTTTATCCTTTGGCTGAGCGGGTGAGCAGTGTTGTTGATAGACATTACCCGGCTGCTTTTTTTTCTTTTTGTCAACTCCAATTGCTGGGACTTCAGTTTACACTTCAGCTGTCAACAGGGGAACCCCACTGACAGCTGAACCCCACTGACAGCTGAATGAATCATCAGTTGTTAAGGACGCTGCTGCCCCGCTCCTTAACAATAGATAATTGCAGGCTTTTTTTTTTTTTTTCATTTCAGCTGTCAGTGGGGGAATCCTGCTGTCAGCGGAAAGAACAGAGCCTGAAAGTATTGGCTTCAGGTATCAGAGTAATGATACTCTTGCAAATGCTTAATATCGGCACCGATACCGGTACAGTATCCATGCGCCTGGCCCCTTTCAGGACACCAGACGCATGGATTCCTAATGCAGGGGCGGGAGGGGGTGGTACTTTTTGAAGCACCTGATTAGAGCCAGAGGTTCTTATAGGCTTCAAAATGGGGTGGGCTTGGGGCGCAGAGAGTGCGCCCTGATCCCACCCAGTTGTGTGACGATAGCCAATTAATTTTCGCTATTTTCACACTAACCTTCCTCCCCGCCAATCAGGAGGCAGGGCGTCAGACCTGTTTCCTGATAGGCCAAAGCGCCATTGGATGGGCACAGTTGCTGCATTTGATGGGGGGGGGGGGGTCAATATTTTTCAGTTTGTTTGCACCCCCCCAAAATTTTTCAGCACCAGCTGCCACTGATTGGTACAGGAGGTCCCCGAGTTACGAACCTCCGACTTGCGAACGACTCGGCGTCAGCAGGCACATCGGAAAACATCGGAGAACGACGTCGAAAACATCGGAAAACGACATTGGAAAACATCGGAAAACGACGTCTCTGCCGTTCTGCGCATGCCCTTCCGACTTACGGACAAATCCGGCTTAAGAACAAACAGGCAGTCCCTAACCCATTCGTAACTCGGGGACTGCCTGTATCGGTGTAACCCGAAATTATAACCCTCCCTTGCTCTATCAAAGATTTTAAAAAGTTTTGCTTTTAGTTCTACTTTTAATTTCTGCATAACTCAGGATTATGCAATGCAGGGAATAGACACATACCCCTCTGTTCTGCAATATATGGCTAACAATATTTTCCTGTTGCTAAGAAATAAATGAAAAATTATATATATAGATATATATCTATATATAGATAGATATATATCTATATATATCTATCTATATATAGATATATATCTATATATCGATATATAGATATATATATGCATTTTCATTTATTTATTTTATTTTTTCTATTTTTTTTTACAATGCAGCCTATAGCTCCAAACCCTTTCGAGGATCCTTTAGTCTGGCTGGCAGTACATGAAGATGGAATAAGCGTGCTGGAATATAACACTATGGTACGTCTGACTAATATTATCACTACTATTATTATAATTAATATTATTATTATTCAGCCCCCTTTCTAGTTAAAAAGAAAAAGAATCCTGATTTCCCCATCTCTAGGTGTATTACTTAAAAGCAAATTGAATATTACAGATTAATATAGATTGATTACAAGCTAGTTAGACTTTATTTAACCAAATGTACTCTAGACGTGTCGCTTATATGTCCCTCCTATATAAGTACATAATGGCTGCCCGATAGTCGCTTATTAAGTAAATGCTTTGCTTTTGTTTGAGACTTTTAGTGCAATCGTTTGTTTGAATTAGAACGAAAAATAATGTTTAGCCCTTTGTTTTTTTTTGTTTTTTTTTCTTTCCTTCCACCCACTCTTCTCTTTCTTAAGAGGTTGCTGTTGACATACACACACAGGAGTCTAATGACCTTCGGAGGTTATCGTGATGACTTTATGCTGGTGGTTAACACGCAGACAAAGGACAAGCCAACTGAAAAACTTCTGTTTGCTATGGCGAAAGTGAAGGTAGGTACATTAGCTGAAATACACGCTAGCAGCAGCACGGAGGTAGGCTTTTAGGAGTAAAGTACTCTTCTACGATCGGATATTAAAAGCATGAATTAAGCACCTGCGGCTTAAACAAAGGCATGTTTATTTTCTGTGCTGGAGGTTAGGAGAGGGAGAAAAAGCTATTATAAACTGTAAGACCAGGCGATGTAATTACAAAATGCTTGCTCTTTTGTTCGTTTAGTGGCCTCCCCGGGTTCTGGATTTCGCTGGAACAAATAAAATGTTGCAGCCAAAACGAGGGAAGCTTATTTTTTTCTACTGAGCAGCCCAGATTACTACTATTAAAAATAACAGGGGGACAAGCACCAGAACAGCATTTTCTGTTTCCAGTAGAAATATGGTGGGCCAATAAATGTGGGGTGAGGGAAGGAACTTATTTTTTTTAAGCAGAGGCTGTTTCTTTTTTTTTTTTTTAAGTGGACCTTTGCTGAAATGTTAACATAAATCTATGTAGCGCTCTTGCTGGGATAAATAAATGAAAAAATATTAGAAGGTTTGAAAAAGATACTATTTTTGGAGAAAATGCTATAGTGCTGCCCACCTAATCAATCCTACCACTAGCAGAGATTATATGACTACATGGTCACAGATATCTAGGCTTTTGTTCATTGGACCAGCACTTTTAGGAGAATTTTAAAGCCCAACTTGAGGATTATTTTATATATAAAAAAAAAAACAGCCCCCCAGCCTGTGCAAAACATAAAAGGAAGCTCAGGTTGCAAAACTAAGCATTAATCTGAAGCTGTCCTATGCAGTACCTCTTCTCTACCACAAGATGTCCTCCGTCTTTTGAGTGGAATGATGCTCAGCATGGCCAACTCCCAAATACTGTGAATACAGGGCTTGGTGGCCCCGCCCCCTGAGGAAGAATCATCACAATGCCCTATATTGCAGTGCCTCTTCTTTGCCACAAGATGTCCTCAGTCTTTTGGGTGGAATGATGCTTAGCATGACCAACTCCCAAATACTGTGAATGCAGGGCGTGATGGCTCTGCCCCCTGAGGAAGAATCACCACAGTGCCCTGCATTGCAGTGCCTCTTCTCTGCCACAAGATATCCTCGGTCTTTTGCATGGAATGATGCTGAGCTTGACCCAACTCTCAAATACTGTGAATACAGGTTGTCATGGCCCTGCCCCCTGAGGAAGAATCACCACAATGCCCTATATTGCAGTGCCTCTTCTTTGTCACAAGATGTCCTCAGTCTTTTGGGTGGAATGATGCTAAGCATGACCAACTCCCAAATACTGTGAATGCAGGGTGTGATGGCCCCGCCCCCTGAGGGAGCATCACCACAGTGCCCTGCATTGCAGTGCCTCTTCTCTGCCACAAGCTATCCTCGGTCTTTTGCATGGAATGATGCTGAGCGTGACCCAACTCCCAAATACTGTGAATACAGGGCGTCATGGCCCTGCCCCCTGAGGGAGCATCACCACAATGCCCTACATTGCAGTATCTCTTCTTTGCCACAAGATATCTAAAATAAATATCCCCAAATTTTAAAAAAAACTATTTTTTTCCTCAGTTTAGGCCGATACATATTCTTTTACATATTTTTGGTAAAAAAAATCACAATAAGCGTATATTGATTGGTTTGCGCAAAAGTTATAGCGTCTACAAAATAGATAGATGGATAGATAGATGGATAGAGAATGTGAACTCACAGAGATAATATTACGGGAGACATAAAGTGAACAGACAGCTTTTGATGTACTCTATATTGTATATACAGCTGGAATTAATGAGAAAGCCGGTGTAGACATTTGTGAATGATGACACCCTTTTGGATACACCCTTTTCCTTTCTGTAACACCTAGGTCTAATAGCAATTACCATCAAGAAGATTAGATCGATAGATAGATAGATAGATAGATAGATAGATAGATAGATAGATAGATAGATAGATAGATAGATAGATAGATAGATAGATTATTTATGGCATTTTTATTATTATTTTATTTTTTATATTAGTAATGGTGGTGATCTGTGATTTTTATCGGGTGCGACTTTGCGGCGGACAGATCAGACACTTTTGACACTTTTATGGGACCATTGACATTTATACAGTGATCAGAGTTAAAAATAGCCACTGATTACTGTATAAATGTCACTGGCAGGGAAGAGGTTAACATTAGGGGGCGATCAAGGGGTTAACTGTGTTCCCTCAGCGTGTTCTAACTGTGGGGGGGATGGGACTGCCTGGGGGAGGAGACCGATCGTTATATACTAGCAACGCACGATCTGTCTCTCCTCCCCTGCCAGAACGTGGATTTGTGTGTTTATACACACAGATCCTCATTCTGGCTCTGTCACGAGCGATCGCGGGTGACCGGCGGAGATGGCGAACCGCCGGACACGTGCTTCAGGCTCCTCAGTACCCTTAAAGCAGCCGCCGTACGGCGATTCGCGCCAGGGAGCCATTATGACGGGGTGCGGTCGGCAATCGGTTAATCATCAACCATGTGAGTTGCTAAATGTTGTACCTTCATTAAATGTGACCATATTGCTACACTTAGAGGCGCCTCTCTTCTCTTTTATACTCTGGAGCTCCTGCTGGATTTTGCTTCTAATCCCCTTGTGGAGGCTTCCATTTCTGGATGGACATTTCATGGTTACACACACAATCAAATTGTTATAATATTTTTATATGGACTATAAACTGAAGGACTTATGAATTAATGGTTGTGGAACGAATTATTGAGTTTCCATTATTTCTTATGGAGAAATTCACTTTGATATACGAGTGCTTTGGATTGCAAGCATTTTTCCGGAATGAATTATGCTCGCAATCCAAGGTTTTACTGCGTAAACAAAACCATTATAGGTTCTCTTTAGAGTCATTGCATATGTCCTGGATTATGTCTTAATCCTCTGAAGTTTAATCCTTGCCATTCTTTCAGATTTTGGAGATAACTCTGCTGATTGTCGGCTACATCAACACGATTCAACAGCAGAAGATGGCCACTCACCACATGTCTGCCCCTGCCCTTCTCTCTGCCCAAGCCGAAGAGCCGAAGACCAAACAACTGGAAAGCCACACGCTCTTGGCAAACAGCCGACCGACTAAAGGCCCCACTTTGCTATAGCAATCACTTGTCAGTATATGCACTGATTACTATCTGACATTCCTCAACGGACAACAAAGCAAGCTGGATGAATGAACGTCTTCCTATAGTTTTTATATAAATTAGGTTTCAGGTGACATTTTAAGGCACTTTTTATTTTCTTGAACTCTTTTGGAATCATCAATCTTTTGTCAACTAGAGAGTGGCCCAATTAGGAGCTAGTGACAGTTGATGGAAGGTCACATGACTCATTCCATTCCTTTTTTCTACATCCTCCAACTGCCGCTTATTGCACCTAGATATCAGAAGACTGCAGTCTGATCATTAGTAGGGATTGTTATAGTTTGTCAAACACATCTAAAATATATAGAATATTTATGTGTACAGTGGAACCTTGGTTAACCTCCCTGGCGGTATGATTATTTCAGATTTTTGCGTCTCAAAGCGGTACAATTATTTTGCATAGAAATTTGGCGTTTTATATTGTAGGTCTGTAATTCCTAGCAATAACACACTTATATCTGTCCACCAAGAGTCTAGTAGACATCCCGGGTATGGTGAAGTTTGAAACACAAAATCATAAATTATAATATAATAAATAAATATAAATAATTAAAAAAAAAAATAATATAATAATAATAAAATGAATTTCCCCACGATTCACTATCGCTCAATTCTGCAAGTGTTCTAATTTACTATCGCTGTTTTCTAGCTGGTCTAAAACCACTTTTGACATAAAGGGACACTTTTTGGTTGCTATGGACAATCTCTAGTTTCCAGGCAGAAAGAACAGTATATATAATATAAAACTGCATGCAGGGCATTGGACAAAGCACTGGGGTCAGAAGGGAAGTGAAATGATTTCATACAGTACTGTATGTGTTATGATTTTGACATTTTCTTTAATTTGCCGCGACGCTTGCAGGTAATGGAGCACAGAGAGGCTTCGGCCGGAGGACGGAGCCCGCAGACAGCGCGGGGGGACATCGCAGGATCCTGGGGACAAGGTAAGGATAACGCTCCAGGATCCTGAGATGTTATCCCGAGTGTGGCTCGGGGTTACCGCTAATGGTGCTGAAATTTAACCCCCGAGCCACACTCGGGAACACCGCCAGGGAGGTTAACGAATAACGCGGTTAACGAGCGCTTTGAAAGATGAGCAACTTTTTTTTTTAAATTCTGGCTCGGTTTGCAAGTGTTGTCTTGCAAAACGAGCAGAATTCAAGCTAATGGGGTGTGCAGTACCGCATTTGGCCAGAGGTACGGGGGCGCTGGTGAAACTCGGAACGGTTCTGAGCTGTTCGGAAATACTCATAAACACTCGGAAATACTCGAAAACACTTGGAAATACTCAGTTCCCGAGTGTTTCCGAGCCTTTCCGAGGTTTTCAGAGTACAGCCGAGCTGTCCCCGAGTATTTCCGAGGCTCTCCAGCGCCCCCCCCCCCCCCACTTCTGGCCACATGCAGTATTGCATGCAATAGAAGTCAATGCAGAACGAATTATCTCCATTTCCATTGACTTCTATGGGGAAACTCGCTTTGATATGCGAGTGCTTTGGATTACATGCATTCTCCTGGATCGGATTATGCTCGTAATCCAAGGTTCCACTGTACAAACAAAAATCCCTGTTAAAGTGGTTGTAAACCTCAGACATGAAAAAAAACAAAGCATATCCCTCTATAGTGTGTACTTGTCTCAATCCAGAGCACTAAGGGGTTGATTTACTAGTAAATAGACTGTGCACTTTGCAAAGTGAAGTTGCACTCTGCAAGTGCAGTTGCTCCAGAGCTTAGTAGATGAGGTAAAGCTTCACTTTGAAAAGAATACCCAATCACATGAAAGGAAAATAAAAAATGAAAATAAAATGTTTGCTTGCACATGATTGGATGATGGAAGTCAACAGAGCTCTCCCTCATTTATTAAGCTCTGGAGCAAAACTCACAGTCTATTTGCCTTTAGTAAATCAATCCCTAATGCCGCGTACACACGATCGGAAATGCCGCCAGCAAAACTCCAATGAGAGATTTTTGTCGGAAAATGCGACCGTGTGTATGCTCCATCGGTCTCCATCGGTCTTTTGCTGGCCGAATTCCAGCCAGCAAAAGATTGAGAGCACGTTCTCTATTTTTCGGTCGGAAAAGTTCCCACCCGAAAATGCGTTCGTCTGTATGCAATTCGGACGCGCAAAAAATTACGCATGCTCGGAAACAATTTGACGCATGCTCGGAAGCATTGAACTTCATTTTCTCGGCTCGTCGTAGTGTTGTACGTCACCGCGTTCTTGACGGTCGAAAGTTCAGAGAACTTTTGTGTGACCGTGTGTATGCGAGGCAAGCTTGAGCGGAATTCCATCGGAAAAACCATCCAAGTTTTTTCTGACGGAAATTCCGAACGTGTGTACGTGGCATTAGTGTATTTTCTGTCTGCTGCTTCCTTCCTCTGCTATTTGCATGAATCACTTCTGACAAGTGTTCCTGACACCAAGAGAAAAAAAAGGTGACAAGGGAGGTAGCTCCAGGACACTGCCTGTGGTTGACAGCCTCAGCTCTGTTATTGTATGCTGTGTGAAGTGTCCCTTCCCTCCAGTCAGCTCTCAGAGCTCTCCTCACTAAGCTCAGCGGAGTGTAACTTCAGCTCCCCCCCCTTGTTTTCTGAAAGCTCAGAAAAGATTTATAAATTCTGAACTTTGAACAGATGTAGAGAAGCGATGACGGCAGATGGACAGATACAACCTATGTAGGAGGATTTGTTTCATCTCTGTGTATTAGGCCTGTGTTTCTCAACTCCAGTCCTCAAGGTGCCCCAACAGGTCATGTTTTCGGGCTAACCAATATTTTTCACAGCTGATTTGATCAGTTTCACTGCCTTAGTAATGACCACAGCCGTTTCATCCGAGGGAAATCCTGAAGACATGACCTGTTGGGGCGCCTTGAGGACTGGGGAAACACTGTTTTAGGCCAGTCACTTCATTAGGTATATGTGAGGGTTTACAACCAATTTAAAGAGACACCGGGGTTGATCTACTAAAAGGAAATAGACTGTGTACTTTGCAAGTGTATTTGCACTCATTTTCCCCAGAGCTTAGTAAATGTGGTGAAGCTCTGCTGCCTTTCATCATCCAATCATCTGCAAGCAAAAATGCAGGGTTTTTTTTTTTTAATTATTCTTGCACCAGATTCGTTATACTTCACAAAGTAAAGTTTCACCGCATTCACTTAGCTTTGGGGGGAAATGGGTGCAACTGCACTTGCAAAGTGCACAGTCTATTTACCTTTAGTAAATCAACTCCGTTGCTGCCTTTGTCCATGCAGCGTAAAACTCCCCAACCCCCTCACACTCCCTGCCCAGCCTTTGCTCTATGATACTGTGAGGTCTGTT
Source organism: Lithobates septentrionalis (assembly GCA_037952835.1). Taxonomy (NCBI): domain Eukaryota; kingdom Metazoa; phylum Chordata; class Amphibia; order Anura; family Ranidae; genus Lithobates; species Lithobates septentrionalis. Next base: position 335,536 of record JBBDGP010000632.1, read on the forward strand.
TTACAATGAGCACAAAGACCAAGTAGAAAAGTGAGAAAAATCTGAAGTTCAAGGTTGGGGGTAATAAAACCATAGTTTCAGGTTTGATCTTTCAGGTCATCAACTGTGTAGTATGAGAAAGAAGACTGACTTCTGTCAGGTTTTTATTACTGTATGTATCCCCATTGAAAGGAATTTCCTCCCACTTCCTGTCCTGGGTGGAACCAGTCTTTGGACCAGGAAGTGAAAGGATGCAGACAGCAATGCAAGCTGTCAGTGGCTCCAACCTCTCCTCACTCCTCACTCCTCACTAGGGTTGCCACCTTTTCTTCAAGTCAAACCCGAACACTGCATTTTTTCTTTATAGTATAAACTATACATATGTTTTGCTATTAAATAACATTTCTAATCATATAAAGTTAATAACAAGAGTCCCCCTTTACATCTGGATCCACAGAGTTCCCTTTTTACATCTGAACTTGCAGAGTTCCCTTTCACTGTAAGGGGGGACTCTGCAAACTCTGATATAAGGGAGAACTCTGGGGCTGCTAACATAAGGGATGCTCTGGGAACCCTGATTTAAGGGGGAACACTGAGAACTCTGATGTACGGAGAGGACTCTGATGTAAGGGGGAACACTGTGGCCTCCGGTGTAAAGGGGAACTCTGATGTAAGGGGTGCTCTGAGAACCCTGATACTCACTCAGAGGCAGGAGAGAGAAGGGGGGAGACTTCAGTCACAGACAGGGATGGATGGTGAGCTCACTCACCCCTTGGCAGTCAGCACTTCTCATCCAGATGTATCTGAGGCTGCTGGACTTCAATCCCCGGCGCTATGCCTCAGAAAAAGAAAGTTGGGGCTGGAAATTGGGAGTGTGGGCAGATAGAGAGGGGTAGGGGTGGGGGAAGAGGTGCAGATTGAGCCCTTTCTCCTCTCCCGTCTGTTTGGGGGGGGGGGCGAGGTTTGTTAGTGCCAGCTTTAGGCGCTGTGAAAGAGTAACAGACACTCTCAGCTTAGACAACTGCAGCCAGCAACCCTGCTGGGAAGCCATAGTCCCGTCGAAATAATGTGTCCGGGTTTCAGGCAATCTGAAACCCGCACACATGATTCCAAACCCAAAATGTCCGGGTGAATCCTGGACAGGTGGCAACCCTACTCCTCACCCATACTTAATTTCTGCCTTTGGCCCCCGTTTGGGATATTTCCATCACTTCTAGTCCAAAGTGTCATCAATAGCAGAGAAACAAGAATGGAGCTGCTCAACTTAAACATGTTTAATTGAATTAGAAATTGAAAGAATTGGCAAATGAGTGGGAGAGATTTACTAAAACTGGAGCACTCAGAATCTGGTGCAGCTGTGCATGGTAGCCAATCAGCTTCTAACTTCAGCTTGTTCAATTAGCCCACGTTCAAATCGGGCTGTTTTGTCAAATCGCCACCTATTGCCGGCAATGGCACCGTCCGATGCGAAGTCGACTTTGTAAAAGTAGTTTCTGCACTACTTTTGGCAACTTCGGGAGCGATCTCAATAGACATCTGTGCAGCAACCCGCACAGATGTCTCTGAAATCGCTCCTGAAGTTGGACTAAAATGCAGGTTTGAAATCGTGCAAGCTTAAAGTGTTATTAAACCCAGTAATATGAAAATAGTTCATCGCCCCCCCCCCCCCCTACAGTCCCCACAGCTTATAAATCATCTTTTTACATTAAAATATTGCCACTATATACCTTTTTTGGATGATCTGTATACTACGATCACATGATAAACTGCATAGTTTCTCCAGTGCTTAGAGTTCAGGTAGGAGGAGATTTCCACTACAGCCTGTATACACGCCCACATGTGTGATGTCAATATCATGTGACCTGGCTAGCTCTGAGAACAAGTAACTGTTCTCTCCAGCATAAAAGACACAACTGAGCATGTGCAGGTCGGCTACCTTGCCTGTGTTATCTGGTTTTCCCCAGATAGACAGTACAGGAGGGGGAGGATCTGTGCATACAGGATCAAACAGCCTTTTTACACAATGCAGAGGATTAACCCCTTAAGTTCCACAGTGTGTATAACAAGCATGCTATGCCTCATATACAGACTGATTTTACTGTCATGGGTTTAGTAACACAATAAAACCTGGAAGCCAATTGCTTATTATGCACAGCTGCATCAGATTCTGTGTGCTCCAGTTTTAGTCAACCCCCCCCCCCCCCAGTGTGTGGCAGCTCCAGACTAGCTAGGTGTAATAGGGCCCTAGGCAGTGCATCTTTCTCCCACACACTAGAGCTGACTGTCCTATGAGGCTGCATGACCCCTGACCCTTTGTCTGGACAGTGCTGATTGGCCCTTTGCTGAACACATGCACCCTCCAAAGAAAAAAAACTGAAAGAAACAATGAGGGACTTTGAGGTAACAAACCTCGCGACTTTAAAGGTGTTGTATAGGGAATTATCAATTCATCAACAATATTGGATAAAACAGAATTTTATTATACACTGTTTAAAAAACATGAGACAGGACTAGATACAAAAATTAATAAAATTCAATGAGACATAATGCATGAATAATACCACTTTCTCAACATGTTTCGCTCTGTGGAGCTTCTTCAGGAGACTTTAGGTGTGGCATCATATTATACTATCAATCACAAGAAAAAATACTCATGTTTAGATGAAGATAGATACCATAGATAAGGCATACATCAATTATTTAACCATAATGCAAAAACCATGACAAAATAGAAATTTGTTATCATAATGGGGCATAAAGAGAAACAAATAACATATATGTTATTTGTTTCTCTTTGTATAATATGATGCCACAGCTAAAGTCTCCTGAAGAAGCTCCACAGAGCGAAACATGTTGAGAAAGTCGTATTATTCATGCATTATGTCTCATTGAATTTTATGAATATTTGTATCTATTCCTGTCTCATGTTTTTAAACAGTGTATAATAAAATTCAGTTTTATTCACTATTGTTGATGAATTGATAATTCCCTATACAACACCTTTAAAGTCCAGAGATTTGTTACCTTAAAGCCCCTCATTGTTTCTTTCATTTGCTAAAATTGGGATGTGGTGTTTTTATTTTTGGTCTCCTCCTTTCCATTCTCTAGTGTAAAAAAAAAAAAAAAAAAACTCTCTATCAATACACACCAAACTGAGCATGTGCAGAGTGACTCCAAAGGCTCTGTCTTATAAGGAGATGGGATGGGGATAGTGGAAGAAAAAAATCTGAGAAGACAGGATCAAACAGCCTGTTTACACAATGTGCAGGATTAACCATTTAGGTTCCACAGTGAGTATAACAAGCAGGCTTTACTGCATATACAGACTGATTTTACTGCTGTGGGTTTAGTAACACTTTGATTGAACCAGCTGAAGTTAGAAGCTGATTGGCTACCATGCACAGCTGTACCAGATTTTGCACTCTCCAGTTTTAGTAAATCAACCCCATCGCATTATGTTTCATTTTTATATTGTATTACTAGCTTCAGATGCTACATTGGCTTGTCAGCTGAAATAATATTTTTTTGTACATTTTACTGTATATAATAGCTAATATAAATGTATACTGATGCTGATCTGCAAACTAAAAATTATTTTTTTTAGTTCATAATATAATGACATTTTTATTGTCTTAATAAAAAGCAATAGTTTTGCAATTAAAATTAGGTACGTGCTGTAAATAAGTATATAAGAAGCAACGCATTTATAGTGCTTTTTTCCTGTGCTGTCCGGGGGCTACAAACATGCACAAACCTTTCAGTACAAATAGAAACAAACGTGCTCTGATTTTAATGCATTTTACTGAATGCTCGAAACACAAGATACAAGGAGATTCAACCACTTTCCACGGTGAATCAATTAAACGATCATTCTGTGAAAATTTGATTTGATTATTTTCATAATAAAACCGAAGAAAATAGCCCTGAAAAGCCTAATGTAAGCTTTGGCTGATACATGATTTGCTATAATTACCAAAAGCAATTACCACTGCATTTACTGCTGTGTACATTTGTGCAGATATTACCTATGTGCAAAGCTTCTAATATAAAGTCATATGGACATATTTACCGTATATAGCTAATTGTGCAAACGCACATTGCTGAGACTGGTTAATCTTATTTTATTTCTTGTAAGGCTTTAAAGTTTTTGAAAGAGAAGACTAATGTCACAGAAAAAAAAAAATCAGTGTGCAAAAATAATCAATATACAAAATGACATCAAAATAAATACCCGTTAAAATCATCAGGTCAGAAATTCATCGGCACAAAAATAAGATAATAGTATAAGAAAAAAATACTTCTTAAAATAAGAAATTGACCGACACAAAAATAGGATTTAATAGTTTAAGACAAAGATACCCCTTAAGATGAGCAAATAAGAACTTAATCGGCACAAAAATAAGATTAGTGTAAGACAAAAAAAAACACTTAAAATAAGAAATTGACACAAAAATAGGATTAATGGTTTAAGACAAAGATACCCCTTAAGATAAGTAATTAAGAACTTAATTGGCACAAAAATAAGATATTAGTGTAAGACAAAAATACTTCTTAAAATAAGAAAATAAGAAATTGACTGACACAGAAATAGGATTAATAGTTTAAGACAAAGATACCCCTTAAGATAAGCAAATAAGAAATTCTCCAATACAAAAAAGGATAATGCAAAATAGTATAAGAAAAAAAAACCCTTTGAGATAAACAAATAAGAAGCTAACTCACACAAAAAGATGATAATATGGTGCACAAAACATGTATATATATATATATATCTATATATAGATATATAGATATATATCTATATATAGATATATATCTCTCTATATATATTAGCATTCTACTAGCTTTTAATTAATGTTAATTGTAAAAAAAGAAGAACTTTAGAGTTAAATGTGGAACTTCTGCTAAAATATTTTTTAGTTCATATACGTTTATTTTATGTTTTATTAGTTTAAGTTTAACAGGGGAAGGATTCAACTTTTTTTTTCATTGCTCTCTCTTTCCTTTTTTTTTTTTTTCTAAAGATTTTCCCTTACTTACTGACTTTCTGAGCACAGTCATTAGTAAAGGAAGTGGGCAAAACACTTCCCAACAGGAAACAATAAATGGCTGAATTTTTTTTGGAGTATCTGCCAGCAGTGTAGCAATGGGGTCCTTTCCTGAACGATTAGAAAAACACATGACCAATATTTTGAATGATAACATTATAGCCCTCTACGATACACAGGTGTAACCCATCTGTGCGTTGTGGTGCACTGCTGTGAAAAAAAAATTGTTGCAGGTCTGTTAAAACTATGTTGGCACCCCAATCAAAATGAATGGATTGCTTTTGCAAAATGCACATTAACCCACAAAATAACACACAGCAAAAGTCTGAATTGGCCTATATTGAAATAGCTAGTTTCAAAAACTTAGGGCAAAAAAAATAAATGACTGATGATCCCGGTTGGTTGAATGACTGACACGGGCCTGGTATAAAACTGACACACTACAGTACACTTCCCTATTGATATGGAACCTTCTACCCTATTTATAATATTAGCAAGAATAAAAGAATCACAAATTCAGGGAAAATGCATTTTTTTATTTGTTGGGCTATTGGTTAAACTATAATGATACTTCTCAATAAATATAAATAATATAGACTATAAGTTCATACGTCTTAACATATTTTTTGATATTCTTTTTGTGGACATAAAACATTTAGTAATAGAATAATTTCCAATAAAATTTTATTTTTAATAATGGTTCCTATTTTTAATAGTTTAGATAGTTCAATTATTTTTTAGTATGCATACACTCTTTGGAAAAAGAACATAATTACGTTGTGGTTTTGATCTGCTAATGTGTAAAATTAACCATTGATATATCTTTGGGCATTCATATTTATTCATTAGTGAATAATTCTTTGTGTGTCTATATGTCCAGGAGAAAAATCTTTACATCATAAAATTATAAGATGAGAGTTGTTACTGATTACAGTGTGATGTATATCATGAACAGTTGCACAAGAAAATTACGTGTTCTGTTACAGAAGGATTCCATGCAAGAAATTAAAAGTCTATATATTTTTAATATAAGATATTAAGTCAATTTGGCATAATTTTATTTTAACAATTTTAGTTTACTTTCTTGTTCCTGGAGAACATTTTTCTTTCTAGATTATTTAATAATATTCTTAGTATTTATGATTAAATCAATTGCTTTTTTGTATACTAAATATTTAAAATAAACAGACTCCAGAAAAACAAATGGTGGTGTTTATTTCCCCTAATATATACGGTATATTTATCAATGCTGATTAATTTTTAAAGCAAATGATTTTCCTGAATCAGTTCCAGTATAGCAATATAACATATAATAAATACCACAGAATATATTCCCCAAATGTGAACTCATTAAAGCATTTAAATGGAATCAAATGTTCATGCATTCTGAATTATTTGTTAACAATTATTACTATTTAAAGATATAATAGATAAAAAGGCTGAACGATTATGAGAAAGATAGATTTCAGTAGCTAACTAAAAAAAAAAAATTTAACCAAGAGCTCTAAAAACTTTAATTTGAATTTTAAGATCTTTCACTTGACGATTAAAGTGATTGTAAAGTCTTGTTTTAAAAAAAAACAAAAAAAAAACAAACATGTTATACTTACCTCCTCTGTGCAGCTGGTTTTGCACAGATCAGCCCAGATCCTCTTCTTCTCGGGTCCCTCTTCGCTGCTCCTGGCCCCTCCCTCCTGTCGAGTGCCCCCCACAGCAAGCAGCTTGCTGGGGGGGCACCCAAGCCGAGTCACAGCTCCGAGTGTCCATTCAGACTTGGAGCCCCGACCTCTCTCTCCCCTGATTGGCTAACTGACTTTGATTGCCGTGGAAGCCAATGGTGCTGCTGCTGTGTCTCAGCCAATCAGGAGGAGAGTCCCGAATGGCTAAGACACTCGTGGACATTTCTGGAAAGAGATGGGGCACAGGTAAGTATTAGGGGGGCTGCTGGACACAGAAGGTTCTTTATCTTAATGCCTTCTGCCTTTACAACTCCTTTAATATCTAGAATATTAACTATAATGCTTTTCTTGCTTGGGATTTTCAGATACGGGAAAAATATAAAAATGTGGCAAATAATACATGTTTACGGTGTTTGTAGGTATAGTCAAATAAATACACAAACCGACAACAATTAGTTTAACAGTGGTGTTGAATATTTTCTTTATTTTACCAAAAACTTAAAATTTTTTTTCGGATAGTCTAAAGCTGGCCATAGATGGAATAAAATTTGGCCGGTTCAGCAGAGAATGGCCGAATCTCGATCCATCTGTGGCCGTTCCCACTTGACAAAAGTTGTTCTAACGATTGACTTCTGTCAGGCAGGACTATTGAAAAAGTTTCTCTTGATCAGCGGCTGCAACTAATCAGTGTATTCTGACAGCGGAGGAGTTGCTGCTGCTGGAAAACAATGACACAGCAGGGAAGATTCCTCCATCCACCTCGTTTGAGTGGATGGAGGAATCCGCTGCTTTCCTGACAGACTCCATGGCATCCTACGTATGGGTTAATCCCGCCTCTCATACCTCATAGGACCCCACTCCCATAAATCTTTGCTTCTAGCCATAGATCGTGTTCCTTTTTTGTCCTCCTCCTAGGACCAAGGTGTATCTTACCTTATGAAGTTTTCTGCGGTCCGGTTCTGGTTGCACGGTGGTTCTGATGGCGGTTCTGGAGTCCAGCAGTCCCAGCTATTAGCAGGGTGGATACGGGCAGCTTTGCGATGCCATGAAGAGCTTACTAGCCTTGCCATTGGCAGGCAAGCGGCAACTGGGCCAAACGTCCTTGCTATTAGCAGGAGGCCCCCCCCCTTATTGAAGCCCGGCCGTGCAGTGGATGATCGTCCCCAAATCAGACTGGACCAGGATCGTGCGGTGGTATCGTATATTTCATTGTTTCATTTCATATATGGCAGCTGTTTTTGTGTGTTTTGTGCGTCCTGTATCTCTTTCTTGCCTCTATGGCGGCTGGAACGCATCTGCGTTCCACTCCGCCGCGTCTTCCGGGTCCCTGCACATTGCGAACCTTGTCTGAAAGCGAGGCTTGGTTCGCGCATGCGCAGTTCCGGGAAAATGGCGGCGGTCGCGCATGCGCGCGAGCCCTGCTTGTCGACGCTGGGGGGCGCGGTGACGTCATCGGCGGCGCCAAGTTTAAATAGCTGTCAGAATACAGCTATTACTTGGGTTGTCTGCGGGTGAAAACGGCGGCTTCCCGGTGCAGTGTTTATTCCCTGGCAAGGTAGGAAACTTCACTGCTGGCTGTCCAAGTCTCTCTCTCTCTCTGATCCCTGTGTTTGACAAGGAATTGTTCATTTCAGATATCTGGTTTTCTGCTATGGACGTGTCACCACCCCCCAGTGGCCAACCCTTGCGCTGCAGGTAGGAATTGTTTATTCCTTCTGCTTGACTGTTTTGGGAGTGTTTCTTTCTGGATCCTGTTTATTTCCTTTTACTTTCCACAGCCCTTCTAGGTCTGAACATAGACCCTCAGCACGTGAAGATACCGATCGTTCCAGATCGCATCATCAAAAACAGTCATCAAGTTCAAGGCGTTCTAGGTCAGCTTCTAGGCGCCATAGTGAAGAGCCCAAGTCTACATCTGGGCGTCACTCCCACCGCCATTCTAGCCGCTCTGATAAAAGGGCTTGCTGGGGATGTAAAGCTCAGGTCCCAGAAGGTAAATCCCTCTGTGAGCTATGTTATGCCCGAGCTGCAAAAGAAAGAGGAGCTGGAGACCAGCAGGTGGAAGCTATGGCCCGAAAAGTGGTTCAGGAATCCCTGATCAGAACGGATCCCAATCGTTCAGCTATCTCTCCTTCTGCTCCAGTGCTAGCTCCTGGCGGAGTCGACCTTGGGGCTCCTGGTCCCTCTAGACGCAGTCCCTCCTTAAGCGGATCCTCGGAAAGCGAGACTGATCTGAATGATCCTGGTGCGGGTTTTGATTTCTCCCTGGTGCCACGGTTGGTCAAGGCGGTTAAAGACGCATTGAGATGGGAAGAACCAGTAGAAGCTCCCTCTAAACAGAGGAAATACTTTAAACATCTCAAAAAGGATCAACCAAATTTTCCCTTCCTGGGAGAGCTTGCGAAATCATTTCGGATGAGTGGAGTAAAGTTGAGAGGAAGAACTCACTAATCTCCAAAGTGGCCAAGATGTATCCGTTTAAGAGTGAAGAGGTAAAGCATCTGGAGTCAGCTCCGCTCATTGATGCTGCTTTGATGAGGTTGGTGAGGCATGTCACCCTCCCTCTAGAGGATACCGTTTCATTTAAGGATGGTCTGGAAAGGAAGATCGATACTGATCTTAAACGCATCTATATTATGGCAGGTATGGCTTGTAAACCAGCCTTGGCTCTCGCAGCTCTGTCGAAAGCTATGGAGTCCTGGTCGGATGATGTGGATGCGGCATTAGCAAGTGTGTCTGAAGATTTGGTCAAGAGTTCACCAATCCATGAACTAAAACTGGCTTCAGTCTTCTTAGGGGAAGCATCCCTGGATATTATCCGCCTAGTGGCACGGGTCATGCTTTCCTCAGTCACAGCCAAGCGCGCTTTGTGGCTGCGCCCGTGGGTTGCGGATCCTGCCTCTAAACAGGCTTGGTGTAGAATTCCCTTTGAGGGTTCCTCCCTCTTTGGGAACAAACTTGATTCCGCCATTACCCGTGCTACAGGGGGTAAGTCAGGGTTCTTACCCCAGGATCGTCGCCTTTTGGGTCAGAGAAGACCTCAACCCAGGCAAGACCAAGAACGCGCTAGAGATGCCCGCCGCTATAGACCGGGCCGTGATTTCAGGAGAAACTGGAAGAGAAACCAACCTTCTGGCCAGAAGTCCTCAAAGACATCCTCTTCTGGTGGACGGGAGGCTTCTAAGTCCTTTTGATATGAAGCCTGTCCAGGCGGAGCAAGTTGGGGCTCGGTTACTCCTTTTTCAGCACGTCTGGGCAGCCTCGATCAGAGACTACTGGACGGTCAAGACAGTGTCATCAGGCCATTCATGGGTGTTCTGCAATCCACCTTTACACCGGTTTGTTCCCACAGTCCTTCCTCACCAGGAAGAAAAGAAACAAATTCTTCTGTCATACACGGATTCTCTGATAGCTCAAGGGGCTGTCGTCCCGGTGCCCTCGGAAGAGAAGTTTCAAGGGGTGTATTCCCCCCTTTTCATGGTCCTCAAAAAGAGTGGTTCCTGGAGGCCAGTCATCGACCTGACATACCTGAACTCCTTCATCAAGAAGGAAAAATTCAAGATGGAGACACTGCTAACAATTCGTCAGATAATACAGCCAGGCGATTGGCTAGTCTCCATAGACCTGAAAGATGCCTACTTTCACGTTCCGATTACGAGAGACTTCCAGAAGTACCTTCGTTTTGCAGTGGGTCAGAAACACCTCCAATTTACATGTCTCCCATTCGGGCTTACAACATCGCCTCGAGTGTTTTCGAAGCTCTTACTGGCGGTCGTGGCATTGATCAGAGTCAAGGGTATCCGATTACACCACTACCTGGACGACCTACTCTTGCTTTCGCAGGACAAGGATCAACTAGTGTCACACCGAGATCAGGTCATTTCTACTCTGACAGAGTTCGGTTGGCTGTTGAACAGGGAAAAAAGTCATCTAGATCCGACACAGTCTCTGATATTCCTCGGAGCCCAGTTCAACACGATGAAGAGTACCATCTCTCTGCCTCTGGAGAAAATCCCTTTGATTCGGGACAGAATTCATCTGGCAATGTCATCTCCCCTGCTCAGAGCTTCTCAGTGTCTCAGGATAATCGGCACCATAGTAGCAACAGCCCCCATGGTGAAATGGGCTCAATGGAGGATGCGCCCTTTTCAGAAGGGTTTTCTTCAACAGTGGGATCCGGGTTCTCGAGACCATCTGGTCCGGATAACCCCGTCCATGCGGGAGAGTCTCCCCTGGTGGCTGCAGCGGAGGAACCTCCTCAATTGCCATTCCATAGCACCCGTTTCCTGGATCACGGTGACAACGGATGCCAGCAGCAGAGGCTGGGGCGCTCTCTGTCTGACGGAGATAGCCCAGGGCCAGTGGGATTTCCCATCCCGGGGTGTAGTTTCAAATGTCCTGGAGCTCCGAGCTGCCCTCTGTGCGCTACGAGCCTTTCTCCACTTAACATCAGGGGCCTCAGTCCTCCTGAGGCTAGACAACACGACAGCGGTGTCTTATATCAAGAGACAAGGGGGCACACGCAGTCTCTCCCTACTGAAGGAAGTGAGTCCTATCATGTCTTTGGCTCAGACGAACCTATCAAATCTGACGGCTGTCTATCTTCCAGGAGTTCAAAATGTCCAGGCGGACTTCCTCTCAAGGTTTGCCCTGGACAACAACGAGTGGTCTCTCCACACGGAAGTCTTCAATTGGATCCTGTCTCTGGGAGTGTCACCAGAAGTGGACTTGTTTGCGTCTCCTTGCAACCACAAAATGGAGAAATAATACACGAGATGTCGTTGTCCCCAGGCTTTCGGAGTGGATGCTCTGACGGACCAGTGGAGATTCCACAGGGCTTATGCCTTTCCACCAGTTCTGGTCATTCTTCGCTTCCTTTCGAGGCTCAGGTGGGAAGAGGTCGAAATAGTGGCAGTTGTTCCATATTGGCCCAACAGACCGTGGTTCCCCCTCTTACTACAACTCAGCTACCGGAATCCAATTCCTCTCCCAGCCAGATCAGATCTCCTATTACAAGGAACATCTCTTCACCCATGTCCGTCCCAGCTCCATCTGACGGCTTGGTTCTTGAGAGGGGAAGGTTGGAAGCCCTAGGATGTCCAAGTGCGGCTATTTCGACTCTACTGAATGCCAGAAGACCAGGTACCAATAGAGTTTACCAAAGAATTTGGTCGAAATTTGCAGATTATGTTTCCACCACTGACGGTTCCTGTACTGACCCAAGGATTCAGGATATTCTTGGTTTCTTACAAACAGGCCTGGATCTATCCTTATCAGTAAGTTCTCTACGGGTTCAGGTTTCCGCAATCTCTGCCTTCACAGGTATATCCTGGGCCAGACATCCCCTTATAAGGCAATTCTTCAGAGGAGCAATAAGACTCAGGCCTCAAAGAAAGCCGAGGTTTTCCAAGTGGGATCTTCCCCTTGTCCTAAATTTCTTTTCTGAAAAGGAAATACGTGTGGATCAAGCAGCTATTAAAGATCTCTCTCTCAAAGCTGTATTCCTAGTGGCTATAACATCAGCCAAAAGGGTCTCCGAAATCGGTTCTCTGGGATGTAAAGAACCATTCCTTACCTTCTTCCCTGACCGGGTGGTCCTGATTCCTATGCTAGGATCAAATCCTAAGGTAACATCGGTTTTTCATGAGAATCAGGAGATTGTTCTTCCAATTTTCCGGACAACTGAGGACTCTAGCATTCACCCTTTGGATGTGGGAGAAGTTTTAAGGCAATACCTTGAAGTCACTGCCTCTTTCCGAAGATCCGATCATTTGTTTGTTTATTTTCAAGGAAAGAACAAGGGTTTGCGTGCTTCCTCGAGAGTCATTGCAGCTTGGATCGTTCAGGCTATACAAGGGGCTTATGCAGCCAAGGGTCTGGCTCCTCCAGAAGTGGTGACCGCCCATTCTACTAGGAGCGTTTCTACGTCATGGGCAGCTTCCCGTCATGTATCCCCGGAAATAATCTGCAAGGCGGCCTCTTGGTCGTCGATCAACACTTTTATGACACACTATTGTGTAGAACCGGCTTCTTTGTCTTCGGTTAATTTTGGTTTGCATATCTTGTCTGTTGACGGTGCCAAATAAACCTTTTTTCTTTGAACCAGCAATTTCCCACCCGGGAGTGTATGGCTAGTCATTTCCCATACGTAGGCTGCCATGGAGTCTGTCAGGAAAATGGAAAATTTATATCAAATACTTACCGTAATTTTCCTTTCCTGATGGACTCCATGGCAGCAGGAGTTCCTTCCCATTTGCTGGAGTAGGCTATGTTACGGAACACGATCTATGGCTAGAAGCAAAGATTTATGGGAGTGGGGTCCTATGAGGTATGAGAGGCGGGATTAACCCATACGTAGGCTGCCATGGAGTCCATCAGGAAAGGAAAATTACGGTAAGTATTTGATATAAATTTTCCATTTTCTTTCCATCAGCCCGCTGGCTGATGGAGAAAAAAAAAAACAATTCCTCTATGGTCAGCCTAAGGCCCCATACATACACACTATGAGATTTTCTGCAGATCTTTGTCCTCAGATTTACCAAAACCATGTAGTGCAAGGGCCTGCCTGATTGCATACAAATTGAAACTCTTAAGCCTCGTACACACGATCGGACTTTCCGACAGGAAATGTGTGATGACAGGCTGTTGGCGGTAAGTCTGATCGTGTGTACGCTCCATCGGACAATTGTTGTTGGACTTTCCGCCAACAAATGTTAGCTAGCAGGTTCTCAAATTTTCCGCGGACAAATGTCCGTTGTCGGATTTTCAGAGCGTGTGTACACAAGTCCATTGGACAAAAGTCCAAAGTACAAACACGCATGCTCGGAAGCAAGGACGAGCCAGAAGCGGTCAGTCTGGTAAACTAGCGTTCATAATGGAGAATTAACATTCGTGGCGCGGCAAATTATGAAATCTCCAAATGCAGCGCACAAGTCTCTTCTTCTTTAATGGGATAATAATTAAGCTGCTTTGCTGGTGATACTGATGGAGTTATTGCAAAAGAATTTTCAAAGGCTTTTTTTTTCTAGTGATATCAAGAATAATATTAATATGTTTTTTTATTTGGGCAAGTTACCACAACACCATTATCCCGTAGTTTTTGAGATACAACTATGTTGGTGTCCCTTGTCAATTTTACATTGTATTTTTTTTAAATGTAACTGCCGACTCCCAAACTGTCATTTGAAGTAAAACACATCGCCAAGTATTATTCTCCACAGTTATTTTATTGTCCATTTAAAAAAAGAAAACAAATAAAAGTAGACATGCTATCTGCCAATAGAACTTAACCAAAAAGTGCATTCTATGCATCCAAAAATATAGAAAATATAACAAATCAAAAAAATATAGCAAATTGAAAAGATGGAAATGTGGGGGCAGTTGCTGATGCTGACCTCTACACAAGACCACCTATTGTGGTTAATGGACTATCTCGGTACAAATACAATGACCCAATAATTTTATGATAAAAAATCTAATTTTAATACAAATCAAAAAAGAACCAATGCAAAGCAATAACTCCAAGGCCAAAAATAAATAACACATTATCTCCTCCGATTCCGCAACATGTCTGGTTGACGAACGGCCGTTATAAACAAACTGAAAAGCACAAAATGAAAAGCGCAAAATGAAAAGCGCTAAATGAAAAACGCGAAAAGAAAAGCGCGAATCAACACTCACCAAACTTCTACTAACACGAAATTAGTAGAAGGAGCCCAAAGGGTGGCGCTAAAGAGCTGAAAAACCACGTAGTACGTCACTACGTTCATAATTGTTGGCCAACAATTGTGTGGCTGTGTGTATGCAAGACAAGTATGAGCCAACGCCCGTCGGACAAAATTCCACGGTTTTGTTGGCGGAAAAAACGATCGTGTGTACGAGGCATTAAGGTTTGACTTCATATTATCTGGTTTTAGTAAAACTGAAGACAAAAATCTGCAGAAAATTGGAGTGTGTATCCAGCTTAAAGGCACGTACATGCGATACAAAAATCGGATGGAAAAATTCCTACGAGGAGCTGTCTGACGATTTTCGGATCATTAGTACGGTGCTTTCGACAACCAATTTCGCTTTTTCATCAGACAGAAGCTGGATGTGCAGACTATAAAAATTTTGTCGGATGTGAACTTAACGTCAGATTTTCGTTTCATTATTGCGGTTTTCATATGAAAAAAAGCGTAAGAGCAAGACTACGCATGATCAGAAACAAAAGAATACATACAAAACTATTCAACACATGACGTCACTTCTGACATTGTATTCTGTTGTACGAAAATTTTCGTATTGTGAGTAACCTCTTCACCTACGACATGAGACTAGCATGCCACAAAAAAGGACGTTCGGTCGTCTGAAAATCGAAGTGTGTGTACGAGGCTTTAGTCTCAGGGAGATTTCCACTCATGTCCTATTCGATTGACTGGTGTCACCTAAGATAAGAAATTATTTAAAGTGCAGCTGAATTTCAGTTTCTAACATTATCTTGTTCAAGGAACCACTTGACCTCCGGAAGATTTACCCCCTTAATGACCAGGCCATTTTTTGCGATACAGCACTGCGTTACTTTAACTGACAATTGCGCGGTCGTGCGCCGCTGTACCCAAATAAGATTGATGTCCTTTTTTCCCACAGACAAAGCTTTCTTTTGGTGGTATTTGATCACCTCTGCGTTTTTTTTATTTTTTGCACTATAAACAAAAAAAAAAGACCAACAATTTTGAAAAAAAAAAAGAAAAACATTTTTTTTACTCTCTGCTATAAAACATATGCAATAAAAAAAATGGAAGAAATCTCATTTCTTCATCAATTTAGGCCAATATGTATTCTGCTTCATATTTTTGGTTAAAAAAATTCCCAATAAGCGTATATTGATTGGTATGCGCAAAAGTTATAGAATCTACAAACTATAGGAAAGATTTATGGAATTTTTATTTATTACATTTTTTTTACTAATAAAGGCGGCGATCAACGACTTATAGCGGGATTGCGATATTGTGGCGGACAAATTGGACACTAGCTGACACTTTTGACACTTTTTTGGGACAAGTGACACTAATACAGTGATCAGTGCTAAAAAGTATGCTATGCCACTATACCAATGACACTGGCTGGGAAGGGATTGACATCAGGGGCGATCAAAGGGTTAAATGTGGGCCTAACAATGTGGCTGTTCACTGTGTGGGAGGTGCATTTACTAGGCATTGATCTATGTTTCCTGCTTTGACATTTTTTTACTAGTAATGGAGACGATCAGTGACTAGCGACTGTGATATTGTGGTGGACAATTTGGACACTAACTGACACTTTTTGGGGACCAGTAACAATATTACAGTGATCAGTGCTAAAAAAATATGCACTGTCACTGTACTGATGACACTGGCAGGGAATGGGTTAACATCAGGGGTGATCAAAGAGTTAAACTGTGTGCCTAGCCAGTGTTTCTCTAAACGGTGAAAGGTGCTTTTACGAGAGGAAAACATGGATCCATGTCCCTGCTTTGCAGGAACACAGGATCCATGCCTTCCCTACTGACAGAATGGCGATCTGCCTTGTTTACATAGGTAGATCACTGTTCTGGCTCTCTGCCTCATGATTGGCGGGAGACAGTGGACATTGAGTCCGCATTATCTGCAGATCAGCTCCTGCTGTGTATAATCACAGCATGCGAGCCATAGACCTGGAAGCGCAGGGTCATGTACTAGGTACGTGATCCTGAGCAGGAGAGTATATGTAAGTTATATGGTCGGCAAGCGGTTAAGCTTTGACAAAACAAAATGCAAGCTGATTGGTTACAATGCACAGCTGCGCCAGAATTTGTGGGCACTAGTTTTAGTAAATTCCCCCCCCCCCCCCTCTAACTGCTCACTGTTCTCCTTGCTGGATCCCCTGACATGAGGAAGTAAAGCCCTGCCTCTCTTAAGACGGCCACCTCCACACAGAGACACAGTAAAGAACAAGGCATGGTCAGTAATGGGGAAAAGATCAGCTGCAGGGAGTCCACAGGCAATACTGATGACTAGTCCTTTGCCTTCTGCCTGCCTTTTAGCACAGCTACCAGAGTTCGGGTTCCTCTTTAACAGCTTGCCGACCATATACCGTAGATATACAGCAGCAAGGCTGCTTCCCTGTGCAAAATCACGTACAGGTACGTGATTTTGCACTTCCGGGTCTGGGGCGCGCACGCATGCCGCCGGCGACCCACTCCCACTGTGATTGGACACAGCAGCAGCCAATCAGCGGGTCTGGCTGACTCAATGTTCGCTGGGACCCAGCGATCCATCCCGAGAGAGAGAACGGCAGTCTGCGTATGTAAACAAGGCAGACCGCCATTCTGTTAGTAAGGGCAGGTAAAGATCCTGTGCTTCTGCTAAACAGGAACACGGATCTCTGTCTTCCCACAGTTAAAACAACACCCTCACAGTTAGCAAACACTCCCTAGGAACACATTTAACCCATTGATTGCCCCGATGTTAACCCCTTCCCTGCCAGTGTCATTAGTACAGTGACAGTGCATATTTCTTGCACTGATCACTGTATTAGTGTCACTGGTACCCAAAAAAGTGTCAAAAGTTTCACTTAGTGTCCGATTTGTCCACCGCAATGTCGCAGTCCCACTATAAGTCGCCGATCACCATTATCGGCATTACTAGTATAAATAAATAAATACAAATTCCATAAATATATCCCATAGTTTGTTGACGCTATAACATTTGTACAAACCAATCAATATACGCTTATTGCGATTTTTCTTTACCAAAAATGTGTAGCAAAATACATTTTGGACTAAATTGATGAAGAAATTCGATTTGTTTTTTTTTACATTTTTTTTACTGGAGAAAGTAAAAAACGTTGTTTTTTTTTCAAAATTTTCGGTCTTTTTATGTTTACAGCGCAAAAAATAAAAACTGCAGAGGTGATCAAATACCACCAAAAGAAAGCTCTATTTGTGGGGAAAAAAAGGACATCAATTTTATATGGGGACAACATTGCAAGACCGTGCAATTATCAGTTAAACTAAAATAGTTTCGTATCACAAAAATTGGTCTGGTCATGGAGAGGGGGGGGGGGTAAACCTTCTGGAGCTGAAGTGGTTAATATCTCCTCAATAAGGGTGCAGAGAGCAATAAAAACTTTCAATGTAAAGAATGGCCAGCACACTGAATAATTAACACAGAAGGAACAAGGGCTATACCGAAAGCAATGCAAAAGCATAACTTTTTTTATGAAAGTGTGTTTGCTAATGCTGTGTGCTCCTGTCTCTGTGATTTATAAAGAAAATGCAGTATTTACCGGATTTTAAAGCATCGCTCAGTGCTCACGTGACCGGCCGGCTCTCTTCTCTCATCGTCTGACAGTTGCAGCGGGCAGGGCCCGAGAAGGAGAGAGCCGGCCGGTCACGTGAGCACCAAGCAGTGCTTTGAAATCCGGTAAATACTGCATTTTCTTTATAAATCACAGAGACAGGAGCACATGGCATCAGCAAACACACAGGAATATATAATATATTAAATGTTATTTCAGCAGCAGAAGGGGAGGGGGCAGGCACTTGACACAGAGCAGACAGGCAGGGAGGGAGAGGAGAGCGGAGGACAGAGGGCAGAGGAGAGCTGCGGGTGACAGAGGCATGTAAACTGACCACAGTGTCAGGGCTCAGCAGTCATGATAAATCGTGGTCAGTTTACAGTGGGGCGGGCAGAACCAGACAGGATCAGCCAGGTATTTCAGGTCATACAGGGGGCCAAACTACATAGCACAAGCACTGTGCTGTATAACATGCTTTAAAGAAACAGGATCTTTTTTTTTTTAAGTAAACAAACACTTTAACTTACATGGGCCATTCAGATTTCACATATTAGTAGACTGACTCTTCCTCTATGGCAACTCTTCTTCTTCATTGGAAGTAAATAATGGATTCCAAGCAGAAGCAACGTGCTGTCATTGTGTTCCTTATGAAGGAGGGGTGCAGGCTGTCTGACATCCACAGAAGGCTACAGAGTGTTAACGGGATGAAATATTGACAAGAGCACAACTTGTTGAAGAAGCTTAATAAGGGGAAAACAGCACTGAAGACAAACCAGGCAGTGGAAGGACAGCCTGCACCCCTCCCTTGTCAAGGACTCAATGATGGCACATTGCTTCTGCTTGGAATAAATTATTTACCTGCAATGAAAAAGAAGAGTTATTACAGAGGAAGAGTTATTCCACCAATGTGAAATTTGGACAACCTTAACTGTAACCTAAAGGGTTTGTAAAGTCAGAAGTTTTTTTTATCTTAATGCATTCTATGCATCAAGATAAAAAAAACCTTCTGTGTGCAGCAGCCGCCCCAGCACCCCCTAATACTTACCTGAGCCCCATCTCTCTCCAGCGATGTCCACGAGTTCCTCGGCCATCTGGAACGCTCCTCCTGATTGGCTGAGACACAGCAGCAGGGCCATTGGCTCCCGCTGCTGTCAATCAAGGTCAGTTAGCCAATCAGGAGAGAGAGGGGGCAGGGGCGGGGCCGAATCAGGGCTGAATGGACACAGGGAGCTGTGACTCGGCTTGGGTGCCCCATAGTAAGCTGCATGCTGTGGGGGCATTTGACAGGAGGGAGGGGCCAGGAGAACAGAAGAGGGACCTGAGAACCTGCTCTGTGCAAAACCAACTGCACAGAGGAGGTAAGCATAGGCATGCGCAAGGGGTGTGCCAGGTGTGCCTGGGCACACCCTAATCCTGGAGTTGGCAACCCATCAATTGTGGGCAGGTGACAGGTAAGCCGCGATCTTTACTTGCCGACCCCCAGAACCTGGACAGGATAGGCGGCTGGAGTGGAAATTAAGGGACCCATCTGTATTTTCTTCTGCAGCAGCTGAAAGTAGGCTTCTCCTACTATTCAGCTGCCACGGGAGGAAAATACAGGGAATTGGTACCAATGTATGCCACCCCTCTTGTCCCAGTTCCTTTTCTTTCTGCTTCCCAGGTCCCCCCGTGTGCTCACCTGCTTTCCCCCCCCCCATTATTTTAGGATGACGAGTGGAGAAGAGGCTGGTTAATATGTCACAAAGGCATATGTGTTGGAGCTTTGAGGTGCACACCCTAATACAATAGGCTGCGCACACCTATGGAGGTAAGTATGACATGTTTGTTATTTATATAGAGAAGAAAAACAAGACTTTACAATCACTTTGTTGTAAACCCTTACATATACCCAGTGAATTGACTGGCCTCAGGTGATACACAGAGATGAAACTAATTCTCCTACATAAGTTATACTTGTTTATCTGCAGTCTCCTCATCTCTACTTTCATTCAAAGTGCAGAATTTATACAGCTTGTCTGCGCTTCCAGTAGGGGCAGAGACCTGAAGTTACACTTTGCAGAGCTCAGTAAGGAGAGCTCTGAGCCCTGATTGGATCACAGCACATAAGAACAGAGCTGAGGCTGTCAATCACAGTCTGTGTGCTGGAGCTTCTTCCTCATCACCTTTTTCTCTTGGTGTCAGGAAGACCTGTCAGAAGTGACTCTAATAGAAGAGGAATAAGACAGAAGACAGAAATAACTGTTAGTGCTCTGGATTGCGACAAGTACACACTATAGAGGGATATACTTTGTTCATATTTCATGTCTGAGGTTTACAATTACTGTAATAAGAAAGTTATCACTTTTGCGTTAGTTTTGTTACAGCCCTTGTATTTAGTTATCAATACACATAAAACAACAGCTTACAAAGATTTCCATATGTTAGGCCATGGACCGATTTTTATTTTATTTTTTGCATATTGTTATGTGTGCAGAGCAGATTGTGTAGCAATAAAATCCTGACCGAGGTACTAATCACAATTTAAAAAAATAATTTGAGTTGCCTTTTACTTTAAAGGGAATAAATATATGATGCATAGGGAGCTGATTATTCCAGAGATTACAAAAATGTGTGCAGGGGAAAAGAAGAAGCAAACATAAACTAGACTTAAAGTGGTGTTCCGGACGAAATTTTACTTTTTAAATAAAAATACCCCTATAATACACAAGCTTAATGTATTCTAGTAAAGTTAGTTTGTAAACTAAGGTCTGTTTTGTTAGTTTATAGCAGTAGTTTGTTATTTTATAAACTTAAAGCAGGCCGTGGCCATCTTAAGTGTGGGCATCTGAAGCCAGACTGTATTTCTTCCTGGATCTCATCCTTGCAGATCTCGCACATGCTCAGTGCAGCACAAGCAGTGTAATAGGTTTTAGGTCAGGTTTCCATAGCAACGGCAGTGTCAGAGGAAGTTGCCGCCCCTTCCCAGAAGGCATTGCAAACAGGAAATGGTGCAATGGGCCACGGCCAGGGAGGAGGAAGTGAAAAATGAATACAGCAGATATACGTAGGTACTGAGAAAAAAAAGATTAAAAATATCCAATTCGTTTACAGTGCACAGTTTAGTGAGGGATGCTGAAGAGTTGTAAAAGTGGGTGGAACTCCACTTTAAAAACATTCAGAACAAAAGATTTCAAAATATAAAATATAGCATAATTTTATTCCCTAATTCTTACATTCTTTTTTTTTTAAAATATACATTTTTTGGCTGGTCAAATAAATTAGAGTAACATTTTCTTTACCCCCTCCCCCCATCCTGGCTCTTACTTTTTAAATTATAAATTAAGAATGAGCTTTTAAAACTATAGGAACTAAAATAAAAATAATAATTTCCAATATTAATGTTTCATATATTAAATATATCATATATTGTAACTAACTGCCCAGCTAAATTGGGTGAAGAGGAGGCATTTTTTAAAAGCTTTAAATTAAAAAATAAATTTTGTTTTGCTGGTTTATTAAAGACCAGTTGTGTCACTTTAATCATGGCTTTTGGGTTAATTTACTAAAGAGCATTGTTAAATCCATCAAATTTTCCATTTTCAACTGACTATTTATAAAAGAGACTAATGAATGGCTCCTTTTTACCACTAGTTCACCATACAGCCTTGTTTTTGACGACTAAGCAAAGTATTGTGTATTTTAAAAAGAGAAGTATCGGGAATGTGTTTTTTTTGAATGATACTTACCTAGGTGTATGCTGCATCAGTCTGCTGGCTCTAAGACTGAGAACAGAGCTCCCTGAGCAGCGGCTTTCTACTCTCCCCCCCCTCCCACGCTCACTGGAGTGCTGGGCTGTGGAGGGGGCGGGAGTGGCTGGCTCAGGCTCTCAGTGAGCCAAGAGGCTGAGCCGAGTGCCGGTCCAGACATGTGGGTAGATCCCGACCATATGGTCGCGATCTTTCCCGAGCTTGGAAAATTTGGAATTCGGAAATTCGGAAAACCGTAAATTCGAATTTTCTTATTTCCGAATTTTTTAATTTCTGCATTTTCGTATTTCTGAATTTCCACATTTTTGAATTTCCGAATTTCAAATTTTCGTATTTCCGAATTTCAAATTTTCAAATTTCTGAATTTCGAATTTTCAGATTTACGAACTTCCGAATATCAAATTTTCGAATTTGCGAATTTCGAATTTTCAGATTTCCAAATTTCCGAATTTTCAAATATCTTGAATTTCCGAATTTTCAAATTTCTGAATTTTCAAATTTCCGAATTTTGAATTTCCAAATTTTCGGATTTCCAAATTTTGAATTTCTGAATTTTCGAATTTTTGAATTTTCGGATTTCCAAATTCTGAATTTATGAATTTCCGAATTAGCCGTCATTCTGCTATAGCGCGGATCTGAAGCAGTTACATTTTTTATGAATGTACAGCCGGAACCACTAAATTTAAATTGATTGGGCAGTCAATTGGTCTGGTTACAGATGCAACCACTGCTCCATGTTTGCCAGAATCACTGGGTTGGTGGCTTTTAAGAAAGGAATTCTTACCCAGCTGATGCGTATTAATTGAAGATTTTTTTAAAAATTTACTGACCGGATGAGGACCCAAACAAAAAGCGCACTCATGACGGAATTTACAACAATTCGGCTATTTTTACTGTGTACCGTTAAAAGAAAAGCAAATGCCTTTCTTATAAGAACCTGCCGAAGTAGAAGGCAACGTGTTGTTTAGGCGAGGCATCATAGGTTTCTGGGGGACAAATAAATTTAACCAGAGTCCTATATCCTTATTGCCCCACTGAATATTAGGATGCACCACCATTTTTTGCCGAAAAAATTCATCGTAGAAATACCACAATAACCTTCCAAAATTTCTATAGGCCTCCAAAATGACATCTATGTGCTGAAAAAGGCCCGAGCTACGCTCCGGAAATCTTTCACACATAATGCTTGCATAAGTAGAGAATGCTTGGAGCCAGTTATTAAATGTCCTAGCAACTGGCCTTTTTTTATCATCTTCAACTTTATCCTTATCCAACCTAGAATAGTATTCTTTTTGTGAAGGGAGTAATGATAAAATGTCCACAAATTCTCCACACCAAATCTTTTCTTTTGTGCTGGTTGACAAATGAAAACCCAATGGGGACAATATACAGGGCATATACTCTTTCCCACGGCTCTCAGGCACTTTGTTCAATGTAGAAATACTCTGAGACTGAGCCTGAATAGGGGGGGAAATTAACATAGATGTATTAGTAACTTGCCCAAGCCCAGCGAGTTACCTGCACATACACAAGCCGCAGCATCATTGTCCGCCACCATTGGTTTGTGAGGTGTAGCTGCAGATAAATTAGAGACCAACTGCAATAGAGTAGAAGACAAGGAAGATAAAAGGCTAAGTTGATCAGACTCACCAGCAACACTGGCATCCCGCACATTGGATACCGTAGGACCCTGCTCTGAATCATCTGAGATTCAATATGTGGACTTCGCTGCTCTGACCAAGCCTGGGTTAAAACCCACAGCTACTCTGGGCGCTTCCAACAGCTGGTCCGGGATTGCAGGCTGCCTTGACGACGAATGGCCAATCTGTGTCGCCGGGCTGGGCCTGTTCCGCCCTTCTCGGCTGACGTCGCTAACTCCCTTCTTCTTGAGGGAGCCGGTGGACTGTACGGCCTCTTCTGCCTCCTTATTCTTCGGTCCCCCCTCGCGACCTCGACAGCTGCTCCTCCGGCAGCTCCGTCATGCCGGCCCGGAACCAGGAACTCTGGCGTCTCTCCATCTTCTTACCGGAGGGACTCCGCCACGCAGCCCGCATCTACTTCGCCTTCTTCGGCCGCCACCTCATCCACAAAGGGACCCCCGCCACCGTCCTCTGGAGCTTCTTCACCCGTGGGTAGGGAAAGGCATCTTCAGATCCAGCCTTCGCAGCCTTCAGCCTCGGCCCGCTCCAGAAGCTGCCGAAGCAGGGTCTTCATGCCGTCTTAGGAGGTATAATGCTGCGGGCTCAGAGGGAATCTCTTTTGCCTGAGCTCCTGCAGCTATACCATCCACCAGCGACTGGCATCTGACCCTATCTGCACCCCCTT
This sequence comes from Lithobates septentrionalis, assembly GCA_037952835.1. NCBI lineage: Eukaryota > Metazoa > Chordata > Amphibia > Anura > Ranidae > Lithobates > Lithobates septentrionalis. The sequence continues at coordinate 359,611 of JBBDGP010000632.1, forward strand.
TATATAGGGACCTCCAGGGGTTCCAAAACCTTCTATTACTTTTCAAGGCTCCCATTTTTAGCAGTTACAGGGCTCCCCCAAGGCCACGAGCCCCTGACCTGAGGGGGAGACTTGAAACCCCTGCCGCTGTGATCCCATGAAGAAAAGGGGGGCCTTGAAACTCCTATTTCCCATATTCTCCTCTGACCTCTGACATCAACAAGGCATTTTCCTCCACACAACTGCCGCTCACTGGATATTTTCTCTTTTTCGGACCATTCTCTGTAAACCCGAGAGATGGTTGTGTGTGAAAATCCCAGTAGATCAGCAGTTTTTGAAATACTCAGACCAGCCCGTTATACACCAACAACCATGCAATGTTCAGTCACCAAAATCCCCTTTCTTCCCCATTCTGATGCTCGGTTTGAATCGCCTTCACCACGTCAAGATGCCTAAATGCATTGAGTTGCTGTCATGTGATTGGCTGATTAGCAATTTGTGTTACCAAGCAGTTGAACTGGTGTACCTAATAAAATGGCCGGGGAGTGCATATCTATATATTATTTTATTTATTTTACATTGGTATATATGCCTCATGGTAGTGTAGCAATAAATCTCGGCAGAGCTGCTGGTTTAAGCGGGCTTGTTACCTTCACTCTCCTTCCCTACTGGCACCGGGTCTAGGGGTTCCGTTGAGTTTACCTCTGGACGATCCACGCACCAACACTTGAGTACATTTTCAATGCTTTATTAAACAATTTACTAAGGAAGTAGCAGGAAAGAGGCAGAAGGGAAACTGCAGAAGAAACTCAAATATCTTCTTGTAAGATTCTTAACAAATGTCCTGGTAGAATTTGGATATTACAATAGAATGCGCTCCCCTCGTGGGACACACTCTTTGCTCGCCTGGATAGGCCTCTCTCACTTGCCTAGCAGCCAGTACGTAGCACGAACAAAAGTCTCTGCCACAGACTTGTTTGGGATAAACCTGTACGATCCTCTGCCACAGGATGTATTGGTTTTCTGCAATGAACGTCAGTCACAGTGCTTGAACCTTTAAGCCAACCCGGCAACACTATGCTGTATAGTTACTTTTAGGATACTACCTTCAACCGAGTCACCAGGCCCCTCTCCAGACCAGCACGCTGCATGATCCTTCCATGACGGGTCTTCCCCTGGGTTCTCCTTGGTTGTCCAGCTTCTTCCCTCTGGATAGACAGCTCAGGACCATTCCTCGGCTGCTGTGGTAGGCCCCAGACAAGCTTCTGGGCCCACCCCTGCGCCACAGCGATGTGGGCCTCTGGAACGGAGGACCACGAGATTACTCTCTAACTCATACCTGTCGGCCAGGAGGGCCAGCAGGTGGCTGTAAAACGAACCCCTCAATATGGCGTCTGTCCCATAAATACCCTCGCCCAGAATGCAACTCGGAGGACCACCTCCACCGAGTTGTCTCCGGGACAGAAGAGCATCCATACGCTTTGACACGTTGCCCTTCCAACACTGACCAGCGGTCAGTCTGGAAACACACACAACGTCAGCCAAGCTGGAACAGAGGCAAACCTAACCTATTTAACCAACAAGTTACTAAATTTACCTACCTTATGGTAGATCGCAAATCTACCAGCGCTACATACTCCCCCCACTACAGTAGACGTGGTCCCCAACGTCTGTCCAAAAACAGTAACAGTAACTCCCAAGCCTGGGAGTAAGTATTTGAGTTTCTTATAACTTGGATAGACAAAGAGAGAGGAAAAGACAGTGGAAAGATACTATAAGACTTACATCTATAAAACATTATGTTCACATCCGCAAACAAAACCATCCTATGATTGTACATAACCTTACTATCTATCCAGCTGAAAAGCCTCCCAGTTTGATAGGAGATCCAATAATTCCTGAAAAGGAAAACATATTAAACACACACATATATATACTGTACAATATTAGGAGCAAAGCCTCATTTTTAGAGAAAATGAGCCTCTCTTCCCATCATCTAACATCAGGAAAAAGAAAAAATCTTAAGGAGTCCATCCCTGTAATATGATCTCTTCAAATAAAGAAAAAATCCAGCTAGCAAAAAGAAGTCCTTGGATTTAAAACACTGAACAGGATATGTAAATCTTGACCGTGCAGATTTCTTTACACTGACACTAACTAGCTAACTACTTGCAAAGTTCTTTTGTCCAGAATCACCAATAAGACCGGGGATCTGGCAAGGTCAGTGGTTTTCCCGTTTTATCCACGGTGGTAATGAAATAGACAACATCATCTTTTCCGGGCCTGCAAATGACCACTTTGTCAGCATAGATGTGCCGACCGAAGTTCCAGTGCATGAAACATCCACTAAAACGTTCATCCATCTTAATAGAACATCCAGTCTTTCAGAAAGGCTTAGGCACAGACAAATAGTCCCAAACAGCTTCACTGTACCAAAGTTCCCGATTAGTTTCAATCACCTGCATTATGTCCTGGGGCACATAGGGGAACTCCAAACCATACTCGGCAGCTACACGCTTGTTTAACATCCTCTGCAAATGTGCAAGTTTGGGCAAAGATCTGTCTCTCCCCATACCAGGCAGTACACAGGAATCCAATGATTTGCTCACCATAGACCCAGCCGGTGTCTGTAGTGAACTAGCAACTTTTGGCAAAGTCACAGTAACAGTACTGTGTGGCTCCACACAGGGTGACGTCTTCCCAGAACTCAGGGCTGTCCATTCAGGGAAAGTCACAGCAGAGGCGACATCTTCACCTTGTGACCATAACAACTCTTGTGAGACATAGTCTCAAATAGGTCATCATCCCCGGAAAGATCCGACATGGATTCTATTTCCGAATCTCCCAACTCTTCTGCTGGTAGATATTTATTTACAGTCCCAGATACGTTCCCCATCAGTGGCTTACCCGTTCCTGACGTGGACTTTGGTAGCTCCGGTTCAGGTAACCTCTGGGGTAGGCCTCTACCACGGCCGCGGGAAGCCTTCACATATCCCACCTTCCTTTGAGCAGGTACAACAGGAGTAGGTGTAGTGGACGCAGAAATCAAAGTAATGTCCCCTGAGGAGACGACAGCAGCAGCGTCTCTTTCCGGAACATTATCAGCATCAACAGGCAAAGTGGTGGCCTTTCGTTCTCTCTCTGTAGCGGTAGCAGCTTCTAATGTGGCGATACCTGTTGCCCAATCCATCCGATAAGCACGGGGTGATATGGTAGGTTGCTCCACCACAAACAAGTACTCTCCACATTGCGGACATCGGCCAAACAGACGGAGATGTACGGCCAATCCTTCACATCGGTGGTAGATCATACCCAGTCCCTCAATATCTCCTGAGGTATACAGGACAAACCTCCCCTGCGGCTTCAAACGAACTCCAGTATCTGTAAGCAGAGTTCCAGATAGCACAGCATTCATCACGGTGTTTGTGGGGAACATTCTCGGTCACATGATCAGCTGCATCGCCGGAAAAGACATGGCCACACTCTGATTTTCTCAGCACAATCACGAGGCCTTTTCTCTCCTCTGGCGCCAAACACATACACGCGTCCCACGCGGTAGCAAGTAGGGTAGGCTCCTCCCACTTGTTCTTCTGGTCACGTAGCTCTTGGGCCTTCACTAGCGCCCGCCGTCTACGCATTCAGAAATAAAGTCCTGCAGTTTAACCTTTTCTCTTCCTGAAGAATTTTTTCAAAGTCCAACTCTCTCCGTAAACTCCCGGTAAAACACTTCTCTGGGTTGCGAGAACTTGACGGTCAACAAATCCTGGACGACGCCCCCACACGTAGCAATAACTCTCGGCGGAGCTGCTGGTTTAAGCGGGCTTGTTACACTTCACTCTCCTTCCCTCTGTTTTACCGGCACCGGGTCTAGGGGTTCCGTTCAGTTTACCTCTGGACGATCCACGCACCAACACTTGAGTACCTTTTCAATGCTTTATTAAACAATTGACTAAGGAAGTAGCAGGAAAGAGGCAGAAGGGAAACTGCAGGAGAAACTCAAATATCTTCTTGTAAGATTCTTGACAAATGTCCTGGTAGAATTTGGATATTACATTAGAATGCACTCCCCTCGTGGGACACACTCTTTGCTCGCCTGGATAGGCCTCTCTCACTTGCCTAGCAGCCAGTACGTAGCACGAACAAAAGTCTCTGCCACAGACTTGTTTGGGATAAACCTGTACGGTCCTCTGCCACAGGATGTGTTGGTTTTCTGCAATGAACGTCGGTCACAGTGCTTGAACCTTTAAGCCAACCCGGCAACACTATGCTGTATAGTTACTTTTAGGATACGTCCTCCACCCGAGTCACCAGGCCCCTCTCCAGACCAGCATGCTGCATGATCCTTCCATGACGGGTCCTCCCCTGGGATCTCCTCGGTTGTCCAGCTTCTTCCCTCTGGATAGACAGCTCAGGACCATTCCTCGGCTGCTGTGGTAGGCCCCAGACAAGCTTCTGGGCCCACCCCTGCGCCGCAGCGATGTGGGCCTCCGGAACGGAGGACCACGAGATTACTCTCTAACGCATACCTGTCGGCCAGGAGGGCCAGCAGGTGGCTGTAAAACGAACCCCTCAATATGGCCTCTGTCCCATAAATACCCTCGCCCAGAATGCAACTCGGAGGACCACCTCCACGAGTTGTCTCCGGGACAGAAGAGCATCCATATGCTTCGACACGTTGCCCTTCCAACACTGACCAGTGGTAACAGCAACACCCACCGGCAGGGGCGTTGCTAGGTCTGAAAAGATCTGGGGCTAGAGCCCATAGCAGCGGTCACCAACCTTTTTGCATGCCCGCCGGCGGGGGGGGAGACCAGTGGTAAGCAATTTGTCACGGGCGATGGCTGGTGTTGGCGCTTCAATCATCATGGCATAATTGTTGATATGGTGTCAGGGTGATTGAAGTGCATTATTTCTATTGTTACATTCTAATATATAATGAAGTGGTTCAACACACCATACTGCAGAATCAGTGGGAGCCCTGAGCGTGTCACTTGCCACATCTCCTGCCACCAGATGCAGCATGTCACTTGCCACCGTTGCCTGTCACCAGATGCAGTGTGTTACTTGCCACCATCACCTGTCACCAGATGTGGATTGTCACTTGCCATGTCGCCTGCCACCAGATGTGAATTGTCACTTGCCACTTTCACCTGGCAGCAGATGTGGATTGTCACTTGCCACGTCACCTGCCACAATTTGCAGATTGTCACTTGCCACGTCTCCTGCCACCATTTGCAGATTGTCACTTGCCACCATCTGCAGATTGTCACTTGCCACGTCTCCTGGCAACATTTGCAGATTGCCACATCTCCTGCCACCATTTGCAGATTGTCACTTGCCACGTCACCGGCCACCAGATGTCACTTGCCAACTGATGTGGATTGTCACTTGCCATGCCAGCCAGTGCCACCAAATGTGGCGTGCAGTGAAAGATGATGTCATCTCTCTGCTGCTTGCTGCACCTCACTCCCAAATTGAAGAGGCCTGGCTGTGAAGAGCGCTGATGTGGAGCGGGTGGAGAGAGATGTCATCTCTGCTCGTCCGCCTGCTCGCTTCTCTTCTCTCCTCTGCCTCTCTCATGCAGCCAGCCCACCTGGTGCAACAGCTGCAACCCACTGGTTAGGCAGGGACCCTGGGCAAGAGACTTGGGGCTATGGGCCCCAGATTGGGGGCTATAGCCCCAATAGCCACCCCCTAGCAACGCCCCTGCCCACCGGTCAGTCTGGAAACACACACGTCAGCCAAGCTGGAACAGAGGCAAACCTAACCTATTTAACGAACAAGTTACTAAATTTACCTAACATATGGTAGATCGCAAATCTACCAGCACTACAGTAGTGACACGCTTCTTATCCCTTTTATGGTAGTTTTCTTTATAGCCTCCAAAATGGCCAGAATTTAATAACAGGATTTGCCCTCTGCAAACCTTGTATGTTCAGGTTAGCAAAGAGGATTCGCAAACTCTCAGGAAAGGAAACCCGGGCGGGTTCACTCATTCCTACTGAGGAGAAAGCAGGGCTGGGGGACAAGTGGGGGAACTTATCAACACTGGAGCAGTTGTTCATGGCAACCAATCAGCTTCTATCTTTAGCTTGTTCAGTTGACCTTTGCAAATTAACCACTTGCTGCCCACCATATAGCAATATGACGTCCGCAAAGTTGCGATATCCTGACCGGACGTCATATGACGTCGCCAGGATATTAAGCCGCTGCGCGCCCCCTGGTGATCGTTGTTGCGGTGTGTCAGTCTGACACACCGCAACTCCGATCTAGGTAAAGAGTCTCTGCCAGAGACTTTTTACCACGTGATCAGCCGTGTCCAATCACGGCTGATCACAGTGTAAACAAGAGTCGTTGATTGTCTTTTCCTCACTTGCATCTGACAGACGCGATTAGAGGAGAGCCGATCGGCTGCACTCCTGACAGGGGGGGGGTCTGTGCTGATTGTTTATCAGTGCAGCCCCCCCTCGGATGCCCTCCCAGGACCACCAGCGATGGCCACCACCCTGGACCACCAGGTATGCCACCCTAGACAACCAGGGAAATGCCAATCAGTGCCATTGAAAAATGCCTGCCAGTGCCAGTGATGCCTATCAGTGAAATCCAGTGCCAGTCATCACTGCTGCCTTTCAGTGCCCATCAGTGTTGCCTATCAGTGCCACCCATAAGTACCCATCAGTGCAGCCTTTCAGTGCCCATCAGTGTCGCCCATCAGTGCCGACTATCAATGCCACCTGTCAGTGCCCATCAGTGCCGCCTATCAGTGCCCATCATCAGTGCCCATCAGTGCCACCTCATGGGTGCCATCTCATTGGTGCCACCTTATCAGTGCCCATCAGTAAAGGAGAAAACTTACTCATTTACAAAATTTTATAGCAAAAACAAAGAAAAACTTTTTTTTTTTTCAAAATTGTTGGTCTTTTTTTATTAGTTTAGCAAAAAATAAAAACCGCAGAGGTGATCACATACCACCAAAAGAAAGCTCTATTTGTGGGAACAAAATGATAAAAATGTAGTTTGTGTACAGTGTTACATGACCGCACAATTGTCATTTAAAAAGTGACAGCGCTAAAAGCTGAAAATTGGCCTGGGCAGGAAGGGGGGAAAGTGCCCGGTATTTAAGTGGTTAAAGACAGAAGCTGACTGGTTGCCATGCACAGCTACTCCAGTTTTGATAAATTCTCCTCATAGACTGGGCGGGAGATAAACCACCATCTAGCTTTAAAAGTTGTTTTATCAACAGTCGCTAGAGGGCAGCATTGCTACTGTCCACTTCGATAAGCAGTACATTACAGAGCAATCGCAGCAGCCAGAAGGGGGGAGAACTACAATGGCCGGCATGCTTTGCTCCTTGTACGTCATCGCTGTGCGCTGGAAGGAAGGCGTTACTATGGTGACGGGAGAGTTGCTCGGAGTCGTAGCATCCCGAAGTGTAGGGGTATAGAGCCATGCCTCGCTCCAGGTACTGGGGTAATTATACGGAGGGAGGGGAGGGGGGAATACTCGTCAATAATATGAGGCTTCATTGACTGGCTCAGCAAGATGCATATGTGGCCTCTATAGTGAAATATTGTTATCAGTGGGGAACATGTCACCAAAATCAGTGACAGGACCGCAGGTAGCTGCTTTCTGATTGGTTGTTGTGAGCTTCGACGCTGCTCACGTCATGGTTGATGTGTCCTCTAGGCCGTTATGTGGCTGATTTACATCATTGCGCCGCGGGAACGTTCGCACTAATGTAACGCATAGAAAAACGCGCGCTACATGCGTTGACATTCATTCTGACACCATACGAGTCGGGTTCGCTTCCAAGTGCGCCAGTCAGGCTATGTTCACATGTGTGCGCTTTACCGCAAACACACACAAACGCTCTGCCCCTTCGCAGACGCGTTGCGGTGTCCTTAATTCCTAATGGGACCCCCAAGCATCTGCGAACGTACGCGAAAAACGCCTGTTCCCATAGCGCCATGTGCTTCAGTGTGACCTGATTTCCCCAAACGGGGTTGGGGACTTCTTTTTTTAATACTTCTCACCAATAGGGCGCCCTACGAATGGGCAAAGAGCAGGAGCTGCACATGCCCTTCGATGGTGTGAGCCCTACAGGAGGGGGTTTACCATCCCTCTGAAAAGCAGTCTGCACTGGATCGCTTTTCAAGCGGCTTGATGACACTCCCTGAGAGGCTGATTTAAACATCGCCAGCCCTCCACACCGCGCTGCGAACACACGCATGACACGCGCACTTGAGCAGGTCGCGTTTGGCAGCACTAGCAACAAATTGTATACATGTCGCTATGCCGCAAATGTGGTGATGTGTACTAATATGTCCACTTGCCATGTTAACTTGTGAGTGGGATGGCCGAAAAACTGCGGCTCACCTGCCTTTTATTACCGCCCATGATCTATGGCCTCGTTCACACAGGCAGCGTGGGGGCTGCTGTAAAAAATTGCAGTAGCGCTACCCACACCTGCAGTTTGCCCACCGACCGGTCTCGACTCGTGGTGACGTCATTATGATGTGCATTCTAAAGCCTCGCACACCCGTTACGATTATTGGCCAACCGAGCGTCTGATTTTTGTCTTAAGGGCTTGTGTCAGGATCTTGTCCTGCATACAAACGGTACACAATTGTCGTGCCACAAACACAAAGGTAGTGACGTACTACGAGGAATTTCAGCTCTTGAGCGCCACCCTTTGGGCCCCTTCTAATAATTTCGTGTTTGGTGAGCATTGATTCCGAGCATGCGTGTTTGTACTTTCGACTTTTGTGTGACGGATTTGTGTACTGACCATATGAAAATCTGACAACAGACCGTTGTCCGCCGAAAATTTACTAGCCTGTCATCCAACATTTGTTGGCCAAAAGTTGGAGAACAATTGTCAAAAGGAGTGTACTAATGTTCAGATTTTAGGACAACAGTCTGTCAATGGACAATCCCCTGCCAACAATCGTACCCTGTGTACGAGGATTTAGGCTGGGTTCACATATATGCAGGTCCAGTTTTGGTGCCAGTTTGGAGTCCGATGCGGTTTCCACTCCATGGTCCAGGTGCGAATTTAACACTGAAATCGCACCTGAACCTGACTGAGAAATGCACGGGACTTATTCAACGTTTGCACTGCAACTGGCCCAAAGATATGTGAACCGGCTCCATTGAAAGCTGGCCTGGATCAAAACACATTTGATTTGCATATATGGGAACCAAGCCTTAAGGGGCCTGGGCGGGCACTGCTGCTGGACTGCCAATGAGAAGTGTCCACCTCACCCAGGCAGTGATGTTCTCACCTGAAGAAGGACCCTCCCTCTCTGCAATGGAGAAGATAGGAGACTTGAGACCTGGCATGTTTCTTCAACACAGCCATTCATTCGATGGGGTTGTGGGGTAAAGTGAGGTGGTGGGGTGTGTGGCATGACGTCACAAGGGCAGATGGCAGACAGCGGGAGCCAACACAACTGAGGCAGCCAGCGTCAGAGGAAGAGTGTGTTTTTTTATTTTTAGCGGGCGGCGGTGGTGGACGAAGAATACATCACCGGAGAGAGAAGAGGGAGAAAAAACACCGGAGGAAGAATAAACCACCGGAGAGCGAAGAGGGAGAAAGAAAAAACCACCAGAGACTATGCACGGTCATAATTAATTATTTATGTACTTATGTACAAATTTGTTTTTAATCATGTCTTTTTCTTAATAAATTGTTGTTTTATTCTAACTTTTGCCTAATCCTTGGGTACCAAGAGAGTCCTCAACTCTCACAGTGCTGGGGGACATGTTTGGAGCAGCCCTAGACACCCCTTTCCAATAGCGGAGCGAGAAGAGGGAGAAGAAACCACCGGAGGAAGAAGAAACCACCGGAGGAAGAAGAAACCACCGGAGGAAGAAGAAACCACCGGAGGAAGAAGAAACCACCGGAGGAAGAAGAAACCACCGGAGGGAGAAGAAACCACCGGAGGGAGAAGAAACCACCAGAGGAAGAAGACACGAGAAGAAGAAGACAAATAAATGACTTGTCAAAAACCATCTGTGTTTTGTACTCCTACACTTCTTTTTTTTTTTTTTTTTTTGTAAATGGGTAGGGGTACCCCATACTCATTCCCATGGGGGGGCAGGGAACTGGGGGTCTCCTTCTTAAAGGGGGCTTCCAGATTCCGATAAGCCCCCTGCCGCAGACAGCCACAACCACTGTCCAGGGTTGTTGGAAAGAGGCCCTTTTCCCCATCAACATGGGAAGAAGGTGCTTTTGGGTGGGGGGGGTGGAGACCCCCCTCCCGCCCCAAAGCAACCCCCCCATGTTGAGGGCACGTGGCCTGGTATGATTCAGGAGGGGGGGGCGCTCGCTCATCCCCTCTCTTTCCTGACCTGCCGGGCTGCTTGCTTGGAAGGGTCTGGTATGGATTTGGGGGGGGGGCACACCATTTTTTTACATTTTTTTTTTTTTTTTTTTTTTTTTTTTTTACATTTTGGCGTGGGGGTGTTCCCTCCAAATTTATACCATACTCAAAGGGCCTGATATGAATCTGGGGGAGGGGGGCCTATGCCATTTTTTTTTTTTCCACAATAAATTTTCTGCCGGCAATTAGTTTTACATTCAGCTGTCAGCGGGGAATCCCACTGACAGCTGATGACTCATTGGTTGTTAAGGACACGGCGGCTGGCTTCCCGGACCACTCTTTAGCAACCAGCTATTTACAGTGTATTTTAAATTGAAAAAAAAAAACGCAAAATGCATGCAAACTGCATGCAAAAATGCATAAAAAAATCAGGGTTTAAAAACGCAAAACGTAGTGCAGAATGTGCCAGAAAAACGCATCAAGCGCAGCCCACATAGATGGGAACCTAGACTTATATGTGATTTCCATTTGGAAATATCTCACCAAAAAATTACAATTCTGTTGCAGGGGATGCCAAAAATCAGATTTGTATCTTAGTGCAGACTTCTGGGAAAATCAGTGAGCCAATCACACAAGCTGGAAATTCAATTTTCAGGAGGCGTTCTATACACATTCTGTGTACAGAAATCCTCCAGGTAGCCATATTACATTTTACAGAAAATAATAGAGCTGCAGATTGAAAAGGAAAGGTAACATTTACCGTAATTACAATGTGACAGGTGTCAAAATTGTGTACACTATATTATTTATTTATTTATTTATTTTTTATTTGCAATTTTTTTCCCATGAAAAAGGAGTTACCCTTTAACTAGTATTAAAAATGCACCCCCCCCCCCCCCAACACCTATGTTGACTAACCTGTGTAAAAAGGTTCTACAAGTATATACTTACCTATTTTCAGGGTCCTCTGGTTCAGTCACTTCATCCAGCTCCCCTGTGTCAGCAGGGAAGAGGAAGGAGTGCCGACAACAGAGCCATGGGAGCCTCTGGGTGTCGACACTGTTTTTCGCTTTCCTATCCGTTGCTGAGCATTCTCTCCTCTCCCCTGTAGCTGCATCTGGCTGACGCAGGGGATCACATGTCCTGACTAGAGCGGGCTAAAAGATATGTAAGTATACAGATCTTTCGTAGGCAGGCCATACATAGAGCGAATTTCTTTCCTGCAACCATGGGTTGCAAGAAATACAGTAAATTTGCTTGATTCCCCTATTAACACATACAATGCTGATGGGGGAATCCCTCCTACCGAGCCATTGTCTTTTCCCGGGTGGAGAAGACACAGATTGTCACCAGCGGCTATAGCAGCAGCTAGCGATAATCGCAAGAGAATTCAGCAGGCTGGTTGTACCCAAGTCAATCGATCAACTTGGTGCATTCAGCCTGCCCATTAATGGTTCGATAATGGCTGGCCTTACACAGGTTAGTCAGCATAGGTGTTAGGAGGGGGAGAGGATATTTTTAAGACTAGTTGGGTTTATGCTGGAAATCTACTTTTAATGTTGGCACATTTTTTATTCTGTAGGAATAAAACCAACTTTATTGTTAATGAAAAATACCAGCAAACCCTACGCAGATCCGATGATGCCTTTTGCTCCCTGGTGGAGCTTAATCGTAGAGCAAAAGGATGTGGGGATGCTTTATGTGTATACGTATTGCCAGTTATTTTTTACAGTTCAATATTTATTTTTTTTAAACTAAAATGTTATCTGTGATTTTCTCACTTTTTTTCTTTTTAAGATTTCTGTTATACATCCCCTTTTTTTTTTTTTTTTTTTTTTTTTTGTCAGTAATAATCTTTGGGAGCTTGCTGTAGCAGAGGTACAGAGGAAGGAAAATTCTGAAGATGACTCTGAAGCATCTGCTGATTCAGAGAGATCCGTGTTCTTTATAGGCAACAAAAATGGGGTAAAGCTGTTCTGTTCTGTTCACAACTGTTCTGTTCCAGGCGTGTATAGTTTATATAGATTCTATATGTTACTTTAACAAGACCGAACTGCTTCTGGGTTTTCATTAAGCTTTCATTTTATTTATGATGGGGAAGCAGTACACTCTCTAGTGTTGATTTACTAAAGGAGTACATCATGTTCAGTTTGCAAAGTGAATTTTCATCTAACTTTGTTAAAGGAGAAATACAGCTAAAGCTTGTTTGGCTGTACTTCTCCTGTGGATGACAGGAGTGCAGTTCGTTGTGCACTCCTGTGACCTGTTTTCAGCAGAGCAGAGAGCCAGTGACTAGCAGTCAGCAGTTCTCTGCTCAGGGAGCTGTGAGAACCGAGCAATCTGCAGTGTTAGATCGCTCAGTTCTCAGTGTCAGCAGGGGACCGATGCAGCTTCCACCCAGGTAAGTATAAATCTGCAAAAAAAATAATTTCATACTTCTCTTTTATCTTTTATTTACATGATGTTTAAAGGGTATGTGCACCAATTCAGGACAAATTAAAAGGTGAACTACCCTTTGGACCCTGCTGCCCCATGCTGCGGTGATGTAGTCCATACACTATACACCACAATACACAACTCTAGAAAAAGTAACCATCATAAATGCTTGCAGTGGCAAGTGCTTATTGGTCAGCACGACCACATGACTGTGCTCACCAATGAGAAGTGCTTCTTTCTTCTGGGACACCTTACCAGAAAAAGAAGCCTAAGATGCACTTCTCATTGGTCAGCAGAGTCACGTGGCTGTGCTGAGCAATGAGTACTCACTCCAGGGTTGTGTACTATTCTGTATGGTGTACACTAAGGATGAGCTCAGGCGTGTTCGCAACCCGCACGTGCAGAGCCCGCCAGGATGTTGGCACAGCGCTAATCACAGGCAGTGAGACATTTCTCGATCTCTGCAGTCGCGGATCGGGAAAACGTCTCACTGCTTGCGATTAGCGCTGTGCAGTGCCGACTTCCTGCCGGGCTCTGCACATGCGGGTTGCGAACACGCCTGAGCTTATCCTTAGTGTACACTGGTGTTTCATCAGATTAGGCGACCGGTCAGATTTGGAAACGGAAGTGACATTCAGTCGCCGCCATCTTGCTACACCCCGCACTCGTCCACAGTATTGCCGTGTACACACGGGTGGACTTTTCGACCAGACTGGTCCGTTGGAACGAATCCGTCGGACAATCCGACCGTGTGTGGGCTTCATCGGACCCTCAGCTGACTTTTTCTGTCGAAAATCAGACTAACTTTAGATTTGGAACATTTGGGATTTGGAATCTTTGCGAAGGACTCGAGTCCGGTTGAAAAATCAGCTCGTCTGTATGCCAGTCCAACGGACAAAAAAGGACGCAAGGGCAGCTATTGGCTACTGGCTATGAACTTCCTTATTCTAGTCCCTTCGTACGTCATCACATTCATAACAATGGACTTTCAAACGGACTTTAGTCCGTTCGTGTGTGGGCAAGTCCGGTCGTCCGGAAGTCTGTCGGAAAGACCGTCGGATGTTTGATGCTGAAAAGTCGGCCTGTGTGTACGCGGCTTAAGGATACAGTGAGAAGGTGGCAAGCGGACATCTTGTTACACCCTGGCATTTCACACTTATTTTTACCTCAAAACTGAGCTTTTATAGTGAAATACAGTATTTGGAAATCCGTATGACTGTTTTAATGTTGAATTGTAAAAGCAGTGGTGTTCTGTCAGATCAGCAAACCTGTGAGATCAGCAGGCTTGCCGCTGCTTTTACAATTTAACATCAAAACAGTCAGACGGATTTAAAAACACTGAATGTCACTATATAAGCTGCGTTTAGTGGTTAAGAGCCCTTGCACACTGGGGCGGCGGTAAAACGCCGCTATTATTAGCGGCGTTTTAACGTCGGTATTCGGCCGCTAGCGGGGCGGTTTTACCCCCCGCTAGCGGCCGAGAAAGGGTTAAATACCACCGCAAAGCGCCTCTGCAGAGGCGCTTTGCTGGCGGTATAGCCGCGCCGTCCCATTGATTTCAATGGGCAGGAGCGGTAAAGGAGCGGTATACACTCCGCTCCTTCACCGCTCCGAAGATGCTGCTGGCAGGACTTTTTTTAACGTCCTGCCAGCGCACCGCTCCAGCATGAAAGCCCTCGGGGCTTTCACACTGGATACACAGCAGCGGCACTTTCAGGTCGGTTTGCAGGCGCTATTATTAGCGCAATAGCGCCTGCAAACCGCCCCAGTGTGCAAGGGCTCTTAGATAAGTGTGAAATCCCAGACTCCGGTGGGTGTAACAAGATGTCCACTTGCCACCTTCTCACTGTATCCTTACTGTGGAGGAGTGCGGGGTGTAGCAAGATGGCGGTGACGGAACGTCACTTTCGTTACGAATCCTGGCGGTTTGCCTAATCTGACGAAACACCGGCAAGATGCGGCAACATGGCTGTTATGTGCAGTGGGGGGTCAGTATATTGGGAGTTAGTTCACTTTTTTTTTTTTTTTTTTTCCTGAAAGGGTGAACTTACCCTTTAACCACTTGACCTCTGGAAGATTTACACCCCTTCATGACGAGGCCATTTTTTGCGATACGGCACTACTTTACCTGACAATTGCGCGGTCATCCAACAATGTACCCAAATAAAATTTATGTAATTTTTGCCAACAAATAGAGCTTTCTTTTGGTGGTATTTGATCACTTCTGCGGGTTTTATTTTTTGCGCTATAAATTAAAAATCAACGGACAATTATTTTGAAAAAAAAACACAATTTTTTTACTTTCTGCTATTAAACACATCTAATAAAAAAAGGGAAAAAATCGAATTTCTTCATAAATGTAGGCTGGGAAGGGGGTTAAACATCTAGGGCGATCAAAGGGTTAACGGTGTGCTTAGCCAGTGTGTGTTGCTTTCACTAAGGGACAAGATCAATTCTAGTCCTTGCTTTGCAGAGACACCTGAATCTCCCTTCCCACGTCAGAACTGAGATAAGCCTTGTTTACATAGGCATATCTCTATTCTCTGTGTTTTTACTAATGATCAACTGGTGTCGGAGGACGTAGAGTCCCCGGAACCAGCAGATCACCTTCTGCTGTGAATTATCACAACAGAAGTGGCCTGTTGGCGGAGCACACGTGCCCCCCTCCCCACCTTTCCCTACATGTGGAAGTGCAGGATCACTTATACATACGTGATCCTGCGCGCAGCTGCCGCCCTGTAGCAGTAAATGTGCTATAGGGCAGTCAGAAAGTGATAAAATAATAATTTACTCTGCAGAGAATACCTAATTAAATGTAAAGAAAATAACAAACAGGACTTTTTGTGGATTCCATCTAACGCCAAAAAAAGCAGATGAGTCATAAACTAATTCCGAATATACTGTATGAATGAATACAACCACCATTTCCTGTGTTACTATATTCTGGTACTGCATCCCTGCATTATTATAGCTAATTCTATGTTTCTATTCTAGGGAAAGACAACAATTATTCTTCGGTGCATTGACAGGTAGCACTAAATATACTTTTTTTTTAGGTGGAGTTTTAGTGTTTTTTTTTTAACAGGATTACTGTTTACCTTTACCACCCGTTCAAAAAAAAGCTTCATTGTTTACAGTGCTAAATAGTAGGGCTGGGAGATTTTCTTAAAAAAAAAAATCTTCGATTCTCTTAAAAAAACCTTGATTCACGATTCGAATCAAGTTTTTTTTTTTTTTTTTTTTCTTTGGAAACTGCGCCGGTCCGGAGGCGCTGCGGGCATGAGTTTTTAGGCGAGGCCGCGGCTTCGGCCTAGTCCGCGGCGTCCGGCCGTAGCCGCGGACTAGGCCGAAGCTGCGGCCTCGCCTAAAAACTCATGCCCGCAGCACCACGGGACCGGCGCGGTGAAAAAAAAAAATCTATTTGCTTAAATTTTGAATCGATTTGACCTCTCAACTTGATTCAAGATTTAAATCGATTTTTTTTTTTCCCCAGCCCTACTAAATAGCTGAAATTTACTCATACAAGTAAATGGCTCACATGAATGATTGAGCAGTGGCCGATCTGCCTCTCTACCCTTCCCTCAGTATGGTTTTATCTGTATGGTTTCAATCAAAGACCAGATGTCTAAAAAGGAAACAACTTCTACTTCACAGATCTTGGTGTGATCAAATACTTTTAAGTGCAGAGGAGGCATTTGGAGTTCTGTAGACCCCAGAGCGCTCCATAAAGAATAACTGTTGCATGCCTATTGCTGTCACAAGGATATTTACATTGCCTCTTACATGCACGCAAACAGCGATCTTCCCACACATGTGAGATATCACTGTGGGCAGTAATTCTAGCACCAGACCTCCTCTGTAAATCTCAAGTGGTAACCTGTAAAGGCTTTTAAAGCGTCACCTGTGGATAATAAAATTTACGTTGTTTGTCGTGGTTGCACAGGCGTGCGCAATTTTAGAGCGTGACATGTTTGGTATTTTTTTACTTGGCATAACATCATCTTTTATACACTGTTCAAAAAAATTAATGGAACACTTTTTAATCAGCGTATAGAATCAAGTCAATTAAGCTCCTGGGATATTCATCTGGTCAGTTAAGTAGCAGAGGGGGTTGTTAATCAGTTTCAGCTGCTTTCGTGTTAATGAAATTAACAACAGGTGCACTAGATGGGCAACAATGAGACGACCTCCAAAACGGGAATGTTTTTACACGTGAAGGCCACTGACATTTTTTTTCACTTCTCATCTTTTCTGACCTGTTTTTCACTAGTTTTGCATTTGGCTAGGGTCAGTGTCTCTACTGGTAGCATGAGGTGATACCTGAACCCTATAGAGGTTACACAGGCAGTCCAACTCCTCCAGGATAGCAATGCATGCCATTGCCAGAAGGTTTGCTGTGTCTCCCAGCACAGTCTCAAGAGCATGGAGGAGATTCCAGGAGATAGGCAATAACTCTAGGAAAGCTGGACAGGGCAGTAGAAGGTCCTTAACCCATCAAAGGACCGGGATTTGCTCCTTTGTACAAGGAGAAACTGGATGAGCACTGTCAGAGCCCTACAAAAATGACCTCCAGCAGGCCACTGGTGTGAACGTCTCTGACCAAACCATCAGAAACAGACTTCATGAGGGTGGCCTGAGGGCCTGACGCCCTCTACTGGGGACTGTGCTCACTGCCCGGCACTGTGGAGCTCAATTGGCATTTGCCATTGAACACCAGAATTGGCAGGTCTGCCACTGGCGCCCTGTGCTTTTCACAGATGAGAGCAGGTTCACCCTGAGCACATGTGACAGATGTAAAAATGGTCCGGAGAAGCCATGGAAAATATTATGCTAAACACAAAAAAAACCAAAGTCAGCACTGACCCCATAACCAACTCTCAAATGTTCAGTCTATAGAGAAAAAGTTCTCTTGCTCTAGGTGCTGCAGCTCTCTCAAAGATCCACTGGGTGGCGGACCTAATCTGAAATATACAAGTAAAAGAGAGCGCACGGCTGCCCTGGTGTAATTCCATTTTAATTATACAAATGCAAAATCAAACAATAGAGCATTGCACTCACAAACATGGGACTTAGATAGCATGTACAGCAGGATGTATGTCTCCCTTCCTGGCCTGTATAACTGGGTCGGCTCCCAAGAACGAGTGCTGATGGTATGAGAAGTCACTGCAGACTCTGTTTCCTCATCTTGTCAAGCTGTGTCTGCTGTAGGGCACGCACACAGTCCAGCCAGCACTGCGTGACGGCTGAAGAGGAAGGACAAGGTGAGTGAGATGTCTGAAGATGGAGGCCATGCTGTTTTTATTGGCTAAAGAGGAGACATCTCACTCATCTCACTCGTGCACGTGCCCTACAGCTGACACAGCTTGACGAGAAGAGGAAACAGAGTTCGCAGTGACTTCTCACTCACAATTCATACCAGGCCCTTTGAGTATGGTATGGATCTCGAAAGGAAACCCCATGCCAAAATGGAAAAAAAAAACAGCGCGGGGTCCCCCCCCCAAGACTATACCTGAAGGGTTACACGCATTTACAAGCAGTTACAAGCATTTGCCGTTTGAAATGCCAGTAAATTACCATCCTGAACGCGATTTATCTGCTTTAAAAAAAAAAATGCCTGTAACCTAAACTGCCTCTAAACTACTATAAGTTCAGGAGCGTTGAAGGGCTGCTGAAAAATGCCCAACTGCTCCTAAATGTCAGTTTAGCAGCTGCAGTGTACATGGGGCCTTAGGGCCCTTTCACACTGAGGCGGTTTGCAGGCGCTATTGCGCTAATAGCACCTGCAAACCGACCCGAAAGTGCCGCCGCTTTGTCTCCAGTGTGAAAGCCCCAAGGGCTTTCACACTGGAGCGGTGCACTAGCAGGACAGGAAAAAAAAGTCCTGCTAGCAGCATCTTCGGAGCGGTGAAGGAGCGAAGTGTATACCGCTCCTGCCCATTGAAATCAATGGGACAGCGCGGCTATACCGCCGGCAAAGCGCCTCTGCAGAGGCTCTTTGCGGTGGTATTTAACCCTTTCTCGGCCGCTAGCGGGGGTAAAAACCCCCCGCTAGCGGCCGAATACCGACGGTAAAGCGCCGCTTATAATAGCAGCACTTTACCGCTGACGCCGCCCCCCGCCCCAGTGTGAATGGGCCCTTATAGTGTCTCTTTATATATGTAGCTACGATTATATAGCTAGTACATTTCATGTATTTTTACAGTATTTTTGTTTACGTTTTAATTATTTGTATGTGTATTCAGTCTACATAACCGAGTTGCTTATGATCTTTATCACCAGCTGTAGGGTATTTATGAAGATTTCTTTTTGTTTTAAGAGATGAAGCACCTAAACCAACCCTAGCATTAGAATACACCTTCGGCAGAAGGGCAAAGGGACACAATACGGTAAGAAGCAATAGCAATCTTCAAATGCCTAAAATTCCTACAGATGTGTTGCTGTCAGTAAATGTGTTTTGTTTTCCTGAAGGGTTTACCACTTGACCTCCAGTAGATTTACCCCCTCTTCATGCCCAGGCCATTTTTTTTGGCACTGCGTTAGTGACAATTGCATGGTCGTGCAACGCTGTACCCAAATAAAATATATGTAATTTTTTTTCCCCCACAAATAGAGATTTCTTTTGGTGGTATTTGATCACCACCGAGGTTTTTATTTTTTGCGCTATAAACATAAAAAAGACCAATTTTGAAAAAAAAAAACATTATTTATTACTTTCTGCTATGAAACATATCCGATAAAGATATTAAAAAAATGAAATTTCTTTATAAGTTTAGGCGAATATGTATTCCGCTACATATCTTTGATAAAAATAAAAAAAATCCCAATAAGCATATATTGATTGGTTTGTGCAAAAGTTATACCGTCTACAAACTATGGGATATAGACTGGACTTTTTTATTCTTTTTTTTTTTAATACTAATAATGGCAATGATCAGCGACTTATAGCGGGACTGCGCTGTTGTGGTGGACACTGACACTTTTGACACTTTGTGGGAACCAGTGACACTAATACAGTGATCAGTGCTAAAGATATGCACTGTCACTGTACTAATGACACTGGCTTTGAAGGGGTTAAACATCTAGGGCAATCTAAGGGTTAACTGTATGCCTAGCCAGTGTTTTTGTGTACTTTGCGTGCTAATTTTTCTAAGGGATGTGATGGATCTTACTCCCTCTCCACTGTCAGAATGGATCTCTGCCTTGTTTACATAAGCAGAGCTCCGTTCAGCCTTTCTTTCCAATGATCGGCGGGTGCCAGCCGACATCTATTTGCCAGAACCCGCTGATCAGCTTCTTCTTCTGTGACTAATCACAGCAGAAGTGGCGCACCCTAAGCGGAAGTGCGTAATTATATATATATATATATATATATATATATATATATATATATATGATTCTGTGCAGAACGGCTGCCCTGCAGCAGTTTATCTGCAATGAAGCGGTCGTTGGGCGGTTAAAGTGGTTGTAAACCTCAGACATGAAATATGTAGGGCTGCAACTAACGATTATTTTCATAACCGATTAAATGGCTGATTATAGTTTTGATTAATTGTATAGAAACCGTAAAATAGCTAACTATATGGCTGGAGAACAAATATCTAATCCACTCTGAGAATAACAGATAGAAGATATATGGGGTCTTCAGAAATTTTCCGCACTTTTTTATATTTAATAGAGTTTAAAAAAAGTGCAGAAACTTTTTGAAGAACCCTTGTACCAATAGAGGTTGAATCTGGCACATATCATCAGACTCGAATTTAAATTTAAAAAGACCTAAAACTCTGTTTTGCAGATTGTCAGACAGGACTGTAATATAATATTTTTCCTTCAAAATGTTCGTTGTAAAAGTCTTTTCTAAATGTTAGTGAGGTCAAAAGGATGTTCGCTTTCGACCACAGTGACAGGTTTTCTATTCTGCTTCTGCGAATTTTCCTTTCTCGACTGAATGAATTTTTGGACAGTGTACATGGTTTTCATTCAGAAAATATATTACATTTTAAAATTGAATGTTAAAAGTAAGTGAAATTTGCAAACAACATTCGTCCATTCATCAAATGTACAAAGAATTTTCATACGAATATTCTTGTCCAAAAATCGATACGTGTATGGACAGCATAAGACATTTAGTAGCAGAAACATGCTTTTTTTTTTTTTTTTATCAACTGTCATGATGGGGTTAAAAAAAAAAACCAAATTGTGCCTTTTTTATAGTACAAAAACAGCAGATAATTACTACTATAAGGGGTTCATTTATACTGTGAAACAGTGAAAGTAATACAAAAAAAAAAAAAAATATATATATATATATATATATATATATATATATATATATATATATATATATATATATATATATATATATATATATATATATATATATATATATATATATATATATTCTCACTTCTATCATACATATAATAATAATATACCCAGAAGTAGGATAATACAGGGTATATTCAATTTAGAGTCCGACATAAGGCTACGTGAGGGGTGGGAGATATACTATTAAAGTACTGTAGTACTAAAGGCTGAGATTTTTTTTTTCATGGATATCATCATGTAAATATAATGGACAATACGGGCAAACTTTTATTTTAACCACTTGCTGCTCGCCCTATAGCTGAAAGACAGCTACAGCGCAGGCTTAAATTGCCGGGAGGGAGTATATGGACGTCCTCCCGTTCTCGCGCGCTCTGTGATTGCCAAGTCCTAGAGACTCGGCTGATCATGTAAGGGTGAAATCAGGGCAGCTAAGATAGAACACGAAAGGCACATAGCAGAGGAGAGTAAAAAAATCTCAAGAAATTCTTTAGTACATAAATAGTCGGATCACATTGGCCCATTAAAGAATGATGAAGAGGTTACTAAGGATGGGGAGATGGCGAAGGTATTGAATTTATTCTTCTCCTCAGTCTTCACAAGGGAATCGGGGGCTTCAGTAACCAAAACTGCAATGTTTGTCCTCATCACAGGAAGCTCCCTCGTGGCTAAGAGAGGACAGAATTAAGAATTGGACTTGAAAAACTTAACACAAACAAGTAACAGGGACCAGATGGCTTTCACCCGAGGGTCCTTAAGGAACTCAGTCAAGTAATTGCCAGACCTTTGTTCCTAATTTTTACTGACAGTCTACTAACTAGAATGGTACCAGCTGATTGGAGAAAAGCCACCATGTAGCAACAATATTTAAAAAAGGGCCAATATACATACCTGGGAATTACAGACCAGTTAGCCTAACATCAATAGTATGCAAGCTCTTGGAGGGGATGATAAAGGGGCTATATACAAGATTTTAGTAATGACAACGGTATCATTAGCAGTAATCAGCATGGCTTCATTAAGAATCGTTCTTGCCAAACCAATTTATTAACCTTCTATGAGGAAGTTAGATGCCATTTAGATAAAGGAAGGCCCGTAGACGTGGTGTATCTGGATTTTGCAAAAGCATTTGGCACAGTTCCCCATAAACGTTTATTGTAAAAATTAAGGTCCTTTGGCATAGACCATAGGGTGAGTACATGGATTGAAAACTGGCTACAAGGGCCAGAACCATAGTTCAGAGGGTGGTGATAAATGGGGAATACTCAGAATGGTCAGGGGTGGAAAGTGGGGTCCCCCCAGGGTTCTGTCCTGGGACCAGTCCTATTTAATTTATTCATAAACGACCTGGAGGATGAGGTAAACAGTTCATTCTCTGTATTTGCAGACGATACTAAGCTAAGCAGGGCATTAACTTCTCTGCAGGGTTTGGAAACCTTCCAAGAAGATCTGAACAAATTAATGGGGTGGGCGACTACATGGCAAATGAGGTTTAATGTAGAAAAATGTAGAATAATGCATTTGGGTGGCAAAAATATCTATACACCTGGAGTATGCCATCCAGTTCTGGGCACCAGTCCTCAGGAGGGATGTGCTGGAACTGGAGAGGGACCAGAGAAGGGCAACAAAACTAATAAAGGGACTGGAGGACTTTAGGTATGAGGAAAGGTTGCGAGCACTGAAATTATTCTCTCTGGAGAAGAGACGCTTGAGAGGGGATATGATTTCAATGTACAAATACCGTACTGGTGACCCCACAATAGGGACAAAACGTTTCCACGAAAGGGAATTTAATAAGACATGTGGCCATTCACTAAAATTAGAAGAAAAGTGTTTTTAAACTGCATAGAGGGTTCTTTACTGTAAGAGTGGTGAGGATGTGGAAGCTGGAGCATCGATAATTTCAAAAAACTATTAGATAAGCACCTGAACAACCACAACATACAGGAATATACAATGTAATACTGACATAAAACTATGGGTAAAGGGCCAATCACAGTAGACCCTTTACCACGTGATCAGCTGTCAGCCAATGACAACTGATCACGGAAATAAACAGATCCCGGTTATCTTTTTTTTTTTTTTCATGCTGTCGGCGTGAAGGAAAAAAAAGCCGTGGAAGGGACATTGGTCCCCTTAGTGCCCGCATGTGCTGCTAATCAGTGCTATCTATCAGCGCCCACCAGTGCCACCTATCAGTGCTGCCAATCGGTGCCTCATCATCAGTGCTGCCTATCAGTGCCTCCTGACCAGTGCCACCCCATCAGTGCAGCCTATCGGTACCCATCAGTGCAGCCTCATCAGCGTACATCAGTAAAGGACAAAAATTACCTGTTTGCAAAATGTTATTACAAATTATGAAAAAGTTTTGTTGTTTTTTTTTTTGTTTTGTTTTTTACAATTTTTGGTCTTTTTTTGTTTGTTTAGCAAAAAATAAAAAAACCCAGTAGTGATTACATACCACCAAAAGAAAGCTCTTTTTGTCTGAATGTCTGAATGTCATATGTCAATGTCATATGGGTACAGTGTTGCATGACCACACAATTGTCATTCAAGCTGAAGCTGAAAACTTGCCTGGAAAGGAAGAGGGTATACGTGTCCAGTAAGCAAGTGGTTAAATACAATTGCAAGCATCTATCTTCTCTGGGTTCAGATGCTGATTTTCCCTGCACAGCGAAGGGCTCTGTGATTGTAAACTTTGGATTTTTTTTTATTTTTATATAAACAACACATTTGTCATACTTGCCTGCTCTGTGTAGTGGTTTTGCACAGAGCAGATCCTCCTCTTCTGGGATCCCCCCGCTGGCGTTACTGGCTCCTCCTGCCTTCATGGTGCTCCTATTGCAAACCGCAAAGTATAGTACTGTACTGAGTGCCCCTATAGCAAGGTAAAAAAAAAATCTGCCTTTAGAATCATTTACTTCCTTCTCCTGCTCAGGACTACATGTCCCATGGGGCATTGCTCGTCACACATTTACAAGCTCTCAGGCACTTACTGACATGTATGAACTGTGTACTGAACTTATATGTGTGTTGCACTGTGTATACTGATATGAATGGATAATGTGCTGCACTGTATTTTCTGATATGTAAAGCAACTACTCGGCTGACCAACTAATTGATTATGAAAATAGTTTACATTATAATCAATTATGCAGATTAGTTGTTTCAGCGCTAGAAATATGAGCAAAGCATATCTCTCTATAATGTGTACCTGTCTCAATCAGGAGCACCAAGTGTCATATCTGTATTCTGTCTCATTTCTCTGCTATCAGCATGAATCAGTTCTGACAAGTTTTCCTGACACCAAGAGAAATAAGGTGACAGGGGAGGGAGCTCCAGCTGATTCACAGCCTCAGCTCTGTTCCTGTGTAAGGATAAGCTCAGGCATGTTCACAAGTCCACATGCCCACGCCCGCCAGGAAGCTGACACTCTGCAGCGCTATTAACAGGTAGTGAGACATTTCCCGATCTGTGCAGCCGCGGATGAGGAAATGTCTCACTGCCTTAGCGCTGCGCAGCGTCAGCTTCCTGGAAA
Source organism: Lithobates septentrionalis (assembly GCA_037952835.1). Taxonomy (NCBI): domain Eukaryota; kingdom Metazoa; phylum Chordata; class Amphibia; order Anura; family Ranidae; genus Lithobates; species Lithobates septentrionalis. The sequence goes on from JBBDGP010000632.1 coordinate 384,211, forward strand.
GCGCGGGCACGTGGACTTGCGAACATGCTTGAGCTCATTCTTATTGCTGTGTGAAGGGGAGGGTGTCTCTTTCCGCCAATCAGCTCTCAGGGGTCTCCTCACTGAGCTCTGCAGAGTGTAATTTCCATCCCCTGATTGTTGATACCTCAGACAAGCTTTATAAATGATGGACTTTGAACAGCTGTAGAGATGAGAACACTGCAGATAAGCACTTTAACTCTAGGATCACCTCTTCCAACCAACCAGTCCCTGCAGCTTTATGTAAGCTGTGTGATTTTTTTTTTTTAAAGTCTTTAGGCCAATCATGTGACGCCAGGGTTGAGATGCAGAGAGTGCAGCACTGATGGGATTTCAGGCGGCGGGCCCACAATACTCTGCCTTCACAGGAATGTCTATTACTGATTGTCATTTAACCTGGGCTTTAACCTCTTTATGATTGCGGCACACATGTATGCGGCATCAAGGAAGTGTTTCTTCTCTGTGATGATCTCTTTAGGTGGGATAAAGCCTCCATTTCTAGGTGCACATCTTTTTTGGTAGTCAGACCTTGTTATTAGTGTCACCTCGGCTGACCTAGGCAAACTTCGGAAAGACTCCGTTCCCGAGGTTTGCCAAGGTCAGCCAAGCTGTCCTCTGGCCTTTTCGTGAATTTCCGAACAATCGGCGCCCCCCCCCACCTCAGGCCAAACGCGGTATTGCACACGCTTTGGCCTGAATCGTGCTCGTTTTGCCAGACAACACTCACAAACCGAGTTACGATTCCTAAAAATACAGTGCTCGTATTGCGAAACTCTCGTTAACTGCGTTACTCGCAATCTGAGTTTCCACTGTATATGTGAACCAAGCCTTAGTGGCTCAGATGAGCACATGTTTAGTTTTATTGATGAAGATAGGGAGAAAATTCTGGATAGCCGCACTGGTGCGACTGTCCAGAATTTTCTTCCTATCTCCATTGCTACATGCATTGCCAGCACCTGTGGCTTTTAAAACTGGATGAGAGGTTTCAGTCTCAGCCGACCTACCTGGAGCGGTGGTGTTTCTTTCTCTATGTTTTGTTTTATGCTATGGAATATTTGTATAAAGTCTTTAAAACTGTGCCTGTTTGCTGCCTTGCAAAGGAAAACAGCAGGACAAGCCTGCTTGGACTATTCCTGGGTGTCTGTCTCATGCATTGTCACTTCTGCCAATACTAGTTGAGTCTGTCTTCCTTACAAAATAATGTACCAATCAGCTGTCAGTATTGGATTTCTGACAGTCAGTTTCAGCTAATCAGATTCCTACATCCTTAACTCTTTCACGCTGACCGCCTCCTAGCCCTTTAAGAGCTCTAAAAGCCGGGAAGCGGGCATTCATGTGACCGCTGTGATTGGCTGTCACAGCGGTTACATGATCAGAAAGCTCCCGACCGCAAGTATGCATTGCGAGCTTACCGATCCCCACCAGCTACCTTGCTGAGAGTGCGTGGTGTACACAGAGCTGAATATATGCCGCCGCTCAGCGTTAAGGTCCACCCGCCGAGAGGCCGCATATATGCGTACGCCCGGAATGAAGAGGTTAGAGTGATCCTAAACACACACTATGTCATTTACATTGTCCCTTCTATTTCTGTATATGGATGATGGCAATGTAATGTAAGTACCTTCTGTCTTATTCGATATACAGCTGTCACATGACCCAGCTCTTTCCCAGCCTGTCTGTAGGGAAACAGTGGCAGGAGGAGCTTCTAGCCCACTGCTGCTGGTCACATGTTCAAAATAAATAAAAACAGCCTTTGCGATACAGAGTAAAAAAAAAATTATATAAAAAACTGTTTAAAATTGTCATGCAGATATTAATTTGAAATCAAATTAATTTATTATTTTTATTTTTTGTCAATAACATGCTGTGGGGGGATTTCTGTCACGCTCCATCAGCCCATGTCTTAAAATGACAGGGAGGTGAAGCCTCCATCAATCAAGATGTAATGTCCCTCCCCTATTGTGTTTAGCTGGTTAGTAGGCATTGAGGGCGAGGGAGGGGGTCGGCAGCCATTTACCACTGTGTATACACCCAGTCACATGGGCTGCTCAGATGTGATGGGGAGGAAATGCTCAGCATAGAAACACACTGAAAACTGAGCATGTGCAGAGCTGCCAACACTGCTCTGCAAAATCCACAACTGCATTATTGACATGAACAGAAGGTAGAGATAGAGAGCAACAGGATCAACCATGTTTTTTGCAGAATACAGAAAACGAATCTCATAGTGACTGAGTGAGTATGAACAGCATGTAATACACCATTTATTGATAGTTTTTTATGATGCGGGTTTAAAAGGATAGTTCACCTTTACAAAAAACCTGCCTATGCAGGCAAGGGAAATTTTGTAGATTAAAAAAAGCTGTGCAGTTCTGACTATAGATGTAGGCCATTTATATATCTTATGAAGCCTGAGTGGAATACTCCCAGGATGTTGCTAAGTGAGGCCTGGTCATCACTGCTCACTTCCACCATCACAGGAGCGCTAAAAGCTGAAAATTGTCCTGGTCGGGAAGGGGCGAAAGTGCCTGGTATTGAAGTGGTTAATGACACTTTAAAGTAAAATATATTCTTTTTTTCTTCTTTCCTTCCTCCTCTTCTCTTTTCTTTCTTACTTCCTTCTTCTGGCTCTTATACGTACAATACAAATGTTGCCCATGGGACCTTACTCAGTAGTGCGCCCCGGGATAGTCTTGGGGTTCACAACCAGAATTCCCTGTGATTCCGGGTCTCTGCTATTCACAGTGTGTGGCGGGATGCCGGATCATGGGGGGAAACATTATTCAGTCCCATTGGTATTTAGATACATATCGTACATTTTGCATTCTATGATAATGGTAGAGGACAGATATGTATGTTGACCGTATTTTCTGTACATCTGTATTGCTAAGTTGACCATCTAAGAATTCGACTTTGTTCTATTGATGTGTCTGTTTACTTTGAAATGTATTTTTTTTTTCAATAAAAAAATATTGAAATATAAAGTAAAATATATGCAGTTCATTGTGTAAAAGAGTTGACAATGTAAAAAAGTATAGTAGAAAATATGTTCTGCAGTATAACCATCACCTTGAACAAATGATAATATTCTCTTTTCTGGATAAGATAAGGATGAGAATTCTGCACATTTATAATAATTCTGACCCCGTATTTCCTTCATAACGATGAACCTTCTGCACTCTCCAGAACATTTCTTTATATTCACTGATGCAGTCACTAAACATTCTCTTTATTCAGCTCCTTCAAAGTGTACCTGTCATGTTGTAGAAGACAAAGGAACAGACTGGTACAAGTAGATGCTGCTTTTGTAAAGGAAAAAAACTACAAATGACTTTCACTGCATAGAAGTACCTTAAAGTGTAAGTTCACCTTTGCAGAAAAATCTGTAAGGTGAATTTACACAGGACCGCCTCCCCACTGACCTGCTGCGTGGCGATCTCCCGTTTTGAGCCCTGCTATAGCCGCCTCACAGCTCTGGGGCTTAGAAATCCTCGGAGCTTACGTTTCTAAATGTACCCATCAGAAGGGACGTTTTAGGAGCATTCTAATTGGTCAGCGCCGACCAATCAGAACCTGCATGTCCCGTCCTCTCAGCGGGGAAGAATGGAGATATTTGCCAGCACATCATGGAACGACATAGATAGCGTCCAAATGTGTAATTTATTGCATGATCACAACACAAGGAGAGTGCAACGTTTTCGGAGTCACGCAGGACCCCTTCGTCAGGCATGTGATCACATGCCTGATGAAGGGGTCCTGCGTGACTCCGAAACATTGCACTCTCCTTGTGTTGTGATCATGCAATAAATTACACGTTTCGATGCTATCTATGTCGTTCCATGGTGTGCTGGCAAATCTTTCCATTGTGACTTGAACCAGTATCCAGCTGGTTGTTGCTGCAGCACTCATACTCGTGAGCTCATCTAGGAATATGTGCGATGGGAATATAAAGTATTCTCAGCGGGGAAGAAGACGCGTGAATGCCGAGGGGATTTCTAGGCCCTGGAGCCGTGAGGCAACTATAGCAGGGCTCAGAACGTAAGATTGCGGCGCTGCAGGTCAGCGGGACTGGGGGGGGGGATGAGGAGGGGGTCCTGTGTAAGTTCACCTTACAGATTTTTCTGTAAAGGTGAACTTACACTTTAACAACTTCAATACCGGGCACTTTCACCCCCTTCCTGCCAGGCCAATTTTCAGCTTTCAGCGCTTTCGCACTTTGAATGACAATTGCGCGGTCATGCGACACTGTATCCAAATAACATTTTTGTCTTTTTTTTTTTTTCTTTTGGTGGTATTTATTCACCTTTTTTTTTTTTTTTTTTTTTTTTTTTTTTTTTTAATTTTCTTAGTTTCTGTTAGAAAATAAATAATTCTTCTCCTTCACTTATGGGCACTGATAGGGTGCACTGATGAGATGGCATTGAAGGGCACTGATATACAACACTGATGAGCACTGATAGGCGGCACTGATATACAGCACTGATGGGCTTTAATAGGTGCCACTGATGGGCACTAATAGGTGTAACAGGCAGCATTGAGGAGCAGGCACTGAAAGGCAGCACTGACTGGCATCACTGATAATCAGGGCACTGATTATCTGTGCAGGTCTCCTCTGTGTGAAAATGCCACTGATCGGCTCTCCTCACACACCGTCAGTGTAAGGAGAGGAAAGCTGATAACCGGCATTTCCTTGTTTACTGTTATTGGACTCGGCTGAACACCGCTGGCGCTCCTGACACCCCCCCCCCCTGCTGAGTGCCCCCATAGAAAGTCACTTTCTCTTGAGTCTCCTATGCATCAATTGACACAGGCATCGAGATTCAGCCCTGCCACTGCTCCCTCATCACTGGCTTTGAATGACAGCACAGCCAGTGAGACCTAGAAGAGAGAAGAGCTGCAGACGGGCACAGCGCTGGATCAAATGAGAGCTCAGGTAAGTTAAAGGGGGCGAGGGGGGATACTGATGCCTAAACATTTTTTATTCTGCATTCTATACATTAAGATAAAAACCTTCTGTGTACAGCAGCCCCCTAATACTTACTGGAGCCCCATCTCTGTCCACGAGTCCCTCGGCCGTCCGGGACTCTCCCTCCTGATTGGCTGAGACACAGCAGCGGCACCATTGGCTCCCACTGCTGTCAATCAATGTCAGTTAGCCAATCAGGAGAGAGAGAGAGAAGGGGCGGGCCGAACCGCAGCTCCATGTCTGAATGGACACACAGAGCTGCAGCTCGGCTTGGGTGCCCCCATAGCAAGCTGCTTGCTGTGGGGGCACTCGGCAGGAGGGAGGGGCCAGGAGCACCGAAGAGGGACCAGAGGAGAGGAGGATTGAGGCTGCCCTGTGCTAATCCACTGCATAGAGCAGGTTAGTGTAACATGTTTATTATTTTTTTAAAAACAAGACTTTACAATCACTTTAATGCAAGGAATGCATTAAAGTAAAAAATGTTTAGACTTTATAACCAAGATAATGATGTCTTTTTGTGTACTTAAAAGTCAGCTGTGTGTTGAAAACTATAGTCTTATCATCCTTCTGTTTTTTGTCTTATGCCGCGTACACACGGTCGGACTTTCTATCCTACTTGGTCCGGCACACTTTCCGACGGACTTTGTCCGCCAGGTGCGCCGGACTTTAAAACGGACGGACTTGCCTACACACGCCCGGACTTTGCGGCGGGCTAAGTCCGCCCGTCTTTCCGACGGACTTTCGCCGGAGTTCCGGCGGACTTTCAGAATGAACGGACTTGCCCACACACGGACAAGTCCGTTCATTTTGAACGTGACTCAGGTGCGACGGGACTAGAAAAGGATGTCAATCTTGCCGCTTTTATCAGCGAGATTGACACCTTGCGAGCCCCGTCGCGGGGCATACCAGGCCCTTAGGTCTGGTATGGATTATAAAGGGGAACCCCTACGCCGAAAAAACGGCGTGGGGCCCCCCTAAAATCCATACCAGACCCCGATCCGAGCACGCAGCCTGGCCGGTCAGGAAAGGGGGTGGGGACGAGCGAGCGCCCCCCCCCTCCTGAACCGTACCAGGCCGCATGCCCTCAACATGGGGGGTGGGTGCTTTGGGGGAGGGGGGCGCCCTGCGCCCCCCCCAAAGCACCTTGTCCCCATGTTGATGAGGACAAGGGCCTCTTCCCGACAACCCTGGCCGTTGGTTGTCGGGGTCTGCGGGCGGGGGCTTATCGGAATCTGGGAGCCCCCTTTAATAAGGGGGCCCCCAGATCCCGGCCCCCCACCCTATGTAAATGAGTATGGGGTACATGGTACCCCTACCCATTCACCTAGGAAAAAAGTGTAAGTAATAAAACACACTACACAGGTTTTTAAAATATTTTATTAAACAGCTCCGGGGGGATCTTCTTCCGGCTTCGGGGGTCTTCTTCCGGCTTCGGGGGTCCCTCCGCTTCATCTTCTCCCGGCGTCCGGTTGATTCTTCTCCGCTCTCTTCTCTCCAGTTCTTCGGCCGGCTCCTCTGCTGTCTTCAGGTAGCTCTCTTGCCAGCAGAGGTCCGGACTTCTGAGCTGCTGGGCTTCTTCTCTTCTCTTCCCCAGATGTTGACACGACGCTCTCTCCGGCTGGACTGCTCTCCGAAGGCTGCATTGTGACTTATATAGGCGGAGACCCCGCCCCCTTTTGATGTCACAGTCCCTGGGCATGCTGGGACTGTGACGTTTAGGGGGCATGGTCACTGGGTGATGTTGACCACGCCCCCTAAAACGTCACAGTCCCAGCATGCCCAGGGACTGTGACATCAAAATGGAGCGGGGTCTCCGCCTATATAAGTCACAACGCAGCCCTCGGAGAGCAGTCCAGCCGGAGAGAGCGTCGTGTCAACATCTGGGGAAGAGAAGAGAAGAAGCCCAGCAGCTCAGAAGTCCGGACCTCTGCTGGCAAGAGAGCTACCTGAAGACAGCAGAGGAGCCGGCCGAAGAACTGGAGAGAAGAGAGCGGAGAAGAACCAACCGGACGCCGGGAGAAGATGAAGCGGAGGGACCCCCGAAGCCGGAAGAAGACCCCCGAAGCCGGAAGAAGATCCCCCCGAAGCTGTTTAATAAAATATTTTAAAAACCTGTGTAGTGTGTTTTATTACTTACACTTTTTTCCTAGGTGAATGGGTAGGGGTACCATGTACCCCATACTCATTTACATAGGGTGGGGGGCCGGGATCTGGGGGCCCCCTTATTAAAGGGGGCTCCCAGATTCCGATAAGCCCCCGCCCGCAGACCCCGACAACCAACGGCCAGGGTTGTCGGGAAGAGGCCCTTGTCCTCATCAACATGGGGACAAGGTGCTTTGGGGGGGGCGCAGGGCACCCCCCTCCCCCAAAGCACCCACCCCCCCCATGTTGAGGGCATGCGGCCTGGTACGGTTCAGGAAGGGGGGGGCGCTCGCTCGTCCCCACCCCCTTTCCTGACCGGCCAGGCTGCGTGCTCGGATCGGGGTCTGGTATGGATTTTAGGGGGGACCCCATGCCGTTATTTCGGCGTAGGGGGTTCCCCTTTATAATCCATACCAGACCTAAGGGCCTGGTATGCACCGCGCTCGCCGCAATAGGAAAATTAGTTTTTCCTATTGCAGCGAGCGCGAGATGCAATACCCTGCCCTCGTGTTGTATCTGGTCCGTCGGACCAGCATACACACGAGCGGGCTTTCCGTCGGACCAGCACACACACGAGCGGACTTTCCGCCCGAAACTGAGTCCGACGGAAAGATTTAAAACTTTTTTCAAATCTAGGTCCGGCGGGCTTTTGGGAAAAAGTCCGCCGGAAAAGTCCGCCGGCGCCCACACACGGGCGGATTGTCCGGCACACTCTGGTCCGCCGGACCAAGTATGCCGGAAAGTCCGACTGTGTGTACGCGGCATTATACTTAAAGCGGAGTTCCACCCAAAAGTGGAACTTCCGCTTATACTCCTGCCCCAGTATCACATTTGGCACCTTTCAGTGGGGGAGGGGGGAACACGGACCTATTTTTGACAGGTCCCCTTCCCCGCTTCCGGAATCGGGGCTACGCCCCGATCTAGAAGTTCGGCCTCCTTCCCCCGCCGCTGGGCAAGTTAGAAAGCACGGCGTGCTTCGCGCATGCGCAGTAGGGAACCAGCTGTGAAGCCGATAGCCTTCACTGCCGGTTTCCCTTACCAGGAATGGTGGCGCAGCACCCGGGAGTCGGTCTGAAGATCGGCTGGGGTGCCGACATTGCAGGCTTCACTGCCGGGTTCCCTTACCAGGAATGACGGCGGCGGCGGCACCCGGGAGTCGATCTGAAGATTGGCTGAGGTGCTGACATCGCGGGCTCCCTGGACAGGTAAGTGTCCTAATAATAAGAGAGAGCAGCTACAGTATTTGTAGCTGCTGGCTTTTAATTTTTTCACCCAGGCTGGACCTCCTCTTTAATTCCTGACTTGTTAAAGGGAGTTAAGCTGGGTACAGATGGATCAAAATTTAATCTGGTTGAGCAGACTGGATGATTTTCGATCTGTATGTGGCCCTCCCTGTTCAACAGAAGTCAATCGTGACTATTGACTTCTATTAAGTGATCAGCTGGAAAACTATCATTAATTAGCAGCTGCAGCCACTGATCAGTGTATTCTGACAGAAGAGAGACCCACTGTCAGAATATAATATCCTGGCGGGGGGGTGGCTCCTATCCACCTTTTTTTTTTTTTTTCACTTAGCCCACCAGCTGAACGAAAAAGATAACTGTAAATGAGGATACAAAGGAATGAAAATAGCTTCAAACAGAACTGGGGAAAAGTCTCTGTGCACAGTTCAGTGCAGGAAGGCTTTGTGCAGCACATCCATAGCGTAAAACAGACAAATGATCTTCTTTTCCAAGCCACTAGCTAAACTAATTATACGCCTGACTAACAGCATGCCCCCTAGTGGGTTAGCCCAAAACAAACATGCATTTTTTTTCAATTTATTTTTTACATTTTTTAGTATTCTGTCAGCAGGCAGCCTTTTCACCTAGCAATAGGCTCCCCAGCAGAGAGAAAGAGTGAGAGCCCTGAATATTAATCAGCTCACATTCATGCAGACGTGTGCACAGCTGAGATTAATATTGAGGTCTAGCTACCAGGTAAAATGGGGACCTAGGAATGGAGGCTTATTCCATTCAGAAGCTCAAGGCTCCAGGACCCAGAACAGAACTTATTAAGATCTGAGCAAACAAGAAGTTTGTTTTCTCTATATCATTCCTAAATCCTGGAGTTCCTCACCAAAGAAAAAAAAAAAAAAAAAAAAAATATATATATATATATATATATATATATATATATATATATATATATATATATATATTATTACTCTGTAAGCATATATACAGTGCATACGGAAAGTATTCAGAGCGCTTCACTTTTTCCACATTTTGTTATGTTACAGCCTTATTCCAAAATGGATTAAATTCTACAAACAATACCCCATAATGACAATGTGAAAGAAGTTTGTGTGAACTCTTTGCAAATTCATTAAAAATAAAAAACACAAAAAAATCCCATGCACATAAGTATTCACAGCCTTTGCTCAATACTTTGTTTAAGCACCTTTGGCACCAATTACAGCCTCAAGTCTTTTTGAGTATGATGCTACAAGCTTGGCACACCTGTTTTTGGGCAGTTTCTCCCATTCTTCTTTGCAGGACCTCTCAAGCTCCGTGAGGTTGGATGGGGAGCAACGGTGTACAGCCATTTTCAGATCTCTCCAGAGATGTTCAATGAGGTTCAAGTCTGGGCACTGGCGAGGACATTCACAGAGTTGTCCCATAGCCACTCCCTTGTTATCTTGGCTGTGTGCTTAGGGTCGTTGTTGGAAGATGAACCTTTGCCCCAGCCTGAGATCCAGAGCGCTCTGGTTTTCATCAAGGATGTCTCTGTACATTGCTGCATTCATCTTTCCCTTTACCCTGACTAGTCTCCTGGTTCCTGCCGCTGAAAAACATCCCCACACCATGATGCTGCCACCACCATGCTTCACTGTAGGGATGGTATTGGCCTTGTGATGAGCGATGCCTGGTTTCCTCCAGACATGATGCTTGCCATTCAGGCCAAAGAGTTTAATCTTTGTTTCATCAGACTAGAGAATTTTGTTTCTCATGGTCTGAGAGTCCTTCAGGTGCCCTTTGGCAAACTCCAGATGGGCTGTCATGTGTCTTTTACTGAGGAGTGACTTCCGTCTGACCACTCTACCATACAGGCCTGATTGGTGGAGTGCTGCAGAGATGGCTGTTCTTCTGGAAGGTTCTCTCTTCATAGAGAAACACAGGAGCTCTTTCAGAGTGACAATCAGGTTCTTGGTCACCTCCCTGACTTATGCCCTTCTCCCCCGATCGCTCAGTTTGGCCAAGCGACCCGCTCTAGGAAGAGTCCTGGTGGTTCCAAACATGTTCCATTTACGGATGATGGAGGCCACTGTGCTCCTTGGGACCTTTAATGCTGCAGAACTTTTTCTGTACCCTTCCCCAGATCTGTGCCTCGATACAAACCTGTCTCTGAGGTCTACAGACAGTTCCTTGGACTTCATGGCTTAGTTTGTGGTCTGACATGCATTGTTAACTGTGGGACCTTTATATAGACAATTTCCATTCACAAAAGTGTTGTGTTTATAATTTTGCTCAGTTTATATATGTGTGTGTGTGTTTGGTAATAGAGTAGGGCTTGAACCAAGAGGGGTTATTTCTTTCTCGAACATCACGGGACACAGAGCCTCAGTAATTACTGATGGGTTATATAGGGTATCACTGGTGATTGGACACTGGCACACCCTATCAGGAAGTTCAACCCCCTATATAATCCCTCCCCCTTGCAGGGATACCTCAGTTTTTACGCCAGTGTCTTAGGTGATGGATGTGTAAAGATGTCCTGTGCTGAGCTCCAAAGGGAATATCCTGATATCCTATACTGGGGCAAGCCAGGTGAACCGGATCCATTCAAAGTGTCTTTTCATGGCCGAATTGAATGGTACCCGGGCCTCGTGTCCGAAGAAACGAGGTTTTACCCGTAACGCTTCTCTTTTTAGAGAGCTGGACCCCGCAGATCAGAAAATGGCTTTAAACTTCCTAATTTCTGGCAGGGTGCTTTACGGTCCCAGAACTGTTGGATCCCCCTATTCATAGGGGGCCCCAGTCTCTGACGGTTTTTTCAAACGGAGCCCACCGTGAGAGGTGAAGATTGCGTCTGTGTAAACAGAACCCTGCGGCTGGATAAGGTAAGAGGAGATTCCACAGAATTTTTGAGTTCTAGTGGCTTTTCTCCTTTAACCACTTGCTTACTGGGCACTTAAACCCCCCTCCTGCCCAGACCAATTTTGAGCTTTCAGCGCTGTCGCACTTTGAATGACAATTGCGCGGTCATACAACACTGTACCCAAATGAAATTTTTATCATTTTTTCCCCACAAATAGAGCTTTCTTTTGGTGGTATTTAATCACAGCTGGGGTTTTTATTTTTTGCTAAACAAACAAAAAAAGATGGAAAATTTTGAAAAAAAAAAAAATCATGTTTAATAGTTTGTTATAAAATTTTGCAAACAGGTCATTTTTCTCCTTCATTGATATGCACTGATGAGGCGGCACTGGTGGGCACTGATAGGCTGCACTGATGGGCACGGATAGGCACAGTTAAGGCGGCACTGATAGGCACAGTTAAGGCGGCACTGATAGGCACAGTTAAGGCGGCACTGATAGGCACAATTAAGGCGGCACTGATGGGGACAGATAAGGCGGTACTGATGGGCACAGATAAGGCGGTACTGATGGGCACAGATAAGGCGGTACTGATGGGCACAGATAAGGCGGTACTGATGGCCACGGATGGGCGGCACGGATAGGTGGCATGGATAGGTGGCATGGATAGGTGGCACAGATAGGTGGCACTGATGGGGGGCACTGATGGGGGGCACTGATGGGCGGCACTGATGGGGGGCACTGATGGGCAGTGATGGGCGGCACTGATGGGCACTTATGGGCACTGATAGGTTGCACTGATGTGGGTGCTGATGGGTGGCACTGATGTGGGTGCTGATGGGTGGCACTGATGGGTGGCACTGTGGGCACTGATGGATGGCACTGTGGGCACTGATGGATGGCACTCTGGGCACTGATGGATGGCACTGTGGGCACTGATGGGTGGCGCTGATTGATGGCACTGATGGGTTAATCTGGTGGGCACTGGTAGGCAGCACTGCTATGTTACAAGATCGCCGTGATCGGGACTGATGTCCCGATCACGGCCGCCGGTGATCGGGTTTTTTTTTTCCTCCTCACGCTGTCAGCGCGAGGAGGAAAATAGCCGATTACCGGCTCTGTTTACATCACATGATCAGCTGTCATTGGCTGACAGCTGATCATGTGGTAAGGGGTTGGGACCAACCCCTTACTCTGATCTGTGATCAGGCGAGTCTCATAGACTCGCTGATCACCGAGCGCGCCGCGCGCGCCCTGCAGGGGGCGCGCAGGCCGCTCGTGCACGGGACGACGTCAATGGACGTAGTCCCGGCAATTTAGATCCGCGCTGTTGCCGTCATTTGGCAATGGCCCGGATCTGAAGCAGTTAAGGTAAATGCATGCTATGCCTATTGTGACCACCGGGGGCTGCCAAGAGCACATACCTTCACATGCTGGACGGTCTGTCTCAGTGTTTTCATCGCTGCACATGTTTTTCACAGCGTCTCAGGCCGGCTCCAAGGTAGGATGGAAGGGGGGATTTCTCATGTTTGAATCTTCCCCCCCAGGCTAGAGAGGGGCCACAGGGGTCTAGAAAGTGGTTATACCACTTGGGCTCTGCGGCCTCAGGCCACCATGTCTGACCATGGCCGTTCAGGCAGGTCTTTACTACCAGCTTCTCTCCCTCCTCCCCCTCCCCCAGCCTTCCTCCATAAGCATGACAGGAGAGTCGGCCAGCGCGGGAAGCGCTCGTTTTTTTCAAAACTCGAGGGGGGGGGGCGGTAGAGGGGGGGGCGGGACGTCAGCACAGAGTGCTTAGACTCCCACTCAGGCCAGCTGCAGGCTATTAAAGGCACTCTGTACAGGTGCACACAGCCTTTTGAGAGACACAGAGCTGACGGTCGCATGGAAGGTGGGACACAGGCATTCTCCTAGGCAGCATTTACTGAAGTAACACCAGACTGAGCATTGGGTAGCAAGGCTTTTAACCAGACTACATCGCTCAGCAGGCAGTGTTCATTTGTATACCTCACACCTTGTTGCTTTGCACTATGGGTAGAAGAGGTTCAAGCACCCCAGAAACCAGAGACACTAGGGGATCTCGTTCAGGTTCTGAGGGCCCCCTGTCAGCAGCATCCTCCCCCCCTGATGGGCCAGGGATGGCTAGCCAGGGAGAGCCATCTGGGTCAGGGCTACACCTGCTTCTGGCACTTCAGCCCCTGTATATATTACACAAGAGGTTTTTTCCTCAACCATTAATGGTCTAGAGGAAAGATTAACGGCCGTGATTACGTCTTCACTCAGTAAAAGAAAACGCACTAGACCTTCCTCTGTTCCCCAAGACCCTCAGACAGAGGAGCTCTGGGATTAAGGAGACGAATCCCTTTCAGAGGATCAGGATGGGATGGATGATACCTCTTCAGAGGAATCGGGTGGAGAGGGACCCTCTGCGACTTCCCAAGAGGAGAAAGTCTTAGTGCAGATCCTCACTGGATTGGTCCGCTCCACATTTAAGTTGCCCCCACCTGAAACTGCTAAAGAATCCTCTTCTGCTTTGGGGTCACTGAAGCCTTTCCAAGCAGCACAGGCTTTTCCTGTTCATACTTTACTCGAAAAGCTCATTTATTCTGAGTGGGATCACCCAGACAAACGTTTTTTTCCGCCGAAAAAGTTTTCAACACTTTATCCGATGGAAGAAAAGTTTATTAAAATGTGGGGAATACCGGCTATTGATGCCGCCATTTCCTCCGTAAATAATAGCCTGACTTGTCCTGTAGACAATGCTCAGATGCTCAGGGATCCTGTAGATAAAAGGATGGAATCCCTATTGAAGGATGTTTTCTCCTTAGCACGATCAGTGGCCCAACCTGCAGTAGCAGCGATTGGAGTCTGTCAATACTTAAGAGACAATGTTAAGCAGGTCATCAAAGTATTACCTGAACAGCAGGCCCAGGGGTTTGCTAACCTTCCAGCGGCCTTATGCTTTGTGGTTGATGCCATTAGAGATTCTATCGTGCAAACCTCCCGTCTTTCACTGGGGTTGGTGCATATACGTAGAATCCTATGGTTGAAAAATTGGTCAGCCGAAGCACCATGTAAGAAGCTACTGGCTGGGTTTCCATTTCGTGGTGCAAGGTTGTTTGGAGAGGACTTGGATAACTATATCAAGAGAATCTCTTGTGGGAAAAGCACTCTCTTACCTGTCAAGAAGAAGAGTAAGCGTCCCTCTTTCAAACGGACTCTTTCCCCAGCCCGGGGGCTTCAGCCTCCAGGCAGTCTCAACGGCCGCCTCCATCGGGGTCCAGAGACAAGAGTCAACCCCAGGGACAAAAGAAGTCCTGGGGGAAGAAGCCTACTAGGCAAAACACTAAGACCTCTGCATGAGGGGGCGCCCCCGCTCACTCGAGTGGGGGGAAGACTGCGACAGTTCACAGAGCTCTGGCAGGAAGATTTCCAGGACAGATGGGTAATCTCCACGGTAACCTTAGGGTACATGCTGGAGTTTCAGGAATTCCCCTCTCCTCGGTTCCTCAGATCAAGTGTCCCCAGAGACCCAGAGAAGAAGCAGTCGCTCCTTCTAGCGCAGGGCTCGACAAACCCCGGGCGCCAGGCCGCATTTGCGACTAGAATTAGCGACCTGGCGCCTGGGGCGGCACAGCTGGGGTATCCTGTGTCCGTTCGACACCCCCCCCCACTCCCGGCGATCGCGTTGGGCCGCGCCGGTAATTGAGGCCCCGGCTTTGCGGCCTACTGCAGTCCTATGGTTCCTTCTGCAATCGGGCGCCCTCTGGTGGTGGCCGTTGGTATGACAAGACATCCACCAATGCTAATGGAGCTTCCCCTGCCTGTTTTCACTGCCTGCTCATCTCCTTCCCTTTACTTATAACCCCCAAACATTATATATATTTTTTATTCTAACACCCTAGAGAATAAAATGTCGGTCATTGCAATACTTTCTGTCACACCGTATTTGCGCAGCGGACTTACAAGCGCACTTTTTTGGGAAAAAATACTTTTTTTAATTAAAAAATAAGAAAACAGTAAAGTTAGTCCAATTTTTTTATATTGTGAAAGATAATGTTACGCCGAGTAAATTGATTCCCAACATGTCAGGCTTCAAAATTTCGTCCGCTCATGGAATGGCGACAAACTTTTACCCTTTAAAATCTCCATAGGCGTCGTTTAAAAAAATTCTACAGGTTGCATGTTTTGAGTTACAGAGGTGGCCTAGGACTAGAATTATTGCTCTCGCTCTAACGATCGCGGCGATACCTCACGTGTGGTTTGAACACCGCTTTCATATGCGGGCGCTACTCACATATGCGTTTTGCTTCTGCAAGCGAGCTCGGCGGGACGGGGCGCGTTTAAAAATTTTTTTTTTTTTTTTCTTATATATTTTACTTTTTATTTTTACACTGTTTAAAAAAAAAAAAAAAAATTGTGTCACTTTTATTTCTATTACAAGGGATGGGGCACATTTAAAAAAAAATTTTTTTCTTATTTTAACTTTTTTTTTCACTGTTCTTTAAAAAAAAAAAAAAAAGTCACTTTTATTCCTATTACAAGGAATGTATCCCTTGTAATAGAAAAAAAAGCATGACAGGACCTCTTAAATATGAGATCTGGGGTCAAAAAGACCTCGGATCTCATATTTACACTAAAATGCATTAAAAAAAAAAAAAATTGTCATTTGAAAAAAAAATAATAAAATGTCCCTTTAAGAGCTATGGGTGGAAGTGACGATTTGACGTCGCTTCCGCCCTGCAATGACTTGGAGATGGGCGGGGGGGCCATCTTCCCCTTACTCGTCTCCATGTCAGGCCAGGGACAGATTCGGATCGCCTCTGCCGTTACCGACGGCCACGGTAAGCGGTGAAGGGCACCGGAGCGCAGCGGTAGGGGGGGCCCCTCTTCTGCCGCCGATAAAAGTGATCTCGCTGCGAATCTGCTGCAGAGACCACTTTTATCTGAAAGAGAAACGCCGGCTCTTGAAGAGAATACCGGGGTTATGGTAGCTAGCTGCTACCATAACAACGGTATTTCTCTTCAAAGACAGGACGTATATAGTCGTCCTGCGGGAAGGAAGTGGTTAATTAAAATGAATTTATTATCTCCCTGCTTGGCCCCTTTCACACGGGCTGTCTGATCAGGTTCGCCTGTCAGTTTTTCAGGCGGACCTGATTGGATCCTTAGCGGGAATATGGTGGTCTTGTGTCCCTGCATGGCAGGAAATAAAAGCAGTCACATTCGTTCTAGTCGTCTCTGTGTAAATTTAAGATTGGTTAATTTTTATATTGAAAATAAAGCTTTGTCGGTCGTTTAAAAAAAAAACCTGGCTCCTAACTTTTTTAGCTGGCTCCTAGATTCCAAGCAAATTTGTCAAGCCCTGTTCTAGCGTTAGAGCGACTTTTGTCGCAGGAGGTCATTATGATAGTTCCCGCAAAGGACCAGGGATTGGGCTTCTATTCCAACCTTTTTACGGTCCAAAAGCCAAATCGGGATGTCAGGCCCATTTTGGATTTAAGGGATCTGAACCGATTCCTAAGGATTCAATCCTTCCGCATGGAATCAATTCGAACAGTAGTTCCCACCCTGCAGGGAGGAGAATTTCTGGCATCAATAGACATCAGATTTACTGTGTATGTGTCACCGGCGCAAAACAAACCCCTAATTTCTCAAAAAAATATTAAATGTTTCAACCATATGTATCAGGGTTGTTGCATTCAAATAAAACCCTTCATTGAGATGGGTAAGAAATGCTAATTGGTGTATGTGAATGCGCTACTCCCGTAGTTAACCACCACTTGCAATACTTATTTTCTATTACTCATAAATGTTTTCATGTGCATATACTTAAAACTTTAAATCAACAAATCATATAACCATATATTATTCAATGCATGAAACAAAAGTCCTTCAAACGTGCTGCAAAATCTTGTAACCATTAATGTGACTGGCATGCTCCTATGTTCCTTCAGTATTCATATGTGACTGAGTGAGACACCTCCACCATTTAGATTGGCCACTCACCAGATACTTAATTAAAGATGCGCCTTTGGTTCATTCAAGGGATAACCACTCCACCTAAGCAACACTCCTCACCGGCTAAAAACTTGGACTCTAGTATTCCTCATAGGAAAGCATAGGGACAAAAAGCGATCATAGCGCAATATGTTTGAACCATTTATTTTAAAATTCAAAGTAAAAAGCATTCACTCACATTTAAAAGTGCCCTCAAGCCGGCACGAAGCTTATCCAGCAGTTACGGACGGGTATGTGGCTGTTAGCATGGTCCGCCTGATAGTAATGTGCGGCCTCCACGCTCGGCTTGCGCTCCAAGCCTCGTTCCCGTTCACGTCCGGTCACCTGATGCAAAAAACTCCCAGCAGCCTCTACGCGTTTCGCATCATAGAATGCGTCATCAGGAAGAGATGCATATCTGCATGTGCCCATTTTTCCTGCTCATCAGAAGTTTCTGCGCTTCGAGGTAGGAGGGCGCCATTTCCAGTTTGTGGCTCTGCATTTTGGGATAGCCACTGCACCTCGAGTGTTCACAAAGATCTTGGCTCCTCCTTTGGCCAGATTAAGGGCTCAGGGTATAGCTGTCATAGCATACCTAGACGACCTGCTCTTGATAGACCGGTCGGTAGCCTCTTTGAATGGAAACTTAAGGACCACAGTCAGGTATCTAGAACACCTGGGTTGGACCCCCAACTTAGAAAAGTCTTTCCTAAAACCAGTAAGAAGACTGGAGTATTTAGGTCTGATTATAGATACAAGCTAGGAGAAAATATTTCTACCCCAGGCAAAGATCGCTGCTTTAAGAGAGCTGATTCTGGCAGTAAGGACCAAGAAGGGTCCCCCTGTCTGCCTTTGTATGAGGCTACTAGGGAAGATGGTGTCTTCATTCGAAGCAGTTCCCTATGCTCAGTTTCACTCAAGAATGCTGCAACACAGTATTCTGTCGACCTGGAACAGGAAAGTTCAGGCATTAGACTTTCCGATGCACCTGTCGCATGCGGTGCGTCAGAGCCTCAATTGGTGGCTCATACCCGAAAACCTGCAGAAGGGGAAATCCTTTCTACCGGTTACCTGGACGGTGGTAACAACAGATGCCAGTCTGTCAGGTTAGGGAGCAGTTCTGGAACAGGCTGCGGTCCAAGGGGTATGGTCCAAGACAGAGAGGACCTTACCCATCAACATTCTGGAGATCCGGGCGATACATCTAGCTCTAAAAGCCTGGACTATCAGGCTACAGGGTTGTCCGGTCAGGATCCAGTCCGACAATGCCACAGCAGTGGCTTATGTCAATCATCAGGGAGGCACCCGGAGCCGAGCTGCTCAAAAGGAGGTGAACCAGATCTTAGTCTGGGCAGAGATGCATGTGCCATGCATATCGGCAGTTTTCATCCCGGGAATAGAGAATTGGCAGGCGGACTATCTAAGTCGCCAGCGGTTACTTCCAGGGGAATGGTCTCTGCATCCCGACGTCTTTTGGGCCATATGCCTAAGATGGGGGGTCCCAGATGTAGATCTCTTTGCATCCCGATTCAACAAAAAGATAGACAGATTCGTGGCAAGGACGAAAGATCCTCTTGCATGTGGGACGGATGCGTTGGTGATTCCGTGGCATCAGTTCTCACTGATTTACGCATTCCCGCCTATTCTGCTACTACCACGACTCCTTCGCAGGATCAGGCAGGAAAGGAAGTCGGTACTTCTGGTGGCCCCCGCTTGGCCAAGAAGGACTTGGTATGCAGAAATAGTAAGGATGACGGTGGGTTCTCCGTGGACCCTACCAGTACGCCCAGACCTGTTATCTCAAGGTCCAGTGTTCCATCCTGCCTTACAAACGCTAAATTTGACGGTTTGGCTATTGTGACCCACGTTCTGAAGAGTCGTGGGCTCTCAGGTCCTGTCATATCTACCTTGATCAATGCAAGGAAGCCAGCTTCCAGGATGATTTATCATAGAGTCTGGAAAGCTTGTGAATCCAGAGGTTGGCATCCCAGGAAATATGTCAGAGGTAGAATCCTTGACTTTTTACAATTAGGATTAGAGATGAAGCTGGCCTTGAGTACCATCAAGGGCCAGGTCTCTGCTTTATCAGTATTATTTCAGCGACCACTTGCTTCGCATTCTTTAGTCCGAAGCTTTATGCAGGGGGTGATGCGTCTTAATCCTCCGGTTAGGGCGCCCCTAAACCCCTGGGACTTAAACTTGGTCCTGGCTGTGTTACAGAAACAGCCTTTTGAACCAATACGTCAGATTCCTTTGGTCTTGTTGACAAGGAAGTTAATTTTTCTGGTGGCCATCTCTTCTGCTAGAAGAGTATCAGAATTAGCAGCTCTTTCCTGTAAGGAGCCTTATTTGATTATACACAAGGATAGAGTGGTACTACGCCCTCATCCTAGTTTTTTACCGAAGGTGGTTTCTGATTTTCATTTAAACCAAGACATTGTTCTACCTTCCTTTTTTTCCAGATCCCTGTTCTCAGAGAGAGATCTCTACATTCGTTGGATGTAGTAAGAGCAGTTAAGGCCTATCTAGGGGCAACTGCTCAGATCCGCAAGACGGATGTTTTGTTTGTGCTGCCAGAGGGTCCCAATAGAGGACAGGCAGCGTCAAAAGCTACCATTTCTAAATGGATTCGACAGTTGATCATTCAAGCTTACGGTTTGAAACAGAAGATTCCTCCGTTTCAGATCAGGGAACATTCCACAAGGGCTATTGGTGCTTCTTGGGCAGTGCATCACCGGGCCTCTATGGCTCAAATCTGCAAGGCCGCAACCTGGTCTTCAGTTCATACATTCACCAGATTCTATCAGGTGGATGTGAGAAGGCATGAGGATATCGCCTTTGGGCGTAGTGTGCTGCGGGCAGCGGTACAGGGTCCTCAGGTCTGATTGCACCCTACTTGGTCGTGGTTCCCCCCCCCTCAGGTAGCATTGCTCTGGGACATCCCATCAGTAATTACTGTGGCTCTGTGTCCCGTGATGTTCGAGAAAGAAAATAGGATTTTTAAAAACAGCTTACCTGTAAAATCCTTTTCTTTCGAAAGACATCACGGGACACAGAGGTCCCGCCCCTCTTCTAATACACTATATTGCTTGGCTACAAAACTGAGGTATCCCTGCAAGGGGGAGGGATTATATAGGGGGTTGAACTTCCTGATAGGGTGTGCCAGTGTCCAATCACCAGTGATACCTATATAACCCATCAGTAATTACTGAGGCCCTGTGTCCCGTGATGTCCTTCGAAAGAAAAGGATTTTACAGGTAAGCTGTTTTAAAAAATCCTATTTTTCTGACACTTGTTAGGCTTCATTCATATCTCGGCATTTTGAATCGTGGGCAGATTTGCCACGTTTCCGGCTGCGATTTCAAAGTGTGAATGACAAGTCGCAGAAAGCACATTCATTTTAATGGCACCTAAAATCACGGTGCAGTTCTGCTGCGTTTGTTGCACGATAAATCACGCTGCAATCGAGGCAGTCCGCATCACGTGCAGCATGTCGCCCAAAAGTAGCTCCTCAACTTATTTTGGGCGACAAGCTTCACATGATGCAGGTTGCCGCGATTGCAGCGCGATTCATTGCAAATTCGAATTGATGGCAGCTCAAATGTGCTTTCCGCAATTTGTCGTTCACACCTCACCGCTTTGAAATTGCGGGCAGAATTGCTGCAAATCTGCCCGCGATTCAAAACGCTGAGATATGAATGAAGCCTAACAAGTGTCAGAAAATAACCCCTCTTGGGTCAAGCCCTACTCTATTACCAAACACACACACACTCAATCCATTCAATGTGTATCTAATCAGGAACGTCCTTGCATTAAATATTTTTTGGTAGATATGAAGGAGATTCTACCATCTGATTGTAATGTCTGTGACCAGCTTTACAGATTGGATGAGATGACAGACAGGATTGCTTTCTTTAAATATAATAAATTCCCGCTGCTTCGTATTGCAGAGCCAGTTGCTTTGCTTGACCTGGTTCCCCTGCTTTTACGTGGATTGAAATATTCTCTGGTGTTTCCAAATCGCTCTGGCCTTTCATTTCAGCATAAGAGGATCTGGGACCTGGCAATGTCCAAGATGGACTGTTCTGTATTTCATAGCAATACCCCTCTATGGTACAATAATCTCCTTCCGGAACTTCTCCAGGTACCTGATCCCACAATTTGGATATCTAAGGGAGTATACCTATTGTCACATGTTCTTCATAATGGAGAGATTAAGACGTTTGATCGGCTGAAGGCAGAGTTTATCCTTTCAAACTATATGTTCTTTCGCTTCTTTCAGGTGCGACACGCACTCCATGCTCAGTTACTTATCCTGCTCTTCCATCTCTAGATGTTTTGGATGTGCTATACAGTGATGAACCACGTCAGCTCATATCTGTTTTCTATAATATGCTCATCACTCCAGCTGTGACTAAACTAGCATTTCTTTATCGTACATCACAGGACACAGAGCACCATAGCAATTTACTATGTGGGTTATAGGCCACCTTCAGGTGATGGACAATGGCACACCCTAAACAGGAAGTTGCCTCCCTATATAACCCCTCCCATACCGGGAGCACCTCAGTTTTGTTCGCCAGTGTCTAAGGTGTTGGTCACGAGTGAAGATGTGCTCTAAGGAGCTCCGCTGGAGGGATCCATGCTGGATTTAAACAGCCTCCATAGACCGGATCCATCCAAAGTGCCACTGAGGCCAAGGTGGATGGTACCCGGGCCTCTTATACGAAGCACAAGGTTTTGTGCCTGTCTTTGCAGGGCTGGACCCTGGGACCCAGGGCATTTTGGTCATGCTTACATTACCTAAAGATTTTTCTGGCGGGTTGCTAATACAGGCCCAAGGGAGTGGACCCTGATAAAAAGGAACCCAGTCTTTGAAGGTTTGCTAAAGCAGCCCGCCGTGATGGGTGAAGTTTGGATCTGTCTGTCTTCACTAGTATCCTGCGGTGAGGATAAGCTAAGGGAAGAAGCCTAAAAACTGTAAAAAGTCCACCTATGGTTTTTTTCTTCCATGAGTAAAATGTTGTCATGCCTTAAGTCTCCACTAGAGGAGTAAATGCACATACCTTTAACGTTGCCTCTCAGTCAGCTCTGTGTTAAATGCCTAAGAGCAGGTGTGTGGTGCGTGATACATCAAGTGTACCAATCCCCCCCCCCCCTCGGGGGGTGCGGTGGCTTCTCATATATTTTGTATGTGTGTATCGTGTTTTGTTCTGTGTCACAGCCGTGGATGAATTCCCGCCTCCCTTCTGCTTGCACTGGGTCTGCCGCTGGCAAGACCCGAACGCCGCTCGCGCATGCGGGAATCACTTCAAAATTGAAAAGGGGGGACGAGTTGATGTGTGGAGGGGGCGTGGTTTAAGCACGGCGCTGTGTGCGGGAC
This sequence comes from Lithobates septentrionalis, assembly GCA_037952835.1. Lineage (NCBI taxonomy): Eukaryota > Metazoa > Chordata > Amphibia > Anura > Ranidae > Lithobates > Lithobates septentrionalis. The sequence continues at coordinate 406,798 of JBBDGP010000632.1, forward strand.
GTAGCGTCCACGAGGCAAACGGTGCAGGCGCCGGGGACACAGAGTTTGCAATATAAACGGTGCTGCTTCGCCAGCACATACACAAAAAAACAACTCTCTTCAGCGAAAGAGCTGGAGATACAGCTGCAGATCTCATAGGACACAGGAGCGGTGGGGTCACATAAGGTGTTGCATACAGGCATATTCCCAGTAAAGGAAACACTTTTTACTCAGCACCAAGCTCACTTTTATTAGCGGCAATGTGTGCTGGACTATTGCTCAGCAAGTAGTGCATTTACTTAGTGCCTCTGCTTTTATGCTTAGCACTATGGCTCCCAAAAAAGACACCATAAAGAAGGTACCAAAAATTTCACCCTCAGGCGCTGGGAACTTCAGTCGTGCCTCCACACTGTCATCCTCTCCTGAAATATCAGATGTGGCAGGCCAGGGTGAGTCATTGGAACCAATTGGTGGTGCAGCTGCTTCTCACATCTCCGCCCCTGTATACGTGACTGAAGATGCATTTTCCTCCGTCCTGCTGGGCCTAGAAGGAAGATTAGTGGCTTTAATCGCATCCTCCATCCAAGAGGATAGAAAGCGTGCTAGATCCCCCTCGCCCACCTTAGACCCTTTACTAAGCGACAGTGGGTAGAGGATGAGGTGTTACCCTCAGGCGATCACGAGGAGAAACAAACCGATTACTCCTCTGAGGAGGAGACAACGGTGGATGAACCTTTTTTTCAGCCACGCAATCTGAGAAATTGCTGGTACAATCTCTTACGGAGATGGTTAGTTCCACTTTCAAGCTACCCCTAACGGAGTCAGCTGACAGTTCTGTTTCTTCTTTAGGTTCCTTAAAACCTTCACAGCCTTGGCATGCTTTTCCTGTCCATGCAATACTAGAACAGCTTATTTATGCTGAATGGGTTCACCAGGATAAGCATTTTCTCCCTCCAAAGAGATTCACAGCACTCTATCCCATGGAGGAGAAATTCACCAAAAGATGGAATGTACCAGCAGTTGACGCTGCTATATCCAGTGTGAATAAAAGTCTAACTTGTCCAGTAGACAATGCATAAATGCTTAAGGATCCAACAGATAAAAGGTTGGAATTCCTGTTAAAATCCTCGTTTTTCCTTGGCAGGTGCCGTTACTCAGCCTGCAGTCACTGCAATAGGCATCTGTCAGTCCCTAAAGGACCAGTTTAGACAGGCCCTTAAGGAGGTTCCTGTACAACAAGCCAGGGATTTGGTTGAACTACCAAAAGCATTATGTATTGCCATAGACGCCTTCACCAGGCATCCCACCTTGCGCTTGTGCTAGTACACATGCGTAAGATCCTGTGGTTAAATTGGTCAGCCGAAGCATAATGCAAAAGGCTCCTGACTGGTTTTCCTTTTCATGGGGATCGGCTAGTTGAGGATGATTTGGACAAATACATCCAAATGATTTCTAGTGGGAAAGGTACTCTTTTGCCCGTCGAAAGAAAGTATAAACGCCCTTCATTTAAGCCAGGGGCATCCGCCTCTAGGCAGTGGCGACGGCCTCCACCGTCAGACTCTAGAGAAAAGCCTCAGGGTCAGGCCCAGACGCAAAAGAAGTCCTGGGGCGGAAACCTACATAACAGAATTCTAATGCCTCATTATAAAGGGATGCCCCCCCCCTCGCCAGAGTAGGGAAGACTTCTGCAATAATCATAAATCTGGCAAGAGGAAATTCAGGACACATGGGTCGTCTCTACGGTGTCCCTAGGATACAAACTAGAATTTTGGGAGTTTCCACAGTCTCGTTTTCTGAGGTCAAACGTTCCCAAAGATCCAGGGAAAAGGCAATCTCCGTTTCGGGCACTAGAGCAATTACTGGCTCAGGAGGTGATCATACAAATCCCCACAGAAGAGCAAGGTTTGGGGTTTTATTCAAACCTATTTACGGTAACAAAACTGAATGGAGATGTCAGACCCATTCTAGATCTAAAAAAATCTAAATCAGTTCCTGAAGATCCGTTTCTTTCACATGGAGTCGATCAGGTCGGTGGTTTCTATCCTACAAGGAGGAGAACTTTTGGCCTCTATCGACATCAGGGATACACATCTGCATGTCCCTATATTTCCCACTCACCAAGGGTTTCTGCGGTTCAAGGTAGAACAGCAGCATTTTCAGTTTGTAGCCTTGCCCTTCGAGCTAGCTACAGCACCCCGGGTGTTTACAAAAGTTCTGGCCCCACCTCTAGCCAGGTTAAGGGCACAGGGCATAACAGTCTTGGCGTACCTAGACGATCTATTGCTAATAGACCAGTCAGTGGCTCGTTTGGAGCAAAGCGTGCACATTACAACCAAATACCTGAAAAATCTGGGCTGAATTCTCAAACTAGAGAAGTCTTCCTGAAAACCACTAAAGAGGCTGGAGTACTTGGGTCTGATCATAGACACAGCCCAGAAAAAGGTATTCTTGCCTCAAGCAAAGAAACTCCATAAGAGAGTTGATGCGGATGGTCAGGACGAAAGGAGATCTCTCCATTCGCCTTTGCATGAGGTTGTTTGGAAAGATGGTGGCTTCATTCGAAGTGGTTCCCTATTCCCAAGTTCCATTCGAGACTGTTGCAAAACAGTATCCTGTCTGCTTGGAACAAAACGATTCAAGCTTTAGACTTGCCCATGTGGCTGTCCCCAAAGGTGCCGGAGCCTCAGTTGGTGCTCGGTATTTAGGAATCTGCAGAAGGAAAAAACCTTCATACCAGTTACCTGGAAAGTGGTAATGACAGATGCCAACCTTTTCCGGTTGGTGAGCAGTACTGGAAAAGACAACTGTCCGGGGAAAGTGGTCCAGAACTGAAAAAGCCTTGCCCATCAACATCCTAGAGATTCGGGCAGTGCGTCTGGCTCTCCAGCCCTGGACATTCAGGTTACGGGATTGTCCTGTCAGGATCCAATCCGACAATGCCACAGCTGTGGCCTATATCAATTGCCAAGGGGGCACTAAGGGTCACGCAGCTCAGAGAGTGGTGGACCATATTCTAGCTTGGGCAGAAAGGGATGTTCCTTGCCTATTGGCATTCTTCATTCCAGGTTTAGAGAATTGGCAGGCGGACTACTTGAGTCGCCAGCAGTTGTTTCCGGGGGAGTGGTCCCTTCACCCCGAAATCTTTCTGGCTATATGCCAAAGATGGGGGATCCTGGACGTAGATCTTTTGGCGTCCAGGTTCAACATGTAATTTGTCAACTTTTTGTCAAGGACAAGGCATCCACTCGCATGCAAGACAGATGCGTGGTGACCCCATGGGGTCAGTTTTCACTGAGTTAGTTATTAATAGAGGTTGCCCAGGCAAGTATAACAAAATATGGGACAGATGGTTACAATCCTCTTCAACCTGTGTCTCTTAATCTGTATAGTATTCTCTTTATCGGCATAGTGTAGCCTCCTGCCCATTATCTGTATGTCTTTATATTCAATGTATGGTTATCACTAAATATGGAAATAATTGACACCAGCTTTTCTTTTTTTCTTTTGTTTGTTTATTGGGTTGTAAAAAATGTTTTTTATTATATACATTGCACTGTACAGCTTTCCTGTATAAACCACTTGTATAAAACTCAATAAACCTTTGCAAAAAAAAAAAAAATTAAATAAAGATTATATATAAAAAAAAAAAAAAAAAAGAATAAATTCACTAATATAAAGCATCAAAGTATAAATTATAATTGTTTAATGAACAGCTGACAGGTTTGGTGTAATATGAATTTATTTGTTTTCTTTTTAAGCCAAAAGACATTGCTCATTTTTGGGAACTAGGCGGGGGACTATCTCTAATGGATTTAATAAACATACCCATCTCCATTGAGAACATAAGGTAAGTGATGCAATGCTTATGTAATTTTTCTAGAAGTTGGGCTACTTAAAGAGGAGTTCTGGCTCCCCCCCCCCCAAAAAAAAAATTAAAGGTAAGCAGTTACAAATACTGTAGCTGCTGACTTTTACTATTAGGACACTTACCTGTCCAGACATTCAGCGGTGTCCTCACCCTAGCACATTCCTGAATGGGCTCTCCGGTGTTGGCACCACAATCTTGGCCAAGGGAAACCGGCAGTGAAGCTGGTTTCCTACTGTCCATGCGTGAATCACGCTGCGCTTTGTGAACCGGCCCACTTTGCCGCGGTGAACTGAGCTTGAAGTGGGAGTGTGTACCTGTCAAAACCAGGTACCTGCTCCCTCCCAAAAGGTACCAAATGTGGCAGCGGAGGGGGGGAGGAAGCGGACAAGCGGGGCTTCCCCTTTTGGGTGGGGCTTAGCTTTATTGTGTGTAAACCTGACCAAACTCTTCTAGGAACGGCTAAAGCTGATAAGGGGAACTGGGAACAAGGCTTTGCTTTTCTTTTCCCTCCTATTGCATTCTCTAGTGATGTAGAGATCTGTGGGAGGAACCACAGAGCAAGAGTGAACCTGTATTTATTTATTCATTCATTACAGGTATTTATTTAGTGCCATCAATTTATTCAGCACATTACATATTGTACATTTACATCTATCCTTGCCCTCAAGGAACTTGCAGCCTAAGACCTCTATCTCACATTCACACACATACTGGGGCCAAATTTAGACTTTCGCTTAATAACCTACCAGCATGTCTTTAGAGTGTGGGAGGGAACTCATGCAAGCAGAGGGAGGACATGCAAACTCTATACAGATAATGTCCTGGCTGGGATTCAAACCCAAGGTAGTTGTGCTAACCACCAAGCCACTCTTCTGCTTGCAATAAATGTTTTTTTTTTTTTTTTTCCTTTGTCTTTTTGTTTCCATGACCCATAGACTTAAGATTAGAGTTGCCCAATATTAAAGTATTCTCCCGGAACAAGGAATTGGTGAATGGGTGGGGTTGGTAGACATCCAAAGTACCAAATTATGCCAAGATATGATGGATATGCTGGCTGCCTTTTGTATTGAACATGTTACAGTGGATGTTGGTTGGCAGCCAGCATATTGGTTACATAGCCCTGCCATTGGTTATGGTTTTCTGAGCTATAAACTGCTGTACCTGCTGTCCTGAAATGGGGACAGCAATGAAGAAAAAATTGACAGAGGGTCTAATCCTTTAATCCTTTCCCACTTTATCCGAAACTAAAACAGAAAAAAAGTTTTGGCTTTACATACATTTTAAAACCATGCCTAGTAATCTGTAGTGAAGAAATAGAATACAGCAGAAGATGGCGCCCCAGTTTGCTCTTGCCTTTCTTATTTCAATACTCTGTAAACTATTTTAAATGGTTTCTCATGCATACAGTACAGTTATTATTATTGCTTGTGTTTTGTAAACTGAACTAATTTTCTTTTCTTTCTATTTTTTTAAGGACATTTTCCATAGTACTTGTTCTTGATCTCTCAAAGCCCAGTGAACTGTGGCACACAATAGAGAAGCTCTTACCGGTTACTAAGAACCACGTAGATAAAATTATAGCTGATATTGGGAAGTCCAACTCCAAAGTAGCCAATCAGATTGTGCAAAATGTCTGGAGAAGTTTTCCAAATAACCACCCGGTGTGTATATAATATGATAAAGGCTTGTTGGCTTTTAATATACGTATGTATTAGGCATTGCTTTGCATGCTATATAGGAGAAGGGTATTTGCCTCCAGCATTGCTCCTGTTTCTTGGACCACCTTCAGTAAACAGCAAGACCAAATGATTAGTGCATCCAGAGATACGGGCGGATTGAAGTTATATGCACTTTTGCTGTAAAACTGAGCTTGGCCCAACCTCTGCCACCTTCAGAGCCTCCATATTGGTGAAGGGGGCCACCCATATCTCAGATCAGCCAAAAGCAAGGCTTGGAAAGCAGGAAGGGGTGGGCTTGGGTCTGCATAAATTTCATCTGTTTATATGTCTGGATCTAATGATTTGTTATTTTTAGGTAATGGCATTAGCCAGTGTATTCGAATTGGCAACAAATATAAAAGAACTAAGGCTAAACCAGGGTGGCTAAATTCAAGTATAAGCCCAGGTTCACACTGACAGCCGATTTGGGACTGCCACCGATTTTGGCATGCGATTTGACATGTCAAATCACATGTCAAATAGCTCCAATGTGAACCCAGGCTTAAATAGCATGCCAAATCGGCAGTATTGGCACCGTCCGAATCAGTGCGATGCCGCATCTGCAGCACAAATTCCCAAAAGTAGTTTCTGTACTACTTTTGGCGACTTTGGGGTGCGATTTCCATAGACATCTGTGCAGCAAACCACATAGAAATCGCCCCTGAAGTCGGGACTGACATGCGGGGTGAAACCGTGTGAGTTGAGCTGAACTAGCACGATTTCATTCCCGCTGGCAGTGTGAACCTGGGCAAAAAGACACATTAAAAAGACAAAACGGTGCTTTAAAAAATATAAAGCTGAGGGGACACCAGCAACATTCCAGCACTACAAAGAAAGCAATAAGAAATCTAAGAGCGCGATCAAGGCAGCAAAAATAAACGAGAGACGTATAGCAGAGGAGAGTGAAAAAAATCCCCAAAATGTTTTAAATTATAATAATGGTAAAAAAGCGAAGTCAGAGCATATATGCCCCATAAAGGATGATCAAGGGAAGTTGGTTACAAGTGACAAGGAGAAGGCAACTGAATTAAATACATTCTTATCCTCAGTTTTTACTATGGAAAAGGAGGGGCCTAATAAACAAAATGGTATTATTAGCAACACAGCAAGGAGTGTGGCCTTAACAGCAGTGTTAAAGGAGTTAGAAGGTTTTTTTTTATCTTAATGCATTCTATGTGTAGCAGCTTCCCCAGCACCCCCAATTTACTTACGTGAGTTCCATCTCTCTCCAGGGATGTCCATGGGTGTCTTAGCCATCCGGGACTCTCCTCCTGAGACACAGCAGCGGCGCCATTGGCTCCCACAGCTGTCAATCAAAGTCAGTTAGCCAATCAGAAGAGAGAGGGGGCGGGACCAAGTCAGGGCTCCGTGTCTGAATAGATACACGAAGCTGTGACTCGGTTTGTGTGCCCCCATAGCAAGCTACTTACTGTGGGGGCACTCGACAGGAGGGAGGGGCCAGGAGCAGCGAAGAGGCACCTGAGAAGAGGAGGATCCAGGCTGCTCTGTGCAAAACCAACTGCACAGAGGAGGTAAGTATAACATGTTTGTTATTGTTTATTTTCTTTCGTCAGCTGCCTTTTTACAGTAACAAAACGAAGAGTACACATTTTGTCCACTGACGAAAAAAAAAATCAACTACGTTTTCGTTAAGGAACAAAAACAAAATGATATTGTGGAGCAGGGACGTTTACACTCATGAACTTTGGATGGGAGAGAAGCAGTGCAAAGCTAAGTGCAGTATGTGAAGCAAAAACGAACAGTCATTAGGTATTGCACTTACAGTATAAGACCAAGTACATAGCATGTAAAAGAGACCAAGCCATGAAGTCCCTCTGGGTGGAGAGATGGGTTCTGCAGTGTCCCACGTTGCTGGCCGCGACGTTGGTTTCCAGTGCTGCGGGGCAGTGGGCGGGAGAGCGAGCAAGCATCACCAGGGAGACAGAAACTGCGGTGGGTGTGGCACGTGTTCAGAGCATGCATGCTCCTTCCTCAGGCCTCCCCAGCGGCCATCTCAGCTGGGGTTAAATAGGGGCAGCGGTGCTGGTGGACAGCAAGGCTCAGCGCACCGGCTCCAGCTATAACCCCACAGAAACAGCACAGCAAGTGGCAGCTGCGGGAACATGCCAGTGGTGTAATACATTAAATAAACGTTGGTTTATTCATGACACAAACAGCAAGGAATTATAGTATAAAAACATAAAATCAAAAAGGGAAAACTATAGAAGTAAAAGATAATGTCAAAAATATTATCTGTCCAAAAAAAGGGGGTGTAAAGAATAGGATAAAAAAATAATAAATGATAAAAATAATAAAAAACAGTGGAGGGGGTCTAAAAGGGTCAGCTCTCCATCCAGAGGGACTTCACTGCTTGATCTCTTTTACATGACATTTACTTGGTCTTATCCTGTAAGTGAAATACCTAATAATAAATGTTCCTTTTTGCTTCACATACTGCACTTCTTCTCTTTACCTACAAAGCCACTTCTTTTTTTTTTAACAAGGAATACAAAGCCACTTCTTACTAACTAAAATTACATTTTAGTCAAAAACACTATAACTGAAATGAAATCAAAATTTGATGCCAAAATGAACACTGGCTAACAGAAGCCAGTGTTTTAAAAAGACTGGAAAGATGTAATGTGAGAAGATCACCCTAGAGTCCTCAAAGAATTTAGCCAGGTCATTGCTAAACCATTATTTTTAATCTTTATGAAAGCTTACTGACTGGATTGGCACCAGCAGATTTACGTTAAGCTAACATGGTACCAATATTCAAGAATGGGCCTAGATATATACATGGAAATTACAGGCCAGTCAGCCTAACATCAATACTTTCTGAACTATTGAAAGGGATGATAAGGTACTATATCCAGAAATTTGTATAAAAGAATAGTATCATTAGTAGTAGCCAGCATGGATTTATGAAAGATTGTTCTAGATGGTATCTAGACTTCGCCAAAGCATTTGACGCAGTCCCCCATAAACGCTTAATCCACAAATTGAAGTCTGTTTGAATTGACAATAGTATATGTACCTGGATGGAAAACTGGTTACAGGGGCTTGTCCAGAGGGTGGTGATTAATAGCGTATCTGCTGAATGGTCTGCAGTTATAAGTGGGGTACCCCAGGGCTCTGTCCTGGGACCAATCCTGTTTAACTTGTTCATAAACAATATAGCGGTTGGCATAACTAGTTCAATCTCCGTGTTTGCTGATGATACAAAGCTAAGCAGGGCAACAACTTCACAAATAGGGTAAAGCAACTCTGCAGGAAGACCTGTAGATAAGATAAAAGGAAGATAAAATAGAGGGGGGGGGGGGCAAAAACATGGCAAATGAGGTTCAATGTAGGGAAATGTAAAATAATGCACTTGGAGGCTAAAATTATGAATGCAAATTACACACTAGGGGGGAGAACTTCTTGGGGAATTGAGGATGGGGAAAGATCTGGGGGTCCTAGTAGATCACAGGCTCAGCAATAGCATGCAATGCAAAGCTGCAGCAAGCAAGACCAGTAGACTGTTAGCATGTATTAAAAAGGGCATTTAAGAGATGAAACTCCAATTCTACCACTGTACTAAACTATGGCTCGGCCACACCTTGCGTATGCCGTCCAGTTCAGGTCACCAATCCTCAGAAGAGATGTGCTAGTACTGGAGAGAGTCCAGAGAAGAGCAACAAAACTAATAAGATCTCAGTTACGAGGAACGTATCATTAAACATATTCTCCCTAGAAAAGAAATGCTGAAGAGGGGATATGATAGCGAAATACAAATATCTTAATGGTAATTCCAGCATAGGGAGGAAACTATTCAGTCTCAGGTCACTCAAGAAGACATTTAGCCACTCAGTGAAGTTGGACGAGAAGTGGTTTAACCCTAAACCGCGTAAGGGTTTTTTTTATACTGTTAGAGCGGTAAGGATGCGGAACTCCCTTCCACAATTGGTGGTTTCATCAGGTAATGCAACTAATTTCAAAAACGTCTTTAGATGAGCATCTTATTGAACACAATATACAGGGATATGGGAAGTGGTAGAGACATAATACAAACACCCCTGCTCACCCACACAGGTTAAACTGGATGGCCTGGTGTGTTTGTTCAACCTTACTATGTAACTATGTTACTATGTTATGATCTACGTTTTCCATGAAATGTAAATTTAGTTTGAGCCATTGTTCATTATAGGGCTGCAACTAACGATTATTTTCATAATCGCTTAGTTGGCCGATTATTGTTTCGATTAACCTTACAAAAAAGTGTGGTGTATAATTTAGTTAATATGTAAAGTTTTTAAAAAAGCTATTTATTCCTAAATATCTCTATGCAGTGGTAAATATAAATAACCAATTTTATGGTTAGGGAGCAAAATATCTAATCCACTCTGAGAATAACAGACAGAAAAGATATACTTTATCTACTATTGGAAGAGATGTACTGTATATACTATTAGAGGAGATATACTGTATATACTATTAGAGGAGAGATATACTGTATATACCTCTAAAGGGTGGATCTGGTAAATTTCATCACACTCGGAGATCAATTTTTTTTATTTATAAAACAAATAATGTCTTTCTTCAAAAAAATTTAATTTTAAGAACGTTCATTTGATTTTCTAATCGTTAGTGGGGTCAAATCAACGTTCATTTTCAACCACAGCGACGGGAATATTTGGAAATAATAGAAAACTTCTTGATCAAAGAAATTTTCAGACAGTGTATGTGGTTTTCGTTCAGAAATTACATTCATTTTAAAAACAGAATGTTAAAAACAAGTGAAAATTATAAACATTGTTTCGTTCAGCGAATGTACAAAGATTTTTCGTCTGAATATTCTCGTCTGAAAATTGATCCGTGTGGCCAGCATAAGGCTCGGTGCACACCTATGCAGTTTGCTTTTGATGTGTTTCCGCAGTGCTTTTTGCTGTGCGTTTTGATTTTTGCGCACGTGATTTTGCTGCAATTTGTGTTTTTGCATTTATTTTGGCCAATTTTTTGGGCTGATTAAAAACACAAATTGCTGCAGAAAAACATTTACATGCTTTTCTGCAGCTTCTCCATTGAAGTATATTAAACCAAAAAAGAGCCGTTTTGTTTTAAAAAAAAAAAAAGTCCCTGACCCTTTAATGCGCAGCGGCTGAAAAAAAGCATAGATGTGAACGTGTCCCATAGGAAACCATGTGGATGAACTGTAGTGCGTTTCTGCAAAAAGCACCAAAAAACAGATAAAACGTTTAGTAACATAATGGGGTTAAAAAAACTAAAATTAGCCCTTTATAGTACAAAAAAGCAAATAATCACTAATGTAAGGGGTTAATTTTTTTACTGTAGAACTGTGAAAGTAATATTTACAGTAGCGATTATTTGCTCTTTTTGTGCTATAAAGGACTCATTTTAGTTTTTTAACCCCATTATGTTACTGGCCAATCAATCAATTATGAAAATAGTCGATTAATCGATTATGAAAATGGTAAGCGTTTAATTTCATAGTCGATTAGTTGTTTCAGCCCTAGCTCATTATATTCTCGATATATATTGGTCAGGCTTCTGATAGATTGCATTTAGGATAAATTAAACAGACATTCTATTGTTACCACAATTTAATAGATGACTGATAGACTACTTGTCTCTTGAAGCTGCTTTTTAAACCTTACCTTGCAGTTGAACTGGTTAATTTTATGCTGTCGGCCCCCATGACTTTTATTTATATATATTTTTAAATCAAACAGGACAGAGAACTGATTGATCCATTCCCATTGCCTTTACTAATAATTGGAAGCAAATATGATCTATTTCAGGTAAGCGTCGTACTATAGTGTGAGATGCTGTGATGGTCACAAACATTTTAGTTTTTTTCATTCAGCCAGCTGTATGAACAGAAAAAAAAAAAAAATCGAATTCCTCCATCCACACAAACGAGGTTACTGGAGGAATCTGCCCCCACCGGGACATTGTATTCTGAAAGCGTAAGCCACCACTGTCAGAATACACTGATCAGCAGATGCAGCCATCGATTGGCAGAAAATTTTCCAACATGTCTCTTCGACAGAAGTCAATGAAACAATCTGTCGAGTAATGCCCCGTACACACAGTCAGATTTTCCAACGGAAAATGTGTGATAGGACCTTGTTGTTGGAAATTCCGACCGTGTGTGGGCTCCATCACACATTTTCCATCGGATTTTCTGACACACAAAGTTTGAGAGCAGGCTGTAAAATTTTCCGACAACAAAATCCGATTTTCCGAATTTCCGATCGTGTGTAGACAAATCCGACGCACAAAGTGCCGCGCATGCTAAGAATAAATAAAGAGATGAAAGCTATTGGCTACTGCCCTGTTTATAGTCCCGACGTACGTGTTTTACCACGTTCAGAATGATCTCACTTCCTGTTTTGTTTTTAGAACAGGAATTGATAGTAAATCTCCCCAATGGTACACAGACAGAAAAAAATAATCTGGCGGGAGTTTTAACCCTTCCATAGTCTATTTAAAAAATAAAAAAAGGTTTAGTTATACATACGAGGTGTGTCTAAAAACTTTTGGTGAATGGTCCGATAGCTCAACGGCAACATGGTCCAGTTGCACGCGCATACATATGGCTATCCAGAGACGCATTGAGACGCACCAACTATAAAGTATATGTGACTGTTAGGCTAAACCCGCTGCGGGCAGTCAAGCGTAGTCCGTGTGAGAGGTAGGGTCACAGTGCACTGGAGCAACGAGTTTACATCAAGTTCTGCTACAAACTGGGAAAAACGGCGACAGAGATGCATGAAACGTTGGTGCAAGTATACGGGGCGAAAGCCGTGAGCAGAAAATGTGTTTGCGACTGGTTCAAACGCTTGCGCAACGGGAAGGAAACGACTGAGGATGAGCCACGTTCAGGTCGGCTGTCTACAAGCAGAACCCCAGACATGTTAGAGCGAGTGTGACAAATGCTGGCGCGAGGTCGACGATTGATGGCGGAGGAATTGAGAATTAGCAAGGACATGTGCGCACCATTGTCCATGAAGATTTGAGTAAGCGAAAGATCTGTTCCCGGTTTGTGCCGCACAAGCTGACAGAAGGACAGAACGGTAAATGGATGGAAACCTCTGGAGATTTCATCACCATGTGTGACCAGGATCCTTCCTTTCTGCGAACCATCGTCACAGGGGATGAGACCTGGTGCTACCAGTTCGTTCTGGAATCCAAGCGGCAATCAATGGAACAGCATTCACCCTCTTTCAGACTTCTTTCTATTTCTCCAGCTGAAGGGCGTCATAAAAGGAGCACGTTTTGCAGGGTGGCAATCCAGGAATGTGTGACAGCGGTTCTGCGATCGATTCCTAAAGAGGTCTTTGCTGACAGTTTCCAGAAGCTTTATGAACATTGCCAAAAGTGTGTTGTGAAGTATGGCGATTATTTTGAACGCCAATAAAGGCAATTTGTGTCTTCTGTTTTGTTGGTTTTCTGATACCATTCACCAAACTTTTTAGACACACTTCATACACTTTAATAGACGTTTTGGTGCACAGAGATTTATTTAGCTCCATCTGGTTCTGTTTGCCCTATTTTCCCCCTCTTTTCCTGGCCCAGTGACAGTATGTTACCAAGACAGGATATGATGGTACAGAGGGATCAGCAACATTTTCTGTTGTGGAATGGAGAAGGTTCAGAGCCTTCTGTGTCTTCCTGTCCTGGTGACACTTGTTCCTCCTTGTTTATTATTTAAAGTAAAGCTTGCCATCAAATTTTTATATGAATGTGGGTTTTTTTTCATTGGTCTAACTGCTTATTATCTACTAATTTTAGGATTTTGAATCTGAAAAACGCAAAATTATATGCAAAACTCTTCGATTTGTATCGCACTTTTATGGAGCGTCTCTTTTGGTTTGTATTGTAAACTGATTTACATATTTAAGAAAATGTTAGATAATTTTGCTTCTTAGAAAAAAAAAAAATAATTATCAGTCCTTAGCGCATGTCAGTTAAGTACCACAAATGTGTGCTCATTGATCACCATCTATATATGTATGCAGAATTTCTAGTCCCTGGACCATTACACATATTGGGCTTGATTTACTAAAACTGAAGAGTGCAAAATCTAATGCAGCTTTGCATAGAGATCAATCCGCTTCCTCTTTTTTTGTCAAAGCTTCTTTTTTTAAATCACAATCTTTATAATGGAATTGCAAAGCGCGACCCCAAACCTCCTCTTTTCAGGTCCTTCCCCAGTGCTCTTGGCTCCTCCTCTATGTCCAGTGCCCCCATGGGAAGCCACTTCCCATGGGGGCACTTATGCGTGCCTGCTCCCAAGCCCCGCTGCTCCGTCCATTTACACAGACAGTGGGACTTGTCGTCTCCAATGCCCTCCCCCCTCGTCACTGGCTTTGATTGGCTCCCAGTGCCCCAGCAAAGCCAGTGAGATCCAGAAGTGAGAGGAAAGGAGAGCTGCACACATGCACAGCGCTGGATTATATGAAGAGCTCCGGCAAGTAAAAGAGGGAGGGATACTGATGCCTAGACATTTCTTTTACCTTAATGCAAGGACTGCATTAAGGTAAAAAAATATTTAAGTTTTAGAACCACTTTAGTTGAACAAGCTGAAGTTGCGTACACACGGTCGGACTTTTCGTCTACAAAAGTCAGACGGACGCCGACGGACTATAGCTGGCTGACAATCCGATCGTGTGTGGGCTTCCCCGGACTTTCAGGGGACTTTCAGCGGACTTTTCCAGCCGCAAATCTGACGGACTTTAGATTTGAAACATGCTTTACGTCGTAACTACGCCGGACCCAGAAATCCGCTCGTCTGTGTGCTAGTCCGACGGACAAAAACCCACGCTAGGGCAGCTATCGGCTACTGGCTATCAACTTCCTTATTTTAGTCCGGTGTACGTCATCAAGTACGAATCCGTCTGACTTTTGTGTAATCGTATGTAGGCAAAACTTCGTAAGAAAGTCTGCCGCAAGTCCGCCAAAAGTCTGACAAAAGTCCGTCGAAAGTCTGTCGGACAGGCTGTCGGACTTTTGTAGCCGAAAAGTCCGACTGTGTGTACGCGGCATTAGAAGCTCATTGACAATCATGCACAGCTGCACCAGATCTTGCACTCTCCAGTTGTAGTAAACCAACCTCAATATACAGTATATAAAAAGCAAAAATGATAAATATTTAAAACTTCCAAGAGGTTTTCAGAAAACAGATTGGGTTCAGAAAACATTTATACTAGCTTAATGGAACTTTATTTTTCATCTATGTGACTGTAATTTTCAAATTTGATTCAAATACTTGAAACTTTAAAAAAAAAAAAAAATACATAAATACATTTTTTTTTTATAATTTATTTATTTTTCTTTTATATAACAGGAGAAAAATGAACAATCCTGTATATTACATTCCATTTCTGCACATACAGCCAGACAAGAAATAAAAAAAAAAAAACATGATAATAACTCGTTACAATACATTCCATCTACTCCTGTCTGTTTCTAATATATTATCCAATAAAGATGGATAAAAGAATGAACCCAAATAAACATAAAAAAAGTCACAAAAGAGGCAAAGAAATAAGAAGAGTAATCTTCCTCTCTCATTTCCACCCTCCATGTTGTTACTCCTTGCCGTGTCAGGAGCAGGGCGCTTCCCCCAGACCCGGCCATAATACTCCAACTACCTCTTAGTATTCCGACTGCAGTTCCTATTTATAGTCCATTACCCCCTCCTTTCCTCACCCCCCTCGCAAAAAAGAAAAAAACCCATTTAACTTTCCTTCTTAAAGTACTGCATTTTTACTCTAAAGCTGATTCATATCTCCTAAGTAGCATCCACTCCTGAGGAAATTAATTTATGTTCATGAACCGCATCGAGATATAGGATCGGTCTTCACTAGGGCACAGATGGTAATAAAAAGGGAATCCCCACACTATCCAAAACCAAAAAAAAGTTTGGCTGAAGCTTGACTTTTCTGCCTAAGCTGAATAATACTAATACTAGGAGCTGGCAGTAGTGAATCGCCAATTTAAATGTTGATCTAGGAACGTTGGCTCTCTCACAGGATGATATATATTCTTTTTCAGTTCACAAGCAAATCTGAAACCCATAAAGGAGTTATGCGTTTGTTTGTGAATCACTTGGCCTTTGGACAAGATAAAAGGTAAAGAAATAAAAGATTCCAAAAAAGTATTTCCAACATGTACAATTATGCCGCGTACACACGGTCGGACTTTCTATCCTACTTGGTCCGGCACACTTTCCGACGGACTTTGTCCGCCAGGTGCGCCGGACTTTAAAACTGACGGACTTGCCCACACACGCCGGGACTTTCCGGCGGGCTAAGTCCGCCCGTCTTTCCGACGGACTTTCGCCGGAGTTCCGGCGGACTTTCAGAATGAACGGACTTGCCCACACACGGACAAGTCCGTTCATTTTGAACGTGACTCAGGTGCGACGGGACTAGAAAAGGATGTCAATCTTGCCGCTTTTATCGGCGAGATTGACACCTTGCGAGCCCCGTCGCGGGCATACCAGGCCCTTAGGTCTGATATGGATTATAAAGGGGAACCCCCTACGCCGAAATAACGGCGTGGGGTCCCCCCTAGAAATCCATACCAGACCCCGATCCGAGCACGCAGCCTGGCCGGTCAGGAAAGGGGGTGGGGACGAGCGAGCGCCCCCCCCCTCCTGAACCGTACCAGGCCGCATGCCCTCAACATGGGGGGTGGGTGCTTTGGGGGAGGGGGGCGCCCTGCGGGCCCCCCCCCCACCCCAAAGCACCTTGTCCCCATGTTGATGAGGACAAGGGCCTCTTCCCGACAACCCTGGCCGTTGTTTGTCGGGGTCTGCGGGCGGGGGCTTATCGGAATCTGGGAGCCCCCTTTAATAAGGGGGCCCCCAGATCCCGGCCCCCCACCCTATGTGAATGAGTATGGGGTACATGGTACCCCTACCCATTCACCTAGGAAAAAAGTGTAAGTAATAAAACACACTACACAGGTTTTTAAAATATTTTATTAAACAGCTCCGGGGGGGATCTTCCTCCGGCTTCGGGGGTCTTCTTCCGGCTTCGGGGGTCCCTCCGCTTCATCTTCTCCCGGCGTCCGGTTGGTTCTTCTCCGCTCTCTTCTCTCCAGTTCTTCTGCCGGCTCCTCTGCTGTCTTCAGGTAGCTCTCTTGCCAGCAGAGGTCCGGACTTCTGGGCTTCTTCTCTTCCCCAGATGTTGACACGACGCTCTCTCCGGCTGGACTGCTCTCCGAGGGCTGCGTTGTGACTTATATAGGCGGAGACCCAGCCCCCTTTTGATGTCACAGTCCCTGGGCATGCTGGGACTGTGACGTTTAGGGGGCGTGGTCACTGGGTGATGTTGACCACGCCCCCAATAACGTTATTAAAGGGGGCTCCCAGATTCCGATAAGCCCCCGCCCGCAGACCCCGACAACCAACGGCCAGGGTTGTCGGGAAGAGGCCCTTGTCCTCATCAACATGGGGACAAGGTGCTTTGGGGTGGAGGGGGGGCCCGCAGGGCGCCCCCCTCCCCCAAAGCACCCACCCCCCATGTTGAGGGCATGCGGCCTGGTACGGTTCAGGAGGGGGGGGCGCTCGCTCGTCCCCACCCCCTTTCCTGACCGGCCAGGCTGCGTGCTCGGATCGGGGTCTGGTATGGATTTTAGGGGGGACCCCACGCCGTTTTTTCGGCGTAGGGGGTTCCCCTTTATAATCCATACCAGACCTAAGGGCCTGGTATGCACCGCGCTCGCCGCAATAGGAAAATTTGTTTTTCCTATTGCAGCGAGCGCGAGATGCAATACCCTGCCCTCGTGTTGTATCTGGTCCGTCGGACCAGCATACACACGAGCGGGCTTTCCGTCGGACCAGCACACACACGAGCGGACTTTCTGCCCGAAACTGAGTCCGGCGGAAAGATTTAAAACTTTTCAAATCTAGGTCCGGCGGGCTTTTGGGAAAAAGTCCGCCGGAAAAGTCCGCCGGCGCCCACACACGGACGGATTGTCCGGCACACTCTGGTCCGCCGGACCAAGTATGCCGGAAAGTCCGACCGTGTGTACGCGGCATTAGTGTTTGTAGTTTTTTTTTTTTTTTCATTATTTGATTTGTATTTTAGCCAGATGGATGTGAGATATTGCCTATAGTTTTTTTTATATATATACCACTTACATCCAGCAGATATTTACTGTTTAATGGTGTTATGTTAAACGTCTTAATAGACCCTGTATTTAAAATTTAAATCTCCTGCTGTTTAAGTCTATCTTACAACACACACACAACTAAATGAGACGGATGAGGTTTATTCATCCTTTGTATGGCCCCATGTGGATTTTCAGATAGAGAAAAGCAGTCAAGAAGTCAACAGACAGTGTGCTTTGCAATATGTGTCATGAAGGCATTAATTGGGATCTATAGTCACAGCATGCACTTTCATTTTAAAATGTCAGCATTGTAATGACAATACAAACAATAGTTATATTTGAAAATCCAATATACTCTTACTTGAAAAATCTCATTTCATGCTGTGAGTGCTGCCTGTCTGCTGGCCATACCTTTCCATAACTTCCTGGATTCTCTGCATGCTCTACAGTTTCTGCTGTTTGCCTTTGATTTCTAGGGACTACATATCCCATGGTACCTTGCCTGCAAGCGGTGATTCCTGTACTGACTCCCGTCCTGCAACTCCTCCTTTCAGCGCCTCTGTAGCTGAGATGGCAGGCTTTGTGAAATGTTTGACAGCAGTGCCTACCCACAGGGCATAGTAAATTTGTGTGACAGAATTTAAGGAAGTAAATGTGTAGGGATCTTTACAAAGTAGAGCCAGCCATAGACAGATCGAAATTCGGACAGTCCAGCAGGAACTGGACGAATTTCCATTCCTCTATGGGCAGAATGATTGTACTGAATTCAATCTGTCGATCGACTTCAGTACAACCAGCTTGTCAGGTTTTTTTCAGCTTGATCACTGCCAGTGGCTATAGCCGCCAGCAGTAATCATTTTAATCTGATAGTTGTTACTGTCAGAATAAAATAGCGCAACAGGAGGGATTCCCCCATCAACACTGTGTTGATGGGGGGGGGGGGGATCAAGCAATTTTCTTTCCTTCCACCCATTAGTTTATAAACTTGTAGGCTTAAGGAAAAAAAAATCTTTATTAAGTTGAAACTGTGTACAGCAAATACAGTTCCCTCTAGAGGAAAGTTTTTTTTTTTCTTTGTTTTTTTTTTAATAATGTTTTCTGCTGATTATTACCAATAATTCTAAGTGGGAGATTCTGCCTTTACTAAAATGACATGATGAGTTCCAGTGAGGTAGCATTTAGTGTCCCCAACATCTCAAATTAGACCTGTCTAAATATAAAACTCCCTGTAGCAAATCTAAGGACATTGTCAGGGATGCCTAATTTCTCATTGTTTTTACCTGCAAAAAAAATGTGCATTTTATTTTTATTCTTTTTAAAAAAGTGAACTTCTCTTTAAAGTGTAACTAAACCAATAAATTACCAAAACAGTTATATGCAACATGCTGTGAATGATAGCTGTCACAGTTGCTCATGCTTTCAACTGAACTGTTAGGCCATCAAGTAGCTGGTGTCATACCTAATCACAAGAAGGCAGCTTCCTTGGCACTAAAAGATAGGAGGTTTTAGTCTTGCCTTAAGAGAAAATCCAGGCAACAAGTAAACCCAACCAGTGATCTGTCCATTATGGTTTTTTTTTTTGTTAATCTGCATTGTGTTATCATAAAGGTCCTCATATGTTCAGCGGACTGTACTTCCTTTTTTTTTTTTTTTTAATTCTCTTTATTAGAAAATGATATGGTTTAAAGGTACAAAACATTGCCATTTGGGGCATACCCCGGCTAACTGGTGCACATAGCAGTGTGCGTAACAGAATACAACTCACAACTTACAACTTATCATAGAACTCTAAACACTCACTGCTCAAATTTACATTAGATAGGATTATGGCAAGGAGTAACTTTTCCTGGAGGACCCTCTATCCCCCCTATCCACCAGAGTTTGATACTACAAGAGTAATAGGTTTAGGGGGTTACACTGACATCCAAGCTTATACAACCGCGCATGCATCTTAAGTATAGACCTCAGTTCACTATAGAGCCAAATAGATACTCAGGAGGTCAAAGTAGATTGATCCACTGATTCCTGGTCTACCGTGGAATCCGAGTCTGTCCAAAGGTGCCAAACTTTTTCATACTTCTTGGGGCATCCTCGTTGCTTTATAAAGGAGTATCACAGCATTAACTGTTTCCATGAGGACAAGGTATGGGGCCTAGCTGACTTCCATTTAAGTACTATGGCATTTCTAGCATAAAATAGGAGGATGTCTACTGAGTATGCGTTGCTTTAGCAAATGCCAACGAGTCCACTAGTCCTAGGAGACAAATACTGACTGTCAAAGGGATAGGTATGGTAGTTAACCTATGGAGGAATTGGGTCACCTCCTGCCAATAATCCTGAATGCGTGGACAATCCCAAAAGATTGGTGCATAGCCTGCAGGAGTGCTAGAGCATCTCCAACAGCTAGCCGAGGAGGCGGGATATATGCGGTGCAAGCGTTGTGGTGTGTAGTAGATCCTGTTTAATATTTTGAATTGGATCAGTCTGTCTCTAGTTGCAATCAACAGCTGAAGTGGGTAACCCCACATGTCTTCCCAGTCTTCGCTGTCCAGTTCCTGCACCTCGGCCCACCACAAACCACGCAGACCATCCAGGCCAACCTGAATGGACGGCAGCAACTCTTTATATATATATATATAGGATAATGGCTGACTGTACTTCCTTAAAGCAGAACTCCATCTTCCACTTTAAGCTTGTTCTGAGTGGCTCTGTCTCTGCTGTCTACACATAGTGCTATTTTGTCTTTCAAATTCCCCTGATACTTACCTGTAAATTATTGTGATAAATTGCTATTGTGAACACCCCCCCACCAGCAACAACCAAGCCGATTTTTAGAAACTGTAACTGGCTGTATATGGCGGTTTATTTACTTAATGAGAGACGCCATGCCCAGGATCTTAACTTAAACCTCACAGAAAGAAAGTGATCAAAAGGCTCCAGTGAATGCAAACTAGAAATGGGTTTGAGATTTCTCTCCAGCAGAGCTAAATGTGTAAGTGCTTGGCTGCTCTCATATAATGGGAGGTCTGAGAAGGTTACAAGTTTAGCCTTAGGGAAATCCAACTGAGTCCTTATGGATTTTATCTGCAGAGCAATGAGAAAAGGCTTTAACTTGTTTAGTGTTTTTCCTGTTTGCCTGGTGGAACAGAAACGGGATTAAGAGAAAGGCGATGGTAAGCTTTGAAGGATTGACTTCAGTCATTCTGTTTCTATGTAACGCACTTCGGTTTGCCAAGAATGGACATCAGAATGGAGGATCAGCTATGGAGGGAAGGGGAGTCACAGAATACAAATGGGCAAAGAGAACGAAGGTTCTTTTCAATGTGGATTTATTTGACCACGTTCGTTCTTTTAGTATTCATTGCTTATGTTTTTTGGGGTTTTCTTGTAAAACTTGTGAAATAGTAAAGTTCTGTATTACTGAAACACACCTCCAAGCCTCATCCCATTAAGGGCTCATTCACACAATACATGCATGAAAACTGATGGGAAAACCGCACTTGTAAACTGAGTTTACATCATTTACATCCATTTTCATGCGCGTTTCAATGAGTTTTTGGGATGCATTCACACCTGAGTATTTTTAAAGCGTTCTTGAGCTTTAGCGCTTTTTTCTTAGTCAATAGAGAAACATATAATCTATTTTATCATTTGTTGCTGTTTTTTTTAGCTTTTTCATCTGCTTTTATTTATTATTTATTTGTTATTAATTTTTTTTTTTTTTTTTACTTGTTTTAAGGGTTAGGGGTTAAAGGTTATGGTTAGGGGTTAAATTTTTTTTATTATTTAGGATTAGGGTTAGGGATAATATTAGGATTTGGGGTTAGGATTAGGGGTTTGAAGTAGGGGTCAATATTAGGTTTGGGGTTAGGATTGGGGGTCAATATTAGGGTTAGGATTAGGGGTCAATATTAAGGTTAGGATTAGGGATATGGGTTAATGTTAGGAGTCAATATTAGGGTTAGGGGTTGGGATTGGGGGGTTAATATTAGGAATTAGGATTAGGGGTCAATATTAGGGTTAGGATGTAGGTTAGGATTGGGGTTATTGTTAGGGGTGAAACCGTGTACAGCAAATGCAACTCCCTTTAGGTCTTGCAAAGTTTTTCTTTCTTTCTCGAACATCACGGGACACAGAGCCTCAGTAATTACTGATGGGTTATATAGGTATCACTAGGTGATTGGACACTGGCACACCCTACCAGGAAGTTCAACCCCCTATATAACCCCTCCCCCTTGCAGGGATACCTCAGTTTTTACGCCAGTGTCTTAGGTGATGGACGTGTAAAGATGTCCTGTGCTGAGCTCCAAAGGGATTATCCTATATCCTATACTGGGGCAAGCCAGGCGAACCGGATCCATTCCAAAGTGTCTTTTCTAGGCCGAATTGGATGGTACCCGGGCCTCGTGTCCGAAGAAACGAGGTTTTACCTGTAACGCTTCTCTTTTTAGAGAGCTGGACCCCGCATATCAGAAAATGGTTTTCTATCCTTATTTCTGGCCGGGTGCTTTACAGGCCAGAACTGTGGATCCCCCTATTCGTAGGGGGCCCCGGTCTCTGAAGGTTTTTTCAAATGGAGAGGCGAAGATTGGGTCTGTGCAACTGAACCCTGCGGCTGGATAAGGTAAGGGAGATTCCACAGAATTTTTTAATTCTAGTAGGTTTCTCCTTTAAGGTAAATGCATGCTATGCCTATTGTCGCCACTGGGGGCTGCCAAGAGCACATACCTTCTCATGCTGATGTCTGTCTCAACGCGTGTTTCCACGCTGCACAAGCTCCTCCGGCCGGCTCAGGTAGGATGGGATGGGGGGCTCTCCTTAGGGATATCTCCCCCCAGACTAGGGGGAGGCCGCAGGTGGGTTGTGAGGCGGTTATACACCGCAATTTCGCCGCCGCCATTTTTGCCATAGTGCAGGCCCCATCTCTACCGGCCTCTCTCCTTCCTCCCCCTCCCCTAGCCTTCCCACCATGCTGATCTCGGAGGGTCGGCTCGTGCTGGAAGCGCACGGTTTTCGAAAAATGAAGGGGGGGCGGTAGAAGGGGGGGTGGGGCGTCAGCACACCGTGCTCAGATGCCCACAGGGCCGGCTGCAGGCTATTAAAGACACTGATTACAGGTGCACTGAGCCTTCTGGAGGGACACAGAGCTGACGGTTGCATGTAAGGTGGGACACAGGCATTCTCCTAGGCAGCATTTACTAAAGTAACACCAGACTGGGCATTTGGTAGCAAGGCTTTTAGCCAGACTACATCGCTCAGCAGTCAGTGTTCATTTTTTGATACCTCTACCTTGTTGCTTTGCACTATGGGTAGAAGAGGTTCAAACACCCCAAGAACCAGAGACTCTAGGGGATCTCGTTCAGGTTCTGAGGACCCCCTGTCTGCAGCATCCTCACCCCCTGAGGGGCCAGGGACGGCTAGCCGGGGAGAACCGTTGGGGTCAGGGGCTACACCTGCTTCTGGCACTTCAGCCCCTGTATACTTCAGCCCCTGTTTTTTCCTCAACCATTAATGGTTTAGAGGAAAGCTTAATGGCCGTGATTACATCTTCACTCAGTGGAAGAAAACGCACTAGGCCTTCCTCTGTTCCCCAAGACCCTCAGACAGAGGAGCTCTGGGATAAAGGAGAGGAATCCCTTTCAGAGGATCAGGATGGGACGGATGATTCCTCTTCGGAGGAATCAGGTGGAGAGTGACCCTCTGCGGCTTCCCAAGAGGAGAAAGTCTTAGTGCAGATCCTTACTGGATTGGTCCGCTCCACATTTAAGTTGCCCATATTTGAATCAGGTAACGAACCCTCTTCTTCTTTAGGGTCACTGAAACCTCCTCAAATATAGCACATGCTTTTCCTGTTCATAATTTACTTGAAAAGCTCCTTTATTCTGAGTGGGATCACCCAGATAAACGTTTTTTTCCGCCGAAAAAGTTTTCAACACTTTATCCTATGGAAGAAAAGTTTATTAAAATGTGTGGAATACCGGCCATTGATGCCGCCATTTCCTCCGTAAATATTAGTCTGACTTGTCCTGTAGACAATGCTCAGACGCTCAGGGATCCTGTGGATAAAAAGATGGAATCCCTATTGAAGGATGTTTTCTCCTTAGCAGGTTCAGTGGCTCAACCTGCAGTAGCAGCGATTGGAGTCTGTCAATACTTAAGAGACCATGTTAAGCAGGTCATCAAAGTTTTACCTGAACAGCAGGCCCAGGGGTTGGCTAACCTTCCAGCGGCCTTATGTTATGTTGTTGATGCCATCAGAGATTCTATCATGCAAACCTCCCGTCTGTCGCTGGGGTTAGTGCATATACGTAGAATCCTATGGTTGAAAAATTGGTCAGTCGAAGCACCATGTAAGAAGCTGCTGGCTGGTTTTCCATTTCGTGGGGAAAGGTTGTTTGGAGAGGATTTGGATAACTATATCAAGAGAATCTCTTGTGGGAAAAGCACTTTCTTACCTGTTAAGAAGAAGAGTAAGTGTCCCTCTTTCAAACGGACTCTTTCCCCAGCGCCTGGGGCTTCAGCCTCCAGGCAGTCTCGACGGCCTCCTCCGTCTGGGTCCAGAGACAAGAGTCAACTCCAGGGACAAAAGAAGTCCTGGGGGAAGAAGCCTACTAGGCAAAACACTAAGACCTCTGCATGAGGGGACGCCCCCACTCGCTCGAGTGGGGAGAAGACTGCGACAGTTCTCAGGGCTCTGGCAGGAGGATTTCCAGGACAGATGGGTAATCTCCACGGTAACCTTAGGGTACAAGCTGGAGTTTCAGGAATTTCCCTCTCCTCGTTTCCTCAGGTCAAATGTTCCCAGAGATCCAGAGAAAAAGCAGTTGCTCCTTCTAGCGTTAAAGTGACTTTTGTCGCAGGAGGTCATTATGGTGGTTCCCGCGAAGGATCAAGGATTGGGTTTCTATTCCAACCTTTTTATGGTCCAAAAACCAAATGGGGATGTCAGACCCATTCTGGATTTAAGGGATCTAAACCGATTCCTAAGGATTCAATCCTTCCGCATGGAATCAATTCGGACAGTAGTCTCCACCCTGCAGGGAGGAGAATTTCTGGCATCTATAGACATCAGAGATGTATATCTGCATGTGCCCATTTTTCCTGCTCATCAGAAGTTTCTGCGCTTCGAGATAGGAGGGCGCCATTTCCAGTTTGTGGCTCTGCCTTTTGGCCTAGCCACTGCATCTTGAGTGTTCACAAAGGTCTTGGCTCCTCCTCTGGCCAGATTAAGGGCTCAGGGTATAGCTGTCAAGGCATACCTAGACGACCTGCTCCTGATAGACCGGTCGGTAGCCTCCTTGAACGGGAACTTGAGGACCACAGCCAAGTATCTGGAACACCTAGGTTGG
This sequence comes from Lithobates septentrionalis, assembly GCA_037952835.1. Lineage (NCBI taxonomy): Eukaryota > Metazoa > Chordata > Amphibia > Anura > Ranidae > Lithobates > Lithobates septentrionalis. Next base: position 431,841 of record JBBDGP010000632.1, read on the forward strand.
ATCCTCAACCTGGAAAAATCTTTCCTAAAACCAGTAAGAAGACTGGAGTATTTGGGTCTGATCATAGATACAAGCCAGGAGAAAGTATTTCTACCTCAGGCAAAGATCACTGCTATAAGGGAGCTGATTCTGGCAGTCAGGACCAAGAAGGGTCCTTCTGTCCGCCTTTGTATGAGGCTGCTAGGAAGGATGGTGTCTTCATTCGAAGCAGTCCCCTATGCTCAGTTCCATTCAAGACTACTGCAGCACAGTATTCTGTCGGCCTGGAACAAGAAGGTTCAGGCATTAGACTTTCCAATGCACCTGTCTCATGCGGTGCGTCAGAGCCTCAATTGGTGGCTCATACCTGAAAACCTGCAGAAGGGGAAATCCTTTCTGCCGGTTACCTGGACGGTGGTAACAACGGATGCCAGTCTGTCGGGTTGGGGAGCAGTTCTGGAACAGTCTGCTGTTCAGGGGGTATTATCCAAAACCGAGAGGACCTTACCCATCAACATTCTGGAGATCCGTGCGGTATATCTAGCCCTAAGGGCCTGGACTATCAGGTTACAGGGTTGCCCGGACAGGATCCAGTCCGATAATGCCACAGCAGTGGCTTATGTCAATCATCAGGGAGGCACCAGAAGCCGAGCTGCTCAAAAAGAGGTGAACCAGATCTTAGTCTGGGCAGAGAAGCATGTGCCATGCATATCGGCAGTTTTCATTCCAGGGATAGAGAACTATTTAAGTCGCCAGCAGTTACTTCCAGGGGAATGGTCTCTGCATCCCGACGTCTTTTGGACCATATGCCAAAGATGGGGGGTTCCAGATGTAGATCTCTTTGCATCCCGATTCAACAAAAAGATAGACAGATTTGTGGCAAGGACAAAGGATCCTCTTGAATGCGGGACGGATGCGTTGGTGATTCCGTGGCATCGGTTCTCACTGATTTATGCATTCCCGCCTATTCTGCTACTGCCACGACTCCTTCGCAGGATCAGGCAGGAAAGGAAGTCAGTACTTCTGGTGGCCCCCGCTTGGCCCAGAAGGACATGATATGCGGAAATAGTAAGGATGACGGTGGGTTCCCCATGGACTCTACCGGTACGCCCAGACCTGTTATCTCAAGGTCCAGTGTTCCATCCTGCCTTACAAACGCTAAATTTGACGGTTTGGCTATTGAGACCCACGTTCTGAAGAGTCGTGGGCTTTCAGGTCCTGTGATATCTACCTTGATCAATGCAAGGAAGCCAGCTTCCAGAAGGATTTATCATAGAGTCTGGAAAGCTTATATATCCTGGTGTGAATCCAGGGGTTGGCATCCCAGAAAATATGTGATAGGTAGAATTCTTGATTTTCTACAATTGGGATTAGAGATGAAGCCAGCCTTGAGTACCATCAAGGGCCAGGTCTCGGCCTTATCAGTATTATTTCAACGACCACTTGCTTCGCATTCTTTGGTCCGAAACTTTATGCAGGGGGTAAGGCGTCTTAATCCTCCGGTTAAGGCGCCCCTAAAACCCTGGGACTTAAACTTGGTTCTGTTTGTTTTACAGAAGCAGCCCTTTGAACCAATATGTCAGATTCCTTTGGTCTTGCTGACAAGGAAGTTGATTTTTCTGGTAGCCATCTCTTCTGCTAAAAGAGTATCAGAATTAGCAGCTCTTTCCTGGAAAGAGCCTTATTTGATTGTACACAAGGATAGGGTGGTACTGCGCCCTCATCCTAGTTTTTTACCGAAGGTGGTTTCAGATTTTCATTTAAACCAAGACATTGTTCTACCTTTCTTTTTTCCAGATCCCTGTTCTCCGGAAGAAAGATCACTACATTCTTTGGATGTAGTAAGAGCAGTTAAGGCCTATCTGGAAGCAACAGCTCAGATTCGCAAAACGGTTGTTTTGTTCGTGCTGCCAGAGGGTCCCAGTAGAGGACAGGCAGCGTCAAAAGCTACCATTTCTAAATGGATTCGACAATTGATTATTCAAGCTTACGGTTTGAAACAGAAGATTCCTCCGTTTCAGATCAGGGCACATTCCACAAGGGCTATTGGTGCTTCTTGGGCAGTGCATCACCGGGCCTCTATGGCTCAGATCTGCAAGGCCACAACCTGGTCTTCAGTCCATACATTCACCAGATTCTATCAGGTGGATGTGAGAAGGCATGAGGATATCGCCTTTGGGCGTAGTGTGCTGCAGGCAGCGGTACAGGGTCCTCAGGTCTGATTGCACCCTACTTTGTTGTGGTCCCCCCCCCCTCAGATAGCATTGCTCTGGGACATCCCATCAGTAATTACTGTGGCTCTGTGTCCCGTGATGTTTGAGAAAGAAAATAGGGGTTTTTTTATAACAGCTTACCTGTAAAATCCTTTTCTTTCGATGGACATCACGGGACACAGAGGTCCCGCCCCTCTTCTAATACACTATATTGCTTGGCTACAAAACTGAGGTATCCCTGCAAAGGGGGAGGGATTATATAGGGGGTTGAACTTCCTGGTAGGGTGTTCCAGTGTCCAATCACCTAGTGATACCTATATAACCCATCAGTAATTACTGAGGCTCTGTGTCCCGTGATGTCTATCGAAAGAAAAGGATTTTACAGGTAAGCTGTTATAAAAAATCCTATTTTTTTTTTTCTTTTATGTTTTCTGCAGATTATTACTTAAGCATTCTAGGTGGGGGATTCTGCCTTTACTAAAATGACATGATCAGTTCCAGTCAGGTAGCATTTAGTGTCCCCGACATCCCTTTAGACGTGTCAAAGATAAAACTCCCCATACAGCAAAACCTAAGGTCATTGTTAGGGATGCCACATTTCAAATTGTCTTCACTCACAGTTGAAGCTATACAGATAAGGAAAATCCTCTTTCTCCCTTTATTTGCTATCTCCATGATTCCCCATTTTGATATATATATATATATATATATATATATATATATATATATATATATATCAGTCACCGTTAAGTAATTTTCATCCTTATTCTGCTAGTTAGTAAATAAATAGGAAGGTATATTATATTTACTTGTTTTAAACTTTGTTTTACATTTCTTGCTTTCTGGTTTCTGGCCTAGGCCAAAATCATGTCATACATCCTTGGAATCTTCATGGGCTTTTTTTTTTCATTTGGAGGAGGGGCTTTCTCAGCTGAGCAAACCCTCCTGCCTGCATGCCTGAGCGGAGCTAAGGACAGCTAGATTCCAGGAAGTAAATGGTACATGAGTCATCTGCCCTTGCTCAAGATGCCAATGGCTAGAAATGCTAGGGGGGGGTTTTCCATGTGATTTCTTAACAAAATAAAAAATGGAGATATGGATGGATGGGTACATTTTGGTTGATGGTGTTTAGTTCCACTTTAAAGTGGGAGTGAACTCCCATCTCTGACTTTTACCTATAGGTAAGCCTATAATAAGGCTTACCTATAAGGAATGTAAATATCTCCTAAACGTGCACCGTGATGTCACTGGTGCATGCGTCCGGGTGGCAAGCATTTCCATGCATTTCTATAGAACTAAAAATGCTTTAAAACCGCACCAATCTGCCCGATTCGAACTACAAAAAAAGCTCCAGAACTTTTTTGAGCTTCAGGCATTTGGCTTCTTGTAGTGAAGATGTGAACCAACTCCATAGAGAATAATAAAATTTTTGCTCCTCCATGGTGTGAACGAGACCTAAGAGTGCATGCTGCAGCATCCAAGGCACGTATGCTAGCTTAGCTGAACTGCCTCTCACTCATATAATAGAATCATTTGAAAAAGCTGAAGGATGACACATGATCCTGGACCCAACAGTAGGTTACGCTGCATGATCCCTGACCCGACAGTAGATTACACTGCCCAGGAACCTCTGGAAAGTTTAAGAAGTGTGTGGATTATGGCCGCCGGGGTCACTGAGATGTCATGTCCATTGGAAGTCACATGTGCCGGAACTGGCTGTGATGTCATACACCTGGTCAAGGAGCACCCGAATGTCAGCTGGCAAGCAGGGGGTGTCTCTTCCCTCCTATCTGCTCTGAGAGCTCCTCACTGAGTGTTATTTCAGCTCTCTGACCCCTGCTTTTCAGAGCTTAGAGATCCTGTGTAAATTATGCACTTTGAATGGATGTAGGGGATAAAAGGCTGCATATAAACAGGTACAATTTATGTAGGAGGATTTGTTTCATCTCTGTGTATCATCTGATGGCAGTCACTTCACTGAGTATATGTAAGGCTTTACAACCACTTTAACATAGAGCAGGAGCTCTGGTAGGGGGAGCAGGGAGAGAACTGAGTTACGGAGAGAAGGACTTGAATGACGTCAATGCTTCTTCCGTGCCTTTGAGGATGTATTGCTCCACAGTGTCTGTAGCTACATGGAGATCATGCTGTACAGCTCATTTGGCTGTTTAAGATTTTGTAAACATCTAATTTATTTATGCTTTTTTTCACCTTAAACCACTCATCAGCTTTTATCTCTCCCTCAAATTCCAATAGCCAGACCTTCCACAGCTATTCGTAGGTAGTCAAACTTTAGCTGGCCATACATTAACAATTTTTTTTTCGTTCAGTCAGCCAGCCAGCAGATTAAATGAAAAAAAAAAAAAAAAACTGATTCCCCGCCCCCCCCCCCCCCCCCCCATCCGCACATTCAAAGTGGATGGGTGAATTAATCCCACTAAACTATTGTGTTCTGACAGCGGGGAGACTTCAGAATACACTAATCAGTTCTACCAGCTATAGCCAGTGACGTTGATCATGCAGAAACTTTTCAACAGGCTGGTTGTACAGAAGTTGATCTGTAAATTGACTTATGTACAACCAGCCTGCCCATACATGGATCAAAATTTGTCTGGTCCCTGCTGAACTGGCCAAATTTCGATCCATGTATGGCTGCCTTTTGTCGCAACGTTTAGCAAAGGGCTGAATAGAGATTTTGCTATAGCTGTCTATCAGATCATTTCGTTGTCGCTGTACTGGAAAGAATGACGGCATCTGATAGACTTCTGTTGTTGGAAACCTCTTCCCTTTTCATCCGGCTGTTTGCTGTTCTTAGTACCTCAACTGTAACATGATAAATTATTTAATATTTCATCATTTTGTTTTTTCAGCAAACTTGTGTCAGTTGATCACAATAAGCCACTGGTCATTCCAGCAGGAACTGATTCCTTCAGTCAGATTGGTGAGTTCTGTCATCACTCTTCTCACCTTCATTATAAACAAGGTCTAATCTAAAGCAGGTGAATTTATTCTGATATTTTAGGATCGCCCCCTGCATCTGACAGTGACCTGAGGCAGATTCATGTACGCACTCCCATGGAATTATGGAAGAAGATTTATGAAAGACATTTTCCTCCCACGGTAAATTTTATTTATATTATTAGTACGGCACCAACAATTTACACAGCGCCTTACACACAGTACATTCACACCAGTCACTGCCCTCAAAGGGCTTACAATCTAAGGTTCTTATCGAACATGCATATACTGTATATTGATATACTAGAGCTACCAGAATGACTTTAGAATGTGGGAGGAAACTGGAGTACTAAAGGAAAACCCACTCATGCACAGGGAGAACATGCAAACTCCATGCAGGTAATGTCCTGGTTGGAATTTGAACCGAGGACCCTAGTGCTGCAAGACAGAAGTGCTAACCACTAAGCCACTGTGATTTTATCTACTTATATTTGTTGAATCCATCTGTCAGACTTTTTATTACAAAAATATAGAGTAAAAATTCACTGTTCTGCAGGAGACCGCTTTTCATACTACCACTCTGTAGATGCAACACTTTTGCGTCATGTTTTTTCTGCATCATGGTGGGTGAGCAGTGTCACCTTCTTTGAGAGTTTTACAGTTGAAACATCTCACTGATCATGATACTATTTCAGTGTAAAAAATGAGGCTCTTATAGGTAAAATTATGGTCCGTGGTGTATATTTTATCTTGCATTTCTCTCTATAGCTTCTTTAGCAACATAATCATAGCAAAGTTGTAGTTTGGAGCCTTTCCTATTTATTCCCAACATGTTATAATTCTTTTGTTGGCAGACAAATTACTTTAATATTGTAGCGGACGTGAATACATAGAATTTTGAATATTCGCATGTGTCATTTTAAACAATTTTAAACTGTTGATTGTTTTATAGTAATTATTTTTTATAACTTTAACGGCAGAATTAAAGGGGTTGTAAATTCATTTTAATGCATTAAGGTGAAAAAACTCCTGCACTGCAGCAGCGCCCCTAAGCCCTCTTATACTTACCTGAACCCTGTAATTCCCATGACAAACGAGCACACCAGCTCCGACCGGTGTCTCGTGTCCTGATTGGATAGATTGATAGAAGCGCAGCCATTGGCTCCCGCTGCTTTCAATCAAATCCAGTAACGCCAGCGCTGTAGGGCGGAGCCGAGTCCTGCAGTCTATGTCTACGGACGCAGTAGGACAAGGGAGCGCGCCGGCACGGGTGTCCACGAAAGAGAGCGCTTCTCCGATGGACCCCAGAAGAGGAGGATCGGGGCCACTCTGTGCAAAACTCACTGCTCAGCGGAGGTAAGTTTGACATGTTTGTTATTTTTTTTTTTTAAACAAACCTTTACAACCACTTTAACTTTAAGAGGTTATCAGCTGGATAAGAAGTAGAAAAATGTAAAAAAAAAAAAATTCATATTCTGGTAATTTTTGTGATGTTACTTTTAAACCCCCCCAAAAAATATGTAATATATTGTAGCTTATATGTCTAATGCCGCGTACACACGGTCGGACTTTTCGTCTACAAAAGTCCAACGGACGCTGACGGACTAAAGCTGGCTGGTAATCCGATCATGTGTGGGCTTCTCCGGACTTTCAACATACTTTTTTAGCCTCAAATCCGACGTACTTTAGATTTGAAACATGCTTCAAATCTTTACTTCGTAACTACGACGGACCCCGAAATCCGCTCGTCTGTGTGCTAGTCCGACGGACAAAAAGCCACGCTAGGGCACCTATTGGCTACTGGCTATGAACTTCCTTATTTTAGTCCGGTGTACGTCATCACGTAAGAATTCGACGGACTTTTGTGTGATCGTGTGTAGGCAAGTCTGTTCGTTAGGAAGTCCGCCGCAAGTCCGTCGAAAGTCCGCCGAAAGTCTGCCGGAAGTCTGTCGGACAGGCTGTCTGACTTTTGTAGACGAAAAGTCCGACCGTGTGTACGCGGCATTAGATGTGGTAGCTACATTAGTTTTCCTTTTTTTCACACCTTTTTCTTTATTTATACCTGGTCTTGCCAGTAACACACTTCTGTCCTAAGGTGACTATGCTCACTCAGTAAACTGTATCTATGGAGGGGCAGTGTTGTCATGTTGGGCTGATTTTCAAAATTGGCACATTCTACTCTCCTTACTCCATTGCATAGGGGAGATTTGCTTTGTAGTCAATAGAAGATAGCTGGAAAAGCTGATCACATTGTTTAAGATGGCATTCAGTGCACAGAAAGTTGCAAGGACACTAGATTTGTTGAGATCAACAACTTTTTTGTAGTTGCAGAATATGTACTTGGCTTTTAAAAGAAAATAAATGCAGCCACTACAGGGACTGGTAAGCTGCAATGTATTACATGTTTCTCCTTGGTTTGGACATCCTTTAAATATTAAGTGCAACCCCATTTATTTACCCCAGAATATAGTCCTAAAGTCTCCCAAGTACAAGGATACTTTTTGGGGTTGATTTACTAAAACTGCAGTGTGCAAAATCTGGTGCAGCTGCGCATAGTAGCCAGTCAGCTTGTTCAGCTGGAAGCTGATTGGTTTCTGTGCAGAGCTGCACCAGATTTTGCTCTCTCCAGTTTTAGACCCCTTTCACACTGGGGCGTTTTTTGGGCTAAAAATAGCGCCTGTAAAGTTCCTGAAGAACGCCTCTCCTGCAGTCCCAGTGTAAAAGCTTGAGTGCTTTCACACTGAGGCGGTGCGCTTGCAGTCCTGCAAGCAGCATCTTTCGGGTGGTGGAGGAGCGGTGTATACACTGCTCCTTTACCGCCCCTGCCCATTGAAATCAATGGGCACCACTGCCGACATGCTTGCAAAGCGATTCAACAGTGGCGCTTTGCGACCCTTTATTCAGCCGCTAGCAAGAGTTTAAAAGCGCCTCGCTAGTGGCCGAAAAGTGCAGCTATTACAGCGGTAAAGCTTTTTAGCGGCGCTTTACTGCTAACGCCCCCCCGGCCCCAGTGTGAAGTTAGCCCTAGTTAATCATCCCCAGTGTGTAAAAAAAAATAATGTAGTGTAGTGCCAAAGCCAAAACCTAGGTTCATTGTTCAGCTTTTGAAAGTTTATTTTTTTTGCAACATCAGAACCTATTCCAGATAAGTGACTGATAAAGTATTGGAGCAACAACAGCCCAGCGCTCCAGTGAGCACTGGAGGGGAGAGCAGAGAGCTGATGACTGACAGTCCAGGAACTCTGCTTAGAGCGGAGGGGGAGAATTGAGTGATCAGCGGTGATTGCTCAGTTCTCATTGCAGAGCTGGAGGGGACAGATGCAGCATCAGATCGATTCTGCATCCACCCAGGTAAGTATAAATGTTGTTTGTTTTTTTTTGTTTTTTTTAAATCCTGATCTCTTTTAAGAATTTACAAAAAGTTAATTTAAACAGGCTGTCCTAAAATCAGTCATCTGACATTGCCCATTAAAACATATTCAGCTCAACAGTTCTTTAAAAGCTACTAAAAAAAAAAAAAAAAAACACTTGTTGGCTGGCCAGATTTGTTTGTAACCTTATCTGCAATTATAGAGATTAGTTTTATTGCAGTTTTATAGTACAGTACAGCAATGTCAGCTTGACATCTTTTATGTGTTCAAGGCTCTGCGCAGTTATTTATTATGATAAAGATTGCTGTGGATGTCTGCACTAAATGACCTAAATTGGCTTGAAACACATTACTTATGACCCTGAAAAGTAAATTGATTGATGCTTATACACTACATTTGGGTTTAAAACTGAACTAAAGGCGCAGAATAGAGGGGGTTTCCTTATACCCCTGTACTAAAGTAAAATGCAGCCTAAAACTGACATTTCAAACAGAATTGAAGTTAAAATAAAGAAGAATATGCCTAGGAAGTGTAAAAATAATAATAAAAGCAGATTTTGCTGCAGTACGTGCCTTCAGTCAGGAACTGACATTTGCAGTGCTTGGTTTCCACCACTAGATGTGACCAGTCTTCCTGGTTAAATGATGGTCAGCATCATTTAACTCATTTCCTGTGAGCCCTGGCCGTCACAGACCCACGTCCTAGGAGGATCTCATGATGCAACCTGGGCTTTGGTACTCCTGGAATGAGTGCAACTAACACATCACTCAGTCTAAGAGAAGAACTGCCTACCACTGCTGCTGGGGGAAGAAAGGAAGGACTCAAGATGTCATTGGAGTGGTTAGAAGACTGTAGATTTTAACATACTGTATGATTAAGTTTTTTATTTTTTTATTTTTTTAAATGACATGACATTTAACTGTCATAAAAAAACTACAGGGGCTACTATTGCAGGCTTCCTTTTGAAAATGCTAGTTGCCTGGCTGCATCTGACTTAAAATGGTTGTAAAGGCTGAAGGTTATACATGAAGGTTTCAATACATGAAGGTAAAAAACTTCTGTGTGCTGCTCCCCCCCTAATACTCACCTGGGTTTCCTCCCTCTCTATGCAGCAACAGCCTCGGCTGTCCCGGGACTCCCTCTCCTCATTGGCTGAGACAGCAGCGGGAGCCATTGGCTCCCACTGCTGGCAATCACAGCCAGTGAGCCAATGAGGAGAAAGCAGGGACGGGGCTGAGCCTCAGCTCCATGTGTCTTATAGACGAATAGAGCTGGGCTCAGGAGGGAGCACACACCAGTGCCCCCATAACAAACCGCTTGCTATTGGGTGTTCTGGTCAAGGGGGAGAAGCCAGGAGTACCGTCGGGGGACCCGAGAAGAAGAGGATTGGGGCTGCTCCATGCAAAACCACTGCGCAGAGCAGGTAAGTATAACATGCTTGTATTTTTTTTTTTTTTTCCTAAAGCCGAACCTTTAATACCACTTTTAGTACATTTTAGTTGCAGACCCACAACAAGCATGCTGTAAATAAGGGGCAGAAAGTAAATGTCAAAAACAGATGTAGAAAACATCAATACACAAATTGGGTAACCAAAGTTGTTGTCAACAATCTGATGCTTATATTTTTTTGTAAGGTGTAGCCCAATACAAAAGGGGGTAGGATAAATCCCTAGAGTGAAAAAAAAATAAGGTTCGGCGCCAATCTAATAAACCCTGAGGTATTCGTTTTGTGAAATGAAAGTAGTATGGGGGTTTATTTACTAAAGCTATAGGGCAAAATTTGTCACAATTCTACAGAGAAACCAATCAGCTTCCAGGTTTTATTGCTAAAGCTTAATTAAACAAGCTGAGGTTAGAAACTGATAGTTTTCTCTGCAGAATTGTGACAAATTTTGCCCTCTCTTGCTTTAGTAAACAAACCCCATAGTGAAAAAATAGTGCAGCTGCTCCTTTTAAGTGAACAACACTTGCAACAAATATCAGTATAAGCAAAAGATAGGCGCTACTATAAAGCTAGTTTAAGTTAAAAAAACAAAGATCAATATGTGGCTAATCCAAAAAAACAATAGTTGATTAAAAAAACAATTACTGAGTCCCTATTAAAGTCCCATGAATGTTAGAAAATCGTCATGCAAAGCTCCATGAAAGGTTCAATTCAATGTGCACAGAAGTGAGTGCTATTCTTACTTCCCTCCACAATAGTGCTCCACCAAATTGTGTAGATAAAATGCACACTCACTTAACCACAAGTAAAATGCACGCTTTCACACGTGAATCATGTCTCAGCAAATCCAGTGATTCATGTGATGTTTGCCCAAGAGTTCACCAGGAGTCTCTCTCTCTCTCTCATAAATAAAAACGGATATATAAAAAAACAGTACAACCAAACAAAGTGCAGTAGGTTTAATCAGAAAATTCTCCCCATAAAATCGTTTAAAATGTGCACTTACATAAATGGTCAGCACCAACCTTAACAGCCATGCTAGATGTCCCCAGCCATCGTGCGTTCCAACAGCCAGAAGAGATGCCCAAGGTAAAACCAGATATGACTTCAACTATGGCAAGCGTGCGGCCTCAATGTATTTCATAATCCTCGCGTCATCAGGAAGCTCCCTAAGGATAAATCCATACTTATAGAACATCAGGTCTCTAATAGGCACATATATACACATGGGAAAAAATGACCACTGAATGGTCATTCCTCGGCACCATGCCGTAGTTGGTGTGAACCAGGAATAAGATGCTCAACTCCTATAGAGCTTGTCCTTTTGGCATTATGGCACTCCCTGTCATTTTCAAGACTTTGGAAGAGATGGAGAAGTGCTGTCCAGCTTCTACCTGCCACAATAGATCACTGCTTTAGTGATCTATTGCTGGCTTCTGGACATCAATACATCACTTTTAGAATTAATCTGTTGTTGTGGAGTTGCATGGGGGAGGCTGGACCGGGTCTCAACTAACTTGATTCAGACCTTCCCCTTTGAAGAAAAAACTGAGATAAAATTTAATTTGGCGGACTTGGTCGATTTATATTTTAAAATGGCTATCTGGGGGTTTCCAAATGACATAAACATTGTGTTAGGAAAAATAATAGAAAATTATTTTATTTTTTTCCACTATTTCTTCTTAGTAAAAGTCTAGTAGGTAAAAATAATCAGATCCTCTGCTAAAGTAACCACTTGCTGTCCAGGGCAAGTTTTTTTTTTTTTTTTTTTTTTTTTTTCTTGTTCAATACTTTTTTTTTGTGTATTTCAAATGCAAAAACAGTACAGGGGTTGCATGAACAAACCACCGTGTACATTGATCGAACAGAGTAGGGCAAATTTTTTCATTTTTCATGCACATATTAAAAGCAGCATTTTTATGCTAGAAACTTACTTAGAACCCCAAAGATTATATAATCTCTGGAAAATAAAATGGTGGCTGTTAAAATTTTTTATGGTATGCGATATTTGCATTTGCATTCTGCCATTTATTAAAAGCTAATTTTCAGGGGAAATACACTAAAATAAATTTTAGTGCACACAAACAATATAATACCCAATTGTTTGATAAAATATAAAAGAAGATCTTGTGTCGAGTGAATAGATACCAAACATGTCAAAATGGCGACAAACTTCGGTACCTAACATTTTATAAAATGATGCTTTAAAAGGTTATCATTGAAGAGTTAGTTGTGAATGATGGCCTATTTGCGTTAGCGTGTATGTGCGGGGGTTGGGTGCTTTTAATTTCTTTAATTAACTTTATTGCTATCACAAAGGATCTAACAAGCCCTTCTATGTGATAGCTTTGGGCAGGTGACAAGTACCCTTTATAGAGAAATCAGGACTCTAGCTGCTTTCCTGGCTGTAGCAGCCAGAGCTCTGAAATCAGAAGTGATAAAACGTCTTTATAAGTCACAGAGGGGATCGGGGGTCAGATGTTCCTCGATCTCCTCTGTATCTAGCTATCCTAGCTGTTTAGCACGGTCCTGGGCTCCCCAGAGGAAAAGGAGAGCCAGGGAACCACCGTGGGCAGCAGCAGCCATTCTCATTACAGTAAAAGTAATCTGATGGTTGTAGAGCAGTGATGGCGAACCTTGGCACCCCAGATGTTTTGGAACTACATTTCCCATGATGCTCAACTACACTGCAGAGTGCATGAGCATCATGGAAAATGTAGTTCTAAAACATCTGGGGTGCCAAGGTTCGCCATCACTGTTGTAGAGCCACCCAGATCACTTTTGTTGAACAGACAATCACTAGCTGTAAAAAAGATACCAAGCTCATGGGCTTATTATAATCACTTGCAGCCAGGACATTTTTGTACGTTCGGCAGTCAGCAATTGGTTAAAGAAAATTCATTTTTTCTTATTTTTCACTATGACTTTTTACAGAAATCTAGTAGATTAATAAAAAATCCAAACCTGCTACTAAAATAAAGCCCTATCTGTTTAGAAAAAAAAATGTATAATACATCAGGGTAGACTAAAAGCGCAAGATATAAAGGATGGAACCGAGACCTCTCCAAAATGAAAAACGCTTAAATGGATATAGAAAAAAAAAGGCACAGGGACTCAGGTAGTTAAGCTTGTCCCCTCCCATCTTCCATGTCTCACTATTAGTCATCAAGATGACTTATCCTAGTATGGAGGCTTAGGTGGTGCAAGGGTAGGACATCTTAAGTAGCATAGTAGAACAACTTGAGTACACGGGGCTCCCAGTGTTCTGCAAACTATCCAAAAGTACATGTAGCCACTTTGAGAATACCTGTCACTTTACTAGCTTCAGCAAGTATGCATATATACTATGCAACGAAATATGATTTTTCTCTTTTCTGTAGAAAACAGATGATGTTAAAGATGTAAAGGACCCAGCAAAGGATCCACAGTATGCAGAAAGGGATGTCGATGCCATGAGGACCCAAAAAGATCAGGTATATGTCTGTAACCTTATGTAGGTTTCCAGGAGAGGTAACTATCGGTCATCTGCAGTTATCTATACAGCCATGCACAGGACAGGAATTAACAGTTTCAGAGCTGCATGTCTTATCAGCCACAGATAACTTTCTATACCATGAACCTGTGTCTCAAATATATTTCTGAGAGTTTGTACATAGGGAAACATGCTAAGGGTAAAGGCAGGAGGGACAAACAATGTTTTTGTGTTAAATTAAAAAAGAAGCATCCCCGTCAATTTAGATGTGGCTCCTAGGGGTTCATTCCTACTAGCAAATAGTAAGTTAGTATACAGAGATAAAGATATAGTTACAAAAGTAAATATTACAGTTGAATTAAATTGAGATTAAAGTAGTTTTAAAGGCTTACAGTGTTGCTAAGCCTAAAAATGTTTTTACCTTAATGCATTGTTTGCATTAAGGTAAAAAAACGTTTTCAGTTTCTGTGTGCCCCCCTTCCCCTGTGTGAAGGGGAAGAGAGGGTAGAAGAGACCGGCGCTGTGCGCAGCTGCCTCTATTCTCCTCTCTTTTAATCCAGCGCTGTGCCCGAGGGCAGCATCACTGCTCTCCCTCTCTCTTCTCTTGTACAAAGGGTTTTATTGAAAATACAGATCAACAGGTTAATACAAAAGCAGTGATGGACACATCATGGAGAAATATTAGTAAAAACTTCAGGTATCAAAAATGTTAGTCCTAGACACAGAGATTTATGCAAGTTCTTGAAAATCCAAGGGCGATGTGTGGATGAAGAGGCTGTCAACCACTCGTAAGTCCTGATACGATGATAGCACGTTAAACTAGGTTTGCGTGCTAGTGGTCTAGGAGAACCACATGTAACTCACATGTCGAGAGGAGAATGTAATACATAACTTTTCATAAAATAAAAGAATAAAATTAAAAAAAATACATAAAGAAAGATGGTATATACCATTATTTAGTGTAAACATGTTCACATCATGTGTCCAATCACAGCAGGGACAAGCCTGTGGGCCAGAGAGAGATAAAAAGAAGATAGGAAGGAGCAGTGAGCAGGGGCACGACCGGAAAAAGAATAGGATAGGTGTGCAAGACTTTAAGAAAAAGGGAAAAGGAAGAGAAGAAAAAAAAAAGAGGGGGGTGAGGGGAGTCCACGGGGTGGGGGGGCGCAACAGTGGCACACTAGAGAGAGAGGAGTGCTGGGTCAAATCGTGAAGGGTGGTTATGAGCCACCCAGGGTTGCCATATCCGGAGGAATTTGTCATGGGTATCTGCTAATACGGCTGTCAGTTTCTCATTAACCATGATGTCATTGACACAGGCCTTTTCTAGCGCCTGAAAACCGCCCCTGTGTAAAAGGGGACTTAGAGAGGTTGAGGTGCAGCTCAACTAGACTGTGGGTTCTTTTCAGGTTTCAAGAGACAAGTAGAGGTATTTTCAGGCAGACATATAGTGCCCAAACTTTGTAACAAAAGCTTGAGAGAAAAAAAAATACCTTTAATAACCTAAATTAAAAGAATATCTGCGCTTGTGATGAATAAAAACTTAGCTGCTGAACACTATACCTTTGATACTAGGCACATGCAAAACCAATAACAACTGCAGTGCATAAAAATAAAATAAATGATAATCCCATAATGGGAAAAATATTAATAAACGTGAATAATGTCCATAAAACTCCAAAAAGCACACAGTGTAATGTACTAATATCTGCACCTCAAAACGTGAAGTGATAGAAAAAAGAAAGTAAAACTCTGTGGTAGGTTAGAAAGAAATCCAGGGATAGCCGATGTGACACCAAGGAAATATCCACGCCAAAGGCTTACCAGTGTGCCAGTGACCCCCTTGTTCAGGGTGGTCAGAAAAATGCTCAATCAAGCAGTAATGATAGATCCCGTGGCAGGGACATGGACATCCACTCAGATAACTCTTGCTAGTTAATCCAACGGGTCCTCACCCGCACTCCTCTCCGCGTTGTCCGCTCTTCGCAGGATTCCGCCAGGGCACTTGGTACTGGAGCCAGAGGATGGTTAACACCGGACACCAAACCCGCAATGTACACTCCAGCCGAGACTCACAAAAGTTACAGTAGACCATAGGAGGGGTTTGGAGGTGGACTGGACGTGAGGTCACGATCACGTCTCTGTCACGTGATCATGACCTCACATCCCGTCCACTTCCAGACACCTCTATACTGGCACTCTGGTAAGCCTCTGGTGTGGATGTTTCCTTGGTGTCACATCGACTATCCCTGGATTTCTTTCTAACCTACCACAGAGTTTTACTTGCACTTTTTCCTTTTTTCTATCACTTCACGTGTTGAGGTGCAGATATTAGTTCATTTCACTGTGTGCTTTTTGGACTTTTATGGACATTATTCACATGTTTATTATTAATTATTATTTTCCTATTATGGGATTGTCATTTATTAATTTTGTTTAGTCACTGTAATTGATTTTTTGCGCTGTGCTTGTTTATTGGTTTTACCTTTTTAATAACCAGTTTCAGGATTGGTCCGATAAAAATGGTAGCTTGTTTTGATTTTTATTCTGCGCTCCTAATAATTGAAACATTGTAGACTAGCATATTAGTTTAGGGCTTATCATTGGTTATCTAGCGCCGTACACATTATTGATGTAAAAAAAAAAATAAAAAATTCCTTTAATAACTTATTTCAGTGTCAGACCTATAACCCCACGGTTAACTTTTGCTTCTTGCTTATCAATAAGTTTGCTTTTGGCATATGTAGCTGATAAGTTTGTGCTTATATTATACAGTACTATGTTTGTTGTAAAGTGTTTATCAGCTCCACACATGATAATAGCTTAAGGTCAATAACCTGGAGTTACCTCTTCAGTTTCCCTGACTTAGATGCTCATGGATGCCATTTTTTTTAATCATCTCTTAAAACAGTGCAGTTCAATCAGAGAACCCCACTCCTGAGTTCTTTAAAACTGTGTGTGCTGGTTAGACTGGTCTGTTCCTGACTGATCGCTACAGGATACCATACACATGGAAAAAATGGGCAAAATCTCCCTGGAGAGGTTCTCCCTTGGCCTCATGCACATGGGCAGAAAAAAAAAATCAGTTTTTAGGGTTCGTTCACACAGTGGTTGAGCCTCACTTTTACTTGGCTTAGCTGAAGTTCCCCTTGACATGTACATTTATTACTGTTAAAGCCTTTGTACAGTCAAAATGTTTTCCATTGAGTTTTAGAAAGGAAGGATTAGAAACTTGTTACGTGTTTCTTGCATATAGTGATCCCTCTGCGGAGATCTCCCCTCCAGTGGCGGCTGGTGGTAAACTGGAGGGGACGGCAAACAAACCCCCCCAGGTCCGCACTCACCCCTCCACGGTCCCCCAGCACTCACCCCCTCCGCGGTCCCCCAGCACTCACCCCCTCCGCGGTCCCCCTGCACTCACCCCTCCGCGGTCCCCCTGCACTCACCCCTCCGCGGTCCCCCTGCACTCACCCCTCCGCGGTCCCCCTGCACTCACCCCTCCGCGGTCCCCCTGCACTCACCCCTCCGCGGTCCCCATGCACTCACCCCTCCGCGGTCCCCCCCGCACTCAGCCCCTCAGCGGCTTCCCGGCCAACCCAATCTGCCTCCTGTCCTTTTTGGCTGGTAGTAGAAGCTGAAAAACAATAGCGAATATTAATTTGCTAGTGTCACAAGCGGGTGGGGTTCGGGGGCCCAACCTTTTTTCAAGCCAATTAAAGCCTCAGGCTCCAATCATGTGGCTTGAAAAAAAAAACTGTCTAGCGCCCTGCATGCAAACTTGGGGGGGGGGGCGTCGCACCTGCGACCCTTATGGACCGCCCGCTCCTGCTTCCCTCCCTGTCTATTGTACTCTGATACAGCAAAGAGATTCACTTACGAGGTCTGTAAAAAGTGCAGCCACTGTTAATATATCGACAAGAGTTTGCGCAGCATCAATGTAACCTGGCAGCCAAGGAGAGTGGGCTGGAATTTGCATGCGTGAACAATGACAACTTCACTGTACTGGTCAGTGGGAGCACTAGACATCATTGAGTGAACATGTGTACTGTGTGGCCGTCACATTCAAAATGACTGAGCCAGTAGAGCAGGGAATATGCATCACATTTTGCATTAAGCTTGAACATTCCTCCATGGAAACTATTCGAATGATTCAGAAGGCTTTTGGGGATGCAATGAGTGCAGCCAAATAAAAGTGTGGCACAAACACTCCAAAGATGGTCGAGAATCTGTTGAAATTGATCCACATTCTAGAAGACCTGCAACAAGCAGAACACCTAAAAATGTTGAACGTGTTCGGGCTGCTATCAACAAATCTTGGCGATTGACAGTGCGAGAACTAGAAGCTGATCTGGGGATTCCAGAAAACTACTGTGTCTGAGATTTTGACGCCGGATCTTGGCATGAAACATGTCTTGTCAAAATTTGTTATGCGGCTTCTGCTACCATAGAAGGATCATTATGCTTCAGTTGCTAGTGACTTGCTTCAAACCGCAACCAATAATACAGATTTCCTCAAGAAGGCCATAACTGGAGATGAATCATGGATCTACAGCTATGAAGGCCCGGTCATCCCAATGGAAGAACTGTGTGAGGTCCCACGTTGCCTACTTTCAAGGGGACTGAGGTGTCCTTGTCCTTCGTACAATATTTCTTAAATCTTCTTCAATAAATGTCTCTATTTTTCATATTACATGCCTGGATTCTTTCCGAACAGACCTTGTATATAAAATAAATATTTATATGCCCCATATTGCCTCTTGGGGAATCAGGAGGAAATTTGTAAACCCCCCCCCCCCCCCCCCACATGGACAGGTTGGGCCATGCTTCCATATTTTTATTTTATTTTTTACTTCCTCTAGTGTGTGTGTGTGTGTTTTATATCTAACTTTAATTTTTTTAATTGAATGGGACCTGTGTATAGCTATGTAACTGTTATAATTTGAATTATTATTTGCCAAAATGTTCAGTTGTCATGTAATTATGTGAATAAGCAAATTATCCTCTGGGTAAAAATAGTTACTTAGTCTGTTTGAAAAGAAGACCATCTAGTTCAACCAATAAAAGGGAAAAAAAGGAATCATAAATCCTTTATACATAATCCTATACCCACAGTTGATCCAGAGGAAGGCAAAAAAACCCAGCAAAGTATGAACAAATTTGCTCCAGCAGGGGAAGAAATTCCTTCCTGATCCCCAGAGAGGCAATCTGATTTTTCTCTGGATCAACCTTACCTATAAATATTAGTATCCAGTTATAATATGTGCATTTAGAAAAGAATAAAGGTTAAAGGAAAACTATAACAAGACACTCTACAAACTAAGTACAGTGATGAAAATAGATAATGGAAATAAAAATAAAGTATGAAAAATAAAAATAATTTTCATTTTTCATTCTATATTTTTTATTTTCATTTCTGTACTCTGTATGTAGAGTGTCTTGTTAAAGTTTTCCTTTATTGTGTTAGCAGGATTTTATAGGATATTTCTTCCTTTTTTGTTTTGTTTTTTTTTTGTTTTTTGTCTTTAGGAACCATACTATTAAAGCTTGTGGGTGTTTTTTGGGGTGGGGGGCTAAGTATTTATATTTTAGCCACACTACCACATATTTTTGCACTTTACTTTATCCACACACAGACTAAATTGGAGCCTGGCCGGTCAAGATTTTTTTTAGCAATTCGATTTCCTTTAGTTGCTTACCCACTTAGTGGTGGCCGATGATGCACATAAACCGCGCCCATCCACAGGAGACTCCACCCCCATTAGTAAGCTCAACGGGCCGGAGTTAAACTTGTTGGGGGCGTGGTCTGGCGGGAGTCCAGGCTGAGACTGCCACTTGTTCATACACAGCAGGTCCTGTTCTGATGTGTGGCTCCCGGGACCTTCAGCTCTTATCTACCATTGTCTGGAGCATGGGCAGGCTCCTTGCTCACAGCTCTCACAGCAGCAGGCCCAGGACTACACTTCCTTGCAGCCTGAGCAGCTCACATACACACCATGGGTTCTTAGTGAGCTGTCGGTGCCTATGCAGCCAGTGTAGCGGTCCAGGGATTTGAAATCCCCGCTCTTCTCTTTTTATAGGGCTGGATCAAAACGATTCCAATCGGTCAGCGTTTTCTGGTATATTTAAAGAGCAAAAGGGAGCAAATACGTTATTTCTTAGGGTTTACAAACACTTTATCACCTTTGTAACCAGTAACCCCATGTTACATTACTTTAAATGGTTTTGTTGATTGAGTAAATAAATGTGGATTTATTATTACATGAGAAAACTATAGTGTAAATTAATTAAAGGACTAATATTTGTTCTTTAGATAGTGAGATAAGGATATCTGAGCTAGTGGCAGAGCACAGCTGCCCTTTGCTCAGAGATGGCTATGTTTCCAGACAGCTCTAAGAATTTGGCACTCGTTGCCTTCTTTTTATAGCTGTCATGCTGACGTGTCACTCTGTATATCAATACCGTAAACTTAATTTATCAGAAGAATGGTATATTACAGTGATGTGCTACGGCGTTTAAAAAAGGTAAATCACAAATGGCTTGTTTAACCTTTTCACTGCCAATTTTTGCACGTTTAAAAAATAATTTTAAGCCTGAAGATTGGTTAAAACCCCCAAACGTTACATATTTTTTGAAAGCAGACACCTTGGAGAATAAAATGATGATAGTTCAATGCACGATATTGCCCAATTTTTTTGTAAAATGTAAAAGATAAGGTTAGGCCAAGTAAATAAATACCCAACATGTCAAATTGGTCTCCCTCCCCTCCACTCAATGATGCCAGCCATGTGGGAAACATGGGGGGATGCTCCAGGGTGGCCACATTCCAGGGGTCACAGAAAGCGATCCAGCAGCCACTTTCATTAGAGTATAATGCCGCGTACACACGGTCGGACTTTTCGTCTACAAAAGTCAGACAGCCTGTCCGACAGACTTCCGGCAGACTTTCGGCGGACTTGCGGCGGACTTGCGGCATACTTTCTAACGAACGGACTTGCCTACACACGACCACACAAAAGTCCGAGGGATTCGTACGTGATGACGTACACCGGACTAAAATAAGGAAGTTCATAGCCAGTAGCCAATAGGTGCCCTAGCGTGGCTTTTTGTCCGTCGGACTAGCACACAGACGAGCGGATTTCGGGGTCCATCGTAGTTACGACGTAAAGATTTGAAGCATGTTTCAAATCTAAAGTACGTCGGATTTGAGGCTAAAAAAGTACGTTGAAAGTCCGGAGAAGCCCACACACGATCGGATTACCAGCCAGCTTTAGTCCGTCAGCGTCCGTTGGACTTTTGTAGACGAAAAGTCCGACCGTGTGTACGCGGCATTAGAGTATACAAGCAGCCACCGGGGATGTGTGTAAAACCCCCTGCTGCTACCGCTGTAAGCATTACGGGGCGGTGGCAGTAAAATGATTAAAGGAGTACTGTGATCACAGCATACACCATTGTTTTATAACATGAATTTTGTAATAACAATACAATTAGTTAAATTTGACAATCCAATATAAGCTTACTTGAAAAATCTCTTTTTATGCTGTGAGTGCTGTCTGTCTGCCGTCTCTTTCCTCAACTTCTTGGACTCCCCTGCATGCTTTGCAGCTTCTCCTCTGCTGTTTAGTTTTTTAAAGAGTACAAATCCAATAGTATCTTGCTGTGTGCAAGCAGTGAGTCCTGTACTGACTCTGCCTCCTGAAGCTCCTCCTCTCAGAACCTCTGTAATTCAGGAAGCAGGCTCTGTGAAATGTGTGACACAGCAGTACCTACTCACAGGACATAGTGACTACGGGTCACAGAATTAGAAGAAGTAAATGTGTGGGGATCTTCACAAAATAAGTTGACAAACTTCAAGATCGTTCAGATTAATAGGAGTAGGCTAGAAATAATTTAAATAAAAATTTGAAGTGAATATGTCAGTTTACATTTTGACCATATATATGCTTTAATATATTTTCAATATGAGGTTTATATCCTGTAAGGTTTCAACCGTGTCATCCCTTACCCTTTTTTCTTATAGACTGTACATGTTATGTTTTTTTTCTTTCATATTCTTTTATTTCATATTGTTTTTATTACGTTTTTTTTTTCTGTACATATTCAGTCTTTCCTGATTAGGTTTTATCCTTATTAAGAAAACATATCTGAAACTTTCTTCCTTTTTTCCTTGAAGGAGCTTGAACAATACAAAAGAAATGCTGACAAGTCCTGGAAGGCGATGTCACTTGGATCTCATACATGATAGATATGGACTTTTTTTTTAATCATATCTGTAAGAAATGTTTGTTTCATATACTGTATATGTGTACAATAAATTCTTCTGTATCAGTTATGATCTATTCATGTGTTTCAATTCAAGCCCCAAGGATACTCAAAAACTGAAGTATAAAAAAATGAGTTTGTTGCCCATAGCAATTAATTACATATAACAAAAAGTATTGTGACAAGTTCAGTTGGAGTATGTTAGTATACAGTGCCTTGAAAAATTATTCATACCCCTTGAAAGTTTCCACATTTTGTCATGTTACTAAACTAAAAACGTAAATGTATTTTATTGGGATTTTATGTGATAGACTTGCACAAAGTATCACATAATTGTGAAGTAGAAGGAAAATGATAAATGTTTTTTAAATTTTTTTACAAATAAATATGTGAAAAGTGTGGCGTGCATTTGTATTCAGCCCCCTTTACTCTGATACCCCGAACTAAAATCTAGTGGAACCAATTGCCTTCAGAAGTTACCTAATTAGTAAATAGAGTCCACCTGTGTGTAATTTAATTTTGGTATAAATACAGCTGTTCTGTGAAGCCCTCAGAGGTTTGTTAGAGAACCTTAGTCAACAAACAGCATCATGAAGGCCAAGGAACACACCAGACAGGTAAGGGATAAAGTTGTCGAAATTTTAAGCAGGGTTAGGTTAGAAAATAAAAAAAATCACAAGCTTTGAACATCTCACGGAGCACTGTTCAATCCATCATCCGATAATGGAAAGAGTATGGCACAACTGCAAACCTACCAAGATATGGTCGTCCACCTAAACTAACAGGCCAGGCAAGGAGAGCTTTAATCAGAAGAGCAACCAAGAGGCCCATGGTAACTCTGGAGGAGCTGCGGAGATCAACAGCTCAGGTGAGAATCTGTCCACAGGACAACTATTAGTCGTGCACTCCACAAATCTGGCCTTTATGGAAGAGTGGCAAGAAGAAAGCCATTGTTGAAAGAAAGCCATAAGAAGTCCTGTTTGCAGTTTGCAAGGAACTATGTGGGGACACAGCAAACATGTGGAAGAAGGTTTTCTGTCAGATGAGACCAAAATTGAACTTTTTGTCCTAAAAGCAAAACACTTTGTGTGGCGAAAAACTAATACTTCACATCACCCTGAACACACCATCCCCACTGTGAAACATGGTGTTGGCAGCATCAAGTTGTGGGGATGCGTTTCTTCAGCAGGGACAGGGAAGCTGGTCAGAGTTGATGGAAGATGACTGGAGCCAAATACAGGGTAATCTTATGCCGCGTACACACGAGCGGACTTTACGGCGGACTTTGCCCGGCGGACTTTTCGTCGGACTTTGTTTGCTCCTTGTGCCGGACTTAAAAACGGACGGACTTGGCCACACACGGTCACTGCAAAAGTCCGCTGGTTTTGAACGCGGTGACGTATAGCACGTACGACGGGACTAGAAAAAGGAAGTCCAAGCCCCACTCCGGCACCCTTTGGGCTCCTTCTGCTAATCTCGTGTTTATCTCGTGTTAGTAGAAGTTTGGTTAGAGACGATTCGCGCTTTTCACACTTCAGCTTATTTCGTTCGTTTTCTGCGGTTCAGTTTGTGCTTGTGAGGTTTGTATCTGCTTTTCAGTGCGTGTTGGTCAGTTCGTAACCTGCCTTGCAGGCCGTTCTGCTCCGCTCGTTCCTGATTTTCAGGTCGTTCTTCATAGGCCTTGCTGTTCTTCAGTGCGTTTGTTATAAGTTTGTTAGTTTGAGCAGCCGACCGTTTTGAAGCCATGTCGAGTGGACGTACTCGTTCTCGAGTTCGTGCTGTGTGGGGACTTGGTGTTGGGGTTAATACTTTGACCCGAGTCCAGTCCATGAACAGGGTGAGGAGGAGTTCATGGACCAAGAATTGGTTGCGCCAGCGTGACCAGTTCTGTCATATGCCTTTGCTCCGTGAGCTCCGTGAGAATAATCCTGATGATTTCAGGAATTTTCTCAGGATGACGGACCCCATCTGTCACGGAACGCCTCACACTCCGCTTGAGTGCTTCCGTCATATACCGCTTCCTAAGTTCTGGAACACGAGTCCAATGGATCTGGCTATAGGAACCCCAAGAACTAGACAACACCAGTCTTGGAGTACATCAGAACTAACTTTTTATTTGAGATCTCACAGACCTTTATACAGCAGGGATGACTCAAAGCTAACCTAATTAACATGAGCTAATTTACTACAAAATGTACCCAGACCAGATGACAGTCTTGTGGGCACCGAGCTTCACACATTAATATAAACACAATAGCTGGAGCTAATTACAATTAACAATCTCCCCCCTCCTCAGCCTAGACCATTTGTCTATTAGCCAGTGCTGGTGGCTAATGTGATCAGCTCTCTCAATTAACATAAACACATGTTGATAACACCTCACAGGATGTGTCCCAACAGAATGAATCAGTCTTATCAGCAGGGGGCTGCTGGAGGAATCCCCCCTCCCTCTTCAGGGACACAAATCTACAGTAAGGAGTCCCCATACAATATATACATGACTGAGTCCGATTAATACAGTTCAGACTGGATTTCTCATTCACCTCAAATGCTAGGGCCCATAATCGGTGGGCAACAGGCCCGCACACAGTCCTCTCCAACAGCCTCTGCTCCGGCCAGGTCCGTGACATTTCTCCCCTTTCGGCAGGAGACTAAAACAGGAGGAGACCCCAGACGGGTTGACTCCGAAGTTAGTCCATAGTTCCAGTCCTCTACTGCCTGTACCCACACAGTACCCCAAACAAATTATTCCAAGCAGTGTATTACTCACCCAGCCATCCTCTGCCTCTCTCAGAGAACATATCTGCCGCTGGGGAGAGGCCTGGACTGGCCCTTCTCCCTGGAATCCTTTCTGCCGCTGGAGAGAAGACAGGGGGACTGGGCTCACTCCATCCTGCTGTTGGGGATCTGGGCCCACTGCCCAGCATCCCTGGGGTATACAGGTGGGGACTGAAGCCCCATCAACCGACACCAGATCAAGCTGCAGTTGTGAGGTGATGACTGCATTCTCTCCTTGGATCCTGATCTGCAGCTCGCGATAGACTGCCACCTCCTCACCTTGGGCCTCCACAATTGCTGCAGGTGTGGGGCAGAGGTCTTGGACCCTCTGTCCGGTTGCCAGCACTTCTGCTGGGGGTTTGCCAGGTGGTTCCTCCTCTACAGAAACGTCTATTAAATCCCCAGTCTCTGGAATTGGTAAAAGTGTGGGACAGAGGTCTTGGACCCTCTGTTCAGTTACCAGATCTTCAGCTGGAGAAGTTTGTTTTAACTCCATAGAGGCTGCTGGCAGAAAATCACATGTCCCTGTCAGTGTTGTGGGAGAAAGGCCAACTACCTCTTCTCTCAGGAAGGCCGAAGCCACTGTTGGTGCTGGGCAGAACACAGTGAACTTTGGCCCTGATAGCAGCTCTTCTGCTGGAGGCTCATCAGGTTGTTCTTCCTCAGCAGAAAAGTCTATCAAATCCCATGTCTCTGCAACTGATGTCTGGGAATAGAGGTTCACCATCTCCTGTCCATGGAACCCAGAAGATGCTATCATTTCTGGACAGAGGTTAGCAGAGCTCTGCCCTGTTGTCAGCACTTCAGGTTTGGGGACGGCAATCTCCGGATTTTCCACTGCCGATTCTCTGGCATGCTGCTGAACTTGTTCTAGCAGTTTCCTGTATGCCCTTTCCAGATGCTGTTCCTTCCTTAGCAAATGGTCCAGATCAGGTTTGAGCTCTGAGACCCCTGCAAGACCGAGCATAGACTCTCTATAGTCTCTCATGTCCTCAAGGTCAGGTTCCCCCTCATCGCCAAACATAAAAAGATCTGTAAGGTTCTCCCACAGCAATCCAGGGCCGCCAAAGTCATATCCCTCCGAAGAGCATTCTGTTGTCTCCCCTAAATATCCCTCCTCTGCGTGCCATTGCAGAGCCCGATAACAATTGTCCAGCTCTATCTCCTGCTGGACCAACCTGTCCAACTCAGTCACCCATTGCTCCTGGGGCTGCTCTCCCAGGAATGCCATCCGCAATGCCCGTTGGTCACTGGCCCGTTGCTCTTGGGTTGGAAAGCACTTGCCCTGTTTTATACCAGCGAGACGGAGGGCTGCAATCCAGAGCTCCACCCGAATCAGCTGCCTGAGCTCCAGGCATTCATCCTCAGACACAGTCCTGGTGTACGTTGAAAGGATGATCCGCAGCAGCCCCGGGAATTCTGATGCCAGGTCCATATCTCCGCTGGGGTGACTGAAGTCTGCTATGCTGATCTTGGATCCAGTTGGAGGTTTGGATGTCCCAGACTTCAGACTTCAGGAAGCTATCCCACTGCTGCCACCAATGTCACGGAACGCCTCACACTCCGCTTGAGTGCTTCCGTCATATACCGCTTCCTAAGTTCTGGAACACGAGTCCAATGGATCTGGCTATAGGAACCCCAAGAACTAGACAACACCAGTCTTGGAGTACATCAGAACTAACTTTTTATTTGAGATCTCACAGACCTTTATACAGCAGGGATGACTCAAAGCTAACCTAATTAACATGAGCTAATTTACTACAAAATGTACCCAGACCAGATGACAGTCTTGTGGGCACCGAGCTTCACACATTAATATAAACACAATAGCTGGAGCTAATTACAATTAACAATCTCCCCCCTCCTCAGCCTAGACCATTCGTCTATTAGCCAGTGCTGGTGGCTAATGTGATCAGCTCTCTCAATTAACATAAACACATGTTGATAACACCTCACAGGATGTGTCCCAACAGAATGAATCAGTCTTATCAGCAGGGGGCTGCTGGAGGAATCCCCCCTCCCTCTTCAGGGACACAAATCTACAGTAAGGAGTCCCCATACAATATATACATGACTGAGTCCGATTAATACAGTTCAGACTGGATTTCTCATTCACCTCAAATGCTAGGGCCCATAATCGGTGGGCAACAGGCCCGCACACAGTCCTCTCCAACAGCCTCTGCTCCGGCCAGGTCCGTGACACCATCTTTGAGCGTCTTTTGGCTATGCTGACCCCCTATATCAGCAGGCAGGATACCTGCATGAGGCAAGCCATCAGTGCGGAGCAGAGGCTAGTTGCCACGTTACGTTACTTGGCGACAGGGAGAAGTCTTCAGGACTTAAAGTTCTCGACAGGCATCTCCCCCCAGGCTCTGGGGATCATAATCCCAGAGACCTGTTCTGCTATTATTCAGGTCCTGCAGAAGGAATATATGAAGGTAAGTTTTATCCTTTAACATTACATGATATGTATTAACTGTTTTTTGATGTATTGTAGAACTGTCCTCTTTACCTAATTGCCATGCTTTCAATCTGCTGTGAATGTCCCCTTTATCTTTGTGCATGCCTATTTTAATCAGTTATTGCCCTATACATGCATAATTTCTTTCATTAACCTCCCCACCATGCAATGCTGGGTCCATTTTTATCTCTAGCCTATAGTCCATTGAACAATGTATATTGTCTGCTCCATTGTCTTGTTTGTCCCTCCCCCACCCCACAAATGTTTGAGCCAGTCAGGTGTGTTTGTTAACCTAATTAGAACCCCTCCCCCACCCCACAAATGTTTGAGCCAGTCAGGTGTGTTTGTTAACCTAATTAGAACCCCTCCCCCACCCCACAAATGTTTCAGCCAGTCATGTGTGTTTGTTAACCTAATTAGAACCCCTCCCCCACCCCACAAATGTTTCAGCCAGTCATGTGTGTTTGTTAACCTAATTAGAACCCCTCCCCCACCCCACAAATGTTTCAGCCAGTCATGTGTGTTTGTTAACCTAATTAGAACCCCTCCCCCACCCCACAAATGTTTCAGCCAGTCATGTGTGTTTGTTAACCTAATTAGAACCCCTCCCCCACCCCACAAATGTTTCAGCCAGTCATGTGTGTTTGTTAACCTAATTAGAACCCCTCCCCCACCCCACAAATGTTTCAGCCAGTCATGTGTGTTTGTTAACCTAATTAGAACCCCTCCCCCACCCCACAAATGTTTCAGCCAGTCATGTGTGTTTGTTAACCTAATTAGAACCCCTCCCCCACCCCACAAATGTTTCAGCCAGTCATGTGTGTTTGTTAACCTAATTAGAACCCCTCCCCCACCCACAAATGTTTCAGCCAGTCATGTGTGTTTGTTAACCTAATTAGAACCCCTCCCCCACCCCACAAATGTTTCAGCCAGTCATGTGTGTTTGTTAACCTAATTAGAACCCCTCCCCCACCCCACAAATGTTTCAGCCAGTCAGGTGTGTTTGTTAACCTAATTAGAACCCCTCCCCCACCCCACAAATGTTTCAGCCAGTCATGTGTGTTTGTTAACCTAATTAGAACCCCTCCCCCACCCCACAAATGTTTCAGCCAGTCAGGTGTGTTTGTTAACCTAATTAGAACCCCTCCCCCACCCCACAAATGTTTCAGCCAGTCAGGTGTGTTTGTTAACCTAATTAGAACCCCTCCCCCCACATTCAAATGTATCAATGGGCCATCATAGGGGGTGAGTAATCTTATAAGTGTGCCTTATGTTTTTCAACATTTCAATTACAAACACACATATTCATAATATTTGACTGCTGTTGTTTACTAATGTTTTGGTGTAATCTGATATACAATTTTTTTATTAAAGTCCTTATCTTTTTTTTTTTGCACTCCACAGTTTCCTACAAGTCCACAGGAATGGCAGACTGTGGCCTCCCATTTCGCTGACCGTTGGGACTTTCCCAACTGTGTAGGGGCGATTGACGGGAAGCACGTCCGGATTGTGCCACCACCGCATTCGGGGTCATATTTCTTTAACTACAAGGGGTTCCATAGTGTAGTTTTGATGGCGGTGGTCTCGGCACATTTGGAGTTTATGTTTGTGGATGTGGGGAAGAACGGCCGGATGTCTGATGGAGGAGTCTTTGCACAGACCGAGCTGTGCTATCGTCTCCAGACCGGTGGCCTGGAATTGCCACCTGATGACGATAATGTGGATGGACTCCCCTCAGTTTTTATTGCTGATGAAGCATTTGCTCTCTGTGAGAACTTGATGAGGCCGTTCCCCCAAAGGACACTCACCCCTGAGAGGAGGGTATTTAATTATCGGCTGGCCAGAGCAAGAAGGGTTGTGGAGAATGCCTTTGGTATTCTGGCCAGCCGGTTCCGTATCTTTCTTACGGCTATTAATTTGGCGGACTATAAAATCAACCACGTCATCCTTGCTTGCTGCATCTTGCATAACTTTTTAAGGAGACATTCAGCTACATATCTATCCTCTGTTGGGCCTGAGCCCAGACTGGAAGAGGCTAGTAGCAATTTCACAGGCCTAGAAATTGGCCGTATTGGCTTGGCCCCCCGAACCGCACGTCAAGTGCGTGACCGTTATGTGAATTATTTTAATGGTCGGGGGGCCATTGCTATTCAGCAACAGCTATAATTTTTTTTCAAAAATAAAAAATAAAATTTGTTTATCTAAATATCTTGTTTTTATTGTTGTTTACCTTTAAGTTATGTCTGTCTCCTAGTGCACTTGTAGTAGTGTCAAGTGCATTTAGCTTTAGTTAATCAGGCCCACAAAAACAAACCCCAAATGTTGACTTCAAGAAACAGCCACACACATTGTATAGGGAAAAAAATTTTACTTAGTGCACATTGAAAGGTGCATTTTGTATCATATTTTTTTAAATTTTTTGTTCTTTTTATTTTGTCAAAAAATATTTTACGTTGTGTAAAAAAATTATCTTTTACTAAATTATTCAAGCCATTTTTTCTAAAATATATAGACCTTTATCTCAAAACATTTACATACACAACAGTGTTTTTATAAACAAAACTTACAATACATTAAAACTTACAAAGTTCATTATTTCAAGAACGGTGCATGTAATGTCACCCTTGCAGAAATTGCTCATTTATAAGATGATCAAAATTGAGCTTTACTAAAGGGTCAAGTCAACATGTGCTATCTCCTATCATGGAAGAGCAATGTACATGTTTTGTGTGTGCAATCCCATTTTTGGTTGCTCTCACCACCCAAGATTTTTCAGGATGAAGGGTTTGCAAACACAAAACAAGTACATTGCTAACCCATGATGGAAGATAGCACATGATGACACACCGTGTGCATCACACAATGTAAATTTGGGTATACCCCAAAACTTGCAAAATTTTATTTAAAAACAAAATAACTTCCCAAGGAAATGAAGAACATGATTGATGTTTTTAGGCCAAACGTGATTATATTCTGCCCAGAACATCAATCATGTTCTTCATTTCCTGTTGCATGGAGTCCAGGCGAAGTTTCATGCTGTGAATTTGTTCACGCATTTGATCTATGTGGCCATTCCACAGCATTATCTGGCCTATTAGTCTTTGCGCACTGTCTGTGGTGAAGTGCTCTGCCGCTTGGCCTTCCACAACCAGAAACTCACCTAAAACGAGTGAATAAAAACAAGGTTTACAATATGCACGCCAAAATACAGTAACTCAAGCTGGGGTGTCAGTCACTCACTTGGTGGGCTTGAAACCTCGCACACTTCCTCCACCTCTCCTTCCTCAAGGTCGTCGGGTGGGCGTGGTCTTGGGCTGGGGCTTGGGGTATCTTGGGCCTCAGGCTGGTGACTTGGGGGGGTCCTGAGATCCTTGGACTGTTGTCTGAGTCTTTTCTCCCCTATGAGATTATAAAAAAAGGTAAAGTTAAAACACACTGATCTTTTATTTTTTAATAAAGAAAGTAAAATGTTGGTTATGATTTTTTTGCCAATTTTGCATCATAATAAATGTTGAAGACAGGATGAACATTACCTCTGAACAACAATTAGAAAGAATGCATATTTTTGGGCAAGTTTCACAGATGCTGACACCTCAATGATCTCCTATGTGTATTACCCCTCAAAAATTTAGTTATGGTCACATAGTACATTAGAAAATGCATTTCCTTAGCAAAATGCGGGGGAATGCTGAATAGCTAAATGGCTAAAATGGCCGCCATCAAAACTGCCCCATCATATTCCTCTATTATAAATCAGTACATGGTGTGTCTGTCCCCTCCCCCGGGCTCTGTAATCAGAGCTGAGATGCTCCGGCCACCTCCCCCCCTGTGTATAACAGAAGCTTTGGTAACCATGGCAACAAAACAAACACAGTACACTCTGATTAATGTCTAAAATTACACGAAATGACCTCTAAACAAAAAGCTTTTTCTCCAAAAATTATAAAAATATCAAACTGAAAAGATATAGCCAGATAGATGAATATTTAGTGAACATTGTAAAGTTTGTTTGGTGTCTCTAGGTGAAAGTATGAAGGAGCTGAAACTTTTGGGAGCGGAAGAAGAATTTGAGGATTTCAAGCATGCTCCCATTGAATTCAATGTTTAAAAAAGAGAAAAAAAACTGATTATTTAATAAAGTATACATGGTAGTAAAAAAGTTGAAAATGACCACACATCAGCTAAAAGAGACGAACATTTTAATAGTTGAATGGTTTTAATAGCTGAAAGTATGCAGAAGTTACGCAGAGCCAAAAAACGTACGGAATAATATTCCAATTAAATATTTCAAAAAATAAAATCGAAGAACAATAGTGGGACTGCTAAATCATTCCCACTAACTATAGTGCTCGTGAGTCCAGATGTGGAAACAGCTGCTGTGTCCTGTCCCTACATTACACTGAATCATTTTTGATGAAGCATTATATTTTCAAACACATCTACACCACATCAACTCATTGTGGGAATTCGCCAAATTATCAAGCCATAAATGTATGTCCAACCCTGTCCCATCGTATTTGGCGAAAAAATAACGTCACTTTATAAAGTATCCGATCTATTCCAAAGAACGGTATTTACGAACGATGCAGAAAAACCGCCAAAAATAAGGATCAGCATGCAAGTTCTGTATCTCAATAGTAAAACACAAGTACTTACTTTTTTTCAGCAGCTTCTTTATTCGCCAATATTGTTCTGGCTCCCGACTTTTGATGTCAGACCACCGCTTCCGCAATTGTTCTTTCGAACGTTTTGTACCAAATTTATCTTCCAGAGCGGTGACAACTGAGGACATTATTTTGTCCTTCCTCATATTGGGTCGTGTGTACGGTCCTTTTTTGCCATCGTAGTCCTCCCTTCTTAATATGGACACCATCTCCACCATCTCTTCAAAAGCCATGTTGGTGGCCTTATATCTCCTCCGGGATGTGGATGTTTGGGGCTCCGGGCTTTCCTCCGCGCTACTTCCACTTAATCGCTCCGCCATCTTTTGCTATCTACTCCCACTGCGCAACGAAGAGTGAAGGGGCGGGGCCAAATCGTACTCACGAACGTCAGGGGCGGGCGACGCAGGCGGAGCATGACACATGCGCAGTGTATATAAAGCTAGTATGATGGCCAACGTATGTCCGTGCGGAAGTAGCGAGCGGCACAAACGAAGGTAAGATTAAAGAGTGTGTGTGTGTGTGTGTGTGTGTGTGTTTGTGTGTGTCCCCGTGTGTGTCCCCTAGATTACAACACAAACTAATCCTGAGATTTGGGACTGACATTTAAGTTTTGATCTTGTGTCTTGTCTTGCAGAAATAATGAATCCCTTTAAAGAGGAAGAGTTTTTGATCCATTTCATTGATCTATATGAGCAGAAGAAAAACCTCTGGGAGGTCAAACACCCCCAATATTATAATCGTGATGTTAGGAAGGCAACACTGGCCACACTTTTAGAGTTTGTGAAGACTCGAGTCCCCCAGGCAGATCTCAAGTTTGTGGACAGGAAAATAGGTATCTTGCGTAATATGTATAAGCGGGAACACAGGAAAATCCAGGAGTCGCTCAGATCCGGGGCAGCAGCTGACCAAGTTTATGTACCCAAGTTGTGGTATTACCACAAACTGCGATTCCTGGATGAGCAGACCGAAGCCAGGCAATCCCTTTCCACCCTTCCCCCCACCCTTCCCCCCACCCTTCCCTCCAGCCTTCCCTCCAGCCTTCCATCCACCTCCACCCCAGCTGAGGAGTCCCAGGATGAACTGGGCCTTTTCACCATAGATGAAGTGGATGCGCCCAGCTTCAGCCAGGTATACTTTTTTTGAAGATTTTGGGATTGTGTAAATGTTATTAATGATGTTAAGGTGTTCATTTTGAAAGTGCTTCATCAAAAATCACTTCTGCACAAAGAGTAATATGTAGACATATCACTAGACAGTAGTGGCCAAATATATACGTAACTTCAGATCTTGTTGATCATCTGAAATAATGGTGTGGTCAAATAGATAGCCTTTACTATTTTGTGTAATTATATTTGAAAGTTAGGAGCTGAAAATTGTGTGTGATTGCATAACAGAAAATTACAACTATGTCCCTTTTTTTTACCCAGGATGACCTCAGCCAGGAGGAGGCCTTGCCCAGTGAGAGAGAGGAGGAGGCCTTGCCCAGTGGGAGAGAGGAGGAGGCTGTGGCTGGGCCAAGTAGAAGCCGCACGGAGTGCCAGGTGCCTCCCCTCCGCATTATACAGAAAAGGCCCAGGAGGATGACTGCAACAGAGCAGGAATCCCTAGAGCTCATACGGGAAGCAAGCCTGATCCTGAGTAAACCTCCCAATGCAGAGGAGGCGTATGGCACCTATATAGCCTGCAGATTACAGGAGTTGGAAAAGGGCCAACGCCTCCTCTGTGAGGGTCTATTTTTCCAGGCTTACCAGAAGGGCTTGAGAGGGGAGCTTACTGCTAACACATATATAGCAGATGAAGGCACTCCTACTCCTCCTCCTCCTCCTGCCCCAAGTACACCACCAGAGGCACAACCTCCGAGGAAGGCTGCAGAGAAGCGTGGAGGGAAGGCTGCAGAGAAGCGTGGAGGGAAGGCTACACGGAAGAGTCGAAAGTGATTGCCTGGTTTCTGTCTGTTCTGACTGTGCTCCCTGTGCTCCCTATAGTCGCAAGATACCTATTTTCTTGTCCTCAAACTTGATGTGTGTCCTGGGGGACGAAAGGCTTCCCAGATTCTAAAAGTGTGTCCAGTGTTGCCTTCCTAATTTTTTTGTTTATAAAATAAATACTTTTTGGTTTACCTTACATTCTTGCCTATGTCTTTTGATTAAAAAACGCCATTTTGTTTGGGAGTCGGCAGGTACAGGTCGAAAAGACTATGGGGTTGATTTGAGAAAAGCAAATAGTCTGTGCACTT
This sequence comes from Lithobates septentrionalis, assembly GCA_037952835.1. NCBI lineage: Eukaryota > Metazoa > Chordata > Amphibia > Anura > Ranidae > Lithobates > Lithobates septentrionalis. Next base: position 465,676 of record JBBDGP010000632.1, read on the forward strand.
TGCAGAGGGCAGTTGCCCTCTGCAAGTGCAATTGCTCCAGAGCATCAGAAATTATTTAAAAGCTTGACTTTGCAAAGAGTACCCAATCCTGTGCAAGTAAAAGAAAAAAAAAACATTTTTGCTTGCACATGATTGGATGATGGAAGTCAGCAGAGCTGCTTCACATTTAATAAAGCTTGGGAGCAACTGCTCTTGCAGAGGGCAAATGCAATTTCCAAAATGCACAGGCTTTTTACCTTTAGGAAATCAACCCCTATGTGTGTTTTTGTCAAATAAAAAGAATTTATTTTGATTTTACATGATTTTAGGAATAAATCAGCAGAGCTTCCCCGAATTTAAGCTCTTCCCCTCAGTTTTTCAGCGACTGCACTTCCAACAAGTGCACTTGGTGTGCAATTTCTCAAGTGAACGTTTCACTTGATATTCTTAAATGATTTAAGCCTTTTGTCAAAAACAAGCTCGGGGGAAGCTCTGCTGATTTTTTCCGAAAATCATGTCAAATACAAATTAATTGTTTTGGTTTGGGCTTCCTTGCATGTGCCCCTCGGATCCACAGCGAACACACTTCAAAATGCTCTTTATGTGGAATTATATGTATAATTACCAATTGGAGTGAAAAATGATTTTGCCTTTGTTAAATACACCCCCCTATGTCTAATGAACAAGGGACAACAACCTCATTAAGGTTCTTTAAAACAACACAAAATATGAATGTTAATTGTGGTAACTTGAAAATACACACCAAAAATGTGGTTAGCATTTAACACACATTGTAAAATAGCTAAAGTGCGGAAATAAAAAAAAAAAAAATAAAATATCTATTTTAAAATTTAAAAGTTATGGAGATCTGGCTGTTACAAAATATTATATTAGTCATGGCAGGAGGATAAATCATGAAGAAAGAAGTTTGTGAGAACTCTGTGTGAATATAAAGCAGAAAAACAACTTCATTCCTCTCGCATTATCAATCCTAAAAAAAGGCTGTATTAAAAGACGACAGAAGAGGAATGTGCTAGCTTCAAGACGAAGGCTAGTTTTACCAGACCGAGCGCTTCCGTCTTGTAATTGCTTCAGAGCATGCGTCAGTTTGAGTTCGTCGGACTAGCACACAGACGATCGGTTTGTCCGCTAGAAAGAAGAGTCCGTCGGATAAATTTTAAGCAAGTTTCAAATCTAATTCCGTCAAACTTTTTAGAAAACAAAGTCCGCTGGAGCCCACACACATCGAATTGTCCGACGAAATCCAGTCCGCCGGGCAAAGTCCGCCGTAAAGTCCGCTCGTGTGTACGCGGCATTAGAAGAAAACCTGTTCGAGTCTGCAAAAGACTTGAGACTGGGGCGGAGGTTCACCTTCCAGCAGGACAACGACCCTAAACATACAGCCAGAGCTACAATGAAATGGTTTAGATCAAAGTATATTCATGTGTTAAGGCCCATACACAAACGATTAGAAGTAAAATTTTGTCTGAACGAACTGACGATTTTCGGATTGTTAATATGGTGCTTTTCGACAGCTGATCCGACAAAAGCTGGATGTGCAGACTATACAATTTTTGTTGTACGTTAACTCAATGTCCGATTTCCGTTTTAATCAGTATGGTTTTCGTCTGAAAAAAATCGTAAGAGCAAGACTACGCTTGCTCAGAAACAAAAGAATACATACAAAGCCATTCAACACTCTGGTATCTGGATGGCCACTAAATCAGCCTCCCCTAATATCTTTGCTTTAGAAACGAATTATAAGGTCCTCTCATGTTGGTACCTTGTGCCAGCTAGAATCGCAAAATTTTGTCCCATCCTATTCTGAATCTTGTTTCTGAGGCTGCTCTGATCCTGGCACTCACTTACATGTGTGGTGGCAATGCCCGATCGCTCTAGAAAGCACTTGAAACCAATCTGCGACCAGATCCTGCAACAACTCTCTTAAACCTAAAACCAGCCGAACTGACTCATTCCCAATTCAAAGTATGTCTACACTTGTCCACGGCGGCCAAGCAGACCATTGCTAGGGCTTGGAAATCTCAGACCTTGGTCGTGGCTGGGGCCAAACATAGAATGAATAGGGCCGTCATATTCACTAAAATGTCAGCTATTGAGAATGACCAGATATGTACATTTGAGAAAGTATGGCAACCGTGGGTGAAGCATTATTTACCTTTTGGATTTTGACAATACCCACCTGTTACCTTGGTAAGTATATTTTTCTTTCCCCATTTAATTTAGTTATTTTTTTATTATTTATTTTATTTGGACCAACAACATCAGCTACCAAAACTGAACCGCACTACCGTCCATGGGAAACCCCCCCCCCCCCCACCTTTCTCTTCCGCCCCAAGGCCCACCCCTCATGTAAGTGAACCAGAATCTGCTATAGAGGAACGTATATCTTCCCCATAACCAGACTCACTTCCTCTCCTCTCCCATCTTTGCTATCCCCCCTCTTCTCTTACCTCTTATACCTTGACCGCCTTTATAGTCATTTTCTTAATTACAATCACAAACAGTGTAACCGTCCTTCTACGTGTCTAAGCCTGTCTTTGGCACTTATTTTTATGAACTATCTCTGCATAAAATTAATCTTGAGCACTGCTCTCCTGTTTAAACATTTGTGTTTAACATTTAATGCACTTGCACAACTGCTTTTTCACATGTCAATTAATGTATGTAAATATGTTGGTTACTCTAACAATCGAGTAATTCTGTCTTTCTCTAAAACAATAAAAATTTCTTGACAAAAAAAAACAAAAAGAAAAAACAAAACTATTCAACACATTACGTCACTTCTGAAGTTGAGTTCTGTCATATGAGAATTTTCATATGGTTAGTAATTTCTTCACTTTCGACATGAGACTAGCATGCAACAAAAAACGTACGAACGGTTGTCTGAAAATCTGATCGTGTGCACGAGGCTTTAGCAAGACTTGAAAATTGCTCTCCATCCAATCTGACAGAGCTTGAGCTATTTTGCAAAGAAGAATGGGCAAAAATGTCACTCTCTTGATGTGCAAAGCTGGTAGAGACATCCCCAAAAAGACTTGCAGCTGTAATTGCAGTGAGGTGGTTCTACAAAGTATTGACTCAGGGGGGCTGAATAGAAATGCACGCCACAATTTTCACATATTTATTTGTAAAAAATGTTCTCTTTATGGTCTCTTTACCCCTAGCTGTAATCAGCTGTGTCCGAAGTAGTGGGCATGCGGGGGGGCACGCGGTCACGGGAGGACATCATATGACGCCCTCTCAGAACTGGCCAACCGTGCTGTAGCTGCCATTTATGCTACCGATGTTGTCACATCTGTGGAAACATGTATGTCGGAAGTAACCACGCCATCTGAGCTTGTGTACAAGTGGATTTCATCCTGGGAAATTACTGTTTTAATGACGATATTTTAATAGATTGATGTAAGTGTTTAATTACCTTTTTTCAAAATAAAGTGTTTTATGGTTTTACACTATGTGGACCCCTTTCTCTTCCTTATTGGTCACATCTTAGAATTATTAGGGGTCTGTCTGATCAGCTATAATACCTTACAACTACTGAGGTTGGGTTCACACTGCAGTACGGAGCTGCTCACAGCAGGGGTCTGGTGCATCCCTGGTCCCCGTTTCAGGTCCGATTTCAGTTTCAATTTTTGGCTGAATTCAGACCTGAAATGGACCAGAAGAGGCACAGGACACCTGTGCAATTCAGAGCCGCTCCAGAGATGTGCGAGACGGCTCCATTGGGAGTCGGTCACAATCTCCTGACATGCAAGTGGATGCAGGGAAACCAGCATCCAATTTGCAATAGTGTGAACCCAGCCTCAGATTCATTTTGAGAGCTGGATCATAGTATAATGCCTGGCTAGACTCTTATAATGTGGAGTCTATAGATCTGGTAAGGATACATCCTATTAATTATCACGGTGGAGGTGCATTTGGTGGATATTCATCTAAATACTCCCTTTCTTTGGACCACCAAGGACTTATTTTTCTATTTGTCCGTTATCATTCGTTTAAATTGTTTGAACACTATACAGTGGGGACGGAAAGTATTCAGACCCCATAAATTTTTCACTCTTTGCTATATTGCAGTCATTTGCTAAAATCATTTAAGTTCATTTTTTTCCTCATTAATGTACACACAGCACCCCATATTCACAGAAAAACACAGAATTGTTGACATTTTTGCAGATTTATTAAAAAAGAAAAACTGAAATATCACATGGTCCTAAGTATTCAGACCCTTTGCTGTGACACTCATATATTTAACTCAGGTGCTGTCCATTTCTTCTGATCATCCTTGAGATGGTTCTACACCTTCATTTGAGTCCAGCTGTGTTTGATTATACTGATTGGACTTGATTAGGAAAGCCACACACCTGTCTATATAAGACCTTACAGCTCACAGTGCATGTCAGAGCAAATGAGAATCATGAGGTCACAGGAACTGCCTGAAGAGCTTAGAGACAGAACTGTGGCAAGGCACAGATCTGGCCATGGTTACAAAAAAATTTCTGCTGCACTTAAGGTTCCTAAGAGCACAGTGGCCTCCATAATCCTTAAATGGAAGACATTTAGGACGACCAGAACCCTTCCTAGAACTGCGGTCCGTCATTTAGTGATGCCTTATATATGATTTTGTAAGAACAAACAACAATGTGCAGCAAAATTGTTGTGATTTGAGATACTTTTATTGATCCTGTATTGCATAATTGAAAACAAAATAAAAACATAGCAATTGACCACTTCAGCTCTCACACCTGTACACCCCTTATAGATGAGGACAATGTTTACATTTCTGCTATAAACCTATGGAAGTAATACATATGGTATATCATTTTTTTTCTTTTACAAAGGATTTTAATATTATTCAGTCCAACACATACAGTCAACAGTTAGATGGTTATTGTATGGTGATCAAGACCTAATCAGGAAGGTATACATGTTCAAGGTTCGGCGCCCATGGCAGTAAAGTTCCAAAAGCTACTAGCCGTGACAACATAGAACTTCCTACTACAGTATATATTGAATTAGAAAAAAAGCATCCAAGCATACAGCCCAAAGAGCAAGGCATAAGAGCTGATTTGTCCGTGAATAAACCTTATAGGTAGAGATGCAATATATATATAACGGTATATAAAACAATTTAAGGACAAACAAGGCTGGTATCCTTGGGAAAAATGAAAAGATGAGTCAGGTTTTTTTTTGTTCAATCAGTGGGCCTGAGCATGGCCTTAACAATTAAGCACTCTAGGTGGCAAAACGCATCTGAGGGACCTCTCCTGCAGAAGGAGAGCACAGCAGAAGTCATCTTTTTTTTTTTTTTTTTTGGAAGTTCTCTTTATTCAATTTTATGTTTATAGTACAACACAGAGCCTCAGGGGCATACCTCAGCTCAACTTATACAATCAGAACTAATAAACCCCCCAAAAAAACATTACAAAACAAACATACAGTAGCTAAGTGCAGATACTCAAAATCTACAATGTCATGCGCCTAGCAATGGTAGAATGAAGCAAGGAACACAGAAAATGCCCTAGGGAGACACGGGTAATATCAGGGCAGGTAAAAAAAAGGAGAAAAAGGAGTATCAAAAATGGCAAAAGTATAAACCTGCAAGTCATATGTAAGGAATACATATATAACATGTGTTGTCGGTGCACCCACCTCTACCTAATCGAATTAGACTGATCCAAAAAATGAGTGGTTCAAGCAGTGGCAGTGGTCCAGCAAAATGTCCCAAACAGCCGCAGTGGCCTTCCATTTAAGAATTATAGATTTTCTAGCATAGAATGAGCGGAAGCCATCTTACATTACCTGGTTTTAGTTTTGGTTACAGTAAGTCGGCATCCTGTGTGCGATTAGCTGCCATTTTTCTGTAGTATATTGTAGCCTGACAAGCTAGTTAGAATGGAAGTCTTCCGACTTCCATGTTGGAGCAGTATCAACCTGGCCTAAAGGGGAAGTCCCAGATATCTGACTATCTCCATCCAGATCCGGTATGTCACCTAGCCATCTATTCCATAGGGCTGATCAGATTTAGAAATCTTAGATACAATCTAACATTAATGTTACTTTGTTTTTATTATGTTTCAATCCTCTGCAGGCCAAAGGGGGTGAGCTTCAATCTGCATATATTGTCAGGTAATGCAACCTTACGAACCCGAGACCGGAAGAACATCTATACAAAATTTCCTTTTCTTTTTCTTTATTCATGTTATATGGAATCCTCTGCATACTGCAAGTTTATTCTGTATAATTCTGTAAACAATTGTTTATATATACAGTTGTGCTCATAAGTTTACATACCCTGGCAGAATTTATGATTTCTTGGCCATTTTTCAGAGAATATGAATGATAACACAAAAAAATGTCTTTCACTCATGGTTAGTGTTTGGCTGAACCCATTTATTATCAATAAACTGTGTTTACTCTTTTTAAATCATAATGACAACACAAACTACCCAAATGACTCTGATCAAAAGTTTACATACCCCAGTTCTTAATACCGTGTATTGCCCCCTTTAACATCAATGAAGTCTTTTGTAGTATTTGTGGATGAGGGCTCTTTATCTTCTCAGATGCTAAAACTGCCCATTCCTCTTGGCAAAAAGCCTCCAGTTCCTGTAAATTCTTGGGCTGTCTTGCATGAACTGCCCGTTTGAGATTTCCCAGAGTGGCTCAATGATATTGAGGTCAGGAGACTGAGATGACCACTCCAGAACCTTCACTTTATTCTGCTGTAGCCAGTGACAGGTCAACTTGGCCTTGTGTTTTGGATCACTGTCACGTTGAATGTCCATGCACGTCCCATGTACAGCTTCCTAGCTGATGAATACAAATGTTCCTCCGTTTTTTTTTTTGATAACATACTGCATTAATCTTGCCATCAATTTTGACCAAATTCCCTGTGCCTTTGTAGCTTACACATCCCCAAAACATCAGCAATCCACCTCCGTGTTTCACAGTAGGAATGGTGTACCTTTCATCATAGGTCTTGTTGACTCCTCTCCAAATGTAGTATTTATGGTTGTGGCCAAAAAGCTCAATTTTGGTCTCATCGCTCCAATTGACTTTGTGCCAGAAGGTTTGAGCCTTGTCTCTGTGCTGTTTGGCATATTGTAAGCGGAATACTTTGTGGCATTTGCGTAATAATGGCTTTCTTCTGGTGACTCGACCATGCCGCCCATCTTTCTTCAAGTGCCTCCTTATTGTGCATCTTGAAACAGACACACTACATGTTTTCAAAATCCTGTATTTTACCTGAAGTTATTTGTGGGTTTCTCTTTGCATCCCGAAAATTTTTCCTGGCAGTTGTGTCTGAAGCTTTAGTAGGTCCACCTGACCGTGGTTTGGTTTCAACAGAACCCCTCATTTTCTACTTCTTGATTAGAGTTTGAACACTACTGATTGGCATTCTCAATTCCTTGGATATCTTTTTATATCCCTTTCCTGTTTTATACAGTTCCACTACCTTTTCCTGCAGATCCTTTGACAATTCTTTTGCTTTCCCCATGACTCAGAATCCAGAAACGTCAGTGCAGCACTGGATGAAAGATGCAAGGGTCTGTCAGGAGTCCAGAAACTCATTGACCTTTAATACACACACACACTAATTATAAGCAAACAGATCACAGGTGATAATGGTTACCTTTAATAGCCATTCAAACCCCTTTGTGTCAACTTGTACATATTTTATCAGGCCAAAATCACCAGGGTATGTAAACTTTTGATCAGGTCATTTGGGTAGTTTGTTATGTCAGTATGATTTAAAAAGAGTAAACACAGTTGATTGATAATAAATGGCTTCAGCCAAATGCTAACTATGAGTGAAAGAAAAGTTTTGTGTTCTCATCCATACTCTGAAAAATGGCCAAGAAATCATAAATTCTGCCAAGGTATGTAAACTTATGAGCACAACTGTGTGTGTGTGTGTGTGTGTGTGTATATATATATATATATATATATATATATATTGTAGCAGAGCGTCCCAGAGAGAGCCGGGAAAAGTCCTGTTTGGGGTTTATACGTCTCCCAGGCTCCTCTCATACACATTCAGGGATCTCTGATCCATGGTCCAGTTCGGATCTTGGTCCTCTCCCCCAGGCCAATTAAAACTCATCTGGGACAGCCAGCCAGTGCTCTTGGCCTGGGAACCTCAGACAACGTCTGTCTAGGAGAGCAAAAGGTTGGTAAAAGTTATTAAGCTGTTTATGTGGAAGCTGACAAGCTGTAGGCTTGCTCGGCCTGGTAGTTAGGACCTGTAAATATTGTATAGTTAGTGCCGAGACACGGCTAGGTTTTTGTTCCTATTTGTTTTTCTGGAACCCTGTACAGCACCTGTATATAGACTTGTACATATCACAAATAAACACTGCACTGTTTGTCACTACCTCACTGGATTGGTATCTGTGCCTGAAAGACTGCTCATCCCAGGGTGACTTGTACCTGCTACCTGTCCCCCAGGTTACATATGGTGGAGGCTGCGACCAGCAGTAGTAAGTTACTACTTAAAGGGTCAGTACCTAAAGTGACTAAACATTGAGGAAATCCTCAAACAAATGGTGTTATCCAATGCTGCAGCAAACTAACACTATTTTACAGGAGCAATCACAGAGGCTGTTTAAACAGCTAGCCACTGAAGCGAACCTTGACTAAGGTTGTGCTGACGCTAGCACAGTGGTCACCTGCTAAAATTGATGATGTTGGAAACAAGCCCTTAGTCATACATGTGGGTCAATTTCTTTCCAAGATGACTGCAAATGATGATCTAGAGCAGGGGTCTTCAAACTATGGCCCTCCAGTTGTTCAGGAACTACAATTCTCATCATGCCTAGTCATGTCTGTGAATGTCAGAGTTTTACAATGCCTCGTGGGATGTGTAGTTCTGCAACAGCTGGAGGGCCGTAGTTTGAGGATCCCTGATCTAGAGGCCTTTCTGCTAACGTTTGAACGCACTGCTGAGAGGGAAGGTTGGCCTAAAACCCAGTGGGCAGGACTGGTCACCCCCTTGCTTTCTGGAGATTTACAGAAGGCCTACTTTGATCTGGAGTCGGCAGAAGCAGAAGACTATGAAAGGGTCAAGCAGGAAATCTTGGCATGACTCGGTCACCTTGGCAGTTCGAGCACAGCAGGTCCACAGCTGGTTCTTCCAAGACGAGAGGCCCCCAAGATCACAGATGTTCGACCTAATCCACCTGGTGCGGAAATGGCTACAGCCGGAGTCCCTGTCTGGGTCAAATAGTGGAGCATGTGGTCATGGACCGATTCCTGAGGTCACTACCAGTTCCCCTGCAGAAGCGGGTGAGTCAAGGAGACCCCAAGTCGGCAAACAACCTGCTGGAGCTTGTGGAGAGATACTTTGCTGCAGAGAGCCTGGTCACCACCCCTACAGCCGAACAGACTTTCCACCCAAAGCCATGGTCTCCCCAGGCAACCAGTTACCCATCACCTGATTTGCTGAAACGACAGGAGCTGTGATTGGACGCCTATCAGGCGTCCAATCATAGGAGAGGACGTGAGAAGACATCGAGGACATGGAGGAAACCGGTCACCACCGTCACCCACTGCCCCACCGAGACAGGGTAAGTGCCGGGCAGATGGTGGGCGGGTGGGCACAGTGGCAGCATTTGATGGGCACAGTGGCTGCGTTTGATGGGCACAGTGGCTGCGTTTGGGCACAGTGGCGGCATTTGATGGGCACAGTGGCAACATTTGATGGGCACAGTGTTGGCGTTTGATGGCACAGTGGCTGCGTTTGATGGTACAGTGAGGCTGCAATTGATGTTTTGGTTTTTTTTCAGTTTGTTTGCGCCCCCCAAAAAATTTGGAGCACCAGCCGCCACTGGTACATGGGGATATCCAGAAGTATCCAACAGCCACTGTTAACTGTAAAACTGACTTAGGTACAGTGACCCATCCGGTCGGACTTGTGCCCCACTTGGTGCATGAAGCCATCATTGGTAGGGACTTCCCTAAGATTTGGGAACTCTGGAATCGTCCCGACTCAGTCACAGTAACTGACTCGGTAGCAGAGCCAGAACTCCTGGTCAGCACTGACAATGTGGGTTCAGGAGACTTCTCTCAGGGTTACCCTGGTCTTTCTTTCTCAATTATGGCAGGAGAACTGGAGGAACCTGAGGAAGTCCCCACAACCAGTGAAGGTGGACAGCCGTCTGCTGACTCTGAGGCTACATTAGAGTTTGCTGACCTTAATGTGCAAGGAAAACTTTGGTACCAAGGAGAGAAAAGACCCTACCCTTGCCAGGGCCTGGAAAAATGTAGTAGTGATTAATGATGTACCTGTTGAACCAGGAGACAGGCCCCGTTTTTCCATACTTCAGCAGCAATGAGGGTTTACTGTATCGTGTATGTAAAAAGAATGATGAAATTGTTGAACAGTTGGTGGTCCCTAAGCCATACAGATGGGTGGTGTTAGAACTTGCTTATGGGCACTTGCTAGGACAGTGGTTCTCAACTCCGGTCCTCAGGACCCACCAACAGGCCAGGTTTGCAAGATAACTGAAATACATCACAGGTGATATAATTTGCTGCTCAGTAATTGCAGTATTCTAGTCTGCATCTCCCCAAGGTAATACTTAAAATCTGGCCTGTTGGTGGGTCCTGAGGACTGGAGTTGAGAACCACCGTGCTAGGAGGTCATTTAGGGGCTGAGAAAACCACGGAAAGGGCAGGTTTTATTGGCCCGGGATACAGAAAGATATTGAGAATTATTGTCAATCCTGTCCTGTGTGTAAAATATCAGCCCCACTTCTGAAGTCCTTTAGTGCCCTTGCCCATTATTGAAGTACCCTTTGAGAGGATCGCCATGGACCTTGTGGGCCCACTCCCCAAGTCTGCCTGGGGTCATCAGCATATTCTTGTAATCATGGATTACACTACCCGTTACCCCCAGGCAGTTCCCTTACGCACAGCATCTGCTAAGAACATTACCAAAGAGCTGTTCATGGTGTTCAGTCATGTTGGGATCCCTAAGGAAGTCCTCACAGACCAGGGCACCCCATTTATGTCACGAGTAACTAGGGAGTTGTGCAAGTTATTTAAGGTGACACAGTTGCGAACCTCTGTGTACCACCCTCAAACTGATGGCTTGGTGGAACTCTTCAATAAAACATTAAAAAGTATGTTAAAAATGGTTGTTGACAAGCATGGGAAAAACTAGGACTTCCTGATTCCATACTTGATGTTTGCCATCAGGGAGGTACCCCAGTCCTCTACGGGGTACACTCAATTTGAGTTGCTTTATGGGAGACACCCTCTGGGACTCTTAGACATAGCTAAGGAAACCTGAGAGGGGGAGCAGACGCCCCACAAAAGTGTAAAGTAAAGAGTCATATGACACCGGGTAGGGAATATGGCTAATTGGGCCCAATTTGGACATTTTTACTTAAGGGGTGTACTCACTTTTGTTGCCAGCGGTTTAGATATTAATGGCTGTGTGTTGAGTTATTTTGAGGGGACAGCAAATTTACACTGTTATACAAGCTGTACACTCACTACTTTACATTGTAGTAAAGTGTAATTTCTTCAGTATTGTCACATAAAAAGATATAATAAAATATTTACAAAAATGTGAGGGGGTGTACTCACTTTAGTGAGCTACTGTGTGTATGTATGTGTATGTGTATATATATATATATATATATATATATATATATATATATATATATATATATATATATATATATATATATATATATATATAATATATATATTTATTTATTTATTTATTTTTTTTTGAGATTTGCTATTGTCTCTACTACATATCACTGAACTGAAGTGTTATGTGTAGGACTGAGTGGTTGACCCTGTCTCATTTCGCTCAAAATAAATAATGTATAAAAAGCTCATTTACAAGTAGAAGAAATGTTTTGTTCTTTTTAATAAAATGTATTCTTATTTAACATAACCTCCTTCGTGTCGCTTTAGCTATTATTTTTCTACTAATATTTCATTTTCTATTTTTTTTAAAACAATTATATTTTCATATTTTTTCATTTTTTATTAATTTTGTTTGTTAAAGTTTAAGAGTCGCATTTAAAAATATGCAAAATGACTGAAAAAAATGCCTTTATTTCATTAACAAACATCTTTGCAGCGATTTTGTGCTAGATCCATAATTTTAGCTTCATTATAAACAGGATGAATTCTAGAATAAAAATTGTACTATTTATCTACAGTAAAAAAAAAAAAAACATTTAACTAAAAAAAGTGCATTTTTTTATGTTTATTTTACATTTGAGTAGAACATAAATTGTTTTTTGCTAACCAATAACACCAAATGAAAGCCTTGCTTGTCCTGAACAACCATCATATGTATTACTTTGTTAGTTTAGGTAATGACAAAGTTATTGGTGAATAAACAGAGCGATAGCAGAAATCTAAAAACTGCTCTGATCCATAAGGGTTTACAGGTGTGAAAGCTGAACTGACTAAAGCTTTCCATCTTCTGGACATAAATATTTGTGTGTTCAGGACCATTTCAGATACGAACAGGAGTACCATCAGGTTGGCATCTTTTATTACATTGGATGTGAATGATCACATAGAGATTGCATGACAGAAGGGAGTCAGTCTAAAACAGGAATAATGTCTCTTTTAGAGCTCCTTTCTGGGGGCTCACCACAAACTGTTACTGCAGGTGAACACTAAGATCAAGACTTGCTAATTTATGAAAAATTGTGAGAGGTTTTCAAAATTCTGAAATCTTCAGAGATCCACACACTTACAGAAAATATCATTTAGGATTAACACACTTATGGCATGGTCTTGGACAATACAAAAATAAAGTTTTTCTTGACAGAATAACCTCTGAACCAAGCCGTCATAGTCACTAGATTTCTGGATTGAGTTCCTATCTGCGCATCATAATGTCTCTCAATTTAAAACTTATGACGCAGCCAATGATCATTGCAGGGATGAAGGCATAAAGCATCAGAAAGTCAAATGTGATCCTGGTTGTGGATCCTGGGTAAGTACCTTCAATGAAGTCATTCCCTTTAGTAAACGGACATTGTGATGTAGGTCCCGTTAAATTGCTTGAACCACCTGTGAATAAAATAATAATAATGATCTTCACGTATTTGAAGGACTGTTCTATGAAACTTGTAGATGGTGATGAGTATTTATTTCATTGTGTTTTAAAAATGTCTAAAACTAACATTCCTGTTTTGGCTCAATGAAGGTTGGTTGAATTATCCATTGGCTTCTTTTTCCTCTTGGGGTCTTCAACATTGAGAGACCTCCTCCAGCATAGTTTTACCTATTTCTCCACAGACGTATCAATGGGTACTACAGATTCTGTAGTTATTAGGTTGCCTTGCTTTGGAGAGACTGCTGTAACTCTCTAATAGCTTTATTGGTAGGGTAGAGCTTGAAATTCTCTCTGACATGGATTTATCAAGCACCATAACATGGATTTTGTGGATGATTATACAGAATACCACCCAACCAAGAGGAAAATATTTGTTTTAGATTGATGCAGTCTTTACAGATTTACTCCAGTCTAATTTAGAAGATGGAACTGGAGCTGAATGGACCTAATTTTTATCTTGGCATTTATCTTTTAACATTTCTCCTGTTTGCTCATCAAATCTCTTTTAGTTCTCAATCTTGACAGATTTTTATTTCTCTTTAATATGTAAGGTAACCTGCGAAATGTTCCCCTGAAGAAGTCACGTGATCGGTGATGACACGCGTAGGGACGGAATAGGCTGTTTCACATTGCTAGACACAGAACGAGTTCGCTGCTCGTAGGAGAGAGGTTTGCTCTGCATTGTTTTTATGTGAGTACATCTACTTAAAGATTTTTAATAAAGCATTACCTGGTTAAGACATACTTCACTATCAAGTACCTTTGTCCTGCATATTCCTGTACATACATACCTGAGATGTGGAGGCTGAGCTAGGATCCGCGCTGGTCCAGGACCCCTGATAGGACCATAGCCACTTGTAATCAGCTGCCATTAGGATAACCCAACACCGGCAAGCGTGGATATAGGGACGCGATGGAGGCTCAGGACCTGGCGTTTTAGCTACAATTCATGCGGTTGACCTAGCACTGCTAGGTAAGGGGCCACTGCTTACATTAGTGTTTTATGCACGAAGAGGACACTGAGTGAATTGCATCCCAGACACCCCACTGTTGTTTTGTTGAATACACCAGAACTTGCTTTTGCACCTTCAATTACTTTTACACTGGCACTTTAAGTTTGCTGCACTTACTGGCATGTCATTGGTCATTTGTTTCGCAGGCCAGCACAATATATTTTACATCACTATTATTGGGACATTTATTTATATTATTTATCATCCATATTGCGTTGGATTGATGTGTTTTATTTGCGATATCTAGATCACCTTTAAGCACTGGCACTTTGTATGTTTTGCACCATTTATAAGGATATGTTTTTGATGGTTATTTCTGATTTATTCTATGTATTTTTATTTAGAATTATTCACATGAAGTAGTGTTTATGTCCCTTTGTGCACTTACACATGATTATCTAGATTTATATGTTTTTAGTGTCAACACTTATTTATGCGATTTTACATGCGACTATTTTTTGTCATTTAGTGTTTATACCAACTGAAAAGGATTTTTTATGCACTTTTTTTTTTTTTCACATACACAGGATGCTGATTATTAAGACTTGAATGTTTTTAGTGTCAACACTTATTTATGCGATTTATGCGATTTATTATGCGATTTTATGTCATTTTATTAATTGACCACAGACAGAGATTTACAGCTTTCTTCTGGTTAGCGCAGCACCTCCCCCCCTATAACCTGCGAAATGGATACACTCGGCCAAGTCCCCCTTCCTTCACCCTTTTCTCTATACTACATTTTCTTTACCTCGACTTTCTAACCTTTTACTCTATTCTAGCTCCTTTTCCACGTATTCCTCCATTTTCTGCTACTGTTTCCCTAACTTTGGGATTTTCATCAAATAAACTGGCGTTAATTTCTTTTTGCTTCCCTATACCTTTTCCTGTCCCTCCTATCCCCCCATGATGGCACTAAAAATCTCACCATGACAAATGTTGCTACCCTCCACTTTTAATGGCTATTTTTAAAAGTGGTCCCGTAGGTAGCATTCTATTTGACTTCTTTTTGTATATGTATATCGCTTTATACCCAAGGTGCCTTACATACATGCTAACTTTCACCCTATATAAAATTCAATTGAATGTACGTCTACTGTCTAAACATTTTGGAAAATTTAATAAAATTTTGGTAAAACAAATCTCTATAGTTCTTGGTATCCTTATATTTTCGCATCAAGAGGCCAACAAAGGAGAGTACAGGAGGATAAATGCATTTACCATGTACCATTACATGAATATTTAACTAGCAAGTGCAGTGCCAGATCTAATGCCCGAAAATGGAAACCCATTGGTGTATGAAGGCAGTCTTCTCTGACACACATGGCAGGTTGTGCCAACCACCTGTCCCACACCTTATTATATTTGATAGGGCATCCTCTATGTATGTATGTGCTGTAAATGAGCCTTTTGTAGGGAGGGGTAATATTCACCCAGGACTGGAATGTTGGAGGGGTTGCCTGCATACAGTTTCATGCTATCAATTTACAGGCTGTAAAAAGCGTTTCATTTAAAAATATAGTCAGAAACTTGTCTGCATTAGGGTCTGGGAAAAGATCTTGTAGACATGGTTTTGGGTCTAGAGATAAAGGGGAACCCATGTGATCATGTATGAATTGTACAGTTTTTGAGTTTAGAAGGTTTCTCAACATGTGGCCAGCTCAAGAAGTTTTATCAAATAAAGCCATAGGCCTAGACTGTTGTATTACCGCCACATATATGTTCAGTTGAACCTTATAGAAAAATACCCTTTTTCCAGGAATAAAATATTACACTTCACTACACTGTCACTTCGATTAGTTGTTATTCCTGTTCTTGAGCCAGTATGTTAATGTAATTTATAAAAAACATAATTTTAATAGAAGTTATCATAACTTACCACAAGTAAAATTAAGGTCATAGAACTCGTTGACTATCAATAATTCACAGCAATATCTCTGATATGTAACGTAGCTTAATAGTTGAAAAACCCGAGGCATTTCTTGTAAGCTCCTAAACAAAAAAATCCATTGTTTTTACAGTGGCAAAAGAAAATAAAGGTTAATTTGCTTAAAGCAGGTGTATAGGCAAAATCTAATGATTATCTCTGAATGTTTAGGAGATGC
Organism: Lithobates septentrionalis; assembly: GCA_037952835.1. Lineage (NCBI taxonomy): Eukaryota > Metazoa > Chordata > Amphibia > Anura > Ranidae > Lithobates > Lithobates septentrionalis. Next base: position 481,890 of record JBBDGP010000632.1, read on the forward strand.
AAATAGGGCAGATGGTTGGTGTACCATAAGTGCTGACATTGTCCTAAGTTAAAGTATAAGCTTTTCTAGTTATTAATATATTTGAGGAAGAGTTTACAGACAGTATCTGTCAGGTTTTTTTTTTTTTTCTGTCTGTGACCTCAATTGGGGAGTTTTTGAGTTTTTTTCTTCTATTCCTTTTTCTGTGATGCCCTTAGAAGAAAAGGGGGAGCATTCACACATCAACAAAAAGTCAGAGACAGCAATAAAAACACTTGCTCGCTCTATGATGTTCTGTCTGTCTCCCTGCTGGAAGTGTGAGGAAATCTTCTCATTATGCACACAAATATTCCATGTAAAAGTGTGTACCGCTTTAACATGGATTTATCCACCCAACCAGATTAGCATAGCTAAGACCAAAGCACAGGACGATTACTGTGGTAGAGCTTTCTTCCTGGTCTGCATCTTTGAAGAACTTAGAGCCACCCCTATTACAGTGTAAACTTTGTGTCCCACTCCCATGGCAGCTCCCAGCTCATTGAATAATTCTGGACCAGGGACTGAAAAAAATGACTCGTACACTGATGACTAAGCTGACACTGTGCCTCTCTCTCTGTGACACACTCTTGTGATTACAATGAGTGGCTGTCACGATGACCACATGATCGGAAACCACACTGATTGGTTCCTGATTGTTACTGTAGAAAAGCAGCTTTCAATGACAGCATGGTCCTAGAAATAGAAGCATGCACAGCTGCATGCTCCTAGTTCTGAAAAATAATGTATGTTAACATGCTTGGGGCACAAGTATCAATGCCTAATTACATTAATACACAGACTACAGGCAACTGAGTTTTAAAGGGAACCTCTGAAGAAAATATGAGCACTCCCAATGCTGACTTCTTTTTAAGGTGTAATTTCTGGGATTGTTATCCTGCTCCTGGCCTTATTACCTAGTGAGGCACTAACCTAGATCAAGGGTCTCAAAACTTTCTAAACAAAGGGCCAGTTTACTGTTCTTCAGACTTTAGGAGGGCCGGACTGTGGCCAGTGGGAGTAGAAAAGGTTCCAACGTCAGTGGGAAAAAATAATGCCCCATTGTTTGATTCAGTGGAAGTAATTGCACCCCATTATTTTATTTTTATTTTTTTTAATCAAAAACGTTTTTATTAAACAAATGTAAGCAACTTCTCATGTACATACATTGCAATTGCAAAAGTTTACATTTAAATACCATTGTTGTCAAATTTCCATCAAAAGTATTATACACACTAACCAAGGTCTCATAACATCACATCTTGTTCATAAAATGAATACAACCGTTGCATTGTGTCACATACGTGGCATATTTATCCTGTAGGACATTGTAGAAACCTCAACATCACTAATTCCCTGGGGCACAATCCTGGTGTATCCATCCATAGTAACCAAATTTACCCGGGCTCCCCCTGTGTTGATAGATATATTTTTCCATAACAAGGGTGTTCCCCATGTGTGCTATCCATGAGGTGACAGTGGGCAGTGGGGTCGATTTCCAACCCATCAGAATAAGCTTTTGGGCCTAAAACATCGCGCCCTGGAGAATGTGGTCCTCACCATCTCCTCCGGGACCACCTATTCTAGAACTCCCAGTATACAGTGAATGGGGCTTAGAGGTACAGCAGTTTGGAACACCCGATTGAGTGTCCCAAGTACCCAACTCCAGTAACGGTGCAGCTTTGGGCATCGCCAGAGGAGATGGATAAGGTCCCCACTGTGCTGTCTACACCTGCCACACAACACCTTGTTCCATATCTTTTGAATTAGGGAAAGAGTAGGCGTCTGTTGGATTTGTGGAACACCTGCGCCTCCAGGCCCATCGGAACAGATTCCGCTCCAGTGCCCAGCAGCATCAACTGTGCCGACGAGGCCACTGGATCATGCACCATGGAGCCAGTCAGATGCTGCAGCTGGGCTGCCAGATAGTACAGCCAAGGGTTGGGAAGTGCCAGCCCTCCGCTGTCCTTTGGGTATTGTAGCTGCTCCAACTTAATCCTGGGGGGACCCGTACCCCACAGTAAGCATCTTAAAAGGGTAATAACCACTCTAAATACTTTTAGATGGATCACTACAGGAGAGTTGTGCAGAAAGTATAGCAGCTGTGGCATTAAGATCATTTTTGTCATGTTTGCCTTGCCCGCCAATAAAAGTTTAAGGGTATGCCAAGTGTTAATTTTGTCCCGGAAACGTGATAATAGAGGATATACATTCATTGGGCAGTAATCTGCAATCCCAGGCAATATTTGTATCCCTAAGTACTTAAATGAGGTTACTATTGGGATAGGGGAGGTCCCTGGTGGGTCCACCTCCCGATCTTCATCCAGCAGCATTAAAGCTGATTTAGACCAGTTTATGGTCAGACCAGAGTAATGTCCAAGACTGGTAATTATGTCCGTCACAGCATTTAAAGAGGCATTGGTGTCCCCCAGAAAAAGCATCATGTCTTCTGCATACATGATCTCTTTGTGTAAATCACTGTACATGAATCCATTAATTTGGCCCTGACCAGGACCGCCAGGGGCTCGATAGTGATAGCAAAGAGCAGGGGAGACAGTGGACACCCCTGCCTCATTCCCCTGTCCAGAGCAAACGCATGAGACATTCGATCAGCCATTCTTATAGTCGCCTGTGGGGAAGCATATAACAGTTTGACCCATGCGATGAATCGTTCACCAAAACCAAATCTGGACAGCACTGCCCATAATTACCGCCATCCGACACTGTTGAATGCCTTGATGGCATCAAGGGATAATAGAGCCCTATTACCCATGTTATCAGCCTGTAGCTGCATATTGAGAAAGAGTCTGCTAAGATTGGTGGCTGTGGATTTTTGAGGCATAAATCCTGCCTGGTCAGGGTGGATAATGGATATGATCCCGTTGACCCGAAGCACTAAGACCTTAGCCAGGATCTTAACATCACTTTGGAGGAGAGAGATGGGTCTGTAGGAGCCGGGGTCAACTGGATTTTTCCCTGGTTTGAGTAATAGTATGACATTTGCCCTGGCCATTGAAGATGGAAGGCCTCGGCAATAACTGCTCACCGTATTGAGTATAGACCTCCATTGGGAGGCAATCTTCCCCGGGGGCCTTGCATGTGGGAAAGGAACAGGTAGCCACCTGGAGTTCCTCCAACGTTAGGGTGCGCTTCTAGCTGTTGCATTGCCATATTGGACAAGGAGGGCAGATTTATAGCTGAGAGGCAGATGTCAAGATCTGCATCTGAGTAAGTGTCTGTATCGAAGGATGCCAGCTCAGATATTATCTGTGCTGGGCTGTTGACCACCTGACCACTAGATGAGCGAATAGCCCCAATAGCCGGGGATTGCTGTTGAGATCTAGCAATCTTGGCCAGCAGGCGTCCCTTCTTTTCCCCTTCCTCATAGAATGCAAGTTTGGTAAAAAACTTCTTACGGTCTGCAGCAGAGGATCTTAGTTGGTCCAGGGAATCCTAAGCCGACATCCATGCCTCCCTTGCAGAGTCTGATGGATCGGTGACATAAGACAATTCCAGCTGCCGTACCTGATCCTCTACTTGTTTAATCAGAGCGGAGGAGTTCCGCTTGACAATTGCAATTGGGACCGGAAGAACTCATCAATTCAGGCGGCTGTATGGTCCTGTGAGGGGAACAGTTTAAGCCAAAATACATTGAGCTTCCACGGGGCCCTAGGCAAAGAGGTGGGAGGCTGGGTGATCAACCATAGAGCTAGGGGGAATGATCTGACACTCCTCTCGGGAAGTATTCCACTTTGGAGGTATAGTTAAACATGTTTGGGGTGCCCGCACACAGATCAATGCGGAACAGGGAGCCATGGGTTTTGGAAAAACATGAAAATTTCTTTATGTTGGCATTGCAGATGCACCATGTTAGTCCATCCCACTTCAGAAAGCAGGCGGCTGAGAGCGGTACCCCGCCTGTTCGGGGGGTGAGTGGGTGGGGTGTCTATCTAGTCTTGAGTCTAGGTAGCAGTTAAAGTTCCCCATAATCAGCACCGGAATATCAGGCTTATTTGCCAGGTATGACAACAGCAGCTGCAGTACTTCCCTTGAGAACGGTGGTGGGATATAAACAAAAGCTATGAGCAGGGTTACAGTGAATAATTTACAATACAATTTTCTCGTGCCAACCGGGCACCAAAACGAAGGCCATGAAGCCCATGACCACAAATATTATACAAGCGCTAAACACGTCAGCATCTCACATGTGGGCCTGTATGGGTGGCATATTCAGGAAAAGTAAAAAGTGCATAATCACTCGCTGGGGGTGAGCAACAGGTACAGTTCCTCTGAAAAAAAGGGTAAGGGGGGGGGGGTTAAACTGTAAAGGTAATTATCATTGCCATTTTTTGTAATTTCATTCAGGATGTCACCCCACGCCCTCCTCTCGGCCTCGGCGGCAATGATCTTGTTCATTCTGATCCAACTAGGCAGCTGCATCTTGTGCGTTTTTGAAGAACTGGTTCTGACCCCCCCAGCAGTCACTCTCAGCTTAGCTGGGAATAGCATGGCGTAAGGTAATTGTAGCCTTTGTAGCTGTTTTTTGACCTCAGCGAATTTTGATCGCCTGCGTTGCACCTTGCGGAGAAATCCGGGAGAACAATATTTTTGTGCCATTAAAGTGTATAGCCCCCTTTTCTCTGGCCAAGCGAAGAACAACCCCCCAGTCCTTGTAGTTCAGGAGGTGGGCAAGAATTGATCTGGGTGGGTTGCCAGATGGAAGAGGCCGCGGGGGCACCCACCGTGTACATGGGCGAAAATGCCTCTTTGCCAGACACCTCTTGTAGCCACCCTTCGAAAAATGCTGTGGGGTCCCTGCCCTCCACCTTCTCTGGGAGCCCCACTATATGGATGTTATTGCATCTCAGGTGGTTCTCGATGTCATCTGTTTTGTTAAGAGCCTGGAAGGCATGCTGAGTAGCCATCCCTGGTGAAAGGGGGCATCTGATCCTCCATATCACTCACACAGCCCTCTACAGCAGTGGTTCTCTCCCTAATTTTCTGAAGGTCTTGACGGAGGAGTGACCCTGTCTCCCTCAGCCCCCCAAACTTCTCTTTCAAATCATCCACTGAGGCAGTGCATTTGTGTACAGCATGCAGGATCTCACTGAGCGTGGGTTGAGAAGTTTCCTCTGCAGGCAGATTAAACAAATCAGGTATAGGTTCAGGCACAGACTCGATAGGCACTGTGTCATCTAGCATGTCTGTCTCTTCCCTGTCTGCAAAGTTAGGAGAGTGCTTGTCACGCTGTGCTGTAGCCAGGGGGGAGCAGAGGTACCAGCCAGTTTCTGGGCATAGTATATCATGTCTCTAGGCTGCTCTTTGAGCTTCGGGGGTTTGGTAGACTTACCCTCCTGTTCAGTCTTCTTGTCATTGCCTCATGGTGTTTTCGGAGGCTGTGACTGCCAGGCGCCATCTTGTATGCCCTGGGTCGCCGCGGCATCCCCTCGGTTTCCTCGGGTCAGCATCAGCTCGGATCGTCTGTCCAGGGGGTCCAGGTGGAGCAGAGAAGCAGTGGGCAGCTTTGTGTCCAAACTTTGGATGAAATCAGCGGCGAGGAGAGGATATTAGGAAGGATCACCAGCGGAAACTCCGTGCAGCACGTCTGCTCACATGCCTCGTCAGGCCACGCCCCGCACACCATTATTGATGTCATTGGGAGAAATTGTTCCTCATCATTGACTGTCAGGGTTGAGCTCAGCCCTTCCTTCTCTGAGCTGGCCGCTCAGCTGTCGGCTAATTGCCAGCTCCTATCTCTCCACAGTTACTCAGCTGTTGATGATATCCTGCTTGTCAGTCCTGCCTACTTAAGCCGTCCAGCCCAGAGGATCTCTGCCTTTGCCTTAGTCAACATCACAGAGACGCTCTCCTTCATTCCTGTTAAAAGACTTGCCTGGCTGAAATCCCTTCTGGCTCCAGATCCTGCTTGCTGTTTTACTATGCTCATCTCCGGCTCCCTGGCGTTTGGCTTGTCTGACTATATGTTCCGGTTCCTGAACTCTGGCTATGTTTTGACTATGTGTGTTCTATTTACTTTTATTATTAAACAAGTGTGATTTAACTGTACTTCTGTCTCGGTCTGATTTCATGGTTTCTGACATTGATGTCATTGGGCCCCATTGTTGGTGTCATTGGGAGGAATTATGCCCCATCGTTGGTATCAATGGAAGGAATTAAACCCCATTGTTGGTATCAGTGGATTAAATAGTGCCCCAAGGGCTGGTAAAAGCAGGCAAAGGGCCGCATCTGGCCCCCGGGCCACAGTTTAGAGACCATTGATCTAGATCCTGTGTGCAGGCAAGAGTATTGACCAAAAAAGGCCATGAAATTCATGAGATGTAATAGCAAGCAGAATTTATACCGTGAAAACCACACCAATCTACAGCAAGGATCTCACCTTAGTAGTCCTGACCCCACAAGAATCCCAGCTATGTTGAGCAAAGCCACTCCAGCATTGACGATGTTGGGATTATTCACCAAACCAAGGACTGCGAGGGTCAGTAGTTCCCCCATGAGGTGTGGAGGCAGGGTGATTGCAATGAAACATCCAAACCTTGTCAGTTCTGGGTTTAGTCCCACAACCCTGTAATAAAAATAGGCACATTTAAGTGAGCTCTGCATGTGAATGATCTTGCTAATTTATACATGTAATTGTGAATCATAAACATACCAATATAAAAAAGCTGCAAATATCACAACGCCAAGAATGCTGAATGGCACAATATGGAGGATGTAAGCTATAAGCATTTGCCACTTCTGGTATAAACCATCCTTGCTTTCCTGGTCACCGATGGCACGTAGGGCTGGGACTAAAGCAAAAAAGAGAGGATAATCATTGCTATCTAGCTACAGACCAATTGAAGTCTCACGCCATTTAATATTGTTATAGTCCTGTACTCTTATATTTTATTAATTGGGAACTGAGCTTTTATTAGAAATTCCCTAAAAGAGAAGTGTGGGAATGTAAAAACACAAACATACATACTCACCTAGGTGGCTGCAGCTTCTAACCAAAGCCAAAGCCAGCTCTACACCAAGAACTGAGAGCAATCAAAGATCTTGATCGCTCAGTTCACGGGTCCACCCTGAGCACAGAGTAGTGACTATCAGGTGGAGCACTGACAGGCTGAGCCAGCTGCCAGTCAGGCATCTGGTTGGATCCTGACATTATTGTCAGGATCCCTGCAGAACCTGGACTGGCTCTGTGACGTCAGCCAACTTTAGCCAGCTTTCAGCTGAATCTGGGTCACTGGAGTGCAGAACTAAGTGCACTCCTACGACCCACAGGCGAAGTAGGGGCACAAGAGCTATGTCCATACTTCTTTAAAATAACCTCTTAGTGAATATGCTGCTTCCTGCACTCCCACTCTTGTGCTCTGTGCTGGCAGAGCTGAGTAACAGCACCACCCTTCATCACAAGTGACTTAACACAAGACCAGTCCAGGTGTGTTACTGGCTGATGATTACTAAAGCCTGGTACACACTAGCAGTGTTTTTTCGTTAAACCCAGCGGGCTGAATGAAAAAAAAAAAAAACTTAGGAGCTTAGGAGGAGCCACTGTACTAACTATCCAATGTTAGTACAAAGATCTCCCTCGCTGAGCTATTGTGTTCTGACAGGGGGACCTATAGTTGCTCAGAGGGATCTATTGTTGCTGAGGAAATCTATTGTTGCTGATGAGATCTATTGTTGCTGGCTGCGGGGGACCTATTTTTTTGCCTTTCATTAGCAAATTCCTTAAAAACGACTTAACACCAAAAATAAGTGATGCTTGGTTATGGATTCTCTAAAAGGGGCAATGCTGGGAGGTGGGTAGGTGGTAGAACCAAGGGACGGTGGTCGGAGTGAGTATGGGGTTGACACAAGGGGTGACTTGAAAGGGGGGAGTACCTGCACCTATTCTCTGAGAAAAAAAGCCCTGGGTACAAGTAAACTTTTAAATGTCCCCCACCACATAGCAAATCCTTTTACTTTTTGAGTTTAGATCCACTTTTAAAGTACAGTATATGTTTGGGATGGGTATGGAAGCATGGAATTGCACTCGTTGCTGGGAGGCTGACCAGGTACAGTAATTCTAATACCATGATCGGATTTCTGCAACATCATCTCTGAGAGATGATGTAGCAGAAATCTGATCATGACCAGGTTCATGTTGTTAACACGCAAAATCAAGCACTTTCCTGGCACGTAAAGAAATGCACTTCCCCTAAGCAGAAGCACGGCAGTGTCATTAATTGTTGATGTCACCACCATGCATCTGCAAACGCGTGTGGTTTCGCAAGTGCCAAACTTCATGGTGCCACAGGATCATTTGGTTTGATGTGACATGCTCTTCGGAAAGAGTCAGGGACTTCTTTTCCACATTTTTCGTGCATAGGGCAGCCCATTAAAATGAATGGGTTGCCCTACACACAACATGTGGAAACATGCCCGAGCTCGGTCGCACCTGTATAGTGAACCAAGCCTAACAAAACATCAGTGAACATTTTTCAATTGTTTGCTGAGATTAGATTAGGCATGTCCAGGGAATGTAGAAGCATTTACTACTTACATAAAGCAACAGCATTAAGCAGCCCAGTGTATGCTGTCCCACCCAGACACTGGTAAAAGACCCCAATTCTGTCCTGTATGGCTCCATCCAACACATCATTCTTCAATCGAATGAGAAAAAAAGCAATGAAGAGGCCAAATATGAAATTCTGAGAGAGCCTCATAATGATCCCAGACTTGTTCCTAGATAGATTTCTTAGTGTTCTCCTACAAAAAGGATCAAATAAATGTAAGTTGAAAACAGGGAAATTCTTTAAACTTCTATGATTGTAACACATATAACATGGCAACACATATTACACGTGTAAGTGCGTTCTTGTGCCATCTTTTTTCAATGCCCCCCTGAATGCACAAATGAATGCATCTACATTGCAGGACACTGCAACGCACATTCAATGGGGTATAATGCATTGGAAATAAGGTGTAGGTGCAGTGTTTTTGTTCATTGTTATGTATTGGAAGCACATTCAAATGAAATGTCTGCCCCAACACAATGCAGGCCCTGGGCCCAAGGTACCCAGTCAGGGAGAGATCACACACTGTCCTTGATTGTTATGAATTGCCCTATATTGTATGTAGCCAAGTCCCGGGCCTCTCCAGGCCTAATGGTGACCTCCAAAGTTAGGGACAGCTGACATCCTATGTAGAGTGGGTTACGAGGCATGGTGGGAGTGATGCAAGGTAGATTCATGGGCGCCAGACACTTTTGAATGCAAAAGAGATTAATTTTCTCTTGAACAGAACTGTGGGAGAGAGGGTTAGGGCCAGGACAGCCTTTAGTAGTAGCAATGTTAATTAGTAGACTCTGATGCCCCGTACACACGGTCAGATTTTCCGATGGAAAATGTCCGATCGGAGCGTGTGGTCGGAAATTCTGACCGTGTGTGGGCTCCATCGGACATTTTCCATCGGTTTTTCCGACACACAAAGTTTGAGAGCAGGATATAAAATTTTCCGACAACAAAATCCGTTGTCGGAAATTCTGATCGTGTGTACACAAATCCGACGGACAAAGTGCCACGCTTGCTCAGAATAAATAAAGAGATGAAAGCTATTGGCCACTGCCCCGTTTATAGTCCCGACGTACGTGTTTTACGCCACCGCGTTCAGAATGATCGGATTTTCTGACAACTTTGTGTGACCGTGTGTATGCAAGACAAGTTTGAGCCAACATCCGACGGAAAAAATCCTAGGGTTTTGTTGTAGGAATGTTCGAACAAAGTCCGACCGTGTGTACGGGGCATTAGACTTCTATAGGTAGACAGCCATGCAGGGAAAGGCACCCAGCCGGGCACCACATCTGCATGTGTAGACACGCTGTCTCCTATGGCAACAATCTTGAACAGTTTCTAACAAAGGTTGCAAGGAAATCTTTTGCTTCCTCCACAGTCTCCTTTTTAGATCTCCACTCAACTGAGCTCCTAGTCTATCACTTAGACCCGCTGATCCACAGACACTGGATCTCCTAAGCTCTTCCAGTCTTCTCACTGAGTATCTTCCTCAAGCATTACCCCGCATCCCTGCTGGGTCCCTAGCTTGGCACTCACAGATACTCCTCCAGCATCACCCCACTGGCCTTCTCAGTCCCTGGCTTGGCACACAAGCATCACCTCTGCTGGCTGGGTCCCTGGCTTGACACCTGCTAAAGTTTCCCAATTCTTCACCGTCCCCAGTTGGGGAGAATACTGGTCTGGTACTTGCTTCAGCTACTCACGGTGGTCCCTGGTAACAAGGTGGATCGTTCTTTAGTGGCGGCAGCTTCCCCTCCACCTCTGACCCCGACAGCTTCTCCGGCCGGCAGAACTGTCACTTCTGGTTGGACTGCAGGCCACAGTCCCAACCCTGCGCTGCTCTCTTGCTTCTGGCTAAGCTCTCAGACAACCTAGCAGCCAGATGTCCCCAGGATAGGCTTCAGGCTCTGGCCTAGCAGCCCGGGGGAATATAAAACACGTCCACCCAGACAGCCGTCCAGGTGGCACAGAACCCCGATCACCTGACTTCAACCAAATAAATAAGCTCTCCCAGCAGTCCAAGGGACCCAAGAAGATCCCTGCCCATTGGCTGAGATACCCCATCTATTCCTAATCTGTCCTTGCAATGTCCTTGTCTTATCTAATGCCACCAGATGCCCAGCCATCTAGTGACAGAAGAGAGAAGTGCAACAATTTCAGAATTAGGGTGGAATCAATTGATCTCCTATCAATTGGCTGAGGCAACTATACCTGGCAGGTACATTTACTAGCAACCCTGCCTAAACATCAGGGTGCTACATATAATATACAGGTTAGTGGTAATAGCTGTTGACAATTCCTGAGCACCCTGTTATAAGGCAATGCAAGTGTTTGTGTTTACACAGTGTTACCAGGTGTCAGCCTGTTTTAGCGGAGGATGGCTCCTACTGGAAGGGTGGAGGTTTGTGATGTACCGGGACACCACTCTAATGCTGCTAGGAAGTGCCCCACATGACGATTCTGGGTACCAGGTAGTTTCTTTGCTGCAGGCTTTGTCCTCATTTTGACCCTACTCGCCAGGAACCTCTCCCTGTGCTAATGTCTTTTCATAGCCAGCGGGTATCTGTCCCTGACCTACCACTTACTCCAGGTGCGCCTGAATGACACGAGCGACCCTATCTATAAGGTTTCCCCATTAAGAAGGCTGCCTGAAATCTCAAGAGACTTCAGTACCCAATCAGACAGCTAGCTTCTCTAAGATACTGACAGAATCCATAAGGGGACAATTCCCTTATCAGACTCCTCTCCACCTGTAACAATGGCACAGTTCTACCTTGAGGCTGGAGGCAAACCTGTACGTACCTACCTACTAGCCCATCAGAATGGAAGGTGAAAAGGGGGCCATTATCTTGCATTTGCCATAAAATCATACAATCATACAGAGGCTAATACTTTCCTTTAGTCATCACCCCATGTCACACCCAACGTTGAACTCTGCTATAACAATAAGTCCCAATCACTTATGAAAGTAATACATATGATCACCAACAATAGGACATTCATTTATTGTATTGACGTACAGTACGTATGTCTAGAAGCTAAAATGTTTTTAGATTGGATTTAGTTTTGGACAGAGTAGTGGTTCAAATCGATGAAATCTGTCAATTCTATCTGTGTCCCAATGGGAAGCTTTCTCTTTCTTCATGTCTTGGAGACATAGTAGTTAAAAATGGAAATATCTCCAAAGTAAGGGAATCCCTACATTTGACATTGAAATAGGTGTCACCATTGGGAGATTTTCCCTCTATTCATGTTCTGGTGAAAACTGTAAAACATTGGCTTTCCCTTCATTTTCTGTCTGTGTCAATGATCACCAGGACATATAGAGGGGTTGAGTCTTTCCAGTAGGGATCCAGACAGTAAGTAAAACCTGTCAGAGATTTTACTGTGTGAATACTATCCAAAATTAATAAAAACATTTTTTGACTTTAAACACACTTAAACATAGCCAGAAACACATTGGCTATATGCAGCAGCTTTAGAGGTTTGTCTGAAATATTGATCGGTGAGAACGTAAAATCGTTTAAAACAGAACGAAAGGCAATTTTTTTTACATTTTGGATAGATTAAGAAAGGGTTATAACTAGCGATGCTTCCGACACCCAAAACCAATACTTTGTGGTGCGATTTGATCGATACAAAATGAATGCAAAGCTGCAGAAAATTGCATGCAATTTGAACAGGAATGCTGTCCGATTCCTGTCCTAATCACACACGGCTTCCCGCAATGCCCCTGTGTTAACCCAGGCTGAAATCACTATGATAAGCCTGGGTTTACACAGGAGCAGGGGGGAAACCGCATGCGATTTGGACAGGAATTGCACCACATTCCTGTTCAAATCACTTTTGATTTTCTTAGCAGTGCGATTTGTGCCCATTCATTTTGTATGGACGCAAATCACACCGCAAAGTATTGGTACTCAGTATTGGCGAGTACTTGAACAAAAGTATGCTCGCCGATAAAAATCTGTGCATCCCTAGTTATGACCCCTTTGCCAACTGTGTCCCATTGGAGACATTTCCCTTCACATCCTTTCCCATAGCTAAGACAGGAAGTGAGGGAACCCCTGGTTGTCATCAGAACTAGTGTTTCCCCTCTGTTTCTGTCCCTGGGGACAACCCAAAATTTGGGATTTTCTTTTACTTTAACTTTCTATGATAACAATAAACATAACAAATAGAGAGGGTGAATCTCCCTATTGGGGGCATAGACAACAATAAAAACCTGACAAGTGTGCTAAACCTTCTTCAAGCTATCTAAAAAAAAGTTTAACCTTTAGTTGTATTTTAATGTCCAGTAATTACCCACTAGAAGATAATCATCACAGTTTTCGATTTCATGAAAAAAGCTTCCAATGACTGGTTTGCTGTGTAAGAAAAAATCCTCTGATCACATTATACAGACCTAAAGAAGCCATATTCGAGGGGCCTGTAACTTGTGGCTTACTAAGCAGTAGAGCTCATCTCTGGACACCCTACAAGTTGCCAAGTCATTCTCACCTGAGCAAGACAAAAAGTTTTGACAACTCGCTTGGGGCTTCTTTTTTTTTGAATGGGATGCTCTGTTTCACTTTAGACATCTTTGATGCTTCGATAAGTTCCAAGGTGTTCTGGAACTGATTGGAGTCTCTGTAGGCTTCAGCTATGGTGTGCACTCTGCCATATGTCTCCATTTCACGCTCTTTGTTTCTGGTGTCAACAGATGTAAGGTCCACTGGGGATAGAATACAAACAATTATATGTAGACCAACGGCAGGCAACACCTGAAAAACACACAGAAGCTTTCTGCTTTGAACTTCCAGTAAGTTATTGTGAATCTGCTTCTTAAACCCAGACTTAAAGTAGATCTATAGGCAAACACTTATTTTTTCATTTTGGATAGAGCAAGGGAGGGTTATAACCCCTGTCAGATTTATTTTCCCATCTATGTCCCATTGTGTAGATTTTCCTCCACTTCCTGTCCCATGACCAAACAGGAAGTTAGAGGAAATCTCTGCAAATTAAGGGAAGTAATTGGGGACCCCCAGGCCACTAGAACTAGTATCCCAATTGGAAGATTTCCCCTCTATTACTTTTCTGGGGACAACCCAAAATGTGGTATTTTCTTTTAGTTTCACTTTCAATGATAATGGTAAGCAAGACAAATAGAGAGGGTGAATCTCCCTAACAGGGGCACAGACATCAATACAAACTGACAGGTGTTCTAATCCCTTTCCACTCCATCCAATACAAAAAAAAAAGTTTTGCCTTAAGTTATACTTTAATCCTGTAGTGGCGCAATCGGTCAGCGCACGGTACTTATATGACAGTATATGTTGAGCAATGCCGAGGTTGTGAGTTCGAGCCTCACCTGGAGCATGCTTTAATCCTGTAGTCACGTTTGGTTGTTTTGAGGGGATGGGCTTTTTCCAAGAGGACCTGGCACCTGCCCTAATACAATCAAAAGCATTGAATACAAATTTTGAGTGCATAAGCCTGGATAATGCCACTAGCACTAGGTAGGGCTGGTTTTATACTCCCTGCTCACCTAGGCCAACAGTTGTCTCCGGCTGGAATTTTGGACCTCTTTATGAAAATTTTAGTTGCTTAGATGTCTCTGGCAGCTATACTTGCTTAGCCACTGACCTAGAAAAAGCTTGAAGATCAAGAAATGCAGAATAGAAATAATGTGCATGCTTCTTACATTCTGGTGTTTCGAAGTACAGCATGACAGCTAAGAAACTTGTATTTTCAAGAAGACTGCGGTGGCAATATCTGTGTTTCCTCAGTACTTAGTTCCTTCAAGGCCAGCTACTGGGTAATCTATTGACCGCATACTGAGTCGTGTTCAGTGGGCATTACTGCCAATGAGCACAGCAGTGCGGATATATTTTGTGGCTTATGTACACCCCCATCCACCACTCTTACAGCTTAATAGGGAGAGGTTGGGCGGTGGTAAAATGCATCCCAGGTGTGTGTTTTTACCAATCGTAAGTGTGAATAAGGTCTTGCGGTGTTAATAGGGGGTGAGGTCTAGGTACAGAAGGATTGACATGGTGATATCTCATTTCTTCCCTACCATGGTAACTGCACAGTGCTGCTCAATGGATTAAAAGTAGACCTGGGAAAAAAGAAGCTGAAGAATGCCTACTGTAAGAGCTATGTCATCCAGAACTGTCACACTGTTTTAACCACTTAACAACCGGCCCATAGCCAAATGACGTCTACAGGGCGGTTCGATAACTCTGGGAGGGTGTACATTGATGTCCTCCCAGAATCGCGCTCCCACCTGCCCCCTGGGGCGCGCACACGGGAGCATCACTGATCACAGTAAATGGCCGCTGACAGTTAAATAACGGAGCGATCACATGTAAATAAACCGGCGTGATATCCGATTCCTCTCTCCCCTCTTCTGTCCAGTGAGAGGGGAGAGATCAGATGCAGCAGCGCTGTGGGCTGGATATGTAGTGCCCACAGCATTGCTCAGTGACACTGACAACTGCAGCCTCTGCCATCCCTCCACCATACTCTGCATCCTGCCATCCCTCTGCCATCCTGCCATCCCTCCACCATACTCTGCATCCTGCCATCCCTCCACTATACTTCCGTATCCTGCCATCCCTCTGCCATCCCTCCAACATACTCTGCCATCCTGCCATCCCTCTACCATACTCTGCCATCCCTCCACCATCCTCTGCATCCTGCCATCCTGCCATCCCTCCACCATACTCTGCCATCCTGCCATCCCTCCACCATAATCTGCCATCCCTCCACCATCCATCCCATCCACTCCCAGCCACACTCAACCATACCCAGCCATACTCGGCGATACTCAGCCATACTCGGCGATACCCAGCCATACTCGGTGATACTCAGCCATACTCGGTGATACCCAGCCGTACTCAGCCATACTCGGCAATACCCAGCCGTACCCAGCCATACCCAACTGTACTCAGTAGTACCCAGCTGTACTCAACTGTACTCAGCAGTACCCAGCCATACTCGGCAGTACCCAGCCTTACCAGGCCTCTGTATGTGGCCAGGCTGTGAAAGTCTCCCACATGTGGTATCACCATACTCAGGAGAAGTAGGCAAATCTATTTTGGGGTGTTATTTTTGCTATGTACATGCTATGTGTTAGAAATATTGTATGAATGGACAACTTTGTGTAAAAAAAAAATTTTCTTTCCACATTTTCCAAAAACTTTTTTAAAAAAATGACATTTTAAAAAGACTCATTATGCCTCATAGATTATACGTTGGGGTGTTTTCTTTCCAAAATGGGGTCATTTTTGGGGCGTTTCCATTGTCCTGGTGCTCCAGGGCCTTCAAAAGTGTAATAGGTAGTCAGGAAATTGGATGTGTAATTTATGCTCCAGAACGCCTGAAGGTGCTCCCTTCATGTTGGGCCTCTGTTTGTGGCCACGCTGTGTAAAAGTCTCACACATGTGGTATCGCCATACTCGGGAGTAATAGCAGAATGTATTTTGGGGTGTAATTTGTGGTATGTATATGCTGTGTGTGAGAAATAACCTGCTAATATGACAATTTTGTGGGAAAAAAAAGAAAAAAAAACTTGATTTTGCAAAGAATTGTGGGAAAAAATTACAACTTCAAAAAACTCATCATGCCTCTTACTAAATACCTTGGAATGTCTACTTTCCAAAAAAAGAAATAAGATAGGCCGTCAGTACTTCAGGTGTGATAAATTTTCAGAGATTGGCACCATAGCTTGTGGACTCTATAACTTTCAAAAAGACCAAATAATATACACCGATTTGGGTTCTTTTTACCAAAGATATGTAGCAGTATAAATTTTGGCCAAAATTTATGAAGAAAAATTACTAATTTGCAAAAATTTTTAACAGTAACGAAGAAAAATGCATTTTTTTTTACAGAATTTTCAGTCTTTTTGCTTTTATAGCGCAAAAAATAAAAAACCCAGAGGTGATTAAATACCACCAAAAGAAAGCTCCATTTGTAGGAAAAAAGGACAAAAATGTCATATGGGTACAGTGTTGCATGACTGAGTAATTGTCATTCAAATTGTGAGATCACCGAAAGCTGAAAATTGGTCTGGTTAGGAAGGGGGTTTAAGTGCCCAGTGGTCAAGTGGTTAAAGGATGCTTGGATCTAGGTGCCTTTTAAACCTTTGTTTGCACTCTCAGCTCTCCTGTGACAGAGTCCACCCCGCCAAACACTAACCTTCCTAGGCAAAAATCCCATAAAAGGAATCTCCTATTTAAGTTTATTGTACATGAAAAGATGTCTCTGAATGTCATCAGAATGATGCCCAGATGGCTGCACCTGGAGGTTTTGTCACCCTAAGCCATAGCTTATGTTGACCGCGCAGAAATTTGGACCCAAGTCTAGCAGTTATGTAAATAGGTAAATATTCTATGTTAAAATCTTGCGCTGTACATGTTCAAGTATATAAATATGTAAAACTTTCTCTTACCAAAAAAATCAAATGGGTTGGAGTGTTCTGGACACTCGTATCCACAGTCGTCAAAAAACGTAATCATTTCTTGGGGGTTACCACAGAAAACAAGCTCTCCGCAACTCATGATAGCAATCTTATCAAAAATCTGTTCATACAAATCAGAAATGTTCATTAACAAGAGGCAATTTGATGAGTGAAGTTGTAGCTTCCTCTAATTTTTAAAATGCATTTAAAAAAGATCAACTTGATATAAATAGTTCATAACACTGTATATTAAATAGATTCCTTAAAAACTACAAAGGTTATATATTCACTTTGTGTGTACCACAAATACAGTACCTCTGCAAACACAGATATCACCTTGTAAAAGTAGCCATCAGATCAATACTTAGCTGCACATAGCCTATATCCCTGGTGCCCAACCTTTGGGCTGGTGGCCACATGCAGCCCTTCGGCACTTTTTGTGCAACCCTCGGGCCACTGCAGACAATTATCTGTGTTTCCATATGGATGTCTGAGTACAGATCTATGTTTGTCCCAAGCATATGTGAAGCCATTTACTGTTATTCACCCCCTTCATGTATTTAAAGCTTTCAATCATGTCTCCCCTTTCCCTTCTTTCCTTCAGACTGTACATATTAAGTTCCTGAAGTCACTCTTGATATGTGTTATCCCCCAAACCTTTCACTATTTTTGTTACCCGTCTCTGGACTTGTTCGTTCTTATCGATATCTTTTTGCAAGTGAGGTCTCCAGAACTGGACACAGTATTCTAATACCTCGTTTCCACTGAGCGTATCGGTTCGGTTCGGTGCGGTACGCTATTTTGGGTGTTTCCATTATGAAAGCGGCCCATACAACCGAACCGAACCGTTCCATTCAGGGTCCTGCTTCAGATGTGGGGCCATAGAAAATGGAACGGTTCGGTTAGGGCGGAGCTACGATACATTCCACTGATTGGTCGGCAGAAAACCCTCTGCTGTGCTATGCTGAGGCATTTTTTCTAAACCCTGTATGGCCCCTTGTGGTCCCACTTGCAGTGGAAACGCTCACCAGAATAGACCGGACCATTCTAGGCCATTCAAACTGTACCGACCCGAACCGATCCACTCAGTGGAAACGAGGCATAAATGAGGTCTCACTAAAGATCTATATAGATGAATAAGGACCTACGTCCTTCTACTGGAGATTCCTCTAGGGATGTATCCTAGAATTCTATTCGCTTTTTCCATTGCCTAATCACACTGTTTGCTTATTTTGCAATCATCTAACATAAGTTCCCTCAAATTATTTTCTTCTGTAGTGCTGGCTAACACTGTACCCCCACCGTTGTACTCTCTCAAGGGATTCTTTTTCCCTAGGTGCATTATTTTACATTTAGACATATTGAACTGCAGCTTTGACTGCTTTGACCAATCTTCCACCAATGCCAGTGTTCTATGTTACAGACTTCCAGGGATATCAACCCTATTACACACCTTTGTATCCTCAGCAAAAAGACACACATTTCCCAACAAACCTTTAGTTATCTCACTTACATATAGAATAAACAGAACTGGACCCAGTACAGGGCCTTGTGGAACACCACTATTGATTGCTCTCTGTTCCGAACGAACCTCATTTACAACCACACTCTGGTATCTATCCTTTAGCCAACTGCATATCCACTGAACCAACCAAGGGTTAGGTCCTAACTTGTATAACTTTTGTATTAGATCATTATGTGGAACTATATCAAATTCCTTGTGGAAATCAAGATATGCCATGTCCACAGCACCTCCCTTGTCCAATTTGTTGATAAAATAGTCAAATAATTCAATCAGATTAATCTGACATGATCTGCCCTCAGTAAATCCAAGTCTCCTGAAGCATCTCTTGTATGATAGTCTCTGAGCATCTCTTGTATCATGTCCACAGTCTCTGAGCATCTCTTGTCATATGTCCGCAGTTTCTTACCATCTCTTGTATCATGTCCACAGTCTCTAAACCATCTCCTGTATCATGCCCATAGTTTTTGACTATATCCTGTTGTGCCGTCTCTGATACTGAATATTCACTGAATTTTATGTGTGTGTCAGAAACCATGAATCAGACTGAGGCGGAAGTACTGCCAGCCCTGCCCCCCCCCCCCTGGCAAACGCGTCATTGGATTTGATTGACAGCAGTGGGGGCCAATGGCTGCACTGCTATCAATCTATACAATCAAGAGCCGAGAACCCCCTTTAGAGAGACAGCACGTCCCTGTCAGGTCAAGTTCCAGGGCTCAGGTAAGTAAAACGGGGGGGCCGGTCACTGCCAGATGTTTTTTCACCTTAATGCCTAGGATGCATTAAGGTAAGAAAACACAAAGGTTTACAATCCCTTTAATCCTCACGAGATTGTATGCCCCTCTCAAATCAAGCTTTGTGAAAACCGTTGCTCCCTTGAGGCAGTCAAATAACTCCATAATCAACGGAATCGGATAGGCATTCTTAACCGTGAAACGATTAAGACCCCTATAATCAATAAAAGGTCTCAGTTCACCACTCTTCTTCTTCACAAATAAGAAACCAGCACCAGCAGGAGATGAGGATTTGCAGATGAAACCTCGAGAAAGTGTGTCTGCAACATACTCCTTCATGGCCTTATCCTCCAAGACCGACAAAGGGTAAACCCGGCCACGAGGGGGTATGGCACTAGGTTGAAGGTCAATTGCGCAATCATACGACCGGTGTGGAGGCAAACTATCAGCTTGACCTTTGTCAAAGACATCACTAAAATTTGCGGTACTCCTCCGCAGGGAGGAGAGGGAAGACGTGCACAGGAACTTGGCTACCTTCTGGAAGCATGTCTTACTGCATTATGGCGACCAGGAGAGAACCTCAGCACAGAGCCAATCAAAAGAAGGGTTGTGCCTCTGTAACCAAGGATAACCAATAACCAGGGGAAACTTAGTTGAAGAAATAACTTGGAATTTGATTATCTCATGGTAAAGAGCCCCTATGGCCATGGACAACGGAACAGTCTCATGAGTCACACGGGCAGGCTGTAGAGGTCTCTTGTCAAGAGTCTCAATGGCAAGTGGAGTGTCACGCAGCTACAGTGGAATCGAGTGCTTCAATACAAAGGCAGCATCAATGAACAGGCCTGCAGCCCCAGAGTCGATTAGAGCCTGTGTCTCGATGGGCAACTCAGCCCAAGAAAGGGTAACCGAAACCAGGGGCTTATCCTTCTGGATAACTGGGGACGAAACAACGCCACTTAAGATCTGTCCATGACAGGACCTCAAGGTTCAGGCGTTCCCTGGACGGGTAGGACAAGACTTCAAAAAGTGACCTGCCTGGCCACAATAAAGGCACAATCTCTCCCTCCTCCTAAGGGTTCTCTCATCCACAGAGACGCGTGAAGCCCAAGTGCATGGGTTCATCTTCACTGACTGACTCGGTACCAGGAGGCATTGGAGGTGAGGGAGGCAAGGGTGGGACTGCAGAGCTCGGAGACAAATATACAGGAGGCTTCCGCAAGCGCTCCTTAAAAGAGAGTGTTTCTCTGAGTCTGGAGTCAATGAGGATGGCAAACGTGATCAACTTCTCCAGCTCAGTGGTTCTATCTCGGACTGCTATCTCATCCTTGATGGTATCCGAGACACCATGAGAAAAAGCAGCCATGAGGGCCTCATTGTTCCAAGCAACCTCTGCTGCCAGAGTACGGAATTCAATGGCGTAAACTTCAACAGTTCTCGTACTCTGTTTGATGGACATGAGGCACTTGGCAGCAGAAGCGAAGCGTGCAGGAACATCAAATACCCTTTAAAAGGAAGCCACAAACTTAGGGTAACTCAAGACAACAGCTTTTTGCATCTCCCATAGAGGGTTTGCCCAGGCCAAGGCTCTCTCAGAAAGCAAAGATATCACGAAACTGACTTTGCTTCTGTCTGTGGGAAACGCCTGGGGCAGCATCTCAAAGTATATCTCAACCTGGTTGAGAAATCCTCTGCATTGGACTGGATTGCTCCCAAATCACTGGGGAAGCGGAGCAGAACCAGACATACCTCTTATAGAGGTAATACTCGAGGCGGGTGCCTGCACAGAGACTGGAGCAGCAGCAGGGACGGCCTGCAACACAGGTTGTACCAGAGCAGCCACAGTGGGTGATACCAGGTGAGCCGTGTGACTCAGGAGCGTTTGTAACGCCATGGCAAACTGATCCATGCAGTGATCCTGCTCATCCAATCTGGAAAAAATATTACCAACAAGTGGATTGACTGCATCTTCTGAATTCATGGCCTTCACCTACTGTCAGAAACCATGAATCAGACTGAGACAGAAGTACAGTTAAATCTCACTTGTTTAATAATAATAATGAAAAAAGGTAAACAGAGTAAATGTAGTCAAAACATAGCCAGAGTTCAGGCACCGGAATGGATAGTCAGACAAGCCAAGGAATGGAATGTCAGCCAAGCAAGTATTTAGCAGGAACACAGGAGAGCGTCTCTAGAGATGTGACCAAGGCGAAGACAGAGATCATCTGGGCTGGACGGCTTAAGTAGGCAGGACCGATGAGCAGGATATCATCAACGGGTGATGTCAGGGGCTGCACTTGAGGCATCCCATATCAAAAAATTTGACCACCACTGGCCTATACAGAGAACAGAGCTGTGGGCGGTACCCAGGAGGTCCATCCACTTCAGGCAACCAACAGAAAACTACAGGAGGGGGTGGAAACAAGACCAGTCACCCCTGTGCGAGGAGCGAGAGCAGCAGTGACCAGTGTTTATTAAGGCTGGGTTCACACTATTGCGAATTGGATGCGGTTTTCTCCACATTCAATTCACATAGCAGGAAATTGTGACTGGCTCTCTATGGAGCTAGTTCACACATCACCACAGTGGCTCTGGTGCAAATTGCAGAGGAGTCCTGTGCATCTTTTGTTCTGTCTCAGGTTCGAATTCAGCCCAAAATTCAGGCTGAAATCGGACCCGAAACGCTGAATGGAGACGCACCAGACTCCTGCTGTGAGCCGCTGTGTTCTCCAGTGTGAACCCAGCCTGAAGGAAACTGCTACACAGAGGAAAAGTACAGAAGTTGCTGGATTATTTCACAGATCTGTAAAAGGTACAAAGGACATAAAAAATAAAGAAAGAATACATACGATCTGTATTTAAACAATATTTTTATATAAAATAAGGTGCAGCGCTCAAATAATAAACTAAAAAAATGCGAAAATGACAATAAAACAAGTTGTCCCTCACGGGGACATAATAAACAGTCCTGTGATGATTAAAGTACTATAAATGTCCAAAAATGGTTAAGTGAGTGTCCATCACACGTGACAGCATGCCAAAATATAGTGACTGATGAGTGTGCCCAACACCGGTGAACAGAATGGCCTCTCACCTGATGAACAGGTTAATAATGCGTTCCCAGCAAGGGTCAATCAGCACGAAATCCTTATCCAGATAGAGATATTCCGTCAGGAAAACACTGGGGTTGTGAGCTGAGCTGTAGGTGAGGGTGACTCTCACATGGCATCTTGTGCAGGACAGATGGCGGTCAGGCGGTGTCCCCTGCAGGCGATGGCTGGTCTCTGGGATGTCTGCACAGCAGACATCCCAGAGACCAGCCATCGCCTGCAGGGGACACCGCCTGACCGCCATCTGTCCTGCACAAGATGCCATGTGAGAGTCACCCTCACCTACAGCTCAGCTCACAACCCCAGTGTTTTCCTGACGGAATATCTCTATCTGGATAAGGATTTCGTGCTGATTGACCCTTGCTGGGAACGCATTATTAACCTGTTCATCAGGTGAGAGGCCATTCTGTTCACCGGTGTTGGGCACACTCATCAGTCACTATATTTTGGCATGCTGTCACGTGTGATGGACACTCACTTAACCATTTTTGGACATTTATAGTACTTTAATCATCACAGGACTGTTTATTATGTCCCCGTGAGGGACAACTTGTTTTATTGTCATTTTCGCATTTTTTTAGTTTATTATTTGAGCGCTGCACCTTATTTTATATATTTTGATTGAGGGATTTGATTGTGTTGACCCTGGTGTACAGCTGCTTTGTAGTTCTTTGCATATATGCGCTGATTTATTCATCTTTTCAAACAATATTTTTAACCTGGATTTCAACTAAAGAAATAACATAAATAAAAAATTCGAACTGTCGTTTCATGTTTGTTGCCAAGGAGAAACATTCTGTAAATATTCACCAAAATACAAATAATAATGGTGGTAAAGCAAACTATATTATTATTATTATGATTAAGCAAACATAGCAAAGAACGGTTGTTTAGCTGCCATGTGATTTTGCTTTTCCCGGATAACACTTCCCATAGTAATATCAGGGTGTAGAGAAGAATCAAGGCAGGAAATGTACAATTGTTGTTTACTCACTCTGAACAGTTCAGATCGTGGCTGGTGAATGGAAATAATCACTATCCTATCCTTTCGAGCCAGCTCAGAAAGCAGTAACGCGATATGATTTGCAGTCATTGCATCCAAACCGGTAGTTGGCTCATCGAGTAAAATAATTTCTATGAGAGACAGGGGAGTCAGTGAGTGAAATAAAGGGAATGTGAAGCATGGAAATCAACGATACTCATTATACCCTTTATTATGCTGTGTGATTACATTAATTTCCGCCACAATTAGCATAATTTAAAAAATACTATGGCAGACAATGAGTGTCGGTTATCTTTTTCTGGCTATCTAGAGCACAGCATCAATACCAAATGTATTAGCCTGCAGAATATATATCTATATCTATATCTATCTATCTATCTATCTATCTATCTATCTATCTATCTATCTATCTATCTATCTATCTATCTATCTATCTATCTATCTATCTATCTATCTATCTAGAGAGAACCAGTAAATTAGCCCTGCATTTTTCTCAATGAATGCAAGGCTTTCTCTGATTGGACAAAATGGAAGGTGGGACAGTGACGTGACAATCTCCATCGAATCCAATCAGGGCATGCCTGGCATTCATTGAGAAAAATGTAAGGCATTCTGTTAATGGCACCCCTGCCAAGCAAGCTGTGTTCAATCAACAGAAGGGCAGCTGGAGGTCAGCGGTGATTACCCCAGTAGTAGAGACTACATAGTAAAAGAAGGATGGGGATGACAGTTCTAAGTTTTCTCCTCAATCAGAAATGGCAAGTCCCATGTTTATATAGGAAATGATGCATTATATAATGGTATACTCACTGGGGTCCTGAATCAATTGGGCTGCTATGGACACCCGACGTCTTTCTCCGCTGGAAATGCCATTGAAAACACGTCCTCCTATTACTGTGTCTGCAGAATGAGTGAGACTCAGCTCTGCCATGACTGAATCAACCTGAAACACATAGGGGAAGAACACACTTCATCATCCAGTATAACAGGGGGGTCATGTGAGGTATAAGAGCAGGTACAGTGTACATTACATCTGATAGGTACTTCCACAAATATCAAACAGGTGTAATTCCTATTTTTCAGCCATTTTTTCTGGCATCTTGTTTTTATTTTTCCTAATGAACCATTTTTTGCAGATACTTTACGGCTTGAGGTAATATCTAGATTGCAAAAGGCATTTGGTGCACACAAAGCAGATTTAAAACAACAGTCATAACCCTAGGCGGCCCATCCATTAGGGGCGCCTGAGCACCGCCCCCTCTATCCACGGCCGCCACCCCCTATTTATGCATCTGGCCCCTTTCAGGACATCGGGCGGTTTTTTTTTTGCACCTGATTAGAGCCAGAGGCTCTAATAGGCTTCAAAATAGGGTGGGCAGAGCATTGCGCTAGGAACCCACCCAGGTGTTACAACAGCAAATTAATATTCGCTATTGAAACACTGATCCTCAATCCAGCCAATCAGAAGCAAGCCTGAGACCCATTTTCCAATTGGCCGAAAAGAGAAGAGTCCAAATTGGCTGCCGAAGAGGAGGGAGGAAATGAAAGCTGCTGCGATGCCCGTGGAGAGCAGGGGAAGGGAAAGCCGTCACCACCGCCGACGAGCAAGCCAAGCCACCGGTGAAGCTTGGAAGAATCGCTGACCGACCGACCGGGGGGAATGGTACTGTTTGCCGCCCCCTAAAAAAAAAATACCACCGGCCGCCACTGCCAGTGACTGAGCTTTTGTGCAGGTGACTGGGGCAGAACAGAACACAAATTCCCAGAGAAGTTTGCTGTATAGTCAGGACAGTAACAGATCCTGAGTGCAGTATAAAAGGACACTGACAGGTCCTTGCCCTCCTATCGGGGCCTAATGTTCTTTTTCTCTTTTGCTTTTTCTCTTTACTTTCTGAGCGCCATCTGGATATCTTCAAAGGTCGGCCTCCAAGGGATCATGTAATTGGTACTATCCCGGATGGAGAGCTTGGTCGCCGTTTCATCGAGCGAGCCTCTGCATGATGACAGCACAGTACTAGCTCCTCCTGATGCGTATCTTCGTGTAGCATCCTCCTAGGCAGGGCCGTCTTTAAGGCAGGGCAAAAGGGGCAGCTGCCCTGGGCCCTGTCATGGTTGTGGGGCCCCAAAGCAGCTGCCTCATACTTGCCAACTATCCCAGTTTAAATTCCCTTGTTCCTTGAAGTTTTAGTCCCTTGCTGTGTCCTGATATCTCAGTGTGAAGTGCTGCTACTAATGCTGCCCAGTTCTGCCCTATTGTTGTGTACAGATGGCTCACCTGCAGACCCTGTGTTTACATGTAAATAACCGACATTCATATGTAAATAGCAGCAACATTCATATGTAAATAGCTTCATCCGGCAGCATAGATATGTAATTAAAGGGCGGCATTCCTATTTATATCTTGCCCCCTGCAGTGAGGAGATGATGTGCTGTAACTTCTAGCAACCAGTGAGCAGTATTACTGTATTACTGTACAGTAATCTATAGCAACCAGTCAACAAGCAGAAATCATGTGCTGTAACATCTAGCAACTAATCAGTAAGCGGTAATGATACACTGTAACCTCTAGCAACCAGTCAGTAAGCGGTAATGATACACCGTAACCTCCGGCAACCAATCGCAATCGCTGCCTGATCTGATACAGTAAACTGATTTTAAGTCTAGCTGCTATTTATTTTATGTCTCAGAGCAGGTGGAGAGGGAAATTGTATGGAGGGGGCCCCCAAGAAAACGTTTGCCCAGGGTCCAATCAATATTAAAGATGGCCCTGCTCCTAGGTACATGACATCCGGCACTATGGTTTGAGACAAGAGGAGTATTGTTTTTCAATGTAAAGTCTGGATGGTTCCCCTCATCTTCTTAACGCTGAGTAGTGAATGTGGATGGAGCATATGAGTCATACTAGCCTGTTTTGACCTTCCATACCAGATGGTCAAGTAAGCGTACATCCAAACCTTTGGTGGTGGTTTGTTCACAAGGTGGAGGAGCTGAGTAATTGTGCTGGCATACAAGAACTTTTGCACTTATATATTTTTGACCGTGAAGGCAATACACTAGTGTTATACCCATGACACTCGGACTGATTTTTTTTATCCTAAAGCGCAACACATTTTTTTTATAAATGGAAATAATATTTGCCTGGCTGTAATATTGATCCAGTGGCTTCAAAATTCATTGGCCTGGAGAAGGTATTCAGGGCAGGAGTTTAGATTTCCATCTTTGCTTACTGTATGTACATCTCAAGTCATTGATACGCAAGAGTATTGAAGACAGAGACAGTCAGGCAACTAGCATTTTTAAAGACAGCCAGCAATGATACATGTGGTGTATGCCTCAGCACAAGACAGAAAATATAACTCCATGTTTATCTCTTGACAGGTTTCCTTTAATCCTATCATTTATGACTATGAATTCAAAGTATTGTTTATTAGTCATTTACATTGTAACTTACATCATCACCTGATTGTTACACTCCCTTCCTGACTATAGGATGTGCTACTCCGCCATCTGTCATTCCCCATATTGACCTATGGCTGAGTAATTTCATAGCGATAAGGACATAAGTAGATCCCCTCCTAACGAAAACGTTTCATATTCAGATTTATCAGAGCAATATATCTACTGAGAAGTTTATAGAGTCAGCTGATACCAATAGGTACTGTAAGCAGAAGGTTTTATAAATGAACGAAAGTTTAATGACTTAAAGGAGTTGTAAAGGCAGAAGGCTTTTTTATCTTAATGCTTTATAAGCATTAAGATAAAAAAAAAACTTTTGTGTGTAGCAGCTTCCCCAGCACCCCCTAATTACTTACCCAAGTCCCTTCTCTCTCCAGCGATGTCCACGAAAGTCTAAGCTGTCCAGGACACTCCTCCTAATTGGCTCCTGCGGCTGTCAATCAAAGTCAGTCAGCCAAACAAGGGAGAAAAGTGGGCGGGCCAGGCCAGGGCTTGGTGTCTGAATGGACATACGGACTCCAGCGATGTCCACGAAAGTCTAAGATGTCCAGGACACTCCTCCTAATTGGCTCCTGCGGCTGTCAATCAAAGTCAGTCAGCCAAACAGGGGAGAAAGGGGGAGGGCCAGGCCAGGGCTGGGTGTCTGAATGGACACACGGAGCAGTGACTCGGCTTGGGTTCCCCCATAGAAAGCTACTGGCTGAGGGGGCCCTCGATAGGAGGGAGGGGCCAGGAACAGCAAAGAGGGACCCGAGAAGAGGAGGATCCAGGCTGCTCTGTGCAAATCCAACTGCACAGAGGAGGTAGGTATAACATGTTTGTTATTTAAAAAAAAAAAAAAAAACAAGACTTTACAATCACTTTAAAAAAAGCAATTTCAGGCAACCAATAAAATAACTCGGAGGAAAACTCATAATCAAAACTGGATGTTTGCGTCCTGCCTCTCTTGTCTCTTGTGTTGACCATTTCCTTCACAGATCTTTAGTAATCCACACTAACAAGACCAGAAGTCTTAAAGTCGAACTCCAGCTTTAATATCCTTTTGAATAGTTAATTTGGAAACGGTCAGTGATACCCCACCTCCTAAATGCTGGCAAGAGCCTGATACCCTTGCGTTGGAAATCGTCAGGAGCCCCCACAGTGAATGAGTGGCTCCTTAGGACACAAGAAATCAAATCAGCAGAGGAATGGTGGTATCAATGTGTTGATAAATATTAGTTTTATGAGACTTGGGCGTTGTGGATTCATTTCACTACCTCTGACAAATATAAACATAGTGTGAAGCCCTTTTTTTTCTTGGATGTGAATTGTGATATACACACTTTATTATTTCTTTTAACACATATTTTATGATACTTCATCTGGATTAAGGTTTTCAATGTTGAACCTGCTGTTTTTTCCCCACCCTAAGGGGTCGCAGATTTACTATGTTTTATGTTCTTTCCTCTTCTTATTTCCTGCCTCTTTCTCCTATTTCTCTTGCTATTCCTCCTGCTCAGGCTCTGTACTTCTCAGTCTGTTATAGAACCAGGAGGCTCAGGCAGTAGACACCTTGCTTGCGTCTTTATTATCATTTATTCCTTTCTTTTTCACACAACCTTCTGTACCATTTGGTTTTAAATGTCATTGTACGAGATACTATATACTATGTCTGGGTTTTATATGCTACTTACTCTTGCCTGGACACCTGGAGACTAGTTTCTCACTTCTGTCATTGGATTGTACTAGAGCCTATTGTTTCTCATGATGTATCATTGGGTTTTCAATATGCTTATAAATAAAGATTTAAAAAAAAAAATTGTTAATTTGGGCCATAATGTGGCCGCTGTTTGTGTGGTAATGGACTGTAGTAGAATACGTTACGTACACTAGTAACATTAGCTGTGTTTGTTAGCCGCAATAAGGGCGACAATCTGTTTGCTATCAGAATTTAGGAGAGTTGAGTTGCTTCTACACCATTCAGGAGAAGCCTTGTATTCTTATTAATGAATACAAGGCTGATGTGGAAATCATTTGCCTACCTCTGCACTTCGGCCTATCGAAGGAAGTCTTATATTCATTGAAAAAAATACAAAGCATTGTCCTGATTGGTGGAGAAGCACTCACTTGGTATATACCAATGCTGTAAGCATTATTGTTTTGCATTGCAGATGTGGTAATATCCCTGAGGAAGAAGTTAATTGTACCTATACTTTGAAACGCGTTGAATACTCCCACCTTAAGTTACTGGACTCATCCATCCATGTATCAACAGGGTGGAATATTAGCCTCTAGATGGGGGATACCAATTTTGTATACTATCTTTGATAAATGACATGTTGACTCAAGTTATTATTATTATTATTATGCAGGATTTATATAGCGCCAACAGTTTGCGCAGCGCTTTACAACATGAGGGCAGACAGTACACTTACAATACAAATCAATACAGGAGGGATCAGAGGGCCCTACTCATTAGAGCTTACAATCTAAAAGGGAGGGTCAAGTGGAAACAAAAGGTAATAATTGTGGGGGATGAGCTGATGGAAAAAAATGAAAATACAGTTAGGTGTGGGTAGGATAGGCTTCTCTGAAGAGAAGGGTTTTCAGGGATCGTCTGAAAGCTAATAAAGTAGGAGATAAGCGGACAGATTGGGGTAGGGCATTCCATAGGATTGGAGAGGCTTTGGAAAAGGCCTGGAGGCGAGCATGAGAGGAGGTGATCAGGGAGCTAGAGAGCAGGAGGTCTTGAGAGGAACGAAGAGAACGAATAGGTTGGTATTTAGAGAGTAAGCTAGTGATGTAGCTGGGGCCGAAATTGTGGATGGCTTTGTACGTAGTTGTTAGAATTTTGAATTTAATTCTTTGGCCGAGCGGAAGCCAGTGGAGGGATTGACAGAGAGAAGTGGCAGACACAGAGAGATTGGTAAGGTGGATGGGTCTGGCAGCGGCATTCATAATGGATTGAAGAGGTGATAGACTATGTAGAGGTAAGCCAATGAGAAGGGAGTTGCAGTAGTCGAGGCGAGAGATGACCAGCGAGTGAATTAAGAGCTTTGTTGTGTCATTGGTTAGAAAGGGGCGTATTTTGGAGATGTTGCGGAGGTTGAGGCGGCAGGATTTGGACAGTGATTGGATGTGTTGCTTGAAGGAGAGTTCAGAGTCTAGGACTACACCTAGAACCTTGGCATGTGGGGATGGGCTTATAGTTGTGCCATCGATTGAGTTCATGTTAAGATTTTACAATATAAATTTTCTTGTCATTACAATTTTAAATGATACAATTTTTTAATAAATGATTTTATTATAAGTATTATCATGGATTGCCTTAAAAATCCCACCAAATGAGGATATGTTTCAAGACAATAGGAAGTGGATGGAACTGTCCCAGTGCTGATCCTGTGGTTATGTACATCTTATGTTCTACTGATTGCTGATAAAACCAACTAGATGAAGGCAATTCACACAATGTTCTCCTATACCAGGGATATGCAATTAGCGGACCTCCATCTGTTGCAAAACTACAAGTCCCATCATGCCTCTGCCTCTGGGTGTCATGCTTGTGGCTGTCAGAATCTTGCTATGCATCATGGGACTTGTAGTTCTGCAACAGCTGGAGGTCCGCTAATTGCATATCCCTGTCCTATACACAGAATTTGGCATCTTCTTTTAAAGCTTTAAAACATACACTACTAGCCTGTATATCAAGCTGGTATCACTTAGGCTCGATTCACACAGGGGCAACACGACTTTAACGCGACTTTGCACGGCGACTTCAACGCGGCTTCAATGCGACTTCGGCGCGACTTCAGCGAGACTTTAGCAAATTACAACGCGACTTCAAGTCGCCTCCAGGACAGGCGACTTCGGCTGTGGCCAATCACAGGACAATCAGCTCTCTGGGAGGGAGGGGTTTTCCCTGCAAAGTCGCTTGACTTTGAGAGAGAGATCCGACTTGGAGGCGACTTCCATTGATTTCTATGGTACAGGTCGCCTACCAAGTCGAAACCAAGTAGTACAGGGAGTACGCTCTGAAGTCGGAGCGACTTCAGTAGTGTCTATTAAGACGCTCCCATTCACTTTAATGTGAATCTCTTTCTGGGGCGACTTGGGGCGACTTGAGGGCGTACAAGTCGGATCCCAAGTCGCCCCAGTGTGAACCGACCCTTAGGGTAGTGATGGCGAACCTTGGCACCCCAGATGTTTTGGAACTACATTTCCCATGATGCTCAACTACACTGCAGAGTGCATGAGCATCATAGGAAATGTAGTTCCAAAACATCTGGGGTGCCAAGGTTCACCATCACTGACTTAGGGGGTGCAAGGCATTAAAAAATAAATCTTTCAAACTATAAAATAACAATTATTCTGAAAGAAGAGTTGCAGCTTTGAGTCAAATCTTTCTAATAACCCCCCTTGGCCTCTGTGTAAGCAGACATGCAGTATACTTTACCACTGTTTATGGCAGTGGTTCTCAACTCCTGTCCTCAGGACCCACTAACAGGCCAGATTTTAAACCAGAGTTCCACCCAAAAATAGAACTTCCGCTTTAAGTGTTGGTGACCCCCCTAACGTGCCACATTTGGCATGTCCTTTTTTTGGGGGAAAGCAGGTACACTGTTTTTACAGGCACCCAGCTCTCTCTTCCTCCCCTGGTGGCGTGGCCCCGGAAGGAAGATCACCTCTCCCTCCCTGCAAAATTTTGGGACAGGTCACAGGTCCCCAGAAGATTGCCCGGCCATTCACAGCACGCAGCGCGGCTAGTGAATGCTCAGTGCGCGCCTTGCTGTGAAGCCACAGCCGGGCGCCCACAATTAGAATGCTGGCGCCGTGGAGAGGAGAGGGAGAGGAGCGAGGCTTTGTACGCCCGCATCCCTGGACCGTGGGACAGCTAAGTGTCTGATCATTAAAAGTCAGCAGCTACACTTTTTGTAGCTGCTGACTTTTAAATGGGTGGAACTCCACTTTAAGTATTACCTTGGGGAGATGCAGACTAGAATACTGCAATCACTGAGCAGCAAATTATATCACCTGTGATGTATTTCAGTTATCTTGCAAACCTGGCCTGTTGGTGGGTCCTTAGGACAGGAGTTGAAAACCACTGCACTAGGGTAATCGTCAAAAACCAACCTTCTTCTTTATGGCATCTTTAGAGTGTTTTTGAAGTGCCAGCAAAGCTGTGTAGGTCAAGGTTTCCCGAACCGTCAGATAAGCAAGCAGACTGTCATGCTGCAAAATGGAAAAAAAAAATATGCAAATCCATGAATCAAAATGTAAACATTGTATATTAAATATGATACACTATTGTATATGGTATGGTTTATTGAATATGGTTGCATTTTCAAATTTTGGTTTGTGTATGAGAGTAATGACATTGCAACATTTCTACATGCTTTTCTTTTAACAAAACAGCAGTAATATACAGAATTTATTTCAGTACAATTCTATTCTTTCTTTAGTCTGTTAAACTTCTGAACTGAAAATAACCACTCTAAAGAGTTAACTGAAGAGCAATAAAAACAAGAAACATATAAAATAGTGCAAAAAAAATAAATAAGCATTGTTTTGTAAAAATGGATAAGAATCACTTCTTATGCCGCGTACACACAGTCGTACTTTTCGGCTACAAAAGTCCGACAGCCCATCCGACAGACTTTCGACTGACTTTTGGCAGACTTGTGGCAGACTTTCTAACGAACGGACTTGCCTACATACGATCACACAAAAGTCCGACAGATTCGTACGTGATGACGTACACCGGACTAAAATAAAGAAGTTGATAGCCAGTAGCCAATAGCTGCCCTAGCGTCGGTTTTTGTCCGTCGGACTAGTATACAGACGAGCGGATTTCTGGGTCCGGCGTAGTTACGACGTAAAGATTTGAAGCATGTTTTAAATCTAAAGCCCGTCAGATTTGAGGCTGGAAAAGTCCGCTGAAAGTCCGCTAAAAGTCCGGGGAAGCCCACACACGATCGGATTGTCAGCCGGCTTTGGTCCGTCGGCGTCCGTAGGACTTTTGTAGACGAAAAGTCCGACCGTGTGTACGCGGCATTATGCTAAAACCTGAAATTGTTTCTTTTTTTTTTCTTTTTTTTTTTTAGGAAAACAATTGAAGTTTTTTGAACCAAAAGGGGGTTGGCATCTATATGAGTATACACACCTATTAAAAATAGGCGAAGTTAACAATTTGGATTTCAATGAAAATATTGTGAAAATTGGGATATTCTGATGAAATTTCAACCATTAAGATAGATAAATGGATAGATAAATACTTTATTGTCATTGCAACGCAAATTACAACAAAATTCTATAAAAACTCCACACATATGTAAACATAACATCCTCAGCATACACACATGTAAACAGTTTGCCCCCCATATAAAAAGCCTAAAAAAAAGAACCCCCTGCCACCGCAGCAAAGCCAGGTCATCTGCAGTTAAATAATATTATTCAAAATGACCATTTAGGCCCTTGATAGCCCTTGGATAGAGAATGAAACTAAGTTTAAATGCATTCAAGTGTTACTAAACCCACAACAGTAAAATCAATCTGTATATGCAGTAAAGCATGCCTGTTACCCTCACTGCGGACCTTAAGAGGTTAATTCTGCGCATTGTGCAAAAAGGCTGTTTGATCCTGCCCTCTCTGATCCTCCCCTTATTCCACTGTCCCAAATCTATCTGCCGATAGAACAGAGCATTGGAGGCACTCTGCTCATGCTCAGTTTGGTATGTATTGCTACAGAGTTTTTTTTCCTGGTAGGGTGCATGTGATCAGCACAGGGCCAATCAGCACTGTCCAGGCAGAGGGTCAAGAGTCATGCAGCCTCATAGGACAGCCAGAGTAGAATTAAAACTCCTCCTATAAGCTTTAACCAGACACTGATAGAAGTCACAAGACTGCTATATACTACTGATAAGAAAAGGTATTTAGCAGTTTATATTTAATAAAATAATTGCATTTCCATGTGCTGTGTACTCAAGAATATATTAATTATAAGTTGACAAGTGTTGGCATGTTTCCTTTTCTAATTTTCAGAATATAGTACTGTACCTGTAAGACATAAGAAAAACAATCTTGAAATTGTTCCTTCCTTATCTGGGACCCATTCACATAAACCTCACCGAGCAATGTACCTTTTCTTCCTATCCTCCCAGAGATAGCATCCAAAAGCGTTGTCTTTCCAGAGCCTTAAAATAATTGGTGATTACTTTTTATTTTTAAATGGGACATCCAACTAATGACTTTCACATTTCTTCTTTATAAACATACATTTTTCGTGTCAATACATTTTTTTTTTAATTTTAAACAGTGGCCGTATGATATTCCTTATTGCTGCTAAACACATATGAGTTGAATTATTTTTAACCCCTCTAACAAGCCATATCTAAAGTACAGTAGTACCTTGGATTACAAGCATAATTTGTTCCAGAAGCATGCTTGTAATCCAAAGCACTCGTATATCAAAGCGAGTTTCCCCATAGGAATAAATGGAAACTCAGATAATTAGTTCCAGTGTCACTGCTAGTGTATGCAGTACCGCATGTGGCCAGAGGTGGGGGGGTGCCGCAGACCTCGGAGACGCTCAGAGACACATGGAGACACTCGGGAACAGAGTGTCTCCAAGTGTCTCTGAGTGGTCTCTGAGCATCTGAGTGTGTCCGGTGCCCCCTCACCTCTGGCCACATGCGGTACTGCACACTCCAGAGGCGTGAATCCTGCTCATCTTGCGAGACAAAACTTGCAAATTGAGTCAGGATTTTAAAAAAAAAACAGCTCGTATTGTGAAACGCTCATAAACCGCGTTACTTGCAATCTGAGGTTTTACTGTACTGTAAAAGTAAAACCAAAACCTTTATTTTTAATTTTTTATAAATTCGGCAATGATTACAACCTTTGTCAGAATTTTTCTTCTGCTGTCTGTGTCCCTGCAGGGGAGATTTCCCTTCAATTCTTGTCCAGGAACACAAGACACAACAAGGGTAAATTTCTCCAAAGTGAGCTGAAATGATCAACAGTTGTCACCGGAACAGATGTACCCATTTAAAAGCATTTCCCCTCACCTCCTGTTCCAGTGACAGATATAACATTTTGGATTTTCCACTGCATTCTATCGCTGTAACAATGGCTACAGAAACAAATGGGGAGGGTGAATCCCTCCTATGTGAACATTAATGGACAAAAGCTTTCAATACTTTCCAATTTATTCAAACCTACGAAAATGTGTGGTCACGTTAAACTCTATGTATTGCACTATAGGGCAGTATAAGTTTATTAAGCATCAAATAGAAAAAGGGCAATCTTCCACTTACCAGAATTTCCTAATATTGCCATAATCTGACCGCTTTCCATATGAAAGGAGACATTCCTTAAAATCTGCCTTGTCCATTTGTTGTAATATGATTGTATATCCCACCATGGCCCAGCTCGCTCTCTAAGAACAGAATGAAGGAGCAATAACTGAGCATTGAATAATCTCCAATAAATTGAAACACATCTATCATGTGGCCTTTAGGTACAAGGGGTCATGAATTTATATCAATCAAGTGAACCTAACAAATATATGCTAATATAATAACAAAAATAAACCAGATCCCCCAGAGGAAGGCACGTGATCCCTGTGCCGAATACGCGTCGGGGAGGGGTAGGACGGAGCTGTCAGCAACAGAGGTAGATGAGGAACGACACACCGCACGCCATACAAACGCTTGTTTTATACAAACACTCTCTGGAAAGATTGGTGCACTCACGCACCTACATATTGTGAGTACGCTTCTGGAGGGAAGTTTTAATATATTTTAAATAAATCCCTACTGTATCACACTATGGAGCTTTTTCTTTCTTGTATGTGAGACTGAGAGCTGATGACATCTGAGAGTGGTGGAGTTTATACCAGCATACCCTGTATGAGCCCAAGGGGTGGCTCCAATGCGTGTTTAGACACCGTTTAATTACTGTGTCACACGCTCAGAGGTGAGCGCAAGCACAAGTGGGGGGGTCACAGGAGAGCACTGAAGCATGCTGGATTGTGAACACCATTAAGGAGGAGCATGAGGAACACTGTTTTTTGTGGACACCACTTACTTGCACTTTATGTGTTGATATCAATGAATTGAACTTTTTAAATGTGGACACTTGATTTTGCACTTTGATCTTATATTTATAACCACATATATATATTGTTTTCTTGCATGTTGCACTTTATGGAATACTTTTATATAAGGATTGTATTCATTCTATAATTTATATATTACTAGCATTTTTTTTTTTTTTATATTGAAATTTTGTAGTATAGTTTTACACTATATATGCACCTCCCAACTATTGGGATATATATGTTTTTTCAGCGCAGGCACGTTTATGAATAACAACACAGTGCTTGTGCTGTGTAATTTGGCCCCCTGTATCATTGAAAAAACCTGGCTGATCCTGCCAGTTTCTACCCTCCCCTCTGTAAACTGACTATGGTTACTCATGGCTGCTGAGCCCTGACACCGTGGTCAGTTTAGGTGCCTCCGTCATCCGCAGCTCTCCTGTCTCTCCTCTTTCCTCCTCTCTCCCCCCTCCCCTCCCTGCCTGTCAGCTCTGTGTGTGAGCCTCCCCTCCCCCTTGTAGCAGTGCAAAGATTACTGCTCACAAGAACTGCCAGCCCCACTGCTAGTATAACCTGTAGTATATACTGTATGCCGTTTTTTTTAATTCATCGTCTAAATACCTTATTTAATCCCCCCCGATCAGCGGTCACGTGACCGCCCCGTCGCTCTCAACCTCCGATGTATACACTACAGAGGGAGGTCACATGACCGCTTGGAAGACGTTAGAGGGAGATCTCGGGCCCTCCCTCTGTAGTGTATACATCTAAGGGAGAGAGCAACAGGCGGTCACGTGACCGCTGATTGGGGAGAATAAATAAGGTATTTAGAAGATGAATTTTAAAAAGGCATACAGTATATACTACATATATACTGTTTATGTGCACTGACTTAACAACCCCTTTAAAGAGGAACTGCAGTCTGCTCATATAATTTGTAATAAAAACATCATTCTGAAGCTTCCCTCCAACCACTTTGCATATTATTTTATATATACTGTGATTCTGTACTTGCCAAATAATGCTGCAGAAATCTCCCTCCACTGAGTCTGGCTGCAGCCATTTTAACTGTGGGCAGCTGAAGCTGCTGCCTGTTCACTTCCTGGATTTGCACAGACACACCCGGGCACACCTCCAGCTCTGCAGCTCTAATTGACCCTCTTATGGCTCATCCCCCCTCCCTTCCTGGCAAACTCTCACCAGAGTGAGAGAGAGAGAGCTGTGCATGATGTCATAAGCCTAGGCTTTTTACTGGACAAGAAACAGGAAGTGGGCTGTATAAGGTATTTACTGGCAGAAAAAAAATAGGTTTACTAGCCAAAGTTAAAACAACAAGGGCAGAAGATTTAATAGATGGAAAGATGAAAAAATGACTGAAGTTCTGCTTTAAGCTATAAAGACAGCCAGCGATAAAAACCTAACAGGTATTTAAACCCCTTTCCACTCTGTCCAAAACTAAAAAAAAGTTTAGCCTTTAATTATACTTTAACTTGAGAATAATTCTATTAACAATTAGTATACTGTACCTAAATACTGTATATACTTAATATTTTTAAGGACATTTAGACTTTTATCTAATACTCTTTTCATAGGCTGACAAATGTGCAAGAATGTTTTGTTGCTTTCTCCTATTGCTTCAGATTTTTTTTTTATAATGGACAATTACACTTACAATTCAAATTTATGGCACTGCAAATACAATGGCAGTGTTCACCTGCAGGTCAGTCTTCAATTATTTGTTTTTAACTAATCCTTTCAGTGTGAATGGGATCACTATGTTTTTGCTGATCTAGTGATCATATGATCATAAATCACCCCGTTCCCCCCCCCCCCCTCCGAGATCACCAAGATCGAGAGCCACCAGCTGTACACATGCCGGGTGCTGGCTCTCTGCTGGGGGACATTTTCAAGTGTATAACCTGCATGGGGCATCACACTAAGGGACATTTATTTATAGATTGTAGATGAAAAAGACAGTTAAATGTTTTGCGGGAATACTCTTGCAGACATCCCAACCTGCAAAAACTAATTTCAGGGAGGTTTCAAAGTAATTTCAGGGAGGTGATGCTTTGCGGCGCACCCCCCCCCCCCCCCCCCCCCAGTAAAATGCAGCCTTACCAGTGCCCATGAATTGCAGCCTTACCAGTGCCCATGAAATGCAGCCTTACCAGTGCCCATGAAGTGCAGCCTTACCAGTGCCCATGAAGTGCAGCCTTACCAGTGCCCATGAAATGCAGCCTGATCACACAGCTGCTGGTTCTGGGGTCTGGCTGCTGGAGCCTGGGGTCTGGCTGCTAGGGCCTGGCTGCTGGAGCTGGGCTGTTGATCCTGGGGTCTGGTTGCTGGGCCTGGGCTACTGGTCCTGGGGAGCCATCCCAGTCAGAGAATTTCCCAGCAGGAGGGGGGCTGGGCAGAGCCAGAGAGAAGACTGGGCGCCGTTATCTGCAGGCTGTAGCAATTAAAATAAAAACTTTCCCCAGTCAAGCGCACTCTTTTTCCACTTTCGGGTGCCGCTGCGCAGTGGTCTCCTATACGACAAGTACAGTACATGACAGTCCCGGTCTGCCCGGCGGATTGATATAGAAGAGACCAGGACTGTCATGTACTTGTCACACCGGCAGGGCTGCTGTTAGAAATCACAGGGCACCGTACAACTTACCTGACAGGGCCCCCCTTAAAAATATTAAAGAAATTATTTTCGCTAAAAATACACAAAAATCATCATTAGTGGACACAAACACAACATAACTTACAAACTTATGGGGGGAACAGAAGGGTACAGTACGGCGGGGCAGCATGGCACAGTACGGGGGGGGGGCAGGAGGGCACAGTACAGTGGGGGCAGGATGGGATGATACAGCAATTAGAAGGGTACAGTACAGGGGGCCACAGAAGAAGGGGGACAGGAAGGTACAGTACAGGGGGGAAGGAGGGAACAGTGTGGGTGGGGAGGAGGGCACAGTACAGTGGTTAGGAGGCTACAGTACAGGGGGCAGGAGGGTACAGTATAGGGTACAGTATAGGGGCAGTAATGTATTATATGGATATGGTCTGAGGAGCTGTGCAGGGAAGCTGACATTGCAGATTCTGGCAAGCTGCCACTGGGCCAAATCTACAAATGGAACAACAACTCCCCCTCTACCTTCCCCTCCAGAGTTTCTGGCTTTTTTCTGGTGCTTTGCAGGGGTTAAGGATGAACCTCAAGGTGGAGCATCTTATTACTTCTGATGCTTGTGTGGGTGGGATGTGTACTGCGCCAATCACATGGAAAGAATAGGTGAGGAGGGTCAGCAGGGATTGGCGCAATACACATCATACCCACACAAGCAGCAGCAGTAATAAGATTCTCCACTTTGGGGTTCTTCCTTAACCCTGAAAAAAAATGGGGAGGGGGGTGGAGATGGGAACCATGGGGTAAGGGAGAAGGAGGAGGGGGGGCGGAGGTGGGTAGGAGATGGGGGATGGGTAGAGAAGAACTGGAGTGAGACTGGGGGAATTGTGGTCTGTATAGAGATAAAAAAAGGAGGAGGATTTGTGATAGAATGAGGGAAGGGGGTGAGGCATATAGATGGGGGTGGAGGGGACTGGAGAGGGATGGTTAGGGATGGGCATGGAAAATACTGTTGGTTGGTGGGGAATAGCCACAGTATAATAAAAGCAAATAGGCTGTCTATCAGGGAGGGGCAGAGGGTGAGATTCCATTAAAGCAGAGTTCGACCCAAAAATGGAACTTCCGCTTTTCGGAAACCCTCCCCCCCCCCTCCGGTGTCACCTTTCAGGGGGGAGGAGGGAGCAGATACCTGTCTAATCCAGGTATTTGCTCTCACTTCCAGGCATAGATAGCCGCAGTATCCGCGGCAACCTACGCCATGTCCGGCCCCCCCCCCGCTGTCTTCTAGGAGACACACAGGTCCCAGAAGACAGCAGGGACCAGTGGGATCACGCAGCGCTACTTGTGCATACACAGTAGGGAACCAGGAACCGAAGCCGCAAGGCTTCACTTCCTGATTCCCTTATCAAAGATGGCGGCGCCTCCACCCGAAGCCGAGGGACAGATCGGCTTTGGGTACTGACATCACGGTCTCCCTGGACAGGTAAGTGTCCATATATTAAAAGTCAGCAGCTGCAGTATTTGTAGCTGCTGACTTTTTAAAGAACATTTTTTTTTTGCCGGAACTCCATATTAACTAGTAAAGATTCAGTGTTGGGGGTGTGCAGGGTGTGGGATTCCAGCCATTTATAGTGTTTGTGTATGAGGGGGGGCACACACCTGTGTGAAGGTGGGGGGGGGCACCTGTGTGAAGGGGGGGCACCTGTGTGAAGGTGAGGGGGCACACACCTGTGTGAAGGTGGGGGGGCATACACATGTGTGAAGGTGGGGGGGGACCTGTGTGAAGGTGGTGGGGCACACACATGTGTGAAGGTGGGGGGGACCTGTGTGAAGGTGGGGGGGCACACACCTGTGTGAAGGTGGGGGGGACCTGTGTGAAGGTGGGGGGACACACACCTGTGTGAAGGTGAAATGTCTGCAGAGAAGAAGACTGGGAGGGGGGAGGGGAGTGAGGGACTATT
The DNA here is from genome assembly GCA_037952835.1 of Lithobates septentrionalis. Lineage (NCBI taxonomy): Eukaryota > Metazoa > Chordata > Amphibia > Anura > Ranidae > Lithobates > Lithobates septentrionalis. The sequence goes on from JBBDGP010000632.1 coordinate 522,379, forward strand.
GTTTGTAAAGTGTCAGGAAAAGAATGTATGGACGGCTGGAGAAGAGGCTGAAGATTAGCAAGGAGCAAGCAGCGAGAGTTAAAGATAGTTACATTGCAGAACTGAACTGTACAAAAAGAGCCGGCCAAAGTGAGGGGAACTTTTACCAGAGTACTGCGGTTTTTATTTTAATTGCAGATCACAGGCGCGCACAGTCTTCTATCTGCCTCAGCCCACTCCCCTCCTTCCCTTGTGAATTGGCCGACCGACCTGAAAAAAAAAGTACCCGTGCAACAGCCTTACATCCACCTGTCACTCAGCCACAGACAGAGCGGCCGTACTCCATTCAGCTCTGTCTGTCGGGTGGCTGAGTGACAGGCACAGCCGGGAGATCTCCCTGCACTCGCGGGTGTCGAGGAGCCCGCAGTCAAATGCGGGAGACTCCTGCGGCTCGCGGGAGACTTGAGATGTCTGCTCTTCCTTGTGATTGGACTTTACTGCCACCCACATGAGACAGAGTCACTTATTTATAAAATTATCAAAACTTTATTGTACAATGTAGTAAACATCACACACAATGCGTTGATAATTCATTAAAAACAACATTAGCGCATTATGATATATAAGTCATTCTAGATATTATTATGCACAACACTTCTTGTTTATTAACCTGTACTTCAATTTCAAAGATATAGAGGGGTATGCGTGTTCATGCACTATTAGATGAAAAAGAGTTTTAAGAGAGGTAGAGTTATTCAACAAAAAAACTGAGAGCTCTTTCTAATGGCTACTCTACAAATCTTATAAAGCATTCATGAAAAAATCTATTTATATATTTAACGTTAAACACTTATTGTTTGGTAAATTTGTTGTGTATGCCATGTATGACAATACAGAAATCCTTTACTTTTTTTTTTAAAAAAGGTTAACACCAAAAAAATGTAAAATATTTGTTCACTAAATATTTATACACTATACCTTCCCTTTAAGTGCATCTAACTGTTAATGTAAATATGGATGGTATCCATATGACCTATGTACTTTATCCTATTTTCTGATAAGTCAACATTCAAACCTTGAAATATAAAGCAAAAGTAACATGTAAAGTCCAATAGTATTCCAAACATGGAAATTCCAATAGAACAGGCGGGGTGACATGTCAGGACCACTTTGAAATGGAATGACCTATTTAAAAACATTGTCAACTATGGGTTACATACGGACAAAGATAAGTGTCTGGCATTTGAATGTACAGGTTAACTTGGTTCATAACCAATCAGGGATGAAAGTCCAGGTTAACTAAAGTACCATTTTTAAAGATACAATAGTAGACAGAGAGAGATTGATAATTCAAGGAGAGATGGGTTGGACTTGATGGACGTGTGTCTTTTTTCAACCTCACCTACTATGTAACTAGATACAATACTAAGTCTTTATGCATAATTTAAAATACAATTTACAAATAAGGTATAATACCAGCCACACATTTTTCTTTTGAATTTGCAAAGTATGGAAAGGGAGCCGCCATCAGCTTTATAATGAAATCAATAAAAACAGCACAGAAGAAACTCTTGAATCATCCCCTCCCCACCTACTTTCCCACCTTTGGTTTTGGTTCAGACAACATGCCCCTCCACTGGAGATTTTATGTGTAAGGACAAGCCCTCCCTTTCCTCCTAGGGTCCCCTCGGTGTCGGGGGTATATGCCTACCTTGGACCATAGGGGGCTTTGCTAGTGTTATGTTTGTTTTTTATTGTACATAGTTCACTTTGACTCTTCTGTTCATAGGTTCGTTATACTATCTGTGGTCCAGGAAGCAGTCAGGAAATGAAAGCTCTGGAACCCGGAAGCAAAAAGCATTTCATCACTTCTGGGTTCATTCATTGCAGAGGTGATTGGGGAATGGATGTTCATTGAGATCTTCCTGCACAACATGCTCAAGTGGTTGAACAGGAGAGCCCGGGTGCCATGTTGAGCAGTGGCGGTTCTAAAGATCCCAAGATAATTTCTACATGACAGCTAATCGCCGGCTGCAAGAAACAGTACTAAGCTCACAGCTGCAGTAGTTGTTTTAACTCTTTGAATAACAGCATGTTTATAAATGTACCTTGGTAGATCTTCGAGCATATCTAAACCCTCAAAAATGTTACATATTGCAGCTTACCAGTTGGTAAATGTGGTGGCTGCATTTGTTTTATTTTTTTCCCCTTATTTTCACCTGGTTATCCTGCAAATAACAAACGTTCTGTCCCTGAGGGAGCCATGGTTGTCACATGGGTCGGACTTCAAACAAAATGACTTTCGCAGCTTTGCAAATCAGAAGGAGTGCTTGGGAGTTGAAAAACAAATGCCTGATGCAGGGGTTGGTCCAGAAATTCTGAAACTATTTGTCCCAGACAGATGTGCAAGCTGTGGCTCAGCTTTGGAAAAAACAAAGCATTCAACATAAAAAATGGTGAGTGGTGATCCCGCCGTGAGGTTGAGACGTGAGACCCTCAGAGCTGCCTTCTAACTACCATACTCCTTATCTACATAAGCGGTATTGACTCAGTGCTATCGTATCTGAGTCCATACGTTCTGGTAAGCGCATTATCTTTTTAGTGGTGGTTATTCACGTATGGGTGGTCGATACATGGATTGTTATTGCTTTCATCCATAATCATTGTGATTGCACCAGGATTCTTCTTTTTTCGGATTCCCTTCACTATATGAACTGTATTTTCTAAATAATTTTTTTTTTTTGCACATTGTGCTTTATGGTTTATACTGATATATACATTTGTGAGATGTATTAAGTGTTTTTCACCTCACTTGTCTTCTTAGCGTTGCACTTTTATAATATATACGGACTTCAAACATGTTTGCCTTACTTCATCTCCATTACATGAAGGGTGTGGGGATTAGTAGTTTACAGAAAGAAGAGATCACGATTTGTGCTTTCAGTTCAGCTCACAGACTGCTACAAGGATGCTGCATTATTGACACGATTAAAGGATAATTAAGAAGAAGGATCATTGATCATTGTAAAAATACACAAGTTGCTGGACCCAAAACAGCATGGCTTTACTGAGGGCAGATCATGTCAGACTAATTTGATTGCATTTTTTGAGTATATTACCAATGTTTTGGACCAGGGTGGTGCTGTGGACATTGCATACTGTATCTTGATTTCAGCAAGGCATTTAATACAGTTCCACATAATGATCGAATACAAAAGTTGTACAAGCTAGGACTTAAAGTGTTTAAGCCACTCTAACCCGTTTACACCATCAGCACTGCCTCCTATTGCAGTGTCCCCCTCTATATGTGATTTATAAATATAAATGCTGCAAATACCTAATTTCACAGCCGAGATTGCGATCACATGACTGGCCAGCTTCCTCCTTTCCTCCTCTGGGAGGAGCTGAGATTACCCTGCTGACATCAGTATGGAGGGGAGGAGGAAAGGAGGAGCAGAGGAGGAGAGAGCTGGCTGGTCGTGTGATCGCAATCTCGGCTGTAAAATTAGGTATTTGCAGCATTTATATTTATAAATCATTCACAGAGGGGGATACTACAATAGGAGGCAGTGCTGATTGTGTATACAGGTTAGTGTTATGCAAGCAGCAGGAGGGGGGAGGGGCGACACTGTCACGAGCAGAGAGGGGAGGGGGTGAGTAGGACACAGGAGCAGAGAGGAGAGCAGAGAGGAGAGCAGACAGCAGGCTGCAGATGATGGAGGCATGTAAACTGACCACGGTGTCTGGTCTCAGCAGCCATGATACACCATGGTCAGTTTACATAGGGGGAGGGCAGAAACTGACAGGCTCAGCCAGGTATTTCAGTTGTTATAGGGGGCCAAATGACACAGCACAAGCACTGTGTCATATAACATGTTTTAAAGGAACAGGGTCCATTTTTTTTGGGGGGGGGGGGGGTTAACAAACGCTTTAACCCTTGGGTGGTTCAGTGGATATGCAGATGGCTAAAGGATAGATACCAGAGTGTAGTTGTAAATGGGGTTCACTCAGAACAGAGACCAGTCACTAGTGATGTACCGCAAAGCTCTGTACTGGGTCCTGTTCTATTTAATCTATATGTAAGTCATATAACTAAAGGTTTGTTGGGCAAGGTATGTGTTTTTGCTGATGATACAAAGGTGTGTAATAGGCTTGATATTCCTGGAGGTGTCTGTAACATGGAACATGATTTGGCATTGCTGGAAGATTGGTCAAAGCAGTGGAGACTGCAGTTCTATATTTCTAAATGTGAAATAATGCACCTAGGGAAAAATAATTCCATGAGAGAGTACAACATTGGGGGTACAGTGTTAGCCAGCACCACAGAATAAAATAATTTGGGGAAACTTATTTCAGATGATTGCAAAACGAGAAAACAGTGTGACCAGGCAGTGGGAAAAGCGAATAGAATTCTAGGATGCATCACAAGAGGGATCACCAGCAGGAGGAAGGATATCCTGATTCCTCTATGTAGATCTTTAGTGAGAACTCATTTAGAACACTGTGTCCAGTTCTGGAGACCTCACTTACAGAAAGATATTGATAAAATAAAACAAGTCCAGAGATGGGTAACAAAAAATGGTGAAAGGTTTGGGGAAAGAAACATATCAAGAGCAACTTTAGGAACTTAATATGTACAGTCTGGAGGAAAGAAGGAGGAGGGTAGACATGATTGAAACCTTTAAATACATCAAGGGGGTGAATAAGGTTCAGGAGGTTTTTTAATATGAAACCAAAAACAAGAACATAGGGACATGACCTCAAACTAACTGGAGGAAAGTTGAAAAATAATCTTAGAAAGTGTTATTTTACTGAAATATGCTTGGAATAAACTACCAGAAGTGGTAGTGAGCCAGTAAATAGTAAAACATGCTTGGGACAAACATAGATCTATAGTCAGACAATAAAGTTAACGGAAAAAAAAAACAAACAAAACAAAACAAAAAAAAAAAATGGACAGACTCGATGGACTACTCAGTTTTTTTCTGCCGTCACTTTTCTATGTTTCTATGTATTTTCTGTACTTGCTGAAAATGTTCTTAGCCTGAAAAAGAAAACGAATGCAGCCACAACATCTAGAAACCGGTAAGCTGCAATATTTTCCATTTATGTTCTTCAGTTTAGACATGCTTTCAGTCTAACAGAAAAGCAGCTGATTGTGTTAAAGCCCAGCTTGAAGCCAAAACATTGTTTTCTGTTTTGAATTAGGATAGTGCGCTAAAGAAAAAAAATCTGATAGCTCACTCGGCAGGGTACGGCATCCTTTATGCCAAGTGTACAATCCGCCTACTGCTGCGTCTGATGGAACCACAGAATGGGCACTTGGGATGATAGCAATTGAACCTTTATTCCAAACCTAAAACCACGGACAGCTCAAACGATGATACCCAGTCTTTATAATGGCATATTTAAAATGTAGCAAGTCAACCATTTTATTTAATAGCGGCAGGGGTAAGAGAGATTTTTTTGGAGGGGTTTTCATGCTGTGCCCCCATTGCAAGACAATCTCTGAAGTTACAGGAGCTGTTTTGCAGTTGATATGATATAATATAATATATTATCATATTATTTTTCTAACTACTCACCTAACCGTGTAGCAGATGTTTTGTACACTTATATTGCAGCTAGCTTCTTTTTCTGAAATTGTTGTAACAGTGTGCGGATCTTCAGTGCCCTCCATTAATCCTCTAACACTGTTCAGAAGAACGTTTCTGCAGGAATCTACCCCAAATCACCTGTAAAGAAAACATTATTACTGTACTTTGGCTAGGTTTACAATATACTGTAGCTGAAGAATTGTATTAGAAATTTTAAAAAAGAATTAAAACATACAATTAAAAAGTACAACTCAGTGTGAAATATTAACAGTGCATTTCCTCATACTAATAATAATAATGTTACAGTGCATGCGGAAAGTATTCACAGCACTTCACTTTTTCCAAATTTTATGTTACAGCCTTATTCCAAAATGGATTAAATTCATTATTTTCCTCTAAATTCTATAAACAATACCCCATAATGACAATGTGAAAGAAGTTTGTTTGAAATCTTTGCAACTTTATTAAAAATAAAAAAATGAAAAAAATCACATGTGTATAAGTATTCACAGCCTTTCTCGTGACACTCAAAATTGAGCTCAGGTACATCATGTTTCCCCTGATCATCCTTGAAATGTTTCCACTTGATTGGAGTCCACCTGTGGTAAATTCAGTTGATTGGACATGATTTGGAAAGGCACACAACTGTCTATATAAGGTCCAACAGTGCATTTCAGAGCACAAACCAAGCCATGAAGTCCAAAGAATTGTCTGTACACCTCAGAGACAAGATTGTATCGAGGCACAAATTTGGGGAAAGGTACAGAAAAATATCTGCAGCATTAAAGGTCCCAATGAGCACAGTGGCCTCCACCATAAATGAAATTAAGTTTGGAACCACCAAGATTCTTCCTAGAGTGGGTCGCCCGGCCAAACTGAGCGATCGGGGGAGAAGGGCCTTAGTCGGGGAGGAGACCAAGAACCCGATGGTCACTCTGACAGAGCTCCAGCGCTTCTCTGTGGAGAGAGGAGAACCTTCCAGAAGAACAACCATCTCTGCAGCCCTCCGCCAATCAGACCTGTATGGTAGAGTGGCCAGACAGAAGCCACTCCTCAGTAAAAGGCACATGGCGGCCTGCCTGGTGTCTGCCAAAAGGCACCTGAAGGACTCTCAGGCCATGAGAAACAAAATGATCTGGTCTGATGAAACAAAGATTGAACTCTTTGGCCTGAATGGCAAGCGTCATGTCTGGAGGAAACCAGGCACTGCTCATCACCTGGCCAATACCATCCCTACAGTGAAGCATGGTTAGGGCAGCATCATGCTGTGGAGTTGTTTTTCAGCGGCAAGAATTGGTAGTCTAGTCAGGATTGAGGGAAAGATGAATGAGCAATGTACAGAGACATCCTTGATGAAAATCCAGAGCGCTCTGGACAACAGACTGGGAAAAGGTTCATCTTCCAACAGGACAATGACCCTAAGCACACAGCCAAGATAACAAAGGAGTGGCTACAGGACAACTCTGTGAATGTCCTTGAGTGGCCCTGCAAAGAAGAATGGGAAAAACTTCCCGAAAATAGGTGTGCCAAGCTTGTAGCATCATACTCGAAAAGACTTGAGGCTGTAATTAGTGCCAAAGGTGCTTCAACGAAGTATTAAGCAAAGGCTGTGAATACTTATGTACATGGGATTTTTTTGTTTTTCATTTTTAACAAATTTGCAAAGATTTCAAACAAACTTTTTTCACGTTGTCATTATGGAGTATTGTTTGTAGAATTTTGAGGAAAACAATGAATTTAATCCATTTTGGAATAAGGCTGTAACAAAACAAAATGTGGAAAAAGTGAAGCGTTGTGAATACTTTCCAGGTGCACTGTATATACAATATAAACCTGGTTGTTTTTATACTCAACCTATAGGACAGGTTAAATAAATAATCCTATATTAAATTAAAATTTAATAAGTTAATTTATTTTATGGAAGAAACAGAAGGAATAATATAAACACCAGGAAAGCAGACTTATGGGGAATAGAGGAAAAAAAAATATTTAAAATATGAAGGTGTAGAGGGACCCACCAAGGCTCAATTGGTCAGACCAAAGGCATATAGAAGGAAAAAGGAGAAAGAAATGAGAGAGAAAAGGAGAGAGATTTCTCTGTTATCCCTGATTGAGCATACTGCAACCAAAATGGTATCACATTCCTTACAATGTTTGCTATGCCCTTTTTCGTTTTCAGTTAAGCTTTGAATGACACTCATCTCCAACTTTAATATACTGAGACCTTTTGACATAACGTCAGGCATGCATGACATTTTTATTTTATTTTACATACACACAATATTTAATTATATTTTGTAGCATTTTCTTTTCATCAGAATGTAATCACTGAAATTGCAGTAATTAAAAAAACAAACACAATTCAGTAAAATTTGTTTCAAAAGATGGAATGGATAAAAAAAACACACTTATAGATGATGGAGTCTACAACACCCAAATGGAGATAACACGATTTTTTTAATTTAATTGCCTCCTTTTTAATTAAATCTATAAAAAAAAAAATAGAAGTCCACTACGATTGGAGTTTTTACAACTCTAATAGAAAGGTTGAAAAGATCAGAAAATTTAAGAATATTAGGATATTAAAATGATTGAGTTTTTAAAGAATTAAATTGAATCATATATATGTTTGTGATTGGTTTCTTGAATGGGAAATATATTATGCATGGTCTACTCTAGGCTGTGTTATTCGAGTCGATGTCAACGCTTCATGTGAATGACTTTTTCCCTATCACCCAAGTATTGGAAGACAGTTTAAAAAAAATGTCCCATGTTTAGAGAGCATGATGGATAATGAGGGATAATCCACATAAAAAGCTATACCCAGCTTTGCAAAATTTATTGAAGAAAGCTGCAGCATGTGCAATCAGTTATGTCTAATTTTAATGCACAAAATTGCAGCATGCAGCACTATAGTTCATGTGATGTCACACATGTTGTGCGTGTCTGTATAGCACTGCTTTGCAACCTTTATAAGGCCTGGTGGTAAGTTAGCCCTTATGGCTATGAGCTGAAAATTCTTACAATTGGGCAATTTTTTTTTTTTACTCAAACACAAACAAATGTGTGAGTTCTGTGTACTACAGCTGAAACAAACTCCAGCCAACTCCCATACAGTAACTCCCCCCGACTGACTCAACACATTGAACTTGTGGGATATGACCACCCTGGCTCACCTGTAAAGGTGGTCAAGCAGGGAATCCTTTGCCGTCTTCATGAAATCACCCAGGGAAGGCTCTTAAAGCTTGTACTCGCTCTATTCCTCTGCAGTAGCATTTATCTTTTGTGAACATGGAATTGGCTGGGAAGTGTAATTGTCTTATCTGATAATACTTTAGACTCGTACATTGTATCTAAATAGACAAAGCAATTTATAAGTTGACATTTGCCTTAGAAAGGGAGTGTTTAATACAGCAGGGCCGGGATGACCTACTAGTGTCTAAGCAGCGCAAGCAACTGTCAGAGTTTAGTGACCCCTCAGAGAGAGCTGAACTCAACACAGGCACTAGCAAAGGGACTAACATTTGTGCCACTAGACCAGAAGACAAAATGGAAGGGTCTAGTGGTATTGAGCTGGTAAAAAGGCAAACTCGGTTTCCTTCTGTAAAGGTACGTACACCTTTGTTATATTGTAGTTAAAGGGAAAGTCCACCCAAAAGTGATATTTGAGTGAGCCGAGTCAGCCCCTAGCATCTTAACTTTAATTTTTTATTATTGCGATAGAGAAAAAGAAACATTACAATTATGTGGATGTTATTGCATTCAATAATATGAGATGTCATCGCTGAATTTTGCAAGTTTACAGTGTGGGTTAGAACAACCAAGTAGTGCTTATCAATATAACATCATTATTACAAAGCAGGGACTTTATTACTCTTAGTGTAATTAGTAGTAACAGAAAGGAAATTAAAATGTAATGTAGTAATATAAATTAAATATAGTAAGTACAAACAAAATGAAAGATTGCAGTTTGAGGTCCAAGTAGATGTCCACAATACCTAAAATCTTATAATGTCTTCTAACTTCCGAGATTTATCTGCCATAGTTCTCTGCCAAATCTTTTCCAGCTCACCTGGAAGTTCTTGGTGTTTCCACCTATCTTTGTGTATTCCAACTCATTTGGATAAAATAATGAGAATCCTTCATAATGGCCATCGCTGAACTCAGCACAGACATCTTACCAAGAAATGGTCAGATGGGTTAACTCTCTAGCCTCCAGCAAAAAAAAAAAAAAAATTGTTTTGGGTGAACTGACCTGTCGACAAAGGATTTTTAGTATAAAAAAACTACAGACAAAATTTGCGTAAACCTAAAGTTGCTCGACCCAGTCTTTTTCTCTTCACCTGAGTTCTAATCCTCACCCACCCCACCACTTATTACAAAAGGGTCTTGCTCTCCCTGTAGAACTTTTAATATTGCTTTATGGACAATGCTGCCTCAGGAAAAATTAATCTCTGTGTGTTGGAATGAAGCAGAGCCTGAAACTCTAATTTGTAGGTCCCATCACTGCTGGAGCCTGAAAGAGATTTGCAAAGTCAGTGGGCAATTTGACTCATCAGTGTCAGTCTATCACTACTTTGCTTTTTCCTAAGCAATAAGTACAGTGCAGTAATGTTGTGCTAAATGCTAAAAAACTTTGTAAATTTGCTGCTGGGTAATGAAAAAAGCTTATCACGGAAAGGGCAAATGATGAGAAACTTTGCGATAAGGTGGCAACATTAGCAAGGCATTAATGGCTGCATTAACCCTTTTCAATGAGTCATACATATGGTAGAACACATGTGAATTATCACTGTATATGCTACTTAGTATGACATGAGACCGTTCTTGTTGATTCAATAATGAACATACCTCTTTGATTAAACTGATGCACATGACATTTTGTATCACATGCACAGTACCAGTCTATATTGCTTTGGAGGCTTGTGTCATCTCCAAACCAGGGTAAGTGGAACCCTAGTGTTCCCCCCAGAGGTTGCTTGGGATTCCTTGAGTTGTTGCTGATTGACCTCCAACTTTTCTCTAAGGCCGCGTACACACGAGCGGACTTTTCGGCAACAAAAGTCCGACGGCCATTCCGGAGGACTTTCGTCAGACTTTTGAGGGACTTCCGATGGACTTTTGAACGAACGGACTTGCCTACACACGATCACACCAAAGTCCGACGGATTTGTACGTGATGACGTACGACCGGACTAAAATAAGGAAGTTCATAGCCAGTAGCCAATAGCTGCCCTAGCGTGGGTTTTCGTCCGTCGGACTAGCATACAGACTAGCAGATTTTTCCACCGGACTCGAGTCCGTCGGAAAGATTTGAAGCATGTTTCAAATCTAAAGTCCGTCAGATTTTCGACTGGAAAAGTCTGCTGAAGGTCCGATGAAGCCCACATACGATCGGATTGCATTTTGTTAATGTGCGGTATTTTGTGTTGCATTAGGAAAGCCCATTCATTTAAAATATGCTGCCAATGTTGAGCAACTAATATATTTTTTCTTAATGCAGTGCCCCAAAATGTATGGCATTTATGTCATGGAGCACTGCCATGTCCTTGTGCAATTGTTCATTGAGCACCATTTTAAATAAATGGTGCAACAATGTACAAATTGCTGTGTGTTACTGCATCATAAAAATGTGAAGCCAAGCAGAAAAATATTAAACTGCCATAAAACTCCAGTAGCCTATATACAGTATATGTATATAACAAATTTTATTTGGATCTTTATTACAAAAAAGTGGATTTCGGGCTTTCCAAAAAAGAAAACCTGTTTCAATGGGCTTTGGGCTTGTTTGTAGGGCATCAGTTTGATGTCTATTTGATATGCTTCTGAGATCATTCAGAATTCATTGCCAGGTACATTTCACCTGCAGATGACCTCCTTGTGACCTGCATCCAACCTGCTGCAAATGTACAAAATAAGTCCTATTTATCCTATGAAAAAAAAGACACTAGTTCATCTAGTTCAACCATTAGAAAAAAAGATAGAAAACCTAAATATACATAATCCTATACCCACAATTAATGTGGAATAGACTTCACAGAACAGCTGTATATATACTGAGATTAAATTACACACAAGTGGACTCTATTTACTAATTAGGTGACTTCTGAAGGCAATTGGTTCCACTAGATTTTAGTTAGGAGTATCAGAGTAAAGGGGGCTGAATACAAATGCACACCACACTTTTCAGATATTTTTTTGTAAAAAAAAACTGAAAACCATTTATCATTTTCCTTCCACTTCACAATTATGTGCCACTTTGTGTTGGTCTATCACATAAAATCCCAATAAAATACATTTACGTTTTTGGTTGTAACATGACAAAATGTGGAAAATTTCAAGGGGTATGAATACTTTTTCAAGGCACTGTACATGGTGATCATATGCTTGAAATTTTCCACATTTTGTCATGTTACAACCAAAAACGTAAATGTATTTTATTGGGATTTTATGTGATAGACCAACACAAAGTGGCACATAATTGTGAAGGGGAAGGAAAATGATAAATGTTTTTCAATTTTTTTTAACATAAGCATATCTAAAAAGTGTGGCGTGCATTTGTATTCGGCCCCCTTTACTCTGATACCCCTAACTAAAATCTAATGGAACCAATTGCCTTCAGAAGTCACCTAATTAGTAAATAGGGTCCACCTGTGTGTAATTTAATCTCAGTATATTTACAGCTGTTCTGTGAAGCCTTCAGAGGTTTGTTAGAGAGCCTTAGTGAGCAAACAGCATCATGAAAAATCAACCAAAGAACGCACCTGACAGGTTGGGGATAAATTTGTGGAGAAGTTTATAGCAGGGTTAGGTTATAAAAAAAATATCCCAAGTTTTGAACATCTCACGGAGCACTATTCAACCAATCATCCGAAAATGGAAAGAATATGGCACAACTGCAAGCCTACCAAGATATGGTTTTCAAAATTTTTTACAAATAAATATCTGAAAAGTGTGGTGTGCATTTGTATTCCGCCCCCTTTACTCTGATACCCCTAACTAAAATCTAATGGAACCAATTGCCTTCAGCAGTCACCTAATTAGTAAATAGAGTCCACCTGTGTGTAATTTAATCCCAGTATAAATACAGCTGTTCTGCGAAGCTCTCAGGCCGGGTTCACACTGGTATGACAAACGCTCCGACATTGGGAGCTCATGTCGCATGACGTGTGAAAATCAATGTTTCCCTATGGTAGCCGTCTTAACAGGTCCGACACAAATCGGACCGACTTTGAAAATGCTCCCTGTACTACTTTGGTCCAACTTTGATCCTACTTCAGCCCATTGACTATCATTGAAGTTGGATCAAAGTCGGATCGCCGTCTTGCATGATCCGACTTTGGCATGCGACTTGTGCTCTGATGATCTTGAGGGGGAACTCCACGCCAAATTTTAAATAAAAAACTGGCATGGGTTCCCCCTCCAAGAGTATACCGGGCCCTTCGGTCTGGTATGTATTTTAAGGGGAACCCCCTACGCCTAAAAAACGGTGTGGGGGTATCCCCGAAATCCATACCAGACCCTTATCCGAGCACGCAGCCCGGCCGGTCAGGAAAGGGGGTGAGGACGAGCGAGCAACCCCCCCTCCTGAACCATACCAGGCCGCATGCCCTCAAAATGGGGGGGTGGGTGCTTTGGGGCAGGGGGGCACACTGCAGCCCCCCCACCCCAAAGCACCTTGTCCCCATGTTGATGAGGACAAGGGCCTCTTCTTGACAACCCTGGCCGTTGGTTGTCGGGGTCTGTGGGCGGGGGGCTTATCGGAATCCAGGAGCCCCCTTTAATAAGGGGGCACCCAGATCCCGGCCCCCCGCCCTATGTGAATGAGTATGGGGTACATCGTACCCCTACCCATTCACCTGGGGGAAAAAAAGTGTCAATAAAAAAACACACTAGACCAGTTTTTAAAGTAATTTATTAGGCAGCTCCGGGGGTCTCTTCCGACTGGGGGGGCCCCTTCTGACTTCTCCGCTCTCTCCGGTCTCTTCTCCCGGTCTCCAGTTCTTCTCCCGCTATCCGGTGTCTTCTGCCGGGCTCCTCCACTATATTCTGCTCTTTTGCCCGCTCTTTTGCTAGCGTTGGCCCGGTCTTCTCCATCGCCTTCTTCCCTCTGATCTTCTTCCAATGTTGACATAACGCTCTCTCCCGCTGTAATGCCGTGTGCGCGGTTCGCAATGACTTAAATAGAGTCTGGTATGGATTTTGGGGGACCCCCATGCCGTTTTTTTCGGCGTAGGGGTTCCCCTTAAAATCCACACCAGACCCAAGGGCCTGGTATGCTCTTGGAGGGGGAACCCATGCCGTTTTTTTATTTAAAATTTGGTGTGGAGTTTCCCCTCAAGATTCATACCAAACACAGTGCCTGGTATTGGCGGGATCCAAGTCGGATCCCTGTTCATTGAAAGTCAGACGTATGTGTCGGCTTCAAGTCGCAGGGCAAAGTCGGATCCAAAGTAGGACGGCTGTCGTGTCGCACCTGGCCTCAAAGATTGTAAATCCATGCTAACTATTCCGTAAAATATTTATTTCTAGCAAAAACTCTGCTATGTGGTCTTGTAGTAAAATCTCAAGTATTTTTTCCTGACTAAAGAAGTTACACTAACTAGTCTGTGTTTACTTGGTATAGACTTTGATCCCTTAATAAATATAGGCACCAAGTTGGCCTTACGACAATCCAGTGGTACTATGCCATTCATTAAAGAGTCTCTAAAAATTAGAAAAAAAAGGCTTAGAAATTACAGAAATCAACTATTTGAAGACCTGTGTATGTAAGGTCCGGGTGCTTTATTCGCCTTTATTCTATCTAAGTGTTTCTGGACCATATCAATTTTGAGCCATTGTGGATCATTGGGGATGTATACTATGTCAGTACTGTCCCCAATAAAGACCCGAGCTCCCCTATTGTCCTTTGTATACATAGAGAAGTAGGAGCAAAGGGGTGGGACTAGTGTCTATATCTAAAACAGTGGTAACAGATAATAACACGCATCCTCAGCTCCCGACTTTGATACCTTCGGGTGGCCCACGGTCCCTGACATTGTGCCATCGATTGCACATACACTTGTAAGTGATTTATAGGGGGGTTTCTTAATCCATCCTCCCCTTTATTGATAAAAGCCTATTTATTCAGAAAATTATCTTCCATTGCAGATACATCACATGCTTGCTCCTGATGAGCGGCACTAAGTCGCGAAACACGTCCAGCTACCAGATGCCGTGTATCATAGTACTACAGTTCTAATAGGACAAAAAGAGAGTGGTCTGGGTACTGTCTCTTGATATAACACAACTCCATCCCTGCAAATCATATAGTACAAAAAAGAGAGGTTCGCCCGTGGGACTTTAAATGAGTTGGTCATAGAGGTCATAGCAAATAGTATAGAGTTTTATTAAATTTCCAAAAACATGATGAAAAATGAACATAAAAACATCATAAGACATCGTTTGACCATTGAAATGTTAATTACAATAGTATGGTACATAATATACATATACAACTTTTGTACTCGACGCGTTTCGCGAGCTCCGCTCGCTTCCTCAGGAGTTAGTGTATATGTGAAATATCTAAAAGATAGTAGGTATCAGTAAAATATGACATTCAATGGTAGTCATGGTCAAAAAATAAGTATGTGGCTTCGTAGAAGCCTCCCATACTTACATATGGTCAAATGGTCCATAGGACTGACTTGCAAAGGCAGCAGCGGAAAATCCTCCACACGGGAGCTGAAGAGGCGTAGCCCGCAGCAACCAAAACAGGGACCCAGCAGAGGGCGGACATAGCAAGGAGAAGGATTGAAGTGTGGTGTATCCTGAGATGTCCAATTAACCACCTGGCTCATATTAGCTGTAATAAGATTATATATGTATCTATGTCAAAATAAAGTTTCATAATGACTTGGGAGTATAAATAGTGTAATATCACTAATATATGAAGGGGACCTATGAGAAGGTGGGCATGGATACAAATCAGGAAAGAGAAGGAAGAAATGAGAGAAGTGTGAAGAGTGCAAGTATGGGAAAAAAGAAATTGAAAATAGGATAGTGTTCCTTGGTGTGTCTCATTAAGCATATACAGTAAGAGCAACATTAGTAGTAAAATATAATGGATCTAGAAGTAATCACCGTAATGGCGAAGTAAAAAAGTATAAAGATGTAAGTATCGTTCTAATGTCCATGTTGTATACTGAAATGGGAAAGAACACAGACAAACCAGGGTAGATATGAGAGGAGTACAAAAAGTGAAAGAAAAACAAAGCAAGATAAGAGGAAGAGGGGGAAGAAAATAGAAAAACCTGTCCTACTAATGAGTAGTGCGTAATAAGTGTAGAATTTACACATTGAGTGTGCGAGTAAAGTTAGGCATAGTAAGGTGACATGGTAGATGTCTGTAATGTGCCTACCCCTGTGTAAAACTTCTCAGGTGTGAGAGGACGATCCAAGTGAGGAGAGAAAGGAAAATTTGCAATGTCAGCGCACTCACGCTTAAATCCCCGCCTCTAACGCCATACGAACGTGGCTGCGGCGTATGCCCACGCTGCGCATGCGTAGGCATTTCCGGCCAACGAGATGACAGAGTTCTAATAGAGTTCTAGAGTTCTAATAGATCGTTATGTCAATATATTCATACCATCACATCATTGTGACAGGGATCAGAAAGGTCATAGGCCATGCAGATGTTATCTTGCTATATATGTATACCCAATCATGGAATTTGGTGGACTCTGTAATCTCATTACGCTATTAATTTATAACTATGTTATTATCAGTTACCACTGTTTTAGAAATTGACACTACGGTTAGTGTGTATTTCTATGTATATGGAATTAATGTACGTAATCATGTAGAGATTATTAAATATTTTAAAATCCACCATATTATTTAATTGCAACCACGTGCTTCATTTAAAGTCCCACCCATTTGCTCCTACTTCTCATAGTGATAGGGATGGAGGCGCATGACCTTACCAGGCCATGGCCTCAAAGTCCCAATTTTTCCCTTCCCCCTTTTCCCTATTGTTGTTACTCAGTTTGTATACATAGAGTTCAAGAAGGTATTTAATAACGGAGCCTTCTTTGTCCTCAGTCACCCACTCAAAATTATCTTATAAAGGGCCTACATTCTAAGACCTGACCTTTTTACTATTCATATATTTGAAGAATTTTGGGAGGGTTTTTCTTACTCTCTTTTGCAACCTGTCGTTTGTTTCCAGTTTTTGCGGCTTTGATTTCCTTTTTACATATTTTGTTATATTCTTTGTAACCCTTAAATGATGATAGGTGTTCCTTAATTTTTTATTTTTAAATGCTTTTTATTTTCTTATTATTTATAGCTATTTTAACTTTGGGCATGAGCCACACTGCGTCCTAAATCCACCCAGTTGTGTGACAGTAGCGAATTAATATTTGCTATTGTCTTCCTGCTTCTCCTCCCGGCCAATCAGGAAGTGGGTCTTAAGACCTGATTGGCCGAGAGGAGAAGCGGTCGAATTGGCCAGTACCGGGGCAGGGAGGATGTACGGGGAGATCCAGGAGCTGGCCACCATTATCAGAGCATCAGAGCGATCTCTTTGCTCTGCATCGCCGCCAAGAGCCCGACTGTGTAAGTACCACCCACTGGGGGGTTTGTTCGGTCTGTTTGCCCCCCCCCCCCTTCCCAGCCGCCACTGATCTATGGCCTGCTTTACTTTATTTTATGGTGAGCAGAGAGGGGGGTTTTGTAGTCCAAATCAGAGAGCAGCCTACAGTGACAACGCTGCTACTCCATAGATACAGTACAGTGAGTGAGCGTTGTTGCTCTAGGACATGGAGGGTGAATGGCAGGATCAACAGGGGAAAATAAAGATAGCAAAACTTGAAAAAAAGAAACCTAATTCAGAAACTATGTCAAAGGAGTGGTACTTTACAATATACTCCAATTTTGTTGTTGCGTTTACATTTTTAATTTTATTTAATTTGTTCTAGTGCCCTTTATTTAAGAAAGCTATTAGACCAACTTGTGCCTGTTTTCCTTTGCAGTCAGACATAGTCCCGGACTTATTTGTGCCTGAAGAGGACAATAGCTTGTATTTTACATACTCTGGACCAGCAAATGTCCTGGAAGTTAAAGATTTGAGCTATCAGGTAAGGATGTGGGGAAAAGAGCGAAATACTTTACCATATCTGACACTGTGAACCCGTTATATAAAGCATAGGAGCACTGCTTTACATTTTAAATGTCTGTATTTTTTAATAATGAACATTTAGTTACCCGAACAATTCTCTAAAATGTATAAAATGTGTTTTTCAAGGTTAATTTAAGTGCTCAGATTCCATGGTATGAAAAGCTTGCTGAGTTTAAAATGCCCTGGGAGTGGAATAAAGGGTCCGAAACTGCGGCAATGACGAACCTAAATGTGAGAGTCAGTAGTGGACAAATGTTAGCAGTCATCGGGAATTCAGGTAAAGAGGTTCTTTGTATTTTGTTTTTATTGTATGATATTCTTACATCCTTCCTGTCTGCCTTCTTTCATTCCTTCATTACATCCTTGCTGCCTACCTTCCTTTTGCCTATCCTTCCCCACTGTCCAGAATTTTTAATTCCAACATTTGGCACAATTCAGACAAGTGTTATAATGTAAGGCAGGCAAGTCAAATTGGTTTTAAAAAAAGAATATCATTTCATTTAATTGTAACTTATTGCCATGTGGTAAGTGCAAAAGATACAATGACAGATTGGGCCTGTAAGTGTTCCACAGTGGTCCAGGAAAATACGCAGAAATCTTTTATTATTAAATATTTTGTATTTATGTACCGTATTTATTGTCTCAGTAAGATATCACATTTTTACTTGAAATTTTATTTCTGTGAAAAATGTAATGTATTTATTTTTATCTTTTTTTTTTTTTTTATAATTCAAACAATTATATATAAATGTAGAATATTGGACAGCAGGCAGACACAAGAATCTCTACTTTGACACAGGAAGAAACTTCATACAGGTGGTTAACAATAACTACGTAATTAGGGTGGATCTAGAAGAACTACTGCAAGTTACTTCAACAGCAAAATAGATATAATAATTTTGTGTATTGTAACCTTGGTTCTCATTTGAAGAGAAACAGCACATGCCCATCATTCATAATAGTGCATGATGTACCATTTATAATTTAATACCTTAGGGATTTGATTATCCAACTTAAAAATCCAAAAAACTTCTCATCTACTAAGATCTGAGAGACTTTGACCTCCCTTTTTAGGGGGATACACCCTTTCTATGATCTGTACCCTGAGAGACAGCAAATTGGAATCATGACAATGCAGAAAGTGTCTTGCCACATTTGTATTTTTTAGAGTGTTAATATTTGACAAGCGGCCTCTCGTTTGATCACACAGTAGCCTGGTGGCCCTCCCTACATATTGTAAGTTACAAGAGGTACAAGTGATGACATAAATCTCATACTTAGTCTGGCAATTCCCCAGCTGTCTGAATGGGAAGGAACCACGATTTGCACTAAAGAGGACTACATTGGGGATCCACTATGAACGCACAACTTGAGCATTGCGCTGATGGTACTTTGTGAGATTTTTTACTAGGTTGTAACATCTATTTCTGGAATCCACCACATTATTGCACCACCACCCTTATTGCATGACCTAAGGAGTGCCCAACCTTTCAGCTGTCTTTCTTCTTCACCCTATAGGATGTGGGACCCTAACAACCAGTCTATAACAGCACAATCTTCTACTGAGCTATAAAAGACTTTGCTCTAGAGAACACCTTATGTAAAATCTTATATATATATATATATATATATATATATATATATATATATATATATATATATACACACTATATTACCAAAAGTATTGTGACATTTGCCGTTCCGCACACATGAACTTTAATGGCATTCCAGGCTTAGTCCGTAGGGTTTAATGTTGAGTTGGCCCACCCTTTGCAGCTATAACAGCTTCAACTCTTCTGGGAGGCCTGTCCACAAGGTTTAGGAGTGTGTCTATGGGAATGTTTGACCATTCTTCCAGAAGCGCATTTGTGAGGTCAGGCACTGATGTTTGAGAGAAAGCCTGGCTTGCATTCTCCACTCTAATTCATCTCAAAGGTGTTCTATCGGATTGAGGTCAGGACTCTGTGCAGGCCAGTCGAATTCCTCCACCCCAAATTCGCCTATCCATGTCTTTATGGACCTTGCTTTGTTCACTGGTCCAAATCACTTGGTGGAGGGGGGGATTATGGTGTGGGGTTGGTTTTCAGGGGTTGAGCTTGGCCCCTTAGTTCCACTGAAGGGAACTTTTAAGGCATCAACATACCAAGACATTTTGGATAATTTCATGCTCCCAAGTTTGTGGGAACAGTTTGGAGTTGGCCCTTCCTGTTCCAACATGACTGTGCACCAGTGCACAAAGCAAGGTCCCCCAAAGACATGGATGAGCGAGTTTGTGGCAGAGGAACTTTACTGACCTGACCTCAACCTGACAGAAAACCTTTGGGATGAATTAGAGCGCAGAAGGCCTTCTCTCCAATATCAGAGCCTGACCTCATAATTGCGCGTCTGGAAGAATGGTCAAACATTCCCATGAACACACTCCTAAACCTTCTGGACAGCCTTCCCAGAAGAAAGTAGCTGATATAGCTGCAAAGGGTGGACCAACTCTACATTGAACCCTACAGACTAATACTGGGATGCCATTAAAGTTTATGTGCGTGTAAAGGCAGGCATCCCAATACTTTTGGTAATATAGAATATAGGGGGTTACTTACAAAAGGCAAATCCACTTTGCACTACAAGTGCAAACTACAAGTGCAAAGTGCACTTGAAATTGCACTGAAAGTGCACTTGGAAGTGCAGTCGCTGTAGATCCAAGGGGGACATGTAAGGAAAATAAAAAACAGCATTTTAGCTTGCACATGATTGGATAATAAAATCAGCAGAGCTTCCTCTCATTTCAGATAAACTCCCTCAGATTTACAGCGACTGCACTTCCAAGTGCACTTTCAGTGCAATTTCAAGTGCACTTTGCACTTGTAGTTTGCACTTGTAGTGCAAAGTGGATTTGCCTTTCGTAAATAACCCCCATTGTGTATATACCTGTATGTCTATATATACTGTATATATATATATATTATTTATTGTATATAGAAGGACATTTTTCATGATTGTCTGTGGGAAACTAGATGATTTCTCATTGATCTATTCTTGACTCAAAAAAGTTCAGTTTACAGCTCTCAGTCTACCCCCAATCTCCGAATTCCTTTTTTTGCTGCTGTGATCTGGCTTCCTGGTAGAGGATGGCTATGTTTGTTCTCCATGGTCTCACTGTATATATGAACGTAGCCACCTTCTGTTGCTCACACCCGAGATGGACTATGGACTATGAGATGTGTTGTGTGTAGTATATGATCTATGGTACGCTCTATGGTAATAAAATTATATACTATAGTTTTTTTACACATCCTATATATATATATATTCACTGTGTATGATGTACAATAAAATATTGAGTGCATTGATAAGGATGGCTTCTGGATGTTTGAGTTGATTCATTTATAGGGTACAGGATTCATAGAGACTGCTATTCAAGTGTTTGTTAGTTGCATTCCAGCATACTCTGAACCTCATGACTTTAGACCTGAAGTTTATTGTTTATTGTTCTGTCAGTTTTTTTTACTTTTAAAGGTTTTTTCATTTAATGTTTCTTTTACTCTAACTTTCATCCCAGAGAAAGATAAAGAGTGATTCTTCCAGGCATTTGATATAGTTTGTTTTGGCTGCAGGTAAGACAAAGAGATTTTTTTATGGAAATATTTAAAAAACAAATTTCTTTGGCTTAGGGTGTGGAAGGACAACTCTTTTAGACATCATTACATGTAAGGATGAAGGTGGGAAGATTAAATCAGGGGAAATTCTCATTAATGGGAAACTCAGCACAAGGAATTTGGTGAAGAAGTGCGTCGCTCATGTCCGTCAGAATGATCAATTGTTGCCTCACCTCACTGTCCGAGAAACGCTGTCATTTGTTGCCAAACTCCGCCTCCCTAAATCCTACTCAGACGAGCAGCGGCAAAAGCGGGTGAGCAGCAAATTTACATGAATACAATCATTTAAGTGTATTCAGCCTTTTACATTCTTTAATTTTAGCTGCATTTACAGACTAAATGTTTTTTGTTTTTTTACCTGTTACACATTAGATGTACAAAATGTAATATGTTGCAGCCCACCAGTCCATAGATTTGGTGGCTGTATTCGTTCTTTTCTTTTTCACCTGGCGATCCTCCATTGGGTGGCTATACTTATGCACTGTATCTATGGAGGAACCATGGTTGTCACCCAGGCTGCTCCCCTGATCTGGACTACAAATATGTCCTTCTCTATTCATCTCCACTACATGGGGAGAGGGGAATTAGTAGTTTACAGAAGACAGCTTAGATGCATGTTTGTGCTTTCGGTTAATTTCAGAGGACACATGACAAGGACACAGCATTTCTGGCAAGATCAACAGGTATCTTCTGTGCTTGCTAAAAATGTTCTTTCAAATGTAGCCACCACAACAAAAAACTGATAATATATAATAAATCTAATAAATATATATAAACAATATAATACAATTTTGTTCTTGGGTTTAGATATCCTTTAACAATTGTGGTCATGGCGACTTGGCTGTAAAAATGATTCCTGGCATATGATTTCTGCCAATAACTTTATTTTTGTTCAGTAAAATTAGTAATAAGAATCTTTAAAGCACACCTACAGTGCTTTAAAAAAATTTTCATACCCCTTGAAATTTTCCACATTTTGTTATGTTACAACCAAAGACGCAAATGTATTTTATTGGGATTTTATGTGATAGACCAACACAAAGTGGTACATAATTGTCAAGTTGAAGGAAAATGATAAATGTTTTTTCAAATTTTTTTACAAAGAAATATGTGAAAAGTGTGGCGTGCATTTGTATTCAGCCCCCTTTATGATATCCCTAACTAAAATCTAGTGGAACCAATTGCCTTCAGAAGTCACCTAATTAGTAAATAGAGTCCACCTGTGTGGAATTTAATCTCAGTATATATACAGCTGTTCTGTGAAACCCTCAGAGTTTGTTAGAGAACTTTAGTGAACAAACAGCATCACAAAGAACCAACCAAAGAACGTACCAGACAGGTCAGGGATAAATTTGTGGAGAAGTTTATAGCAGGGTTAGGTTATAAAAAAATAATCTGAAGCTTTGAACATCTCACGGAGCACTGTTCAATCCATCATCTGAAAATAGAAAGAGTATGGCACAACTGCATACCTACCAAGACATGGCCGTCCACCTAAACTGACAGGCCGGGTAAGGAGAGCATTAATCAGAGAAGCAGCCAAGAGGCCCATGGTAACTTTGGAGGAGCTGCAGAGATCCACAGCTCAGATGGGAGAATCTGTCCACAGGACAACTATTAGTTGTGCTCTCCACAAATCTGGTCTTTATTGA
This sequence comes from Lithobates septentrionalis, assembly GCA_037952835.1. NCBI lineage: Eukaryota > Metazoa > Chordata > Amphibia > Anura > Ranidae > Lithobates > Lithobates septentrionalis. Next base: position 545,417 of record JBBDGP010000632.1, read on the forward strand.
AGAGTGGCAAGAAGAAAGCCATTGTTGAAAGAAAGCCATAAGATGTCCAGTTGTCAGATTGCGAGAAGCCATGTGGGGGACACAGCAAACATGTGGAAGAAGGTGGTCAGATGTGACCAGAATTTAACTTTTTGGCCTAAAAACAAACGCTATGTATGACGGAAAACTAACACTTCACATCACCCTGAACACATCATGCCCACCGTGAAACATGGTGGTGGTAGCATCATGTTGTGGGGATGCTTTTCTTCAGCAGGTACAGAGAAGCTGGTCAGAGTTGATGGGAAGATGGATGGAGCTAAATACAGGGCAATCTTAGAAGAAAACCCGTTGGAGTCTGCAAAAGACTTGAGACTGAGGCAGAGGTTCACTTTCCAGCAGGACAACGACCCTAAACATACAGCCAGAGCTACAAAGGAATGGTTTAGATCAAAGCATATTCATGTGTTAGAATGGCCCAGACAAAGTCCAGACCTAAATCCAACTGAGAATCTGTGTCAAGACTTGAAAATTGCTGTCTACAGATGTTGTCCATCCAATCTGACAGAGCTTGAGCTATTTTGCAAAGACGAATGGGCAAAAATTTCACTCTCTAGATGTGCCAAGCTGGTAGAGACATCCCCAAAAAAGACATGTAGCTATAATTGCAGTGAAAGTTGGTTCTACAAAGTACTGACTCAGGAGGGCTGAATACAAATGCACGCCACACTTTTCACATATTTATTTGTAAAAAAAATTGAAAACCATTTATCGTTTTCTTTCCACTTCACAATTATGTGCCACTGTGTGTTGGTCTGTCACATAAAATCCCAATAAAATACATTTATGTTTTTGGTTGTCACATGACAAAATGTGAAAAATTTTAAACAATATGAATTCTTTTTCAAGGCACTATAGGTTTAGATAAAGTGATATTAAAGGCAAGTTCTTTATAAAAAATATAAATAATAAATATGTCATACTTAAATGCTATGTGCAATGGTTTTTCACAGTGCAGCCGCGATCATCTTCTTCTCAGGCCCCCCACCAGCACTCCTGGCCCCTCCCTCCTGCCGAGTGTCCCCAGAGCAAGCAGGGTGCTGTGGGGGGCACCCGAGCCGCTGCTTTTTATGTCCATGCAGACAGAGCTGCGGCTTGGCTCACCCCATCTCTCTTCTTATTGGCTCACTGGCTGTGATTGACAGCAGCGGAAGCCAATGGCTTTTGCTGCCGCCTCAGCCAATGAGGAGGGAGAGTCGCTGGAAAGCTGAGGCTATCATGTACATCGCTGGATTGCGATGGGGCTCAGGTAAGTATTAGGGGACTGAGGTTGCTGCTGCACACAGGTTTTTTTACCTTCATACATAGAATGCATGAAGGTAAAAAACACTTAGCTTTTAGAACCACTTTAAAGTTTTTTTGTTGTTTTTTTTTTTGCATAAAGTAATAGTGATGTTTAAAGAACTTGTAGGATCTCTTTATCAAGGGGTCCCCACAGCTTGTGATGCCTATTGCTTTATGTGAATAGAAGACAAGACTGTACCTATACTTAGATGTGCTGATGAAGATTGCTTTTTTCCTTATGAGTGATGCTATCCACCAATGCAATACAGTGCCCTGCATGAACTGTGGGCAAGCCTATAATATGTGCAATGTATAAAATACAACTTCAATGCTAAATATAAACTGAAACTGAAACTATACAGGCCTATCTCTAATGTTTGTAACACAGACATATTTTCTTAGTTCAGCCCCTTAGCTAATTATTCTGCAGCCCTGATGAAGGTCTAATACCCCTGAAACACAATGGGTGTTTTTCTAATGAAAACAAATAAAATTTATTCTGGAGACATATGAATGGACTGGTGCTTTCATGCCTCACGATTCTATAAGGACTAATGCCCCGTACACACGGTCGGACTTTGTGCGCACATTCCGACAACAAAATCCTAGGATTTTTTCAGACGGATGTTGACTCAAACTTGTCTTGCATACACACGGTCACACAAAGTTGTCAGAAAATCTGATCGTTCTAAACGCGGTGACGTAAAACACGTACGTCGGGACTATAAACGGGGCAGTGGCCAATAGCTTTCATCTCTTTATTTATTCTGAGCATGCGTGGCACTTTGTCCGTCGGATTTGTGTACACATGATCGGAATTTCCGACAATGGATTTTGTTGTCGGAAAATTTTATAGCCTGCTCTCAAACTTTGTGTGTCGGCAAATCCGATGGAAAATGTGTGATGGAGCCCACACACGGTCGGAATTTCCGACAACAAGGTCCTATCACACATTTTCCATCGGAAAATCCGACCGTGTGTACGGGGCATATGTCTCTTTGGGACAAGAGAGCTGCCTACAGATCCACAGGGACCATTGGGTGTATCCGCCACAAACACAAGTACACCTAGTAGTCCAGAGCTTCTCTTTCCTACTACAATGTCAGTTTTCCAGAATTTCCTAAGTTATCTAAGGATTGCTTTGGGTTTAAAGCTGAAGCTTTGTTTTTTATTTATTTTTTTTGCTATGTAGCATCAGGGACATAAATTATCTCTAATGAAGAGAATGTCCAACTGGCTGCTGCATAGTATAGAAATCTTCTCCCCTACTGCCGCTGGGTCCTTCCCACAGCACTGAACTTCCGGCGCTGCTGAGTTAACATCAGCCGGTGTACATCTCATCCATCCTTCTGACCACATTCTCCATTCATAGGACTCGTACTATTTTTTTTCTCAGAACACAGATAGCGTTCTGTGAATGGAGGACATACAGATGAATGTCAGGATCTGGCTCTTCTTGGAAAGAATACTATGAGTTCTATGAATGAAGGAACTGAATGGAAGGGGTAGATGAATGGTACAGCTATTTTACACTTACAGCCATGGCCAAAAGTTTTGAGAATGACACAAATATTAATTTTCACAAAGATTGCTGCTTCAGTGTTTTTAGATCTTTTTGTCAGATGTTACTCTGGTATACTGAAGTATAATTACAAGCATTTCAAAAGTGTCAAAAGACTTTTATTGACAATGACATTAAGTTTATGCAAAAAGTCAATATTTGCAGTGTTGACCCTTCTTTTTTAAGACGTCTGCAATTCGCCCTGGCATGTTCAACTTCTGGGCCGTATCCTGGCTGAAGGCAGCCCATTCTGGCATAATCAATGCTTGGAATTTGTCAGAATTTGTGAGTTTTTTTTGTTCACCTACTTCTTGAGGATTGACCACACAATCTCAATGGGATTACGGTCTGGGGATTTTCCTGGCTTGGACCCAAAATGTCAATGTTTTGTTCTCCAAGCCACTTAGTTATCAATTTTGCCTTATGGCAAGGTGCTCCATCATGCTGAGAAAGGCATAGTTCATCACCAAACTGTTCTTAGATGGTTGGGAGAAGTTTCCCCTCGGAGGATGTTTTTGTACCATTCTTTATTCATGGCGTGATCTTGGCAAAATTGTGAGTGAGCCCATTCCCTTGGCTGAGAAGTAACCCCACACATGAATGGTCTCAGGATGCTTTACTGTTGGCATGACACAGGACTGATGGTAGTGCTCACCTTTTCTTCTCAGGACAAGGTGTTTTCCGGATGCCCCAAACAATCAGAAAGGGGATTCATCAGAGAAAATGGCTTTACCCAGTGCTTGGCAGTCCAATCCCTGTACCTTTTGCAGAATATCAGTCTGTCCCTGATGTTTTTTCCTGGAGCGAAGTGGCTTCTTTGCTGCCCTTCTTGACACCAGGCCATCCTCCAAAAGTCTTCTCACTGTGCGTGCAGATGCACTCACATCTGCCTGCTGCCATTCCTTAGCAAGCTCTGCACTGGTGGTGCCCCCCGATCCCGCAGCTGAATGAACTATAGTAGACGGTCCTGGCGCTTGCTGGACTTTCTTGGGCGCCTTTCTGAAGCCTTCTTCACAAATGCAGTGGAAATGTTTTTTTATGGGATTAAGTTCATTTTCATGGCAAAGAGGAATTTTGCAATTAATTACAATTCATTTGATCACTCTTCATAACATTCTGGAGTATGTGCGAATTGCCATCATAAAAACTGAGGCAGCAGACTTTCTAAAAGTTAATATTTGTGTCATTCTCAAAACTTTTGGGAACCGGCTGTAGAGTGGCTGATGTTAAACCCAGCAGTACCAGATGATCCACGCTTTGGGGAGGACCTGCTTGCAGTGGGAGAAGATTTCTATGCTATGCAGCAGCCAGCTGGATATGGGACACATTTCATTAAAGGTAAGTTATGTCTCTGGTGCTATATAGCTAAAAAACAAAAATTAAAGAATTTTCAGCTTTAGAAAAAAAATCTGCCCCCTTCTGACTCAAAGGGCTTGTTTAAACCAGGGCAGTAATGTACACTGCATTTTAAATATAACCATAACATTTTGAAATTCACAAATTCTGTCCCACTGACAATGGGCACCAGGGCCACCAGAGAGACAGAATCACCCCAGTGGGGACACAAAGAGCAATAAAAACCTAACAGGGGTTTTAGCATTTCCACACTTTATCTAAAAGTAAAAACGTTTTGGTTTTAGGTACACTTTAACTTAAATCCTTAAGTGGGGTTTGTGAACATGATATTTTTATTTCTTTCAAGGTGGAAGACGTTATAGCAGAGCTCAGGTTACGGCAATGTGCAAACACTAAAGTGGGGAATGAGTACACACGAGGAGTGTCTGGAGGAGAGAGGAGAAGAGTCAGTATTGCCGTCCAACTTCTATGGAACCCTGGTAAGAAGCCTGATGTTAGCAACTATGTTATCAATTATGAACCAGATACTGCTTTATAGTGAATCTGTCGCCAAGGTATGTACATTTAAGTATTCACATATTTCTAACCAATGGAAAATAAGCTTTAAAACAAGCAATTACTGACCTTTGTAGCTGCAGACACTGTAGAGCAATCTGTCTTTAAAATTCACAGCAAATGCATTGAAGCCATTATGGTTGATTAACTTAAAGCTGCAGGCACTGTAGAGGAATTCATTTTTAAAATTCACAGCAAAAGCATCAAAGCCATTATGGGTGATTTACTAAAGACAATAAGGTTGTTTTTTTGCAAGGGATATTTTCCTTAGCTTAGTGAAGATGGGAAAATTCACTTTACAATCAAATTCCCTTGCACAGACAGTGACAACAGTAAATGAGCCTTAAAACAAGCCTTCACTGGCTTTTGTAGCTGCAAACACTGTAGAGAAACCCAGCTTCAAAATTCACAGCAGAAGCATTGAAGTCATTGTGGTAGATTTACAAAAAGGCAACTAGGCTGTTCCCCTGAATTTTCATTTTGCAAGGAACTTTTCCCTTAGTGAATGTGGTGAAAATTCTCTTTGCAGAGAATACCCAATCACATGCAAGGAAAATAGAAAAAAAACTGTATTTTTATTGTAAATGGCTGGATGATGGAAGTCAGCAGAGCCTTACCTCCATCAATAACCTAAGGGGAAATTCCCTTGGAAAGTGAAAAGTCCCTTGCAAAGTGAAAATTCCCTTGCAGTCAACTGCATATTTACCTTTGGTAAATCATCCCAATTCCAGGCTCCTCCAGAAAAATAAAAATAAAAGTCAGCAGCTACAAATACTGTAGCTACTGATTTTTAATATTAGGACACTTACCTGTCCACAAATTCAGCGGTGTCTTCACCCAAACCAATTTTTCAATCGCCTTTCGGGTGCTCTCATTGGCATCTCGGGTAAGGGAAAACGGCAATGAAAAAAAAAACAAAACAAAACAGAAAAACAAAAAAAAAAACAAAACAGGTGTAGCGCTAGTGAAATGAATGTCCAATATGTAAAAAACGTATTGAGTTAATGCTCCTAAAGGTAAACCAAAAAAGGCATCTATATGTATTCAGTGAGAAGTCCTTCAAGAGACTGAAACTTCAAGAAGACATCTGTGATGGAAATAAACACACCACCACCTGAAGATGAAGAGGCTTACCAGATGGGATGGACCCAAAGGGCATACGCCGAGTTGGGTCAGATAGGCTTAGGTGGTGAGTGACTCAGGACGACCTGGAAAGATGATACTTGAGGATGAACCGGCTTGATGCTGTATCCCTTTAAATGGTGGATGCCCAAACCAGGGGGGACGATGTAGGTGAAGCAAGCCAGGTGGTATCGTATCCCAGCTTGGATAGAAGTTGCAAAGGCTGTAGGAAATGAAACAAAACATAGAAGCCACGATGGTCCACTTGCAACCGATTTTCTTAATGAGCAAAGGAGGCAGCAATAATGAAGAGAGACTAAGGGACACATACATCACACTAAGTGATGCAACACCAAGTCCATCAATCCTGTTGAGGCTGCTCTCGATCTCTGCAGCAGCTTCTTTACAGAGGAATTCTGTCCCTCCCACCAAGACAGGAAGCACGAGGCTCTTCAGTAATGGACAGTGCACTGTCTGCCTATCTGACCCAACTCGGCGTATGCCCTTTGGGTCCATCCCATCTGGTAAGCCTCTTCATCTTCAGGTGGTGGTGTGTTTATTTTCATCACAGATGTCTTCTTGAAGTTTCAGTCTCTTGAAGGACTTCTCACTGAATACATATAGATGCCTTTTTTGGTTTACCTTTAGGAGCATTAACTCAATACATTTTTTTACATATTGGACATTCATTTCACTAGCGCTACACCTGTTTTTTTTTTTTTTTTCTCTTGTCTATGCCTTGTTGGTTGTGTTAGCTGCTTTTGTTTCTGTATAGGGCAGCGCAGAATCGTTTTGTATATAAAACGGCAATGAAGCCTTGCGGCTTCACAGCTGGTTCCCTACTGCGCATGAGCAAAGCACACAGCACTTCATGAATGGCCCGGCATTGGGGGAAGGAGGAGGGGGGCCGAACTTCCGGATGAGTTTGCCTTGGTGAAGTCAGCCGGTAATGGGAGCTGGTACCTGCAAAACCAGGTACCCGCTCCCCCGAAAGGTGCCAAATATGGCAGTGGAGGGGGGGTGGACGTAAATAAGCGGAGCTTCCCCTTTTGGGTCGAACTCCGTTTTTAAATTTTGTATACTATGGATCATCAGTATTCTTATACCATCCCAAAAACCTAAAAACCCCAACCACTTTCAGTTCATTCCTCTTTTGTCTTGCAGGCATCTTGATTCTTGATGAACCTACCTCTGGCTTGGACAGTTTTACAGCTCATAATCTTGTGATAACCTTGTCCAGGCTCGCCAGAGGAAACCGTTTGGTTTTATTATCAATTCATCAGCCCCGCTCTGACATATTCCAACTTTTTGACTTGGTTCTCCTACTGTCATCAGGAGCCACAATCTATTCGGGAACAGCAAAAGACATGGTGCAGTATTTCACTTCTATAGGCTATCCATGCCCAAGATACAGCAACCCTGCCGATTTTTATGGTAAGTCAATCCACAAGAGTTTTGAATCTTAAAGAGTTTACCACTTCCTGCCACTGGTGGAGGGGGGAGAGAAGTCTCATCTTAGACAAGGAAGGCTTGCCGCTCCAGTTGAGATGAGGAAGCCTGATGGAACTAGTGAGTGCCCGCCTCGGCTTGCCTCCGCAATCAATGTATAAAAAGAAGAATAGGCTGCACACCACGATTGTGATCCAAAATCCTTAATTGGGACATCCCAAAGTGACACCACAAGACCAGAGTGCCTGGTACTGGGCACTCTGGTCTTGTGGTGTCACTTTGGGATGTCTCAATAAAGAATTCTGGATCACAATCGTGGTGTGCAGCCTATTCTTTTTATAAAGAGACGTCTCACCTATGGAGAACAGCTAAAATCGTACTTACAAGAGTGAAAAAGGCTAGAATCAATTTAATTCTTTCTGCTTTCTGTAGCTGTGTCTGGAGGAGATCTCCCTCACTTCTTATCTACATGATACCACATACACTATATTACCAAACCCCTGAAAAACAACCCCATACCCTAATCCCCCCTCCACCAAATGATTTGGACCAGTGCACAAAGCAAGGCCTATAAAGACATGGATGAGCGACTTTTGGGCGGAGGAACTTGATTAGCCTGCACAGAGTCCTGACCTCAATCCGATAGAACACCTTTGTGATGAATTAAAGTAAAGACTGCGAGCCAGGCCTTTTCATCCAACGTCAGTTCCTGACCTCACAAATGCGCTTTTGGAAGAATGGTCAAACATTCCAATAGACACACTCCTAAATCTTGTGGACAGTCTTCCCAAAAGAGTTGAAGCTGTTATAGCTGCAAAGGGTGGGCCAACTCAATATTGAACCCTACAGGCTAAGACTGAGATCCCATTAAAGTTCATGTGCATGTAAATGCAGGCATCCCAATACTTTTGGTAATATAGTGTATATCAGGGTGGGACAAAGTGTCAGTAGGACAGGAAGAAGGACACATATTTGGACAGAGACACCAATAGCAATATACAGTGCACCTAAAACTGATTTTAATCCTTCTCCAATCTGCTAGAGTCAATTAAAGGTAATCAAAGTTTATGAAGAGATTTTATTACCCCAGAAGTTGGAAAAATGCTGTAGTCAACTAGGGGAGGCGAAATTGGTGTAATTGACTTTAAATGGCTCCTTAGAGTTAGAGGAAATCCTTTCAACTATCCTACACCTGTTTTTGTGTCACAAATGGTCCCCGGTTAACCTCATTAATTTTTTTGTTTTTAAACAATAAAAACAGACAACCATAAAAAAGTAAAGTAAAAAAAGGAACAAAAGAGGGAAAAATATACAAATACAAAAAAAAAATACTACATCAAATAAAGTAATCTACCCTAAATTCACCCAAAAACCCACACCCTCTAAGCAAAGTAAAAAAGACAGTAGATTTTATTTTTAAGCACATTTGGCCAACGTAGCTCAATAAGCGCAAGTGAGAATTTCTGTTTCCAACTGAGAGTCGATCTTAACTGAACATGAACATAGTTATATGACTGTTGCAACATAACACTAACTTTATACAACAAATGTCTCAGATTTTTTTGACTCCAAACAGTATTTTGAAAATTGTTTGAATTTTGATTGATTGAAGGCAAATAGGCTGTTCTCTTTTCAAAGAAAGTTTACCCAGAAATGAGTGGATGTGATGAAATTTCACTTTGCAAAGAATACCCAATCACATACAGGGCAAATAAAAAAAACAGCATTTTTTGCTAGCAAATGATTGGATGATGAAAGTCAGCAGAGCTTCATCTCCTTCGCTGAGCTTTGGGGAAAATTCCCTTGCAAAGTGAAGCCTTCTTGCCTTTAGAAAATCAACCCTTTTGAGTATATAAGTGTGCCCCGACAACTTGTGTACAGTGATCTCCCTCTTACTCTTTATTAGTTGATCTTACCAGCATTGACCAGCGATCCAGAGATCAGGAGATGGAATGTTTGGAGAGAACCAGATCTCTAGCTGATATTTTCCAACAAAAAGTCAAAGATTTTGATGATTTTCTGTGGAAGGCCCAGGATGAAAATAAAGAACGAACCTCCAGTGAGACTCGGTATGTTTCTATGTATCATCCCCTCCTGCCTAAAATTAAACTTTCGACTTTCAGCTACTGATAATGCTTAACAAACACCCCCCCCCCCCCCACCCAACTGTAGATTTACCTGCATTCTTACAGCTGCTACCTGCTGCAGGGTTTACCACTTGCTATTCTGCCAGCTTGGATCCTTGTCTCACTGTCCATGCATACACAATAGAATCCTGTAGACCCCTATGGAGCTGTCTTACAAGCCAGGAGACACTCAACGATGGCTCATTAAAAGTGTATTGGGAGTCATTGTGCAAATGTGGACAGCGGGAGGAAGATGAAGACAAGTGGGCCATGGCTGCACGAAACAGCAAGTATGCAGCTTTGTTTGAAAATATACCTACCCTTTAAAATGTGTAGCACTACCCCTGTAGGGGTCACTGATCCTATCCAGGTCCCCATTGCTGCACAGCTAGTCCCATAGCTTTCCCTTGATTCTCTCAAACACAGAAATTCAGTCCTTGGCTTGTTTTTGTTGTTTAGGGGATTATAACTTTGATGGGGTAGAGAAGTATGGGGCGCCCAACTGGAAAACATCTAGAACAAGGAACAAGGGACAACTTCCTCCCTATTTACAAAGAAGCCTCCTCTTCCTTCCTCCTGCACACACTTTGTGCCTCTATGTACGGCACCTGCTGATCACTCCGGGGTAATTAACAGTCTCTCTATTAATTCAGCAACAGCCCATTACAGGCTAGGAACTTCCTGTCCTTTTTGGATAGAGTAGCACATGTGGAGTAAACAGCAGTCCTTCTGCTTCCCTGTAGACTGAGCCCAGTTCTACCACTGCAGAAAATACCAGCCCACCTGGCTGCTTGTTTCCACCAGTCCTTCTGACTGGCACGCACACAAGGAGATTCCCCAGGGAAAAGTGAATGAAGACTTGGCACACCGCAATCTTCAAAAGAGCACTGCTACAGCTGACAGTCTCTCCCCTTGTCTTGTCCCTGGACCGTGCTGATCTACTCACTGTCTCTCCTCGCTGCCTCTCCAGCATGAATGCCTCCAACTGCCACCCGTGGTGGGATCCTTCCAGGTCAGCTTTCCAGAGCTCCAGCCCGAGGTAAAACCCCTCCCTGGCAGGGGCCCTCAAGGGCCACGATAGCCTCGCCTCAGCACTGCTTCTTCATCTTCCACCCGACTTCCCTGCTGGCATGGCCCATGTCTATTTATGGGTTTCCCAGTCCCCTGCCAGGCCCACTCCTGTGGATTGGCTGAGCGCCCATAAATATTTAAGGCAGCCCCTCCTAAACTCTGCCCTGTAGTTACAGAACATTCTCCAATATTCTAGAAACAGGGGAAGGCACCAAAGAGCTGCCAGGATGAGTCATCCAGCCCTGACCTCTAGTAACCCTGACCAAGATTTAATGACTCAGGTCTAACCCAGAGCCAGCTATGTTTTTCCTACTCTTACTACTAGTAGCACACACTAGAGGGTGCTACAGATGTATTTCTATGCAATTGTGTGTGGCCCTTAACTAACAAGACGGAATAATCAACTAAGGTCTGTCTGCTGCTGCCCTAAACTTTGACAGCCTAAGCTATGGCATGTGGTCTTTCCACAAAATCAAGACCTAGACCCGACTCTAGAGCATTGGCCTCTCTTTACCAGATTGCAATATGAAATAATAATAATAAAAATGCTAATTGTTAATTGGACGAATCTTTCATGCCGACAAGCTTGTAATATTGAGGCATTACAGTGTTAATAGGGTATTATGGGTGGTATTCATAATTCGCATTAACTCTGCCTCTGTTTTCTGAGCAAACTTATTTTCTGTTTCCTCTATTCTTCTATTGTTAGCATTCCAACCCCTCCAAAGGATAAAGTAATTACTATCTATAAACATGAAAAGGATGAGTTACCTAAAGGAATTCACCAATTCTCAGTACTGATAAGGTATGTGCATTTGGATTATAAACAATATATTAATATTTCGAGTTCCCTAAAATGTGGCTAAAATATTTCATTAATGATGTGAGGTTTAACATCCACTAATTCCACAAACAAATCTTCCTAAAATATTTAAAGATATATTTAATTTCCCCTAACTTTCTTTTATGTAGATACAACAGGCAGAGTTGCTGGCAGGAGTCTAATAATGCTAGGGTGTATCTATTGTTGTTTGGGAGGTACTTTATTGTGGCGGTTTATTGTTGCTGGGGTGGGAACTATTGTTGAAAGGGGAGTGTATTGTTGTTGGCATCAGGGGATATATTTTACAGCTTATCATTAACCTCTTCACGCCGGCCAAACGCACATATGCAGCCTCTCTGTGTGTAGGCCTTCATGTCAAGCGCCCCCTGTTTAACACACTTAGCGCGCTGAAAGCGCGGTAGCCAGCGGTTTCCAGAAGGCTCCTGCTGCATACTAGCCATCGGGAGCTTTTCGATCATGTGACTGCTGTGACAACCAACCAAGGTTGTCACAGATTAAACATGACCCAAATGCCCGCCTCTGCCTCCCGGCGTTTAGAACCCTTAAAGTGCTGGGAGGGGCCCGGCGGGAAGGGATAAACAAATTCCATACAAATTACACAGCACCACAAAATGATACTTGGTTCTGTATTCTCTAAAAGGGGTGATACTGGAAGGTGGATAGGGGGGGGGAATCAAGGGTTGGTGTTTGGAGGTTGTTAGGGGACTGACTTGAAAGAGGGAGTTCCTGCACCTATTTCCCCAGGAGACCTAGTATAAACATATAAGTGATTACCGTGATTACCGTCTCCTGGGGAGACCTAGTATATGTTTACAATATGTCAGCATTGATATGGTATATAATAATTGTAAAGGATTGGGGGTAAAGGGGGTAAAGGGGGTAAAGGATCATTGCCAGGGTACCACAACCCTATTTATACTTAGTCAAATAAAGAGATCGGATTGGGATTTTTCAGGCACCAACAGAACACACAATGCTTGCCTTAAAAAATAGTGTTTTTGTAATTTTTTTAAAAGCAAGTATTGTGTGTTCCCAATCTGATCTTTTATTTCCTCACCATTAACAGTTTTTCATGTAGGATTTTTTTAGTTTAAGTGATACCCAATCTTCATAGGCGTGCGCACAGGGTGTGCTGGCTGTGCCTGGGCACACCCTAATCACCCTGTGCAGTGCCAATTCCCCTGCTTCCTGGCATCCCCTGTCTCCTCCCTGCAGCACTGCCAGCTTCCCTTCTCTCCTCTCCCACAAGCTGCGGGGGATGTTTCAGGATGGATGAATGAATTAAGACAGTGAGTGATCTGTACCAATCACTCCTGTGTTCATTCTTAACTGAAACATGGAAAAGAGCACTTCCCATTTCTTCACTGTCTAGTGCAGCTGAGGCTGCAGAGAAAGGGACTGGGGAAGCTCTGTCCTTAGTCTCTCTCTGTCTAGAACCTTGATGTTTCACCAAATAATTTTTTTTATAATTTTTTACATTTTTTTCTTTTAAATTATTTTTTACAATATTATTTTTTAATTAATTGTTTTTACAATTTCTTTAGGAGCCTTTGCTAAAGAATTTATAAAATAAATAAATTATTAAATAAAAACTACTGACACCGTCCTCTTCCCTACTGACACCAATCTCTGCTCTACTGACACCGCCCACTGCTCTGCTGATATACACGTATGTGTGTTTGTGCTCTGGGTGCACACCCTAATGCAATAGGCTGCGCACACCAATACCAATCTTCTATTCGTTGTGCAAGCCTTTTTTCCCAAAAAAAAGAAATCATCCTATGAATATCAGTTTTCATCTTGTAGTTTTATGTCTAGTAAAGATTTGTAATGCCCCGTACACACGGTCGGATTTTCCGACTGAAAACGTGTGATAGGACCTTGTTGTCGGAAATTCCGACCGTGTGTGGGCTCCATCACACATTTTCCATCGGATTTTCTGACACACAAAGTTTGAGAGCAGGCTATAAAATTTTCCGACAACAAAATCTGTTGTCGGAAATTCCGATCGTGTGTACACAAATCCGACGGACAAAGTGCCACGCATGCTCAGAATAAATAAAGAGATGAAAGCTATTGGCCACTGCCCCGTTTATAGTCCCGACGTACGTGTTTTACGTCACCGCGTTCAGAACGATCAGATTTTCCGACAACTTTGTGTGACCGTGTGTATGCAAGACAAGTTTGAGCCAACATTCGTCTGAAAAAATCCTAGGATTTTGTTGTCGGAATGTCCGAAAAAAGTCCAACCGTGTGTACGGGACATAAGAGTTTTTCTTTTTGTATTCTTCTCCTCTTTAGTCGCCATCTTTCAAATGATTTGCGGGATCTGACAACATTGCTTATCCATGGCATTGAGGCTGTTTTGATGGCGCTATTAATTGGATTTCTGTATTACGGACAAGGTGGAAATCCACTCTCCATACAAGATACAGTTGCACTGCTGTTCATGAAAGGCTCCCTCACGCCCTTTGCTGTTGTCCTGGATGTAGTTGCAAAATGTGAGTAGTTTGAGTAAGCAGTTGGTACTTTCATGCCAGCAAGTTCATTTTTTTTCTTACAAAAGAAAATGAAGAAGCCAATGTATAATTTAACTTGATTGGGGGTTGGAGATGTTGAGAATCACAAGCAGCCATGCTCCATCTGTTATAGAAAGTGCTGCTTTAATTTGAAAACAAGCATGTGACTGGTCACGACTAGACATGGGTCGAACAACCCCCTGTTCGGTTCGCTGCAGAACTCCCGAACAGGGGAAATGTTCCACCCCGAATGGCAAACCCTATTGAAGTCTATTGGAGCCGAACAAGAAAAATGTAAAGTGCCGATTTTGAAGGCTTATATGCAAATAATTGACCGCGGCTCCCATCTCCCGGAAGTGGGGACAGGTACCTGTCAAAAACAGGTGCCCGTTCCACCCCAAAAGGTACCAAATGTGGCACCGGAGGGGAGGTTGGAATAGCGGAAGTTCCACTTTTAAGTGGAACTCCGCTTTAAGCGCAACAATAAAAATGTAACATTTTAACATGCAAAGCAGGGAATAAAAACCGTGACATCCCTTAGTAAAAGCACCTCACGGTAATCACTTATACACTCTATAGGCACACATGATCAAATTCAGCTGCTGGACTTCACACTTCCCACAGTGCACACGTGGGAGGAGAGGGGCGGGAGGAGAAGGAGCAGATCAGCTCTCTCCTCTTCCATCCGTGCGAGGGAGGAGGGAGGGGGGAACTGTCAGTGCAGGCTCTGGGCTGTATGAGAGACACGCTGATGGGGAACAATATATACTGTACATACAACTGATAACAGAACATACAGATGAATAGTTTGTGTAGACAAGCTTCCTTATTCTGGGTCCTGTCCCCCCCATACATGGCCTTCTTTGTATGCCCCTTTATTGCCCCACAATTAAACTTCCATTTAGTGCAGAGTTCTGCTGCTCAGACACACAGTTTTCCACAAAGGAGTAGATTAGGGAAACGTTTATCCCATACATCATTTGCACTTGGATATGTGATCTTGGATATCCCATGACCAGGTGCAGAGGATTTATAGGGAAATATCACTAATCTTCATGGTGACCCTGTAAATTCCCTGCACAGCTCTAGTGTGGAGGATTGTTTTGCAGCACCCAACACATTCTGCACCAAAAAAAGATTAAATGGTAAACTCTGCTCGGTACATATAAAATCTAGAATAACCATTATTTTAAATATCTTTGTTTCAGGTCATTCAGAAAGAGCGATGCTTTACCATGAGCTGGAAGATGGATTATTTTCTACTACTCCTTATTTTTTTGCTAAGGTAAATTCAACTTCATAGTTCTTGTGTTTTTTTTTTTATACTGGCAATATCTAAAAGAGAAGTAAGATTCTCAGAGGTCTTCAAGGTAAACTCCTGTGCCATCAGTCCTATCCCGGTCATAAGAACAAACAGGGGCGGTGAATCTTCCCAGTGTAAAAACAGATGACAACAACCTAACAGGAGTTCTATACCCTTCTTTATTCTAGCCAAAAAATAATTTTGGTTTTGCATATACTTAAAGTATAAAATTAAATGTAACGCCAATTTTGGTGAAAATATTTTATTTCTCCAGCTGTTTATGGGTTGTAGCATAGAATGGGATTTAAATGGGGCTAGTATCCAAGGAAGTAATGTAACATTACCCCAGGATTAGTAATAAGTGAAGTTGAGAGTTTTCATTTCCCAAAAATTTGTAAAAACAAGATTGTTTTTTTCGGGTTTAGGCATATGTTGGTCAACGGCAACATGACCATAGCACTACCACATAAGTCTGTATTGCTGGCTCCCCTAATCCCTTTAATGTCAAAGAAATGTCAAGGGGGGGGGGGGGGGGGGGGTAATTGAGGACCCACTTCACTTCAGCCTGTTACAATTGAGATAAACATCCCCAGTGTATGTTGTCTTTTGTCTGCTGTACAGGATGCCACGGATGGGAGATATGTCTCCCCATTATTTAGGTTGTGGACCCCTTAGGGTGGTGAAAAGAAACAGTTGGGAGTACTCAGAGATTCTCACCCGGGGTGATTTAGAAGAAAGGGGAAAAATGACTTTGTTTTCCCAGGATTGTTAAGTCCCGGTAGGGGATCTGGAATTCAGAGGCTCAGAGATTTTGGGTGGCAAAAAGCCTCCAACCGGGATTACAGGTATTTCAGTGCTGTAGGGACTATTCCGCCTGCAAGAGAGAGCTGGAAAGGCCCAATGAAGCAGTCAGCAGGTGTCAGGAGGTGTTCTGTGGAGCAGGACACAGCTGTGTGAGGATTGTGTGCTGTCTGTAAGAGTGTTGCTGAACTATAGATAACTCTTCTTTGTGAACCCTAAAGCAGGCAGGGGCTTTAAGGGACTCTGCACGGGACACGGTTTATTCTGGCAGTGGGCCATATCTTTGTGATTGAGCCACAAGTGTATGGACTATTTGTTTTTCGCTGAAGGAACTATTTTGCTTTGCCTGTTTTTGAAGGAATAACGACTATTTGCTTTTACCACATGGCTTGCTGGTGATCCCAGGCTTCCCCACATCACATTGCCTATAATGCCCCGTACACACGGTCGGATTTTCCGACGGAAAATGTGTGATAGGACCTTGTTGTCAGAAATTCCGACCGTGTGTAGGCTCCATCACACATTTTCCATCGGATTTTCCGACACACAAAGTTTGAGAGCAGGATATAAAATTTTCCGACAACAAAATCCGTTGTCGGAAATTCCGATCGTGTGTACACAAATCCGACGGACAAAGTGCCACGGATGCTCAGAATAAATAAAGAGATGAAAGCTATTGGCCACTGCCCCGTTTATAGTCCCAAGGTACGTGTTTTACGTCACCGCGTTCAGAACGATCGGATTTTCCGATAACTTTGTGTGACCGCGTGTATGCAAGACAAGTTTGAGCCAACATCCGTCGGAAAAAATCCTAGGATTTTGTTGTCGGAATGTCTGAACAAAGTCCGACCGTGTGTACGGGGCATTAGACTCGTTCCTAGCTTCTTCAGGAAAGTGAAATGATGGAATGCTAGATTTTATAATAGTTGTTCTCCACTTTGTCTTTCAGGTCATTGGTGAGCTCCCAGAACACATGGCCTTTGTTATTTTCTACAGCGTGCCCATATACTGGTTGGCAAACCTGAACCCCTTACCAGAAAACTTCCTGATGAACTTCTTGCTCATGTGGCTGGTGGTTTACTGCAGCCGTACCATGGCCCTGTGGATGTCTGCAACGCTCCCCACCCTACAGATGTCCTCCTTCCTCAGTAATGCCATCTTCACAGCTTGTTATCTGACTGGAGGATTCATTATCAGGCTGGAGAATCTCTGGACAGGTACGTTTCTACAATTATAGGACAGTTATTCTTATTCTTATTTTAGACCCCTTTCACACTGAGCCGCCCGTCTGTTCACACTAAAGCTTTTCAGCCGCTAGCGGGACACTTTTAACCCAAAAAAAGGTTAAAAACTCCTGTTTTGCGGCGCTTTCAAATCGCTTTTAAGGCGCTTTGAAAGTGGTGCCCATTCATTCCAATGGGCAGGGCATTTTTGCAGTGCAAAATACAGAGCTCCCAACCCACCCCAAAGATGCTGCTTGCAGGATTTTTTGGAACGTCCCGCAAGCACACCGCCCAGTATGAAAGACACACTGGAATGAATGTGAGGCGGTTTTCAGACGCTTTGCAGAGGCTATTTCTAGCGCCTGAAAACTGCCCCAGTGTGAAAGGGGTCTAATTGAGGGTGGTAATGACAGTTTAAACTACAAATAGAGGTCTAGGAACACATGAGAGTGGGTAAACTACTTATGACTGTATTCCTGATGGTATAATTTTATTAAATAACTCTTTATTCAAGAGAATTTAAGAGAATTTTAAGATGTACAACAAAAAATGTTAGTATGAAATTGTCATGCGACATTCAAATGACTCCGTGCCAAAGCCATAGAAAGAAATCCTGAGACATTGTAAATGCAAGTGGTACATCCTAATTAACTGATGGAAGGCCATGACATTAGATATGGAACAACAAAGAACTATAACATAAATAAAAAGAGAAAAGAGAGGTTGGACAATGTATTGCAGGATAAGGGTCATAGGGCATTAAAAAAAAGTCAAAGAGCACTAAAGGCCAGCCAGCATGTCCAGGTAGTTTAGACCTTTTTGGGATTTATACTATCTTCTGCAACTAGGGTCTCCATTGCCATGATGTCATTAAAGATCTAAACCCAATCAAGAAGGGGGGCAGGAATGTACTCTTGCAGTGGCAGGAGATGGCCACCTGGGCCACAAATAGGCAGTGCCTCGGGATGCCTTTTTTTATTTTGGAAATGGACCCAGGGGCCATTGACAAGACAGCAACTCCTGATGGTATCATTTAATGCCTGGTAACCTTGGGGCTGGTAACCTGGTAACCTATGGCTGTCAAAGTTGGACCATAAAAAAGGCTGAATGCCAAAAAAATTGATGCTTTTAAACTATGGTGTTGGAGAAGACTCTTGAAAATCCCTTGGACGGCAAGAAGATTAAACCAGTCAATCTTGAAGGAAATCAACCATGAATATTTACTGAAAGGATAGAAGCTGACGCTGAAACTTGAATACTTTGGCCAACTAATGTGAAGAGGGGACTCATTGGAAACGATCCTGATGCTGGGAAAAACAGAAGGAAAAAGGATAAGAGGACGACAGAAAACAAGATGGATAGATAGCATTATCGAAACAATGAACATGAAGTTAAGCAAGCTCCAGGAGGCAGTGGAGAACAGAAAAGCCTCGTGCGCTATGGTCCATGAGGTCATGAAGAGTTGGATACGACTAAACAACTAAACAATAACAACAACCTTAGGGTAGTCCACATCTATGCATGCAACCTGATCCTATGTTTTTCCTATACTCATAACAGGATGACTTTACATATGTCCTATGAGAGGGTTCATCTGACAAAAAGTTAACCCCTACCTCTCCTAGTACCCCTCTAATTGTCATCAGAAATGAGGCGGGTTGTCTAATAATAGGGAACATAGGTGGAGTTGACCCTAATAGGGGTGTTGTTTGTCCCAATAAATGTTTTGTTTGGGCAGATCTAGGTTTAATGTCTTAATTTTATAAATCTAACACAGTTGTTTTTTTAAGGTGTCATTTCTGTTAGATTGCACTCAAATTTTCTGCAGTTTGCTTTTTCTACTTTAATCAAAAGCTCTCTCCAAAAGCAGAAAGGAGCATTGATGAAGATCATTTTCACCAAATCTGCCCTAATTTCTGCCTTCTGATTGACTCCAATGCATTTAATCAAAAGCTTGGTGAAGCAAAAAACTCTCTATTTCGCTCAAGCCAATTCAGTAATGAGCAGGGCTTTTTCTCAGCAGGAACTTGGGTGAACTCTGTTCCGGCACCTCCAGAACTGAATGGCAAGGGGTGCTGGGGTGTGCTGGAGAGTCTATTGATGCTGGCTGTTGAGGAATCTATTGTTGCTGGAGGGGATCTATTTTTGGGAAGGAAGGCGGTCTACTGTTGCTGGGGATTCTAATGTTGCTGGGTGTGGGTCTTATGTTGCAGGAAGGGTCAATATTCGCTGGGAGGAATCTACCGTTGAGGGAGGGGTCTTATCTAGCTGGCTGCTGGGGAATCTATTGTTGCTGGATGGAATCTTTTTTTGCAGGGGGTTCTATTGTTGCTGATGGGGTATCTATTGTTGAGGGAGGGGTCTAATGTTGCTGGTTGCTGAAGGGTCAGTTGATGCTGGCTGTTGGGTATGCATTGTTGCTGGAGGGGATCTATTGTCGCTGGGCTGTCTATTGTTGCTAGATCTATTGTATTGCCTTTCTTATTATCATTAACAAATACTATTTTATATCCATATAAAATACTTGGTTCTGTATTCTCTTAAAGGGGCAGTACTGGGAGGTGAGTAAGGGTTGGACCCAAGGAACAGTGCTCGGGGGTGGGTAGGGGGTGGAGCCAAGGGGTGACTCTGAATGGGAGGGTTTCCTGCACCCTCTCTCTGAGGAAAAAAAGCCCTGGTAATGAGTATTTGTAAAGTAATTATTTTGTACAACAAATGTTATTATCTGTAGTTTTTTTATATAAAATGTTTTTTGACTCACAGTCTGGTAATTGTTTCTTTGTGTTATTTGCAGTCCCTTACTGGATCTCCTTTGTGTCCTTCATGCATTGGAGCTTTGCTGGGCTCGTGCAGGTTCAATTCATGGGTACAACATACAAGGTCCAGGCCCAAAATTTCACCCTCACCATTCCTGGAGAATCAGTAAGATATCTTCTTAGCTAAAATATTTGAAGTTCACCTTCACTTGATCATATAGTGTTAAAACAAAATACACTGTATACAGTAAATGAAAATAAAGCACATATATAAGGCAGAAGTAGTAAGCTGCCACCTTTTTCTGCAGGAAATTGTTGATTTCCTTCCCTCTAGGACAGGGGTCTGCATATTACATGAAACAAAACCACTTTCGGGATGCTAGGATATTTTATTCTGTCCACAACAGGGCCAGTGCACAGAATTCAAATAAATGGAATAAATGGGTCACTACTTCATCCCTGCCGTCACCCACCCCCACCTGCAGGTAGCCCCCATCCCCACACTGCACTGTTTCCTTCCCTAGCAACGAATGACGCACTTGTCCAAGTATTTATAGGAAGTCGGAACTTCCTCTGTCCAGACCTACTCTGCTTCCATACTCTGCTCATATTCCTGCCCTGCTGCTTTACATTTTCAGCTGAATTATGACAATTAAGGGGACTCTGTTGGGGATATCGATGTAGGAGGAGATTCTGATGGGGACACTGATGTAAGGGGTGATATAAGGGGTGATTCTGAGGGGGACACTGATGTAAGGGGTGATGTAAGGGGTGATTCTGAGGGGGACACTGATGTTAGGGTGAAATTATGAATGGGACACTGATGTAAGGGGAGCTTCTGATGAGGACACTGGTGTAAGGGGGGACTTTGTTGGGGACCCTAATGCAATGGGGGCTCTAATGAGGATTCTTATATAAGGGGGGATTCTGATAGAGACACTGATGTAAGGGGGCCCTGATGTAAGGGGGAACTCCAATGAGTACATTGGACAAGGGGAGATTCTAATGGGAACACTGATGTGATGGGGACTCTGATGACACAGATGTAAGAAATAACTCTTATGTAAGGGGGTCTATGAGGGGGACACTGGTGTAAGGGGGGACTCTGATACGAACTCTGTTCTGAATAAAACATATTTATTCATAAGATTTAATTAATTTATTTGCAAAAGTTTGGAGACCCCCTGCTCTAGGGTATCCCTTTCTTTAATACTACAAGAGAGTTATCTACCTCCTGGACCTGCCTAACCTATTCTCAGAGCTTGTACACTGTAGACTAGGCCCCTGATACAATCTTTGGGATTAGGCTATGGAAAGATAAAGGGCAAGGGAAAAAGTCAGCCATTTTGTTTGTGGATTGCATTTTTTACATGGCCAGCGTAATGTAGATGTCTCTCCAAGAATAACAAGTAGTCTAACAGCTGCCTGTCCTAAAATCCACCAGTACCCACTGTACTTATATTACAATCCAGCTTTTAGACAGCAATGGTGCATCTTTGGTGAAGTGTTTCTTTTCTCTTCTTCTTATGAATAATCAACCATATCATACAGAGAACATCAAGTAAATTAAAAAATCTCTGTGTTATGAGTACTGGTGGTGATTGAAAGTGCTCAATATCACCCCTAGGGTAGCCATTTTGGGGGTTGGAGACAAGAAAGCCCTTGCATGAGGAGAGTGAACCACAGATCTTGTAAGGTGCCATCCTTGGCCCTGCAGCCTCTGGGTGCACATTGGGTGAAGGCCATTTTCACCCTATCTGTCTTAATGTCGCCTCTTTTCCCCTGGACAGGAAGGTAATCAATGATCTTTCTATTGCTGAGAGCCCTCTGGATTCCACATGCTAAGAAAGAGCAAGGAAAAGCCAAAACAGTTTTTCATATTTTGGATAGAGTAGGTATTGGTGAAGCCCCTTGTTATGTGTTTTGTTGCTGTATGTATCCCTTCATAATAATTTCCCTTCACTTCCTAAACTAGAGACACATCAGCGGGTGAGAGAAAATCTCTCTAAAGCAAAGGGAAACCCTGTCTTCAACAGTTTTCACCATAATAAGTGTTCCCATTGGAAGATTTCCCCTCAATTTTTGTTCCTGTGATAATTTTGGATTTTCCCTCACTTTCTGGGCCCAATACAATGATCACCAGGATAAATAGAGAGAGTGAGTCTCCCCAGCGGGGATACACTAAGCAATACAAGCATGACCAGAGTTGTAAACTTTCTCACACTATTAAGAACTTAGAAAATAAAGGTTTTGCTTTATATAAACTTGAAACCTTATGGCTTTGTTCACACTTATGGATTCTGCCCATAATTCCAAAACGCACGGTGATCACTGCATAATAGACTTATTGTGTACCATTATCCCATAATGGTACCCCAAAAGTGATGTAATTCTGTTGCCCTTGTTGCATAACAAGATTGTGCGGCAATCATGGCAAAACCGCACCATTAAAATTCACGTGAGGCCTGTCGCCCGAAAAGGTGCAGGAGCTTATTTTCCGGCAACAAACGCGCATAGGGCAGCCCATTCAAAAGTATGAATGCAGCCTGAACCTTGATGTACATTAACGTTGAAACAAGCATATCAGAGTCGGTAAATATGTTGTGTAAATTTAATCTTCAAAAATGAAAAGTGAGACTGAAATAAGTGAACAACCACATGGTCATATTGGATGAGTTGTAATGCTAAGGATTGTTTTTATTTCTCCTCCTAGATTGTGAACAGTTTGACGATGGACACTTACCCACTCTACGCCTGCTATCTTACACTCACTGGCATCATTGCTGGTTTCCTTCTTCTGTATTACTTGAGTCTTAGGTTCATTAAGCAAAAGTCCAGCCAAGATTGGTAATCCGTTTCCTCTATGGACATGAATACATGAAAAATGAATGCTGAATTGTGTGCCAGGGAAGCAATGATGTAAGAGACAATCTCTGACAATAGTCCTATGAGGATATCTGCAGGATAGAGTGAAGTCTTCCTATTAGCAAGCCGGACCTTATTTATGACTTTTCAAAAAAGTGTTCTATGTTCCATGACAACCGCCAATCAGCTTCAATCCTGCCCCTGAGAGGAACAATGAAAGTTTGAATTTGATTTGTGGTTGTTTACCAAGGCAGGGCTGTTCTTGAGATGAATGATAAGCAATTATTTTAAAATGGGTCCCTGTTCTTCCTGTTGAGGTTTTGTTTTGTTTTTTTGCTTTGTTTTTTTGCCTTTTTTTTAGTAGAGGATGCAACAGGAGGGAGCTGGAACCCCAAAACTTTCAGATAGGCACAAACACAACCAGGACTATGATAAGAGAATCTCACCCTTGGAGTCCCAAAGATATATAAGATATAAGAGGATGACTACACCCAACAGGTCTACATTATCACGATTGGGTGGAATGACCTTTTAAAGCCTAAGTTTGGTTAAAACCTTTAAAAAAAAATAGCATAAGGGACACGTGAATGAGACATGAATAAGGCGTGTCCCTAGGCCCAGAACAAGGTGTAGGCAGGAGAGGCGGCTGCCTACGGGCACTGTGGCATCATGTAGGGCACCACAAGGAGAGGGATTTGTGTTGGGTGGGGGAATTTGGGGGGCAGCAGGGAGTAAGAATTGTTCTAGGAGGGTAAATTTGGAGGGTGCTAGGAAAGGTGATTTGGGAGGATTTGTGTTGGGCCGGGGGATGGGGGAAGAGGATTTGTGCTAGAAGAGGGAGGTGATATACTAGAGGGAATTTGTGCTAGAAGGGGAAATTTGTATGGGGGGGAGATTTGTGCTAGTAGGGAAGATTGGAGGGTATTTGTGCTAGGATGGGAAATTTGTATGAGGGTGGGGGTGGGGGGGGGGGGGGGTTGTGCTAGTAGGGATGATTGGAGGGTATTTGTGCTAGGAGGGGAAATTTTCTTTGGGGGATAGGGAGATTTGTGCTAGGAAGGGGGGTGGGGGCATTTGTGCTGGGAGGGGGCATTTGGAGTTGGGGGGACAGGATGTGTACTTGGAGGGGAAATTTGAGGGGTAGAGGATTTGTGCTAGGAGGGGATTTGAGAAGATACAGGATTTGAGCTGGGAGGGGGGATAGGGGGGCAAAGATTTGTGCTGGGAGGGGCAATTTCAGCAGAGGGGTGGATTTGTGAAAGGAAGGGGTATTTATTCTTAGGGGAGCAAGCATGCAGATTAGTGCTCAATTCTGTTTTGTGGGTGGGGGGAGATTTTTTCTGACACATATTGCTCATACATCAGTTTGACATGTTTGCCCTGGGCTCTAGATGGCCTTGACCCGGCACTGCATGTCCCTTGTACTGGTGGCGGCTGTTCTAGTTAAAATATTCCATCCTCTGCCCCCCACCCCCATACCCCACAGTGGTAATCTTCTGGTGCTATAGGAGTAAAAAGGAGCTGCTGGACCTGTCATATGCACTCATAAATATTGCCAACTATACCCGCCCTTTCCGCCCACTTCCTCCATTCAAAGGAACTGTATTACTAAGCTTCCATCAATAAAAAGCACTCTTTGAATGTAAGGGGACCTTTCATTTATCTGCTTGTTCTCCATTCATAGAGCTCCTATCACTGATGGCAGCTATAGTACAGCTTTTATGAATGGCGGAGGGGGCAGAAAGGGTGGCCAAAAATTGCCATTCTTGATGACAAGTCCAGTGGCTTTATTAACCCCCACAGCACTGAAAAATTGAGGGTGGCTATGGAAAATGTAATCTAGGACAGCCAGCCCCAGCACAAGGGACACTTCTCAATAAATGTAAGTACTGTCCCTTGTGCTGATTTTTTAAGAACATGTTTTTCATTTTTTTTTTTACCTGCAATTAGGTTGTCCGTAGTGGGATAAGTGTATTTGAATCTTTTAATAATAACTCACTTATTATGATTTACTGCAATGTCTCTTCTCTAAACCTGTATCACCACCATCTACATTCATGCTTTCTCATCCTTACGTTCTCATTACTAAATACAGTAAACAAATATATTGCAACTTGTTGGACATTTATTAGCAAAGATGTATTTTTAAAATGCACCACTGTATTTTAAATATTTTAATTTAAAGATGAGCGATCTGTATTACGTGTATGTGTATATATATATATATATATATATATATATATATATATATATATATATATATATATATATATATATATATATATATATATATACTATATATATAGATGTAGTGCAGAAAGCATTGCATATGTATTTTAGCCAATTGCCACTGGAGGGCAGTATGATCCTATATTTGTTGCAGGCCAACAATTACAAAAAATAAATAAATACTTTTTTTTTTTTTTCATTATTGTGTATTTGTGTGTCTTACCACATAGGAAGTGAGGGAAAATCTGCAACATAGAAACAGGCAACAATAAAAAGCTGACAGGGGTTCTAGCCTTCTTCCAACTTCCTGTTAGAGGAACTATATGTAGGAAGGCAGCCACCCTCTCTTGCTCACTCCCGAGATGGACTATAGACTATGGGATTTGTAGTGTACAAAGAGCAATGCACATGACTGCAACTAAAGCAACTCAAGAAACCATTTCATGAAATATAGATTAGAGTGGATGTGTATGAATGAATTTTGAAGAATAAGGATATTGTTTAGTGTCACTTTAAGGTTGCAAGACACAGATGTGTCCATTTGCTAAAAAAAAAGAATGTCACTTATTGCCAGTTCACACCAGAAGGCGGTGCTGGAAGCGCTCAGTTCCATGCACGTTTCCCGCATCGCAGTTGTGATCTGCAGTGGGTTCAATATTAAGTAATTGCAGGTTTACCAGCACCAGATCGCATGATACAGTGCCATGTTACCTGGTCGCAGTAAGTTCCCAAAAGTAGTGCATGCAGTACTTATGGTGCGGTGCTGTGCGATTTCAGCCCATTTAAAATGAATGGGCTAAAATCGCACATAACTGCATGTGAGTTGCACAAGAATGCAAAGTGTGTTCCTGTGCGATTCCCAGTGTGAACCAGCCTTTAGCTTAATCCCTTCATGACGGAGGATAAAGCAAATCCTAACGCCTGAACACAGTTTTGCAACTTTAAATGTGTTAGTAAAACTGTACATATCATCACAACTACTTTGTGCATCCAGGTGGATTATACCGCACTTTTTTCAGGACAAAGTGTTAAATGGTAATGGATATCTCTTGAATTTTTTTTTATTATCGAAGGAAAACTCCTCCTGACGATCACAGCGATACCACATATTTGTACACTGAATCCGGAAAGTATTCACAGCGCTTCACTTTTTTCACATTTTGTTATGTTACAGCCTCAAAATAGACTAAATTAATTTGTTTCCTCAAAATTCTACAAACAAGACCCCATAATGACAACGTAAAATATGTTTGTTTGAAATCTTTGGAAATTTATTAAAAAAACAAAAACAAAAAAAAAAAAATCCCATGTACATAAGTATTCATAGCCTTTGCTCAATACTTTGTTGAAGCACATTTGGCACCAATTACAGCCTCAAGTCTTTTTAAGTATGATGCTACAAGCTTGGCACACCTATTTTTGGGCAGTTTTCCCATTCCTATTTGCAGGACCTCTTAAGCTCCATCAGGTTGGATGGGGAGTGTCGGTGCACAGCCACTTTCAGATCTCTCCAGAGATGCTCAATCGGGTTTAAGTCTGGGCTTTGGCTGGGCCACTCAAGAACATTCACAGAGTTGTCCCATAGCCACTCCTTTGTTATCGTGGCTGTGTGCTTAGGGTCATTGTCCTGTTGGAAGACGAACCTTTGCCCCAGTCGGAGGTCTAGATCAGTGTTTCTCAACTCCAGTCCTCAAGGCGCCCCAACAGGTCATGTTTTCAGTTTTCCATTATTTTGCACAATTGATTTGATCAGTTTCACTGCCTTAGTAATTACCACAGCCGTTTCATCTGAGGGAAATCCTGAAAACGTTGGGGCGCCTTGAGGACTGGAGTTGAGAAACACTGGTCTAGAGCACTCTGGAGAAGGTTTTAATCAAGGATGTCTCTGTACATTGCTGCATTCATCTTTCCTGACTAGTCTCCCAGTTTCTGCCGCTGAAAAAACATCCCCACAGCATGATGCTGCCACCACCATGCTTCACTGTAGGGATGGTATTGGCCAGGTGATGAGCGGGGCCTTGTTTCCTCCAGACATGAGACTTGCCATTCAGGCCAAAGAGTTCCATCTTTGTTTCATCAGACCAGAGAATTTTGTTTCTCATGGTCTGAGAGTTTTGGCAAACTCCAGGCGAGCTGTCATGTGCCTTTTACTGAGGTGTGGCTCCGTCTGGCCACTCTACCATACAAGCCTGATTGGTGGAGTGCTGCATAGATGGTTGTTCTTCTGGAAGGTTCTTCTCTATCCACAGAGGAACACTGGAGCTCTGTCAGAGTGACCATCTGGTTCTTGGTCACCTTCCTGACTAAGGCTGTCCTCCTCCTATCACTCAGTTTGGTCAGGCGGCCCGCTCTAGGTAGAGTCCTGGGGGTTCCAAACTTCTCCCATTCACGGATGATGGAGGCCACTGTGCTCATTGGGACCTTCAATGGAGCGGACATTTTTCTGTACCCTTCCCTAGAACTGTGCCTTGATACAATCCTGTCTTGGAGGTCTACAATTCCCTTGGACTTCATGGCTTGGTTTGTGCTCTGACATGCACGGTTAACTGTGGGACCTTATATAGACAGGTGTGTGCCTTTCCAAATCATGTCCAATCAACTCCAATCAAGTGAAGAGCTGTAAATACTTTCCGGCTTCGGATGCACTGTATGTTATTTGTTGTTTGTACCCGTAGTGGGGTCAGGACAGGAAACAGTGTGCATTTTGCTTTTTTTTTTTTACCTAAGACTCGCTAACATTGACACTAATACTAATTTACCAATAATGTTTTAAATCCTACCTAAAATACCCTGACCTTTGACACTAACCCTGGAACTAACCTAGATCAAGCACTGATCTAGCTAACTTTTCTTTATTTTATTATTTTTATTATTTACTATTTTTTTCTACACATTCAAGAGGAGAAGAATAAAAAACACATGGGTGGGATATACAGTTAGGTCCATAAATATTGGGACATCTACACAATTCTAATCTTTTTGGCTCTATACACCACCACAATGGATTTGAAATGAAATGAACAAGATGTGCTTTAACTGCAGACTTTCAGCTTTAATTTGAGGGTATTTACATCCAATTCAGGTGAACGGTGTAGGAATTACAGCAGTTTGTATATGTGCCTCCCACTTTTTAAGGGACCAAAAGTAATGGGACAGATTAACAATCATCCATCAAACTTTCACTTTTTAATACTTGGTTGCTAATCCTTTGCAGTCAATTACAGCCTGAAGTCTGGAACGCATAGACATCACCAGACGCTGGGTTTCATCCCTGGTGATGCTCTGCCAGGCCTCTACTACAACTGTCTTCAGTTCCTGCTTGTTCTTGGGGCATTTTCCCTTCAGTTTTGTCTTCAGCAAGTGAAATGCATGCTCAATCGGATTCAGGTCAGGTGATTGACTTGGCCATTGCATAACATTCCACTTTTTTCCCTTAAAAAAGTCTTTGGTTGCTTTCGCAGTATGCTTCGGGTCATTGTCCATCTGTACTGTGAAGTGCCGTCCAATGAGTCCTGAAGCATTTTGCTGAATATGAGCAGATAATATTGCCCGAAACACTTCAGAATTCATCCTGCTGCTTTTGTCAGCAGTCACATCATCAATAAATACAAGAGAACCAGTTCCATCGGCAGCCATACATGCCCACACCATGACACTACCACCACCATGCTTCACTGATGAGGTGGTATGCTTTGGATCATGAGCAGTTCCTTTCCTTCTCCATATTCTTCTCTTCCCATCACTCTGGTACAAGTTGATCTTGGTCTCATCTGTCCATAGGATGTTGTTCCAGAACTGTGAAGGCTTTTTTAGATGTTGTTTGGCAAACTCTAATCTGGCCTTCCTGTTTTTGAGGCTCACCAATAGTTTACATCTTGTGGTGAACCCTCTGTATTCACTCTGGTGAAGTCTTCTCTTGATTGTTGACTTTGACACACATACACCTACCTCCTGGAGAATGTTCTTGATCTGGCCAACTGTTGTGAAGGGTGTTTTCTTCACCAGGGAAAGAATTCTTTGGTCATCCACCACAGTTCTTTTTCCGTGGTCTTCCGGGTCTTTTGGTGTTGCTGAGCTCACCGGTGCGTTCTTTCTTTTTAAGGATGTTCCAAACAGTTGATTTGGCCACACCTAATGTTTTTGCTATCTCTCTAATGTGTTTGTCTTGTTTTTTCAGCCTAATGATGGCTTGCTTCACTGATAGTGACAGCTCTTTGGATCTCATATTGAGAGTTGACAGCAACAGATTCCAAATGCAAACAGCAAACTTGAAATTAACTCTGGACCTTTTATCTGCTCCTTGTAAATGGGATAATGAGGGAATAACACACACCTGGTCATGGAACAGCTGAGCAGCCAATTGTCCCATTACTTTTGGTCCCTTAAAAAGTGGGAGGCACATATACAAACTGTTGTAATTCCTACACCGTTCACCCGATTTGGATGTAAATACCCTCAAATTAAAGCTGAAAGTCTGCAGTTAAAGCACATTTTGTTCGTTTAATTTCAAATCCATTGTGGTGGTGTATAGAGCCAAAAAGATTAGAATTGTGTCCATGTCCCAATATTTATGGACCTGACTGTACACTCACCAGCTACTTTATTAGGTACACCTTGCTAGTACCGGGATGGACCCCCTTTTGCCTTCAGAACTGCCTTAATTCTTCATAGCATAGATTCAACAAGGCGTTGGAAACATTCCTGTGGGAATTGAAGCCTCAGTTTCCTGTTCTTGGCTGACAGGAGGGGCACCCGGTGTGCTCTTCTGCTGCTGTAGCCCATCTGCTTCATGGTTTGATGTGTTGTGTGTTCAGAGATGATATTCTACATACCTAGGTTGTAACAAGTGGTTATTTGAGTTACTGTTGCCTTTCTATCGTCTCAAACCGATCTGCCCATTCTCCTCTGACATCAACAAGGCATTTTCCTCCACAGAGCTGCCGCTCACTGGATATTTTCTCTTTTTTGGACCATTCTTTGTAAACCCGAGAGATGGTTGTGTGTGAAAATCCCAGCAGATCAGCAGTTTTTGAAATACTCAGACCAGCCTGTCTGGCACCAACAACCATGCCACGTTCAAAGTCACTTAAATCCCCTTTCGTCTCCATTCTGATGCTCCGTTTGAACGTTGTGAAATCGAGGCATGGTTGCCTGGCTGCCATCTCAAACTAAACAGGCCTCGTTTTGAAACTGAGGCTTGGATAAGTGACTTCCTCTTTGTATATCTTTACTTTGTGTGTTGAGGCATCAGGTCTATTAGCCAAACCTTGCTATGAAGTCGAGGCGTGGCTATATGGCTTCCATCACAACCAAGCCTCATTATGGGACTGAGGTGTGGATTGGTGACTTCCGCCCTGCAAACCAACTAAGCCTCCCTCCAGAGGCAAAGCCCGGTATAACAGTCAGATATAGCACGATAAACATAGAGGACGTGTCACATAATAAACACGGGTCGCATGCCCATCCACAGATAGGTAAATACAAAACCTAAGAGAATATGAAAAATAAGCCCGCCCAACATAGTAGGGATGGCAGAAAACGAAATTTGTAGTGCATGAACCTGTGTTAATAAAAAAAAAAAAAGTTGCAATCCATTCTATGGATACGGCTAAAGCAAGGTCTGGGGTGTACATTAATTGTAAGCAGTGCTTCAAATGAAGGCACAGCAATGGCTCCAATCTGTGTAGAATATAGTAAAAGCTAATAATATACGTAGATATCCATATTGAAATGGAAACAATGTATCAAAAAATATTTATGCAAATAGACATTAAAAATAGACATAAAAAAGGGGACATAAAAAAGATAAAAACGTTCCAAATAATGTGGCTATTAGGCTCTATTTATAAAACAACGAGGCTTGGTTTACAGACCGAGTGTTTTGGTGCATGGCGCACTGTGGGATGCATTCCGTTATGCCATTCGGAGGTGCTGGCTATCGCTATCATGCAATCCATTCGTATGTACAAACTGTTCCTTGATTTTGTGTTTTGTATTTAGACATGGAGACAGGAAGTGATGTCATTTGGGATCACTTTCTGTGTCAAGCAAACTCTGGGGTAACTATCTCCATTTAAGCGATGTTTTCCGGGGCGTCCACACCCCAGATGGCGACTGTGCATTCGAAAAGCGTTGGGTGCACCTTCCGCTAACATCGCCTCATGCTTTTACATGCTGTATCAATTTCTTCCAAATGTGAGTGTTGAATTTATATTTTTAATAAACCACCTCCTTTTTAAACGGTATCACGCTATGTCACCCCCCTTTTTCTATTACATGATATCCTTCCTGTGACAATAAGTTTTCATGCTCCCCGAGACTCCTGGAGCCTCCAGCTAACATCTCATGACCGTCTAAGGCTGATCGACTGACGGAGTTCCAGGATCTGCTGTCCCCCATTGGGTGGTTTGAACCCAACAAGCCCTGTTGACTTGGGTGGTATATGCCTCGCCAAGTCAATATTATCTGGTAAGCCTCCCCGTTCTTTCCCGGTGGTGGTGTTTGCTTTCATTTGTTCACTCCAAGGTTCCCAGGAAGGCCAGGAACTTCCCACATGTGTATTGGATCACAAACCTAATTGGACTGTATTTCATCATTTCGTTCAACTTGGA
This sequence comes from Lithobates septentrionalis, assembly GCA_037952835.1. NCBI lineage: Eukaryota > Metazoa > Chordata > Amphibia > Anura > Ranidae > Lithobates > Lithobates septentrionalis. The sequence goes on from JBBDGP010000632.1 coordinate 577,131, forward strand.
CATTTGTGTGTAGTGCATTCACTATATTAGCACATTGCTTAATATCCATTCACATCTATTATGTTAGTGTTTGTGTCATTTTGTCACATATATGTTTGAATCACATACAATTTTTCCCTTTTTTTTTTGCAATCATAGCGCTGCACTTATTTATTTTCTACCTACTTAGCTCTTTGTCTACAGCCGTGCCGGCTGCTGGATTGCGGGGTCACAGCGCAGTATACACTTTTCATTATTCACTAAATGCACCAGGGGTTTGAGCCTTCCCTTTTTTTGTTTTTGTAGTTCCGCACTGGATACAGGGATGGAGAGCTACATCCACCCGGGATTGGACCATGTATGTGTCACTGGTTTGGCCATCCGTCTGATGAGGACCACTGAGCGCTGGGAGTGTTTGGCTGTCTTTTCTTGTTGATCCTTTCAGGCATGCAATTAAAGAAGTAGCTTGTTATCTAGGGCCCCCAACACACGACTCATACTGAGGCCAGGCCCTGACAGCAGAGGTATCCTCCCAGGAAAAAAAGGCCTCGAGGGAGAAGGTTCTCTAGAACATGTGGCATCAACCCAAACCATTGGGATTGGCTGATTAAGATAAATATTCATGACCTAGTGGTTAAAGCTGAATTCCAGGTATGGCTATTTTTGCATAGTTACATCTTGGCACAACGTAAGTTTCATACCTGTGGGATCCCGTGAAAGCTGGAAATCACTGTAGTAGGCACCGCTACTACAGCCATTGCCTCTAGCTTCCTGGTCCCATGCCATGTGGCTGCCCTGCTACATTCTAAACACTGGAAGTTACTCATTAGGCACAGGCAACATTTAAAAAATATGTTGCATCCTCTCAGGAAATGTAAAGCGTTCTCTGATTGGATAAGGTGGATAGTCGGAGCTGTGACGTCACAGTCTCCACCTTTTTCGATCAGAGAATGCTTTGCATTCATTGAGAAAATTGTCTGAATTGCACCCGTGCCATGTGAGCAATCTGTGTTTACTAAGTTGCAGGGCAGCCACTTGACATGGGACCCAGAAGCCAGCGGCAATCTCTGTAATGCCCTGTACACACGGTCAGACATTCCGACAACAAAATCCATGGATTTTGTTTGACGGATATTAGCTCAAACTTGTCTTGCATACACCCGGTCACACAAAGTTGTTGGAAAATCCAATCATTCTGAACGCGGTGACGTAAAACACGTACGTCAGGACTATAAACAGGGCAGTAGCCAATAGCTTTCTTCTCTTAATTTATTCTGAGCATGCGTGGCACTTTGTGCGTCGGATTTGTGTACACACGATCGGAATTTCCGACAACAGATTTTGTTGTCGGAAAATTTTATAGCCTGCTCTCAAACTTTGTGTGTCGGAAATTCCGATGGAAAATGTGTGATGGAGCCCACACACGGTCGGAATTTCCGACAACAGATTTTGTTGTCGGAAAATTTTATAGCCTGCTCTCAAACTTTGTGTGTCGGAAATTCCGATGGAAAATGTGTGATGGAGCCTACACACGGTCGGAATTTCCGACAACAAGGTCCGACCGTATGTACAGGGCATAACAGTACCTATCACAGCGATTTTCAGCTTCCACAGGGACGGACACTCAGTCTTCAGTGCAGCTGTGCGCCCTCCTGTCACTGCAGCTGTCACATAGACAGTGCAACATTGAGGAGTTTAATGACTGGGGGGTAACCATTTTAAAAATAATCACCTCAAGTTAATTGAAAATGCAACTGGAAGTAATTAAGATCAAATGTAAGCTTGCGTACGGAGACACTTGTAGCTTGTCTCTGTATGCTATGTACCAGGCAGAATAATTGTCACTGCTACCCCCTCCTCATCTGTTTCAGTTTGTTAAGGGTTCTGTCGGCTACACAGCCGACAGCATCCTAGCAACCAGTGACACTGACAGTGAGCGGTGCCTGATGGGGAATCTGAGGCACTAGTTCCCCATTAGGTCCACTCCCCTTGTGGTTGACAGCAGGCAGTGGGCGAATCCTACTATTGGCTATAGAACATATTCACTGCCTGCTGTCAATCGCAAGGAGAGTGGACCTCATCGGGAACTAGTGTCTCAGCTTCCCACTGTCAGCATCACTGGTTGCTAGAAGGCTCTCGGCTGTGAAGCTGACAGCATCCTTAACAACCAGTTACAGGTGGGGAGGGGGTAGCGGTGGCAATTATGCTGCCTGCTACACAGCACAAAGAGACAGGCACTCTGCCTGTCTCTGTACACCAACTTACATTTGGTCTTAATTACCTCCAGTTTCATTATCTACGAATTGAAGGGAATTATTTTTAAAGTGGCACTATTTTGAACTACCTGAACCTGCGGCACTTGTCGGTAAAGCTACCAAAATGGGCGGCAAAGGTTCTGAATCTGGCACAGGCCATTTTCTAGTGCCATACCACCAGAAAAATGTGGTTAGAGCTTTGCTGAATTCCTCCCTATTAAACTATAAAAAAAAAAAAAAACCTCTGGGAAATCAATGTTAGAATAAATATATTTACTTTGCCCTCAGTTTCTGCCTGTAGCATCGAGCCAAGAATGATATCACAATCCTTCTGGTAAAACAATGAGGACCCTGTATTTCACAAGAAGATGTTCCCATATTGTAATTTCAACTTACTGTAGAGTAAGCCAAAAGTAAGTACTGTAGAGTAAGCCACATTTGTTGCCATATGACCTACAGTAACCTCCTTCATAAAGTTAACTTTACAGTAAGTAACTGGAGTAACCTCAGTGGCTTACAATAACATTTCTGTACTTTGAACATACAAGTAGCACATTATATTGGTGTTGTATCCTAATAAAACTGTTACATAGTAGTTAGTTTGTTATATGTTTCAAAACTGCCTATAGGATTGTGTATATGGATTTTGGGTACCCTACGAGAGTTTCTGAAAGGGACTTTGGTGCAAAGATTGTGACTCTTAGGCCCCTTTTACAAGATTGGCCCGATCAGATCAGCCTGTCCGTTTTTCAGGCGGGTCCGAGCGGGCCACCCATTGACTTCTATGGGTAGGCGGATGTCACCAGGTATGTGTCTGCTGACACCCGCCTGCCATCCGATCCGACAAGATCTGCTGAAAACAGATGGATGGCGAAACGTTCGCCATCCATCCAGCGGATCGGATGGGATCAGATGAAAACGGACAGGTGGTCCATTTTCATCCGATCCCCCCATAGAGGAAAGCGGGGCTCTGACAGGTCCGTCCCTGCACAGTGAGCGGAGACAGGCCTGTCATCCGCCTGCTCAGCAGGGAGCAACGGAGCAATCCCCCGCTTAGCAAAACAGAGTACATCCAATGGATCCGCCCCATGTTAAAGGGGCCTTAGGCTTAGTTTACACTTGCAGTTGGGTGTCGGTAAAAGCATGCTTGTAAGCGAGGGTTAGTACCAATGGCGGCCCCTCCATATGGGGCGCAGGAGCGCCGCCCCCCTAATCCATGCAACCGGCCCCTAATCTACATGCAGGGCGCCGGACGCATGGTTCCAAATGTGTTTTTTTTTTTTTAAGCACATGATTAGAGCTTGAGTCTCTAATTGGCTTAAAAAAAGGGTAGGCTTGGGGCGCAGAGCACTACACCTCTGAGCCCACCTAGTTGTGTGACAATAGCGAATTAATATTTAATATTGTCTTTCTGCTTCTCCTTCCGGCCAATCAGGAAGGAGCGCGGTTGGCCGAGAGGAGAAGCAATCATATTGGCCAGGCAGGGGGTGGATGTACAGGTAGATCCGGGACTCAGGAGATGGCTGCCCAAAGCGATCTCTCAGTGCTCTGCATCGGCGCTGATTGAGAGCCTGACAGCATGAGTACCACACGCAGGCTGGAGCACCAGCCGCCACTAGTTAGTACCCTTGGGTGAATCTGATGGGTGGGGATAGCTTAGTCTCCTATAATCTAGAGCTAGAAAAGCCTTGGGCAGAGGGGATTGGAAGAGGCTACCTCCAGTAGACAGCCATGTAGGAGTGTAGCCTTGGGAAGCAAACCCTTCTGGGTAGGCTCGGAACAGGCTTTGTTGGAGAACCCATAAAGAGGAGGGGTTGTGTAGTTCACACAAGATAGCTTGGCAATAAAATTTGTCTGAGATTTCAGCACAGTAAGTTACAAGGACACTTGATTTCTACCAGGTCCAACAGGTATTTTTTTGTACTTGTAGAAAATATTTTAGCCTGAAAAAAAAAGAAAACTAATGCAGCCATCACATCCAAAGACTGGTCAGCTGCAACATATTACATTTTTGTTTTTGGGTTTAAATACATTTTAACTTCTTAAAGACCGCCCACCGCACATATACTGCGACAGGGCGGCTCTATTCCGCGAAGCGACGTACCTGTACGCCGTTTCATGCAATAGATACTGTGGGCATGCGTGCGTGTCGCGGGAGCGTGTGCGCTGGTCCAGCAGACTCCTTGTCCGCCGGCCACCCATGATCATTCCAAGCCGGATCCCCGTTCTGACAGGAGACAACACTGAGATCTACTGTTCCTAGTGATCAGGAACAGCGATCTCTGTGTTGTCCCAGTGAGCCCATCCCCCACACAGTTAGAACGCACCCAGGGAACACAGTTAACCCTTTGATCGCCCCCTAGTGTTAATGCCTTCCTCGCCAGTGTCATTTATACATTAATCAGTGAATTTTTTTAGCACTGATCACTGTATTAATGTCAGTGGTCCCCAAAAAGTGTCACTTGGGGTCAGATTTGTCCGCCGCAATGTCGCAGTCCTGCTAAAAATCGCAAATCACTGCCATTACCAGTAAAAACAATAAAAGTCCATAAATCTATCCCCTATTTTGTAGACGCAATAACTTTTGCGCAAACCAATCAATATATGCTTATTGAGATTTTGTTTACCAAAAATATGTAGAAGAATACATGTTGGCCTAAACTGATAAATACATTTTTTTTAAATATTTTTATTTGGATATGTATTATATCAGAAAGTAAAAAACATTGTTTTTTTTTTTGTTTTTTTTTCAAAATTGTCGGTCTGTTTTTGTTTATAGTGCAAAAAATAAAAACCGCAGAGCTGATCAAATACTACCAAAAGAAAGCTCTATTTGTGGGAAAAAAAGGACATAAATTTTGTTTGAGTACAATGTCGCATGACCGCGCAATTGTCAGTTAAAGTGACGCAGTGCCGTATCGCAAAAAATGGCCTGGTCAGGAAGGGGGCAAATCCTTCCGGGGCTGAAGTGGTTAAGTAACTAAAGTTTAAGGTGTTTAGGCCCTTTAAGAGAAAAGTGTAAATATGATCACCACAAACTTAACTAACCTTCTTTATCAAAACTTTTCACCTACATTCTCAGTAATCATCTCATGTAATTATCATCACAAAGTGTAAATTCAGGTATTTTTTTTTTTTTTTTAAATATTGAGGCTGTAATATGTTTTATTACCGACCTTGGTACAAGATGCTTGTCTAGTATACAACACAGTATGGTTGTAAACCAATATAAACCTAATAAATAATGTTAATCACCCATTTACAAACTAAAAATTAAAAAAACACAGTATAATACTGTATTTACTATTTAAAAAAGAAACCTTTTATGAAACAATTTTAGGCAATTGCTCAAATCTACTTTAGGGAATGCTAGCTGCCTGGCTGTCATTGTGATCTTTGTTTTCAATACTTTGAAACCCGGAACAGGTTTATATATGAGGAATTTTTGGTTTACTCCAACGTCCTTGATGGTTTTGTGTGACTGCAGCCTGGATCTTCTCATGGAGGAGGCTTTGGGGGTTTTGCTTCACCAACGCAGACTATGATCTCTTTCCCTGTGACAGCTTCCATTCTAAACCTGTGGGTCTCCCATTAGCGCAGTCACTCATTGGTCTTAGATGGTTATACCTGATGGAGAGGCTTCCTAGGTATTATTTTCAGTATACTTGCTTCACAACCCATGACAGCCACACCAATAGTGACGTAGAATGTCCACGGAGTGAATAATCCACTGAAACGCACTACGATCACCTCTTGTCTCCAGAAGTTCCATCCTGCGCTTGTTGACCTGTAAGAGACCCATCTTACCGAGGAGGCCATGAGCTGCTTACAATACTCCTGGGCTGGCAAAGTATATCACTCAACCCACACATCCTTCTCTCATGGAGTGAGAGTGCTAATTCATCTGTCATTGGCATTTCAAGAAATTGACTCACTGTTGGACGCTAACGGATGCTTTATTTACTGCAAACTCTTTACTCTTATGCCCTGTACACAAGGTCGGATTTTCCGATGGAAAAAGTGCGATCGGATTGTGTTGTCGGAAATTCCGATCGTGTGTGGGCTCCATCGGACTTTTTCCGTTGTAATTTCTGACCCACAAAGTTTGAGAGCAGGATATAAAATTTTCCGACAACAAAATCCGATCGTTTAAATTCCCATCGTGTGTACACAAATCTGACGCACAAAGTGCCACGCATGCTCAGAATAAATTAAGAGACGAAAGCTATTGGCTACTGCTCCGTTTATAGCCCCGACATACGTATTTTACGTCACCGCGATCAGAACAATCGGATTTTCCGACAACTTTGTGCGACCGTGTGTATGCAAGACAAGTTTGAGCCAACATCCGTTGAAAAAATATACGATGAATTTTGTTGACGGAATGTCCGATCAATGTCCGATCGTGTGTACAGGGCATTACATTAGTGCTGGCATACAGGAGTCTTCAGTAGAGGAGGAGAAGTTTTTTCAGCTAAGCACACCCTCCTTCCTGCATGTGTGAGCTAAGGGCAGATGGATTCCAGGAAGTAAATGCTACATGAATCATCTGTCTTTACTCAAGATGGCCACAGCCAGAAATGCTGGAGGCCAGAGGCATAACTAGAACCTTCAGGGCACCGGTGCAAGAAACCATAAAGGACCCCCCCCTCCATCTGAGCTTCCAATTCTGGGAGGGCATCCATGGACATCCTCACAGAACCCTGCCTCCCACTTGCCCCCTGGGGCATGCATCCAGTGTGCTTTGTGACTGCTGTATCCTTCGGACACAACCGACCACAGATCATGGTAAAGGGTCAAGCACAGCGGCCCTTTACCATGTGATCAGCTGATCAGACTTGCCGTTTATCAGCAGTTCTTTCCTCCCGCGCTGTGTCTGCGTGAGGAAAGGAGAGCCGTTAATCGACAAGACTGCGTTGCGTCACAGGTCACGTGACTTTCTCAAGGGAAATGACACTTCCCTTGAGAAAGTCACGTGACCTGTGAGGCAACGCGCCGGGAGGAGCCGGCGACGTCACGTCCGAGTGTTTGTTTTTGCTGAACACGCTGGATGTGCAGTGAGGAGGAAAGCTACGTTCTTACACCGATCGTTCAATATGCGGTATACATTGAGGCAAATGTGAGTGTTTATTTTTTATTAAGAAGAGGCAATCAGTGTATTAGCAATCTTGCGCAATGATGATATGTAAAATTGTCTTGAGAGTCAACTTATCCTGGAGAGGCTGGATTGCTTTTGGAAACATGAAGGAAAACTGTTTGCACTGTGTCCCAGGATCGGAACACACACAGGCTGATTAGCATAAGGATCTGTGTGTCTGAAAACTTCTGGAAGGTGAGCAGGCAGTTCACACTGAGGTGGTGGTGACTTTCTGTCTGCACTTATTTCATTATATTTTTTTCATTATTTTATCTTTCTATTTTTTGTTTTTGATGAGTTTTTTATTACAGTATTTTGTGTCAATTAGACATATATGGACGAATAACCAGATGTGGATATTTCTTTAATTACTTATCACTGTGAAATGGTTTTATAGGTTCTAGTGCACTATTAATCAATTATTACTTTTATACTGCTTACTGATATGAAAAGATATTTGTAAACTTTATTACTATGGTTTTGATATTGAAAAGCAGTTAGAACATAACTCGGTTATACAAGGTGTAAAAGTTGATCACAGTCTACAGTGTACCCCAGAGTGAACTGTCGGCCATCATGCAGTCCTGCCAATGTAAACCATGTCGCAATGGCAAGTGAGATAGTGCGAGTAAATAAGAGATGACACTCTTGGCATTGTTATCAATGCCTTCACCTTGATCTTGATTGTTTTCATAAGGTTGCATTTTGTTCTGGAGCAATTATTATCGACTGCACTTGGCTCCGAAGAAAGGTCTATCATGATTGGGGAGCAGAATTAAATGAATACATACTTGGGACAATAAAACAATTAGGTTTCTGGATTGAGATTTACAGGTCCTAAATGATCCTGTCCAAAGCCAGGACTAATCTTGTGTTATTTGGCAACCAATCAGATTCCCTCTCACTTTCCAAGTTCTGCCCGCAGTCACCAAACTGTGTGTTGTGGTAACGACCGGTAAAGTGCATGTTTTGCCCTGCATTACCATAATGCATATGTAGTGCTACTCCCGCATCAGCTGCTTGGTAGATTGGGTTTTCTGTGCTCCTGCCTCGACTCTGAGAACAACCTCAGCCCCACGGACACACCAGGTATAACAAATAGATACTGCACTGCTATAGATACTGGGAACAGAAATATAGATACCCTGCACACAACTAAGGTTCAGCATCAAAAAGCAAATGAGTCACGGGTTGCAGTAAATAGCAATATGCACATAAATGAGTAGGTAAAGAATTAGGTCAATCACAGTTCACTAAACAATACACTGTATTGTCAACAGTATTGGGACGCCTGCCTTTACACGCACATGAACTTTAATGGCACCCCAGTCTTAGTCCGTGGGGTTCAATATTGAGTTGGTCCACCCTTTGCAGCTATAACAGCTTCAACTCTTCTGGGAAGGCCGTCCACAAGGTTTAGAAGTGTGTCTATAGGAACGTTTGACCATTCTTCCAGAAGCGCATTTGTGAGGTCAGGCACTGATGTTGAATGAGAAGGCCTGGCTCACAGTCTCAGCTCTAATTCATCCCAGAGGTGTTCTATCAGGTTGAGGTCAGGACTCTGTGCAGGCCAGTCAAGTTCCTCCACCCCAAACTTGATCATCCATATTTTTATGGACCTTGCTTTGTGCACTGGTGTGCAGTCATGCTGGAACAGGAAGGGGTCAAGCCCTACCCCTGAAAAACAACCCCGCACCATAATCCCCCCTTCACCAGAGAGAGTTTGGGGTGGAGGAACTTGACTGGCCTGCACAGAGTCCTGACCTCAACCCAATAGAACACGTTAGGGATGAATTTGAGTGGAAACTGCAAAACAGGCCTTCTCGTCCAACATCAGTGTCTGACCTCACAAATGCACTTCTGGAAGAATGGTCAAACATTCCCATAGACACCCCACCCCTAAACCTTGTGGACAGCCTTCCCAGAAGAGTTGAAGCTGTTATAGCTGCAAAGGGAGGGCCAACTTAATATGAAACCCTACGGACCTAAACTGGGATGCCGTTAAAGTTAATGTGCGTGTAAATATAGGCGTCCCAAACTTTTGGCAATATAGTGTATGTTCACTAGGCATTAGCAGCATAAAATGGAATTCTATGCAGCTAAACTAGATTAAACCTGGTAATCAAAAAAATCAACAATAAGTAGTGGCATTAGAAAACAGTAACAACAATGATAATCAATACTCTGATAATTCCTTGGTAAACAGCAGGCTATATCCACTTTAGAATGCATTTTACATGAACGCAGCGATGAAATGTAAGACTTCCTAAAGAGGTACCTCTTGCTATGGATAATAGGCAGAGATCTTTTGAAGCAGCTATCTGAGTGAGCAGTCTTTAACTTTAGTTCTTCAGCTAGCTAGTGTTGGGGCCCAATCTTTATGGTGGTGCACACGAGTACAGTCCCAATAAAGTTTGCATGCAGTAAATAATGCTACTAGTTAGATGGCCAGTCCCTATGTGCTCAGTATCTGCTAGCAGCAACAGGTTAATGGCAGCAGTGTCCACTCACCAGTCCCAGTGATACAGCAACAGGGGTCCTGCTGTTCAAATGTCAATTCACTTCTGGTTCTGGATCTCACTTCTGAATGTCACTGCGCATTGCAGGTGATGATTGACAGGAGGATTGATGAGTATTCCCTATGGAGCGGAGCTCCTCCACGCTGCAAACTTTTGACCACCAATGTAAATAATACCACCAAAGGGCCCAAGTCAAGTCCCGTCTACAACTTTATTTGCCCTGCTGGCCAGGCAGTGCACACAATACCTGCTTTATATTTACAATCTGAAATTGCTTATTGCAGACCGCCCAACCCTAACCTTAAACTTGCAATTGTTCATAATACTCCAAGCATCCTTTAAGATCATGGCCCTAAAAAACTGTTTTAATCAAAGTCAATTAATTGCTCAAAAATATACTTCTGGGAAGGAGTCTAATCTCTTGCAAATTGGCACACTCTGAAATAATTTAAAAGAAAAGTGAGAAGCAAATATTTTTTTTTTCCTTTGCGCATATTTCTTTGAAAAACAAAAATCTCTTTGCTTCAATTTGATGCCGACCCTTCCTTTTTCTTCTTTCAGTAAAGCAGGTTAATGTCACATTTCACATATTTTCTCAGCTTAACCCTCTCTAGTGTTCTGATTGTACTCTCTTTGGACTTATATTGAATGAAATCTCACCATTACCATCGGAGAATGGCAGGCCAGCAGGAGTCCAGGTAATTCACGGAATATACGTGTCAATGGAAAAAGTCTTAAAATAAAAGCTCAATACAAATGTATTATAATTAGATCTGAAATTATAGGCTCCTCTTTGTTTGTTGGCTGCATCTCTCAGTGAAATTAACAATAGATGTAATTCAGAAAATTACAATTTTATCGGAAATATATTACAGATTTCGAATTGTTATCATCATTTGCAATTACCAGTTGAATGGGCCGTCTAAGGAAGAGAATGTATTTTGCAAGACGAGCTATCTAATAGACCCTTTTAAAAACATATGACTGAGACAGTTTTTTTTTGAGGCTTATAATAAGAATGTGCTTTTAACTATATGTACGTTTGCTGTTCTGATCATTTAATTGAAGTGTAATGCATGCATTCATTCAAACGGTAAATTGTCAGCCTGAATAGAAAGTAGGTTAAAACTTTTGCGGAGTTCGGAAGTCAAATCAATTTGTCTAATTCTCTTTCCATAAACATGGCAAGAATTGGTGTTTTGTTGTGGGTTTGATGTCCTGGTGTATAGAGAGAGGTGTCTGTGCTGGTGGGTGGGTGGGGGGGGGGGGTCACACAAAAATACGAGCAGAAAACTACAAAACAAAACTACAAAAACAAGAAAGCATGCTTAGCATACAAAGATGTGTCTTTTAGTTATATTGGGCCATTAAAGGGAATCTCTACTCTTCAGCTGTTATAATAGTGCATGTGAAAAACTAAGTGTAGCGCTAAACATGAAAAAATATAACAGTGACTACTGTAAATACTACTGTATACGACATATATACGTGCAAACATCAATAAAATGTATCCAATGTTCACATATACAAAGACCAAATCTGTGAAACTGAAATTCAAAAATCCATTAAATAAATGAGTTTCAAAAAAGGTGTGTCCCTCAAATAAATGATGAATCCTCTATCAAAGAAGGTGATGTTGCAAGTGAGTATAGCTGTGAGAAGAGGAAATCCTCTGTGATGAAGATATAGATGGGTACTCTTACCAGACAAGTTGGACTCACTGCCAGTGGCAGTGAGTCAATCAGGTTCATATAGGCCGAACGCCTCAGGATCTAGACATGAGGCGGCTCTGATGTAGTGGAAACCTGGAAGATGGACACTCCAAACAAGATAGGTCCACTTGTCGGCTATATGGATTCAGCCAAAGACCCAGGGTTTGGCTATCTCTCCAGGCAGGAATGTAACCACCACCCAATGGAAAGGTTCTCTGGAGACTGGTGGTGAGTGAAGGAATGGACTCGGTAAAACCGGACACTGCAATCCACAGGTGGCCTGGAGCAGACCAAAAAAAGAAAAGTAAAAGGTTCTTTTTTTCTTGGTCTGCTCCAGGCCACCTGTGGATTGCAGTGTCCGGTTTGACCGAGTCCATTGTTTTCTCTCTTTGTCAAGAGGTAAGGCCCCTATGGAGACTGACCTGTCACCTGCCTATGTTAAAATGTACGCCACCTTTAGTCAACAGAGCCAATGACGTGGGATGGGTGGAACCTTTCTCTTATCTTAGGTAATAACCACTGATTTTTTTAGCCAACTATAAAAGGGGACATTCTTCTCAAGGAGCCCCAATGTAACATGGATTCCTCTCTGACCAACAATGTAAGCCGTATTCTTCCACTGACCACCAATATAAGGAATATTTTTTCAGCTGACCACCAATGTAAGGGGCATTCTTCCCAATAAACACCAATGTAAGGAGAATTCTATCCGCTGACCATAAATGAAGGTAGAATTCTTATCCACTGACCACAAATGTAAGGGCCATTCTTCCCATAGACCTCCAATGTAGAGGACATTCTTCCAACTAACCATCAAGTAAGGGGCATTCTTCCCACTGACCACCAATGTAAGGGGCATTCTTCCCACTGACCACCAATGTAAGGGGCATTCTCTCCACTGACCATCAATGCAAGGGGCATTCTTCCCACTGACCGTCAATGCAAGGGGCTTTCTTCCCAGTAACCACCAATCAATCAAAAACCGATGATCCCCATCAGTGTAAACACTCTGCTATAACCAGTATAAATATACACATCAATTCCTTCAGCTTGCCTGCAAGACATAACCACCATGTTCAAGATATAACAGTACACTTAACAGGTTAGAGGAACACCTTCACTCCATAGGCATAGAACATACTATCTGCTGTTAGACTGGTAGGGTTCCTCCCGCATGGCTCCAGCAACTTCATGGCCGGGAATGCCGGCTTTATACATCACCCGGCTGCCGGGCGATGTCGTTGGGCAGATGGGTCGTTTTCAAGAGCTCAGTGAATTCAAGCATGGTGCCGTGATGCCACCTGTGCAATAAATCCATCCGTGAAATTTCCTTGCTATTAAATATTCTGCGGTCAACTGTTAGTGGTATTATAACAAAGTGGAAGCAACTGGGAACAACAGCAACTCAGCCACAAAGTGGTAGGCCACGTAAAATGACAGAGCGGGTTCAGCGCATGCTGAAGCACACAGTGCGCAGAAGTCATCAAATGTCTGCAGAGTCAATAGCTACAAACCTCCAAACTTCGTGTGGCCTTCAGATTAGCACAACAACAGTGCGTAGAGAGCTTCGTGGAATGGGTTTCCATGGCTGAGCAGCTGCATCCAAGCCTTACATCATCAAGTGCAATGCAAAGTGTCGGATGCAGTGGTGTAAAGAACGCCGCCACTGGACTCTAGAGCAGTGGAGACATGTTCTCTGGAGTGACGAATCACACTTCTCTGTTTGGCAATATAAAGGACACGTCTGGGTTTGGCGGTTGCCAGGAGAACGGTACTTGCCTGACTGCATGGTGCCAAGTGTAAAGTTTGGTGGAGGGGGATTATGGTGTGGAATTGTTTTTCAGGGGTTGGGCTTGGTTTGGCTTCGTTCCATTGAAGGGAACTCTTAAGGCTTCAGCATACCAAGACATTTTGGACAATTTCATGCTCTCAACTTTGTGGGAACAGTGTGGGGATGGCCCCTTCCTGTTATAACATGACTGTACACTAGTGCACAAAGCAAGGTCCATAAAAACATCGATGAGCGAGTTTGGGGTGGAGGAACTTGACTGGCCTGCACAGAGTACTGACCTCAACCCTATAGAACGCCTTTGGGATAAATTAGAGCGGAGACTACAAGCCAGGCCTTCTGGTCCACCATTAGTGCCTGACCTCACCAATGTGCTTCTGGAAGAATGGTCAAAATGTTTCAACTAAGACTGGGATGCCATTAAAGTTCATGTGCGTGTAAAGGCAGGCGCCCCAATACTTTTGGCAATATTGTGTATATTGTGTATATGGTTGAGCCAACATTAATGTGAACCTGCTGATTTGTACTGCATGCCCTGTCCCCTTTCACACTGCCGGAATCTGCCAGCGGGTCCACCCACTCAACAGGGGATCTCTTCACTGAGCAGGCAGATAACAGGTCCGTGTCCGCTCCACGGACATGGAACAGACACAGCCCACTATCCTTTCTGGGCTGCCGGATGGAAATGGCCACTGGCCCTGAAACTATGCAAGAACATTAAATAGGAAGTCAATTAGCCACAGCGCAAGGAACCCTTAGCAACCTTTGGAGGAACACTGGTTGAAAATGGCTGCTTTAGAAGCTTTAAATCACTGTAGTATACACCACTACTAAAGTGATCGCCACTATCTTCTGAGTTCTGTGCTGAGTGGCTGGGTTCTGTGCAGAGTGACTGTCCTGCTGCATTGATACATTCAGAGATCGCTTTGCATTTTGCCAATAAAGGTGGAGAGGTGGGAAAGTAACTTCACGCTCTCTACATATCCAATCAAAGAATGCTTTGCATTCATTAAGAAGGTGCAAAGCAATCTCAATGGTGTCCGTGCTCAGTGGATAACCTTCTTTGTTTACAATGCATCAGTGCAGTCACTTGGCACAGGACCCAGAAGCAAGTGGAGATCACTGGAGTAGTGTTGTCTACTACAGTGATTTCCAGAGTCTAGTTCATGGGTCTCCAAACTTTCTAAACAAAAGAGCCAGTTTACTGTCCTTCAGACTTTGGGGGGGGGGGGGGGGGTGGACTGTGGCCATTGGGATTACAAACTGTCCCAGCATCAGTGGGTGGAAATGTGCCCCATCATTGGTGTCATTGGGAGGAATTGTGACCCATTGTTCATGTCATTGGGAGGAATTGTGCCCCATCATTGGTGTCACTGGGTCCCATTTATGGTGTCATTGGAAGGAACTGTGCGCCATCGTTGGTGTCATTGGGATGAATTGCGCCCTTCATTGGTGTCAGTGAATAAAATAGTGCCCCAACAGCTGAAAAAAAAGCAAGCAATAGGCCACATCTGGCCTCCAGGCTGAAGTTTAAAGACCACTGCTCTAGAGGGATGCCACGTATGGAATATGCATAGTTACATTTGTCACATTTGGACCAATGAAACTATGAAAAAATGTCTATACCTGATATTAATCTCTAAACATACTGTATGCACTTAAAGCAAAGGGCTTCCCCTCATAGAGGACTCTATCCCTTTGAAACTCTCTACATACCTCCAACCGCTTAAACTCCTTTTTACCGCGCTTGATCAAAAAGGACCAAATGGGGTTTGTTCCGCGACGACAGGCAGGAGACGCTATTAGACAAATAGTACCACTACAGCATATAGCTCATAGTTGATCTTTGGCAACAATGTTCTTGTCTCTTGATGTGAATAAAGCCTTTGACACCTTTTCCTGGCCTTACCCAACGACTGTGCTACGCCATTACAGTTTTGGAGCCTCATTCTTTTATCCTTTTAGTGTTTTTTATTCCTTATTGCTGCCAATGTTTTTTTGTAATTCTTTTATTTTATTTTTAAAGATTTGCAGTTTACAATCAGGAAAAAAAAGAAAAATGGTAAATTATAAATGGTATTTATAACAGAACAATGTACCGGTAAGCCTTGCATCCCAGGGCCAGTATGACCAAGGAGGGGTATACTAGGACAAAAATTGTGCATGATAATAATCAGGTGTGATAGATTACCCAGGACTAAGCCAGGTACAAGGGTTGGGTGAATGGACAAAGAAGGGAGTAAGAGGAGGGTGGAGGGAGAGAAGAAAAAAAAAGGGGGCGGGGAAGTCAGAGAGGGACAGAAATTGGGGGCTAGGTATCCCATTCAAAAGGATGATCAGACATGCAGAGGAGGAAAACTCTTGCCTAGGGTGGTTAAGCAGAATTCAGAAAGTCAGGAGATCAGTCAGGTTGTGAAACTCCCTGTAGACAGGCATCTGTGTATACAAAATGTTGCCAGCTCCTCCAGGTGTGACGAAAGGTCTCCTCCCAGATATTCAAGGTGGCTGTGAGATCCTCCATATTCCTAAGCTCATTGACTTTTGAGAACCACAGGGACTTTGACGGCAGATTCTCAGATCTCCAACACAGGGGGATGCATGCCTTAACTGCGTTTAATAGCTGGATTGTAAGGAAGGCCTTATATTTCTTGATAGGTCGTTCTGAGAAATGTAGCATACACGCCTCAGGGTTACCCTCCAGATCAACGTTAGTCAGGTGTTTGACGGTACAGATCACCTCTTGCCAAAAAGGTCTAAGTTTGGGACAATCCCGAAAGACATGCAGCATTGTTCCCTCTGCAGTGCCACATTGCCAACATGAACTAGGGACCTGAGGAAAGAAGCAATGCAAAGTAGTAGGTACCCTGTACCAACGGGTCCGAATCTTGTAGCTGGTCTCTTAGATCTTAGTGACAATGGAGGACTTCTGGGCGAAGTGAAGGATTTCCCCTACGATTTAGAAAATTGGGTATCAAGATCCAATTCCCATCTAGAAAGGAACGTGGGGACAAACCCTGTCGCTGGGCGGATCAGGGATGCGTATATCGTTGAGTGGCAATAACGAATCAGTTCCCTTCTGTGACAGATAAGTTCCAGTTCCGTAAGCCTGCAGAGGATGCCTGGAGAGCGAGAGCACTGGCGGAGAAAGTTATGGTTCTGGAGACCGCTCCAAAATTCCAGTGGAGGGTTCGTGGCAGTCACACAGGCAGATGGGGATAGCTGACCATTATATCCCATAAAATCACAGAAATGAAGGCGGCCACTCGAGACCAATCGTTGGAAGTGAGGGTTCTGGAGGCCTGGTTCGAATTCTGGATTGCCCAGTATAGGCACAATGGGGGAGGGTGTTGGTGACACTGAAGAGTGTGGGGAAGCGCCCCTTGCAACCAACAGCGTGCTACCAAGGGTGGGATGGTCCCTAAGGGTTTTTGGCAGAGGAGAAGTGATCCAAGGCCAACTCTTTGGAGTCCTCCATCTCCATAGCCACCCAATGTTTGGCTTCAGAATGGCAATGCCAGTCCACTATCCTGGTGAGATGTATTGCCCTATAATAGGCCCTCACATCAGGCAGGCCAACCCCTCCCTGACGTTTCAGAAGATTAAGAAGTTGGAGTTTAAGGCACTGCTTTCAATGTCACCAAACAAATGCACGGAACATAGAGCCCACCTTTTTAAAAAACACCATTGGGAGGCGTATAGGGGGGGCCTGCAGCAAATATAGCACTTTAGGGCAGCAAGGTCATTTTAAGGGCGCTGCATCGACCAAACCAGGTTAAGGTGAGAGAATGCCAGTGGAGCAGCTTAGCTTTAAGTCGGAGGAGCAATGGGGTGAAATTGGCCAAATGGAGAGCAGCGGGATCCAGAGTAATGTCTACTCCCAGATTGTGAATAGAATCGGACGCCCAACGGAGGAGAAAGAGGAACGCAGGGAACAGGCCGTGGCCCTGTCTACCCTATTGTTTAAAACAGAAGACTTAGATAGATTGATTTGGAAAAAGGAGACGGTTCTATACACCTGTAGGGACTGGAGCAGCTTCGGAAGAGAAGTTAGCGGGTCCGTTAGAAAGAAAATCCAATTGTCCGCAAATGCAGCCACTTTGTGCTGTCCTGATGTCTTCTGGTAGCCTGGGATGTCAGGGTCTGCCCGAACCGTACACAAAAAGGGTTCTAAAGAGAGTATGAAAATTAGTGGGGATAGGGGGCAGCCCTGCCGTGTGTCTATGGTGATGTTAAAGAAGTCAGATCTTGTCTCGTTGACCTTGATTGCGGCTGAGGGGTTAGAATAGAGGGGAAAGATCCAGCCCAACATGGACGATCCAAGTCCGATATGCTCTAGGGTGGCTCACTTAAAAGCCCAATTCACCTGGTCAAAGGCCTCTGGGTCTCTGGACAGCAAGAGAAGGGGACGGTGAGAAGACTTGGCGGCATGGATCAGATTCACCACCCGAATTGTGTTATCCTGAGGCTCGTGAAGGGGCACAAACCCCACCTGGTCTCTGTGGATAAGACTTGGGATATGATGGAGCAGTCTATTGGCTAGGATTTTTGCGAATAATTTCAAATCGGTGTTCAAAAGAGCGATCGGCGATAATAATAATAAACCCGCATCGCAAGGTATCCTTCCCTTCCTTTGGGATAAGGGAAATATAGGCTCTCAATATGTCCATAGGGATGGTCTTCCCTTCCGTGATGGAATTAATTGCAGAGATCAGAGGGGAGAACAATGTCTCGAAAAAAGCTTTAAAGTAAGATGAAGTAAAGCCATCCGGGCCTGGGGCTGTTTTTGGTTTAGAGTGCGCCAGAGCCAACCCAAGCTTCCTCCAATTCCTCTTGGATTGCACTGGGAAGTGTTAGCATACCAAAAGAGGCAAGGTAAGACTGTATGGTTGGTCACACGCCTGGAGAGGGATTTAGAGGGGGGAATGTCCTAGGTTGTAGAGTCTCTGATAAAAAGATCTAAACACTGCCGCCATTGTGGTAGAAGCAATTAACTTCTGCCCAGTGGAGTCAATGATATGGGAAATGTAAATTTTTGACCGTAGTCCCCGCAGGGCACATGCCAGCAGCGTACCAGGTTTATTTGAGAATTCGTACATCGTACGATTTGCCCATGCCAGCTTTTGTTTCGTTTTATGATAAAGGAGAGAGCAAAGTTCCTCACGAACGCTGGGGAGGTCCTGATATGTGGATCGTGCAACACTAGCATTATGGGAGCACTCCAGGCTCCGCAGCTTGGTGAAGAGCTCTTCTGTGCGTCAGGATTTTTCCTGCTTAGGGCGGGCTCCTATTTTCATCAGTGTCCCCCGTATAACCGGTTTATGGGTCTCCCACACCACTAGAGGATTATCAACCGAGTCTCCATTTATAGAAAAGTATTCCCGCAAGGTGGCCAGCAACTCAGAGCGGACCTCTTCCGACTGTAATAGAGCCTCATTCAGCCTCCAGGATGGAGGATACTGTATCACCCGGCCCAACTGAAGGGTTAGTTGATTTGGTGCGTGGTCTAAGAGAGAGATCACATCAATGCAGGTAGACACCACTCTAGATAAGTCTTTATGCGTGACCAAAAGATAATCAAGGCACGAGTATGTGAAGAATCTGGGAGAAGAAAGAGTAGTCACGATCTTGAGGATGTAGTAATCGCCAGGGATCAAGTGTAGGAGGTGCAGATCCGCCTTCAGGCGCTTGAGGTGATTGTAGGGAAGATGAGACAAACCACACGAGACGCCTAATAAAGGATCCATGGTGAAGTTAAGATCACCCCCAAAAACAAGGACCCCCTCCGCAAACTCCAACAGCTCTGGAAGGAGTGTCCATAAAAACTGTGAGTGATTCACGTTCAGGAAATACACATTGGCAAAAGTGACAAGTAGGTCCCACACCTTGCCCTTAAGCAGTAAAAAACAGCCCTGGGCATCCGTCTGCATCTCTCCAAACGTCCAAGGAACCGATTTGGCCATCAAGATGCTAACCCCCTTGGACTTAGAGATAGGTGAAGGATTGTGATACGCCGTCGGAAAGTCCCTGTTAGTCAATTTGGGGATCCGCTTAGCACGGAAGTGTGTTTCCTCTAAGAAAGCATATTGGGTTTTACCATTCCGCAAGTCAGCCCAGAGCTGGGAGCGCTTCTCTGGTACATTTAGGCCTCTCACGTTAAGCAGGGTAACCTTGAGTAGACCCATGGCTCACCTAGTTCTGTATGAGATTGCTCAGAGGTGTGGGCTGGATTCCCTACCAGACAATCCCAGGCGAGAGGAAGGGAAAAGATGCAGAAGGAAGATAAAAAGGGGAGGAGAAGAGTGGGGAATAGAGAGGGGGGGGGAGTCGTAGAAATAGTCAGTCTACAATAAGATATTACTAAGGACCTTGATAGAGTACTATAGAGCACCCGAGCAAGAGTCTGTCCTATCTGGGGGTGGTAAGGATGCTGAGAACAGCAATAAACAAATAGCGAATAACAATAAAAATAAAAAATTTGGAGATGCACGGAGTGGGAGTGTCGAGAACCAAGTTATAACTTTAATATAGCCACTAAAATAAAGAAATCACAGCGGACACAGTACTGTTATGGTGTACCAGGCTAACTGCAGCGACCAATAAGACTCCAGGCAATGTACAACAGGGAGGGAGAAGGAAAGGGAGATAAGAAAGGTTGCCACACCGCGCCTTGGGGAACCATGACAGAGAAGTAAAATGCACATATGTGGTTGCCTAGTGGAATAAAAGAAGCATTCACATTAACTGGAAAGTCTTCAGTCACATAACATCTCAGTGGAGGGTGGTTCTGTTGGAAAGGCCCCAAACCTCTGTAATCAAATGGTTGTTAATATCAAATGCAAAGGGGGGGCAACTATTAATGCGACTAACGCTGTAAGTGTGAGGTCTCCACTCAGGGGAACTACAGGGAGGGGGAGACTAATAGCAGAGTTCAGCTTAAGGGAGCTAATAGTTATGAGGAATGGAGCCCATCCACAAACCACCCCCAGTATACCAGGGGTCCCCCGTGGAAGGCCAAAAGAGCCAGCCAACAGGGGAACAGCACTCCTGGCAATTCAAGCCCCCCTGTGCCAGATGGCATAAATCCTTAGAGGCATGTCTCTGGAATCTCTGGCCCCTACATAGAGTCACCTACGGAGAATAAGATGACCCGACCAACAATATGATCAGGAATACAAACTCCCAGGGGCTCAGAGAGATAAAGGTTGCTCGAACTGCAGGTACATGTTAGAGGGAGTGGGGTGCAGGTAGAGGGCGCCCAGGAGTGACATCAGCTAAAGTTCCCCTCAAAGACATTCCACAGCCGCAGTTCATGCGTTAGCAGTCCACAGGAAGAAGAAGTTGGTTAGGCCTCAGATGTGTTCGGCGTGGGTCTGGGGGCCTCATGACTAGAGGCATGGGATCTAGGTCATCGAATCCGTTGCCATAGGTAATCATACCAGTTGGGTATGCGGACAGCTGGTTTATCCAGGAAACTGAACAAATCTGGAAGCTGATCAGGGGAGCGGAGGTAGAATTCAGTCCCCCGCCTCCGCACAATAAGATGAGGGAGCAGCAGATGTGGCATGGCGCCAGAGGAAATAGTGCGAGATGTCGGGTCCCCTCGGTTCCCCGGTAGCCTGCGGGTATTAGTGGAGCCCTGCCATATGAGAGCGGCTTGTCTAAGCTGCCTGACGAGAGGTTCCGGACTCCGGTCCGTGCAGAGCTCCTAAAGAGACGTCTTTACTCCGTCATCGTTAAGCCACGCCCCATGCTGCCCTCGGAGCCTCATTCTTATATGATTCCCCCCAGGCCAAAGTTTTTCCCATTAGGAGGGGAACTCGACAAGGTTGTCCACTCTCTCCGCTTCTATTCATCTTGTCCTTGAAGCCTTCAGGGGAGGTGGTTCTTTCTCATCCAGACATAACAGGTGTCAAGGTAGCGGGCTCTTCCAATAAGATATCATTGTTTGCGGCCGACCCTAAATAACCCTAGAATAGCCTTAACCAACTTGTTTTACCTATTGGATACTTTTGTGTCCTTCTCTGGTCTATATGTCAATCCTACCAAATCGAAAGCCGTGTCAATTAACCTTCCACCCTCGGACCTACTGACTTTACAAAATCCACGTTTTGGATGTCCTCTTTACCTTATCTGGGGATCCGGCTTACCCCAACATATGCAAGACTCTACTAGGCCAACTTCCCTTCCTTATTTAGAACACTGACAGAAATGTTATCCTCCTGGACTCTTCTCCCATTATCTTGGTTGGGTAGGATTGTAGTGATTCATATGACTTATCTTCCGAAATTGCTTTACTTTTTCAGAGTCTTGCCGGTTCCGGTACCTCTACATATTCTGTGGATACATCAATGCAAAATCCTGAAGTTTATCTGGGGCTCCACCCGACCTAGGATTAATAAGCAAATATTACATGCCCCTAGGATCAATGGTGGGCTCTCAGTCCCCAATTTGCAAACCTATTATACAGCTACGAATATAGCCCCATTATCTCATCTCCGCGAAAAATGTCAAATGCCATTATGGGCCACCATTGATTTAGTGGATTCATATCCAATACCAGTTTCCTCCTTGCCCTGGCTCCCCCCTATACATCGTCCTACCACAATCGGGCTGTGCTTGGCTCACTCTCTTCATCTATGGGATTCGATTAAATACTCTGCGGGTCTGATTTCTCCTCATCTTGCCTTACTCAAAATACTTAATTGCCCATTGTTTCCACCGGGGTGTGATAACCCTCAGCAGTTCTCCTGGTGGACGGCAAATGGTTTTGTAGACGTTCACTCCCTGTTTACCCCCACTAGGATAATGTCATTTAAGGCTCTACTTTCCTCTTATGAGATCCCCCTCTGGGAACACTATATCTACGTACAGCTTCGGCACTTCCTCCAACAGCTCAAAAAATCTAGGCCAACCCCTTACACCTTGACCCCCTTTGAAAGCTTCTGTAGAGCTCAACCCCAAACCTCGGGCTTGATATCCTTAATTTACTCCTCTATCATTTCCTCTAAAAAAACACCGCTATGGTCCTATCACCTCCAGTGGGAAATGGAGTTGGCGAGGCAGCTGGATCCGGAAGATTGGCAGGTCATGACCATAATGTTATCTAAATGGTCAAAAAATATTCTTATTTTGGAAAATGCTTACAAGGTACTTTACAGGTGGTACTACACACTGGCTAGGTTGGCTCATTTCATCCCAGCCTAATCTCCTTTGTGTTTCCGAGGGCACTCTCAGGAGGGCACTATGGCACACATTTGGTGGACTTGTCCGAAGGTGTGCAGATTATGGGTCAGAGTTTACTCCCTTCTCTGCAATATATTACATACTAACCTCAAAAGGGATCCCTACGAGGATTTTCTTTGTAATCCGATTACAGAATTGCTTCTGTAAGCGATATGGAATTGTATTAATACAAAATCAATATAAAATAAAGCAAAACATACATTATTGGATACATAAAAAATGCATGATGAACAATCAGGAAGTCTCACCAGTATAATGGTCCCCAAGGGGGGAAGATCACATTGGGATGACTGTTCACAGATGACATAGATCAACTAGTTTTGCGGTCTCAAAGCTTCTTCAGGAGAAAATCGCCAATAGGTTTTGACAGGTAATTAGGAAAGGGGAAAAAAGTGGAGGAGAGGAGGGGAGTGGGGGTTAAAGGGGGGGTTTGGAAAAGGGGGGGGAAGAAAGGGGGAAGGGGGAGAAAGGGGAAGGCAAACTAGAGAGGAAAAAAAGGGGAAAAGTGTATGAATAAATTAACCTTAAAGATAGTAAAACATAGTTAGGGTCCAGGGCAGGGAAAGCAATGAACTCAATCCTGAGGGTCCAGTCCCGCAAAGGACTGGCTGCCAAGCTGGGGAAGGTGAACAGAGATGGTAGTCAAAACCAGCTGCTGAGGAGGGGGATCCCCCACTGAGGTGACCTATAAAGGATGACAAGATGCGGCCAGAAGATGATCACCTAGGTCCACTCAGAGGCACAGGATGAGGGCTTGAATGAGGAAGGTACTTACTTGGATATGGAAAGCACAGCCAGGGCCCCAGAACCCAAGTCCAGCAGCACTAGAAAGCAGATAAGCTGCTTAAATAGTCCCCAACCGGGGCGGCGCCATTACACCGTGGCTGGCGCCAGCGTGTGACATCACCCAGTCTGGTCTCCTGCACGGTGCGCGCATGCATGCTCCCTATTCAGCCGGACAAAGGGCAGGAAGCCCAAGCTGGAAAATGCAGACAGGGTGGTCCCAGGGTATAGAAACCGTCCCTTCACCAGGGAGATCACCTAGCTGCCGTAAAAGGAACATGCACAGGACACAGGTGACACCTGGCGGTGGCACGGGTAACTGCAGGCCGGAAAGCAGCAGAGCACTACATGACAATGATAATTGAACAATGCAGTACAGATTTTAATATATGTAATACAACTCAAAAGCAACAAAAAATATATGACATTACACAGTTATAGCAAGAAAAGCAAGAAAAAGCATAACAATTAATGAAAATATTTGTGGTTGATAACCACATGAACCTGGCAAGGACCCCAATAGACCTACATAGAACATAAATTACTACAGTCTGGAGTAGGCCATAGTAATTATTGCAATTAGCACATAATGCATAATGGAGGGACTGGATAAACTCTTTTCCTCTCGTTGAGGAGCCCCTCTTTTTTACTTAACCAATATATTATGTACTATATTTAAACAAATTGTTTTTCTTCTGACTTTCCTATAATAGACCCTCCAATATGGATGTTCTTGGCACAGCTTGGACGGGGCTATATGTCCAATATTCAGGCGACTTGCCTGACCAAAAATGTTAAATCAGATGAAGAGATTAGGACTTTCCTAGATCAAATGTTTAATCTCCTTAAAAAGAAGTCACATTTATATTGGCATACAGAATATTTCAAACAACATATCAGAGAGGACACATGTCCCCTGGGTCTGAGAATCCAGTTGTTTCCAACCATCAAAGAACCTTCACCTACGTTCAAGACTTCTTGGGAGAAGATACTCACCCAGTGCAGTTGAACTAATGAAGACCTTAAGCACTTAATATGCTTTTGATATGATTTCACTGGATGCTGAAATTGAAAGATTGAATATACAGTACCAGCACCTACTGCAACCAAGTTAACTATAGCAAGGGCATGAAAGACACCTGTACTTAATTTTGAGGCGGTTAAAAATCGTATGGACGATGTAATGGTTAATGAAAAATTGACTGCTATCCTTTCAGACACCTATGAAAAAATTCCTTCAGGTTCGGCAGCCCTGGGTTGATTACATTAAACCTTCTAGATTTGATACCACTCTTCTCTCGATTTAATGTGCTTCTGTTCCCCATCACGAGGACCCTTCCTTCTTTTCAGCCCTCTCTCCTCCCCTATTCTTAATTCCTATTTCTTCCTTCTCCCTTTCTTCAGTCTTATTTCTCATTTTTTCCTATAAGTCCATCAGGCCACCAGGCGTAGACCTGGGTGAGATGGTTACATGGCTAGCTATCTAGTATTGTTCAAAGATATGCTCTTGTTACTATAGATTTTTAGAATATCTGTTTAGTAGTGGGCAACATCCCACTTGATACATGGATGCTTTAGTTCTATACTTTCAGTAATGTTTCCCAGAATAGCGAAGTTACAGATTGTGATTTTCCCTTCTAGATGTTGCGAACGGCCTATTTTGGAATTTCTGGGACTTGAGCATTTCTATTTACTTCATATACTTTTTTTTCTCTCTCTCTATTGTTTAATGTTTAGTTACGATGTACCCATCAAAATGTCAAGCAGTAATGTCAATATGGATATTAATAAAACTCTTTGTAAAAGAAACTGTCTACATACCTGAGTGGAGCCCACTCTCTGTTTTTTTTTCTAACCACCCCAACCTATATATTAAATTGCAGGCTAGAATTAGGAATTGGGGTATTCTTTCACAGATAAGGCTATAGCAAAACCCTATATAATGACACAAGAATGTAGCATGTCAAACAAATCACATGCAGCATAAGAGTTTTCACTAATTCCTGCCACTTGGAGGTTGGAGGCATGAGAACCACATAGACTCACTAGAACTGGCCTTCTGGAAGGTAATTTTTAACACACATAACTCAATAATGTCCTCTGATATGCGTTTGTCCCCACAGATAGCCCTCTTTTCAATCACCACAGGCCTGATCACCACAGCATAAAAAGGTCTGCTCCAATTCTCCTGATACCAGCTAGAGTATTCACCCCAAGACACATTCCACCAACAAGGAAGGAATGGATAGTGGGGCATAGTTTATGAGTGTGTATGGAGAAACTGACAGTGGAACACTTTAGCCAATACCCTCACCTTACTAACATTTGAGGGCATGGGTCCTTCTTTAGGATACTGACTGATTTTAGGACCTACTCACATGCTGATTACGTATACCCTTTGTATAATGAGATCTATATAAATTATTAGCTGGATGTTCTTTCCATTGGGCTGGAGAAGAATCAGGAGGTCTCCAATCAGGGGTCTCCACTGTTCTTCAGACATTAAGAGGGTCGGACTGTGGCCAATGGGAGTAGAAAAGGTCCTGATGTCAGCGGGAAAATACAGCGCCCTATCATTGGTGTCATTGCGGGGAATTGTGCCCCATTGTTGGTGTCATTGGGCCCAATTGTTTATGTCATTGGGAGGAATTGTGTCCCATCGTAGGTGTAGCCACTGGTGAATATGGGTATCTCCCAATCTACACAGCCATGCAAACAAATTTTTCACACACGCTGGAGTCAAGAATCAGACCTTGCAGCTTTGTTTTTTTGTATTTTTTAGAGTAGTTGAACTTGGATAGGGGATAGGGTTATTAAGGGATGCCCACTTGATCAACACAGAATACTTCAGGAACATAAACTATAGACACACAGTATACATACACTTCTCTTATTCTACCTCCAGCACAATCTTGCATGTATAACTACATCTCCCAGGAAAAGATGATCCAACACAGACTCAGTCAGATCCAGAGTGAGTGCCATTTTAGTGCTTAGCCGTCCTATTTCCGTATCTACTGGTCCTAGTACCACCTCCTCAGGCACCGCCAGCCCGCCTGGATGCAGTTCCCCCCTTCACTAGCCCTCCTGGCTACTTCTCTACAGTCCTCCCAGACTTACTCTACATCCATCCCAGACTGCTTGCACCCAGTCCCTTCAGGCATGCTTCTCAGTCCTCTGACTGTAACACTAACCAGCCCTCCTGGCTGTCTTCCTCCCTGGAGATTTTCCGGCAGTGTTCTGCTGCTGTCCTCTCCTTGCTCCCGTGCCTCCTGGTCAGGATCCCCCTTTGTGTCAGGCCTGAGTTCACCCCCCCAGACTAGGCGGTTAATCTCAAAGGCCTCCGACATCCTAATGCCGCGTACACACGGTCGGACTTTTCGTCTACAAAAGTCCAACGGACGCTGACGGACTAAAGCTGGCTGGTAATCCGATCGTGTGTGGGCTTCTCCGGACTTTCAACGTACTTTTTTAGCCTCAAATCCGACGTACTTTAGATTTGAAACATGCTTCAAATCTTTACGTCGTAACTACGACGGACCCCGAAATCCGCTCGTCTGTGTGCTAGTCCGACGGACAAAAAGCCACGCTAGGGCACCTATTGGCTACTGGCTATGAACTTCCTTATTTTAGTCCGGTGTACGTCATCACGTACGAATCCGTCGGACTTTTGTGTGGTCGTGTGTAGGCAAGTCCGTTCGTTAGAAAGTATGCCGCAAGTCCGCCGCAAGTCCGCCGAAAGTCTGTCGGAAGTCTGTCGGACAGGCTGTCTGACTTTTGTAGACGAAAAGTCCGACCGTGTGTACGCGGCATAACACTTGATCTCGATCTTTGACCCAAACTCCACTGCCCCCAGCTGGGCTGACACTGAGTGTTTTGAGGGAGCCTGCCCCCTGCCAACCCATCTGTTGGGGATTGGTCAGGGCCAATCCCCAACAGGCAGCTACTCCAGGCAGCTACTCCTCCCCTCCACTCCCATCCTTCTAGAACCTTCTGCATGTTTCTAGAAGTAGGGGGAGGTATCAGAGATTCTGCCTGTAAGTCATACCAGCCTCCCTGAGTCATTCAACCCTGATCCAGAAAAACAATACAGGCTTGGCTGCCAGACAAGCCTAAACAATTTACCTACCCTGTACAAAATTCTAGCAACGCTAGGGGGTGCTACATAGGCATCAGTGGGAGGAATTGTGCCCCGTCATTGGTGCAATTGGGCCCAGTTGTTTGTTTAATTGGGAGGAACTGTGCCCCTTCATTGGTGTTGGGGGGGGGGATTATACCACATTGATGGTATCAGTGGATGAAAGAGTGCCTCAAGGGCCAGACAAAAGCAGGCAAAGGGCCACATCTGACCCCCGGGGCTGCAGTTTGGAGGCCACTGAGCTAGATGATGTTAGATGATGCTGGATGTCCCCCAGCCAGGAAATGAGGCGGAATCATTCTGACTTGCTGCAGCTTCTAATGCACACTGTGAGGCTGTGCCTGTGTGCAGTGAGTAAGCAAATAGTAAGCAGCTTTAGTACATTAGCCATTTCCTGGTCATGAATCAACTAACCCTTTTCCTCCCCACCCTGACTTTCTACTTTGGTCTCCATTACTGTACTCTTGGCTGGTTCTCTTCCTACTTATCCAACCACACCTTTTGCATTTTACTTCCTCTTCTCCTCTTCCTTTCTCTGTTGGGGTTCCCCAAGGCTCTGTTCTTGGACCTCTCCTATTCTCGATTTATACCTCATCCCTGGGTCAGCTGATAGCCTCCCATGGCTTCCAATACCATCTCTGCATCAACGGCACCCAAATCTATCTCTCTAACCCTCAGCTCACTCCCTTAGTCTCCTCATGTATCACTAATTTACTAACAGGCATATCAGTCTGGATGTCACACCACTTCCTCAAACTCAATCTATCCAAAACCAAACTCATAATATTTCCTCCCCCACATGCCCCTTCCCCTGATCTCTCTGTCAGGATAGATGGTACAACTATCAGCCCATCCCCCTAGGCCAAGGTTCTAGGTGAAATCCTGGACTCTGATCTATCCTTTAAGCCCCATGTCCAATTACTGACGAAATCTTGCTGCCTCAACCCCGGCAACAAAGCTCCTAGTTCACTCCCTAGTCATCTCTCGCCTCAACCACTGCAGTTCCCTTTCATTGGTTTATCTTTACATAGGCTATCCCCACTTAAGGTCATCATGAATGCTGCTGTCAGACTCACCCATCTTGCCAACTGCTCCATGTCTGCTACTCCTCTCTACCAATCCCTCCATTGGGTGCCACTCAGACCAACAAATTAAATTCAAAATACTAACAAAAACTTATAAAGCCATCCACAACTCAGCCCCCAACTACACCTTTAACCTTGTCTCAAAATACCAACCTAATCGTTCTCTTCGTTCCTCCCAAGACCCCCTGCTCTCTAGCTCCCTCGTCACCTCCTCCATGCTCACCTCCAGAACTTCTCCGAGCCTCTCCCATCCTATGGAACTCTCTACCCCAATCTGTCCAATTATCTCCTACTCTGTTTGCTTTTAGACAATCCCTGAAAACCCTCCTTTTTCAGAGAAGCCTATCCTAAGCCCCCACCCAACAACTGTACCTTTATTTCCTCCATCAGCTCATCCCCACAGTTATTACCTTTTGTATCACTTGACCCTCCCTCCTAGATTGTAAGCTCTAACGAGCAGGGCCCTCTGATTCCTCATGTATCAAATTGTATTGTAACTGTACTGTCTGCCCTCATGTTGTAAAGCGATGCGCAAACTGTTGGCGCTATATAAATCCTGTATAATAATAATA
Organism: Lithobates septentrionalis; assembly: GCA_037952835.1. Lineage (NCBI taxonomy): Eukaryota > Metazoa > Chordata > Amphibia > Anura > Ranidae > Lithobates > Lithobates septentrionalis. The sequence goes on from JBBDGP010000632.1 coordinate 606,343, forward strand.
AAATACTTTCTATGGCATGCCCATTTAATTTATTAATGTTTAGATCTTTCAATCATAGAGGTTCAGACTCACACGTGGGCATTACCCAGGGTTGCCTACAATCATGCAAATGCAGCCTGCATAGGAATGCCCACTGCTTCAAACTGTGATCCACCCATCGAGTCCTTTTGATATTTGCCTAACTCACCCGAAGAGCCAGCTGAGGGCTCCTGAGAGAAGTACTGAGGTGCTGTAACATTTTCAGAAACCTATGTAAATCACCCTGCTAGCTTCTCCCACTGGTCATGATCTGCCTGCATTGTTGACATGACAACAATGGCTAATGTATGACTTGACAGGCTTTGGTTCCTCCCAAACGCGTTATGCCGACCCAATGGGCTTCCTCAGTAGGTAACTTTTGGGAGAAGCCGAAGCCCGTAATGTCATACATTAGCCATTGTTGTCATGTCAGCAGGGTGAGCTGAATATTACATGTTTCTCATATATTTCTGTGAGTGTTTTTTATCCCTTTATGCTTTTTTTTTTATAAATGATTGATAGCAGAGAGCACTGTGATCTTTCAGTTTTATCCTATAATATGTCTCATTGATGCTTGAGGAGTAAGGAGAAAGGGGAAGGAGTGTATCTTTGTGATATGAGCAAGAGGATTGGTGCTGTACCTTCCAGAGTGGGAGTTCACCAAGCCCATTATGACTCTGTAGTGGTGTCAGATATTTGAGGTGAGCAGGCACTGCTTCTGGAGGTGGTGGGCACTGGACACACAAGAAGACGTTATATGAACTGTCCCAAATGATATACACTGCGGTGGAGTCCCGTTCTTAAGAACTTTATACTGATTTTGATTTACTATTTTAATTTCTTTTTTACAATAGCACTATCTATGGGACTTTTTATTGATTTATATATCTTTTTTGCATTGTAATATTGTTATAATAATATTAGATTGCACTGCACTTATACTAATCACTATATCTTTATGAATTCTATAGACATATTCAATCAAGTGGTAGCAGCGATCCTAGTCTGGATCACCAGGCATATGATTTAGGTTTTTTACAGGGTTTTACATGTATTGAGTAGAAAGTGATTGTGCTGATTATATTTATACACATTAATGTTATGAAAATGGAAAGTTTTTTTTTTTTTTTTTATAGATTTCATAAGTATGTTAGGGGGCAAAAGTACAGACCAGATTAGGTAAAATATAACAAATTATGAATTGAACCTTATATATTTGTTGAAGCTGACATGTGTCTAGCATGGATAAATTCTCCATCTCCACTTTCTTTGCCATAATGTTAAATTTTCTAAAAAAAAATATATAATCTATGAGAAAATAACCTAAATAATATTATTGTGACACAGATTGAAGACTGTGGTATCTCATCACAACACTAGATGGCAGCAGAGCCTATCGTTTGTAACCTTAATTTTATCCTAAATCTCTGCAAACTACTTCGCTGTATTTTCTCTGTAGGCAAATGAATAACAGTGATAAATTAATCAGCGCTATCAAACTAATAAAAAAATGATATAAATAAAATACTGAAAATATTAAAATTATATACAAAAGTTGTTTGCTGTAACATTCTTCAGAGCCCACTGCATATGACAATATAATAGATAAATAAATTAACATAAGTCACACTTATTTGTTGGTAACTGACCTCTCAGGAGCCAGTTTTTACAGGGATGGTGAATCAAGGCAGACTTGGTTTTCCTTTATGTTGCATAAAAAAAATGAGGCTAAACGTAAAAGGCTGTGGTGGGACTGGTTGCCAATAGGTGATGAATGTTTGACTATATATTGTCTAAACTAAGGGTGAAAACTTTTTTTGCTTTAGATCAGTGGTCTCCAAACTGTGGCCCTTTGCTTGCTTTTATCTAGCTCTTGGGGGAATATTTTATTCACTGACGCCCAATGAAGGGCACAATTTCTCCTAATAACACAAACGGTGGGGCACAGTTCCTCCCAATGACACAATTGATGGGGAACAATGCCTCCCAATGAGACCAACGATGGGGCACAGTTCCTTCCAATGACACCAACAATGGGACCCAATTGCACCAATGCTGGGGCCCAATTCCTCCCAATGACACCAATGATGGGGCACAATTTCTCCCACTGACATTAATAATGGGGGATGCTGCGACATTTTGTACTCCCAGTGGCCACAGTCCGGCCCCCCTAAAGTCTAAAGGACAGTCAACTGGCTCTTTGTAAACTGTTTTATCTAAAACCCTTGTTTTAGATAAAACAGTGAAGGGTTATACTTGACCTCTGTCAGGGGTTCCACATTGGACATATTGACGCCATGGACAGTCCACTGCTGGAGCATGGGGGAGCACCATCCTCCCAGGGGTGCAGAAGATCAGGTTAGTGAAGCTGTTTCTCCCCTGGACTAAACAGGCTACTAACCCTTGCAGCGGGGCGGATAATTAAACATTTCCCCAGAGCTGTACTTTAACTGCTTCAGCCCCAAAAGATTTTACCCCCTTCCTGACCACAGCACTTTTTGCGATTCGGCACTGCGTCGCTTTAACTGACAATTGCGCGGTGGTGCAACGTTGCACCCAAACAAAATTGACGTCCTTTTTTTCCCACAAATAGAGCTTTCTTTTGGTGGTATTTGATCACCCCTGCGCTTTTTATTTTTTGCGCTATAAACAAAAAAAGGGCGACAATTTTGAAAAAAAAAGCAATATTTTTTACTTTTTGCTACAATAATTATCCCCCCAAAATATATTAAAAAAAAAAACAAATTTTTTCCTCAGTTTAGGCCGATATGTATTCTTCTACATATTTTTGGTAAAAAAAAATCACAATAAGCGTTTATTGATTTTTTTGTGCAAAAGTTATAGTGTCTACAAAATAGGGGATAGTTTTATGGCATTTTTATTATTATTTTTTTTTTATTAGTAATGGCGGCGATCTGCAATTTTTATCATGACTGCGACATTATGGCGGACACATCGGACACTTTTGACACTTTTTTGGGACCATTGTTTATACAGCGATCAGTGCTATAAAAATACACTGATTACTGTGTAAATGACATTGGCAGTGAAGGGGTTAAACACTAGGGGGCGATCAAGGGGTTAAATGTGTCCTAGGGAGTGATTTTAACTGTGGGGGGGGATGGGTTTCAACTCACATGACAGCGATCACTGCTCCCGATGACAGGGAGCAGTGATCTCTGTCATGTCACAAGGCAGAATGGGGAAATGCCTTGTTTACATAGCCCATTCTGTGGCTCCGTGACACGATCTGGGAGACCGGCGGACATCGAGTCCGCCGGTCCTGTGGGCACGATCACGCTGTATATTGGCGTGTCGGCAAGTGGTTGAAACACAAGAAAAAAAAAACTAGCCCTGCAGTGGGTGCACACCCCCCCCCCCCCCCAAATGCAAGGGTTAAATGCTAGGCCTAGAGGAGGGGACAGTTTACTGTCCTTCAGACTTTAGGGGGGGCCCACTGTGACCTTTGGGAGTAAACAATGCCCCATAGTTGGTGTCAGTGGAAGGAATAGGGCCCCATCGTTGGTATCAATCTGAGTAATGGTGCCCCATCATTGGTGTGTCAGTGGAAGGAATAGGGCCCTATCCTTGGTGTCAGTGGAAGGAATAGTGTCCCATTGTTGGTGTCAGTGACAAGAATAATGCCTCAAGGGCTAGATAAAGGCATGCAAAGGGCCACATCTGGCTCCTGGGCCGCAGTTTGGAGACCACTGGCCTAGAGGAAAAGGGTGTCATACTTACCTTATTCCTTGCTCCAACAGGGTCTCTCCAGCAGTGTTCCACGAAAAACTTCTCTCTAAAGTACTCCCACCATGGTCGCACTCCTGCCTCCTCCACATACACTGTAGGGTTACTAGCCCTGCATCATACATGATGACACTCATATACACGCAGGATGTGTGGAGATGCCACTAAGAATTATTGGCACCCCTGTGTGTCTTGTAGAAGGGCTGCGCCTTTCTGTGTGTTGCAGGAAAACCTGCGATTTTGCACATGTTCCCACAACGCAAAAGTGTGAACATAGCTTTAAACAGCTGCCAGCAGAACAGGTTTCCCATTTGAAGATTCACCCTCACCTCCTTTTGCTGTGACAACTCAACAAGGTTGTCTTTCCCATCACTTTATATACCAGAGGGGCAGAATTCCCCGAGCGGGGACACAGACAGCAAAAAAAACCTCATAGAGGATCTACCACTTCCACATTCTCAAAACTACATAAAGAAAAAAGAAATAAATTTGACTTCACATACAATTTAAAAAAGTATAATCTGATATTATGAAACATGTTTTATCTGTGCTGTACATTCTCTTTTAAAACACGATATACGCCATCAGAAAGTGTACATTACTTTACGTTCCAAGATCTGTTCCATGTTTTATTTATTGGATTCAGCCAGAAGATGTCACTGTGCTCCTATATATATACTTCTGGACATTTTATTGTGCTGCGCCATATACTAATGGAACAGAAAACAACCAACCAGATTTGATTGCATCTCCTAACCCTCAGTAGAAAATCAGACATGGAATTAAATTTTTTTTCCGATGGAAAATGTCCGATCGGAGCGTGTTGTCGGAAATTCCGACCGTGTGTGGGCTCCATCGGACATTTTCCATCGGATTTTCCGACACACAAAGTTGGAGAGCAGGAGATAAAATTTTCCGACAACAAAATACGTTGTCGGAAATTCCGATCGTGTGTACACAAATCCGACGGACAAAGTGCCACACATGCTCAGAATAAATAAAGAGATGAAAGCTATTGGCCACTGCCCTGTTTATAGTCCCGACGTACATGTTTTACGTCACCGCGTTTATAATGATTGGATTTTCCGACAACTTTGTGCGACCGTTTGTAGACAAAACAAGTTTGAGCCAACATCCGTCGGAAAAAATCCTAGGATTTTGTTGTCGGAATGTCCGAACAAAGTCCGACCGTGTGTACGCCCTATAAGACACACAACTTTAGATGCTATCTTATCTTCTATCTAATCTATGTTATCTATGTTATCTATCTCATCTATCTTATCTATCTATCTATCTGTCCATAGACTCACCTGCTTTCGCTGGTCATTCACTAGGTGGATTTGCAACAGAAAACAAATGGCTTTTAAATATACAAAAAAGGAAGAAAAAAACCCCATTCACATGAAAGTGTTGTGGTTACGTGCGTGTTAAATGTGTTGGTGAGATCTGCTGCCATTCATTTTGAAAAAATGAAATGATGATATCCTGTTTTTTTTCTAATGAATTAAAATTCAAGGTGGTCCGATCGCTAAAACTTTCTTCCAGCCGAGGTCTGAATCTCTCTTCAATAAAACAAAAACGTTGGCCAATCCCAACCACGTTTCAAGTAAATAGAATTATCTCACATCAGGTATTCCAATCAGAGTATCCCCTTACATAAGGTATCCCCAGAGTACTCCCATAGATCAGTTGTTCCCATCAAAGAACCCCCTTACATAAGGTATCCCCCATCAGAGTACCCCCTTACATCAGATTTCCCAACAGAGTACCCCCTTACATCAGATTTCCCAACAGAGTACCCCCTTACATCAGGTATCCCATCAGAGTACCCTCCTCCATAAGGTATCTCCATCAGAGTACCTCCTTACATAAGGTGTCCCCATCAGAGTATGTCCTTAGATCAGGTGTCCCCATAAGAGAGCACCATTGTTTTAGGTGTCCCCATGAGAGTGCCCCCATAAATCAAAAATCCACACTGGAGTACTCCCTTAGGTCAGTTGCCCCCATTACAGTACTCCCTTATATCAGGTGTCCTCATCAGAGTCCCCCTTACATCAGGTGTTCACACATGTGACATCATAGGTTGCTGTGACACCGGCGGTCCTAGCAACCAATGACTGCAGCTTAGTAGCGTAGCAGAATGGCGGGCTGGCGGTCCAGACTGGGCTGCCATTTAGTGACGGCTGATTTAGAGGGTGTATTTATTTCATTTGGGCTCTGTTCAAACTGTGACGTTGGAGTAACAATAACAAGAGCTTCACTTCAATGCACATTAAATGTTTTGTCACAATGCAGTAACACTCATTCTGAATGTCACCCCAAAGCACCTTCCAGTGGATGTGTGCTGCCATGTAGTGCGCGGGAACACACTAGCATGCATTGCGATGCGCTGCCAAAAAATGGTGCATACTCAATTTTTTTGAACCAGCCCAATGCATATGGCGCCATAGTGTGAATGGGTCCTAAATGAAATAGACCACCCTAAATACACCCTCAAAATAAATAAATAAAGATTAGGTGCGTACGAGCGCGTGTGTTTTTTTGCGGGTCACATTTTAGGGCAGCCTATTCATTTCAAGAAAAAAAAAAAAAAAAAAGGTGCCACAACAATTTTAAAATCACACCACACCAAATACATGTTCCTGCAGTACCCTGCATCTTGGCTGGCGTGAATGCGCTCGCATTTGCTAGATGCGTGGGAATGCCAATAAGAATTAATGGCAAAAGTTTGCATCTGCAAAAGGCAGCATGTTTTTGTGCGGTGCAGGAAAATGCACGATTTTGCACACTTTTCCACACCTGGTATGAAGAAGCCTCTAATAATTTTTTTTTTTTTTTTTCAAATTTCATCCAAGCAGTTAAATGAGCATAACAGAGAGATTCAGAAAAATGTCATCAATGGTGAAATTGGTAATTTAGCGGCAAACACTATTTAGACTAAATCGCTTATCCTGAGATACAATGGGGGGGTGGGGGGGGGGACTTCACTAAAAAAGGAGCATTCAGAATCTGGTGCAGCTCTGCATGCTAACCAATCAGCTTCTAACTTCAGCTTGTTCAATTAAGCTTTGACAATAAAACCTGGAAGCTGATTGGTTTCTATGTAGAGCTGCACCAGATTTTGCACCCTGCATTTTTAGTAAATCTCACCCCGTGTGTTTCTATAGATGTATGCAGGGAGAATGTACTTAAGGACGGTAAAGTGGCCCTAAACTCTGCCATACTTACCTCCCTTCAATTGTCCAATGTCCCGCATCGGTCCCAACATCTTCTTTACTTGGTAAATGAGAGTGCTTATCACAGACCAATAGAGAGGAGCAGGAGGAGGGAGGAAGTGTGTGTATATATATATATATATATATATATATATATATATATATATATATATATATATATATATATATATATATATATATATATATATATATATATGTATGTATATATATAGCCAAAACGTTTTTTTTTTTTATAGAGTAGGGAAGGGTTAGAACCTCTGATTATTATTTTATTTTTTTTGCCGTGTGTCTACTGTTGTAGAGATTTCCCTTCATTTCCTTTGCCCAGGATTCAACAGAAGTGAGAATTCCCTGTTCAGACAGCTGTCCCTGAAACAGGGGTCCAAATTAGGAGATAAACCCTCACCTCACCTGAGAACAAATCTCAAATTTTGGATTTCCTATTACTTTATTTCTGAGTGATATAAGTCACCATGAGGATTAGAGTGGTGAATTTCCCCAATGGAGATACAGACTGCAATAAAAACGTGACAGATGGTCTAACCCTTCTTCGCTCTACCCAATACCATAAAAAACATGTTCTCTATAGATACACCTGGGGGTCTGTTTATAAAACCTTTGTTGCACAAAAATAAGAAACATTAGTGAAAACTGATGTAAATTTCACTGTATATTTTCAAATAGATTAACTCTTGTATGATAAGCTCCACCTTGTGGCCAAAATGCAGATATATTTTCTCATTTAGGTTTTTTTGCAGAAAAATATACCACATTTTGGCCACTAGATAGAGCTGATGGTACATGAGTTAATCTATTTGAAACTATATGATGAAATGTAGTTCAGCTTGAACAAATATTTTTGATATTAGTGCAACTAATGCTTTATAAATAGACCCCTTGAAGTCTGTATTTCAATATACTGAGTGTTTTGGGGCTCCCGGGGAGCTCCGAAGACAACTGAAGGAATGTGCACTTTTCTTTGGATGCCGCCAGTATATAATTCTGATCTATGCTAAGGGTTTCCTATAAGAGGACAAGGTCTTCCTTAATCCCTTCCCACTCAGCTCTGGCATCCCTTTAAATGGGTCTTATGCCCGGGGGTGGGATTGGCTATCACAGAAGTCAACTGATCAGTAGCCCATCCTGCCAGCTCCTGCTCATGACTAGAAAGCAAGAGCTTCCTAGGAGCCCATACTTCCGGCTGCTGCTTATGACCAGAGAGCAAAAGCTGCCTAGGAGCCCATCCAGCTCCTGCTCATGATTATAGAGCAAGAGCTGCCTAGGAGCCCATACTTCCGGCTCTTGCTTATGACTAGAGAGCAAGAGCTTCCTAGGAGCTCATCCTTCTGACTCCTGCTCATGACTAGAGAGCAAGAGCTTCCTAGGATCCCATCCAGCTCCTGCTCATGACTAGAGAGCAAGAGCTGCCTAGGAGCCCATACTTCCGGCTCCTGCTCATTACTAGAGAGCAAGAGCTTCCTAGGAGCTCATATTTCCGGCTCCTGCTCATGACTAGAGGGCAAGAGCTTCCTAGGAGCCTATCCTGCTGCTGACTCCTGCTCATGACTAGAGAGCAAGAGCTTCCTAGGAGCCCATCCTGCTGACTCCTGGTCATGACTAGAGAGCAAGAGCTGCCTATGACAGCTCAGCCACTGTGCTGGGAACGTGCAGTGAGCACACTGTCAGCACAGAAACCTCACCCATCCATAGACACATATGTGTGGCATGTGCGCTTTAAAGCCCACCTTCTTTGTCGCCATTCATATGTGTTATGTGGGCAGCAAGAGCCTAAAATTACCATTTAAAGTCCTAATTAATGAGATTACTTTTTGGTTTAGGGATACTTTAAACGCTAACACCACCTTATTTATTTTAGGTACTTATATAGCGTCATCAATTTACGCAGCGCTTTACATGTTTACAGAAGGCGGGGGTGCTTTTGCCCATCGCCTCCTGTCAAATTTGAAAAAAGGGGGAGCCACACACACACAGTCATGTCATTCAAAGTACATGAATCCGTGAATGAAAAAGTTACGAGTCCCGTCTGCCTCCCCAGTGGCTTCACCTCACTTGTCTGTTAATTGCTTCCTTCAGCCCTTTTAACCTTGGCACAGACCAGTGGCTGCAGAAAGGTTCTGCAGGAGCCAGAGCATTGTTCTCATGATTGTGGTTGCGCTATTTTCCAGGCTCCTATGCAATAAAAAATTCACTTTTTTTTGTAATTGATATGAAGGCATTTGCTATTTTTTTCCAAAAGAAAGATAATTTAGCCTTTAAAACTACAGCCATGGCCAAAAATTTTGAGAATGACACAAATATTATTTTTCACAAAATCTGCTGCTTCAGTGTTTTTAGATCTTTTTGTCAGATGTTACTATGGTATACTGAAGTATAATTACAAGCATTTCATAAGTGTCAAAAGTTTTTACTGACAATTACATTAAGTCTATGCAAGTTAAAATCTGCAGTGTTCACCCTTCTTTTTCAAGACCTCTGCAATTCGCCCTGGTATGCTGTCAATCAACTTCTGGGCCACATCCTGACTGATGGCAGCCCATTCTTGCATAATCAATGCTTGGAGTTTGTCAGAATTTGTGAGGTTTTTTGTTCACCCGCCTCTTGAGGATTGACCACAATTTCTCGATGACATTAAGGTCTGGGGGGTTTCCTGGCCATGGAACCAAAATGTCAATGTTTTGTTCCCCAAGCCACTTAGTTATCACTTTTGCCTTATGCCAAGATGCTCCATCATGCTGGAAGAGGCATTGTTCCTCACCACTGTTCTTGGATGGTTGGGAGAAGTTGCTCTCGGAGGATGTTTTTGTACCATTCTTTATTCATGGCTGTGTTCTTAGGCAAAATTGTGAGTGAGCCCACTCCCTTGGCTGAGAAGCAACCCCATACATGAATAGTCTCAGGATGCTTTACTGTTGGCATGACACAGGACTGATGGTAGCGCTCACATTTTCTTCTCTGGACAAGGTTTTTTCCGGATGCCCCAAACAATTGGAAAGGGGATTCATCAAAGAAAATGACTTTCCCCCAGTCCTTAGCAGTCCAATCCCTGTACCTTTTGCAGAATATCAGTCTGTCCCTGATGTTTTTCCTGGAGAGAAGTGGCGTCTTTGCTGCCCTTCTTGACACCAGGCCATCCTCCAAAAGTCTTCTCCTCACTGTGTATGCAGATGTACTCACACCTGGCTTCTGCCATTCCTGAGCAAGCTCTGCACTGGTGGTACCCCGGTCCTGCAATTGAATTGCGCACTTTCTGCAGTGTTCCAACATGCTGTGTGTAGGGCAGCCCATTCAATTTAATGGGCTGCCCTAAATGCAAGAAACACGCAAAGGGAGTCCCTGACCCTTTTGCAAAATAGAGCTGCACCAAAACACATGGTGCTGCATTAGTAAATGCATGGGGGTGTCATTACCAATTAATGGCACAACTGCGTGTCCATTAACTACTTGTCAACCAGCCGCCGTCATTGTACAGCGGCCGGTTGGCTCGTTCCCACGAATCGCCATCATTGTACTTCGGCTCGGAAACTCTAGTTTGTGGGCGTGCGCACGCCCACTGGCCAGCAGGGAAGCCAACCAGCCGGTGGGGTGGACTCAATGTCCGCCAGCCACTACCGATCGTTCCCCGCAGTGACAGGACGGGGATCTGCCTGTGTAATCAAGGCAAATCGCCGTTCTGACAGGAGAGATCACACAGATCCAGTCCATCCCCCATACAGTTAGAACACACCTGCAGGGAACACATTTAACCCCTTGATCTCCCCTGATGTTAACCCCTGCCCTGCCAGTGTCATTAGTACAATAACAGTACATATTTTGAGCACTAATTACTGTAATAATGTCACTGGTTCCCAAAAAAGTGTAAAAAATGTCAGCTAGGTGTCCGATCTGTCCACCGCAGTCCCGCTAAAAATCACAGATCACTGCCATTACTAGTAAAAAATAAATAATAAAAATGCCATAAATCTATTCCCCATTTTGTAGACGCTATAACTTTTGCGCAAACCAATCAATATACGCTTATTGCGATTTTTTTACCAAAAATATGTAGAAGAATACATATCGGCCTAAACTGAGGAAGAAATTATTTTTTTATATTTTTTGGGGGGGATATTTATTATAGCAAAAAGTCAAAAATATTGCTTTTTTTTCAAAATTGTCACTCTTTTTTTGTTTATAGCGCAAAATCTAAAAAACGCAGAGGTGATCAAATACCACCAAAAGAAAGCTCTATTTGTGGGAAAAAAAGGACGTCACATTTATTTGGGTACAGCGTCACATGACGACTTCAATTGTCAGTTAAACCGACGCAGTGCCATATTGCAAAAAATGGCCTGGTCATTAACCACTTACGGACCGCCCGCCGCAGTTTTACATCGGCTGTTTGAAGGAGGATATCGTTGTTATGGCAGCAGCTAGCTGTCATAACACCGGTATCCCCTTCTTCAGCGGGCAGTCCACTACAGGATAAAAGTGGTCCCTGCAGCAGATTTGCCGCAAGATCACTTTTATCGGCGGCGAGAAAAGGCCCCCCCTCCCGCTGTGATTCGGTGCCCTCCACCGCTTTCCGGAGCCGTCGGCAGCAGCGGAGGCGATCGGGTCCGGTCACTAGCTGGGTATGGAGACGAGTGAAGGGAAGATGGCCATCTCCATACAATGGCTGGGTGGAAGCAATGTCAAAACATCACTTCCGCCCACAGCTCTTACAGGGCCATTTTTTTTAAATGATTTTTTAAAATGACAATTTTTTTTTAATTGCATTTTAGTGTAAATATGAGATCTGAGGTCTTTTTGACACCAGATCTCATATTTAAGAGGTCCTGTTAGTCTTTTTTCTATTACAAGGGATGTTTACATTCCTTGTAATAGGAATAAAAGTGACATTTAAAAAAAAAAAAGTAAAAATAAAAAATAAAAGGTAAAATAAATAAGAAAAATTTTTTTTTAAACGCGCCCCGTCCTGACGAGCTCGCGTGCAGAAGCGAACACATACGTGAGTAGCGCCCGCATATGAAAATGGTATCGCCGCGATCGGTAGAGCGAGAGCAATATTTCTAGCCCTAGACCTCCTCTGTAACTCAAAACATGCAACCTGTAGAATTTTTTAAACGTCACCTATGGAGATTTTTAAGGGTAAAAGTTTGTCGCCATTCCACGAGCGGGCGCAATTTTGAAGCGTGACATGTTGGGTATCAATTTACTCGACGTAACATTATTTTTCACAATATAAAAAAAATTGGGCTAGCTTTACTGTTGTCTTATTTTTTCATTAAAAAAAGTGTATTTTTTCCCAAAAAAGTGCGCTTGTAAGACCGCTGCGCAAATATAGTGTGACAGAAAGTATTACAACGACCGCCATTTTATTCCCTAGGGTGTTAGAAAAAAAAATGAATAATGTTTGGGGGTTCTAATTTTCTAGCAAAAAAAAAACTGTTTGTAACTTGTAAACAACAAATCTCAGAAAGAGGCTCCTTAAGTGGTTAAGGGGGAAAATCTTCTGGTTAAAGATCAGCATGTTTCTGTGCGTGTTGGGAAATTGCGTGATTTTGCGCATGTTCCCGATACGCACAAGTGTAAACGTAGCCTAAGCTGGAGACCCCCTTTAAGTCTTACCTTCAGTCGCCCAGCCTCCATTACTAAACGAGTATCCTTATCAACATAATTAATAAAGTATTTGCTATCAAACTGTTATTGAGTTAAAAAAACATGATTAGCTATTGTGTGTAATTGTAAAATACTTTGTTTGGTATTTCACAGGAAACAAACAGCCCCATTCTCTAATCATTTTTTTTTTTTTTCTGCCATTAATTTGTCTGTCGTGCAAGATCTCTACGTTGGAACATATTTTCTTTTCCGCTCAGCGGGGAATTTTCAACTTGCATGTTTAGATTACGCCTGATTTGTCACTTCTCTCTGCTCCTTGCCGCAAGAAAGGGGCCTCCAGCTGGGTTAAAAACGGGTTTATATGCATATAAATGTCATTTTACTTACCCATTGTCATTAATGGAATAGCTCTTTACTACCAATTGTATTGTTCAATCATGATACCAGGAGCAAGACTCTTTTGAAATACCAATGCTATTTTGCCTGTGTCGACTGATGTGATATTAAAGGAGATACGGACAACTAAATAATAATTTATGATAATCAATTGTGTCTTAAAAAAAAAACACGGTTAAGTGCTGTATTTATCGTTTCACAACACTTCAGAGAGTTCTGCAGGGCATAGACAGGGAAAATTCTCATCCGAATACCACACCCCCCTACTTTCTCAGACAAAAAAGGACACATAGTAAGTGGGGCACGAACCCCCACCATGCCCACATTTACGCCATAAAAAATCATTGTGCAAAAATGTATTAGGTAAACCAGTGCCAGGACAAGGTCCTCCAGTGCCGAGAATAAAGATGCCAACCCCCCCCCCCCCCCCCCCAATTCATTTATTATGTAGGAGTCTTTTCAAGATTTCAAGACAAAAAAATATATTTAAAATAAAATAGGTTTAATTAATTCAAGAACAGAATTCACTCAGATATTTAACCACTTCAATACCGGGCACTTTCACCCCCTTCATGCCCAGGCCAATTTTCAGCGCTCAGCGCTGTCACACTTTGAATCACAATAGCGCGGTCATACAACACTGTAACCATATAACGTTTTTATCATTTTTTTCACACAAATAGAGCTTTCTTTTGGTGGTATACAATTTAATTGTTTGCTAAATAAACGAAAAAAGACCAAACATTTTGAAAAAAAAAAAAAGGGCTATTTTTTGTTTCTGTAACAAAATTTTGCAAAAAAATAATCGTTCTTCATAAATTTAGGCCAAAATGGATTCTGCCACGTTTCTTTGGTGAAATTAACCAAAATCAGTGTATATTATTTAGTCTGTAGGAAAGTTATAACTATGGTACTGTATATACAGCAGGTAAAATAGGTTTTGAACATGTCATCATTTTTCTAGGTAAATATATTTCTAAAGGTGATATTGACATTACATTTTCACCACATCTGTAACAACCAATGCAATCCATACATACAAAGACACCAAAACAAATAAGTTCAGAAATGAAGTTATGTGTAATAAAATGTAATGACACAGGGAAAAAGTATTGATCATGCAAATGTATTTAATACTTTGTACAAAATCATTTGTTGGTAATGACAGCTTCTAGATACCTCCTGTATGGAGAAAATAGTCGCATGCATTGCTCAGGTGTGATTTTGGCCCATTATTTCACACAGATAGTCTTCAAATCTTGAAGGTTCTGTGGGCCTCTTCTATGAACTCTGATCTTTAGTTCTTTCCATAGATTTTCTGTTGGATTTGAGTCGGGTGATTGGCTGGACCATTCTAGCAGCTTTATTTTCTTTCTTTGAAACCAATTGAGAGTTTCCCTGGCTTTGTGTTTGGGATTGTTGTCTTGCTGAAATGTCCATCCTCGTTTCATCTTCATCACCCTGGTAGATGGCGCACGTTTTTATCAAGAATGTCTTGGTACATTTTTCCATTAATCATTCATTCAATAATATGGGGGGGGGGGGGCTTTTGGGGTGATGTGCCATTTGACCTGCAAACATGGTGTGCATTACGGCATCCAAAGAGTTCAATTTTGGTCTCAGATGAAACCAGACTATATTCCCCCAGTACTTCACAGGTTTGTCTAAATGTTATGCAGCAAACAAGCTTCAACATGCTTTTCCTTCAGCAATGGAGTCTTGCGTGGTGAGCGTGCATACATGTCATGGCAAATGAGTGCATTACTTATTGTTTTCTTTGAAACAATTGTATCTGCTAATACCAGGTCTCCCTGAAGCTCTCCATAAAGTGATCCTTGACTCATGGACAACTCTTCTGATAATACTTTTCACTCCTGTGAGAAATCTTGGAAGGAGCATCTGGTCTTGGCCGGTTTATGGTGAAATAATGTTCTTTCCACTTCCAGATTATGGCCCCAAAAGTGCTCACTCAGAAGTTTAGAAATCCTGCTGTAACCAATGCCATCAGTATGTTTTGCAACAATAAGGTTATGAAGGTCTTGAGAGAGCTCTTTGCTTTTACCAATCATGAGATGTTTCTTATGTGACACCTTGATAATTTGACACCTTTTTATAGGCCATCAGTTGAGACTTGAACCAGCTGATATTAATTTGCACTGACAAAGGGCAGGGTTGCTTTCTAATTACTGATAGATTTCAGCTGGTGTCTTGGCTTTCCATGCCTTTTTGCACCTCCCTTACTTCATACTTTCAATACTTTTTCCCTGTGTCATTCCATTTTTATTACACATAACTTAATTTCTGAACTTATTTGTTTTGGTTTCTTTGTATGTATGAATTGTATGAGTTGTTACTGAAATGTAGTGAACATTTTATATCAATAGCACCTTTAGAAATATATTTACCTTTTTCCATTCGACAGAGGTCAAAACGGACAGCTTCCATACACACGGGCCGAATGTCGGGCAGTTTCTATTGAATGAGCTGATGCCGCCTGGTATTCGGCTCATGTGTACTAGGCTTTAGTATTGGGAGCGATAGTTTTAAACATATATGAGTCTGAGATTGTTGGGATTACTGTTTCTGTGTTTGTAGATGATACAAAGCTATGGAGAGGAAAAAGGCCCCTACATGATGTCTCTGACTCACATGCTGACTTGGATATACAGTTTGGGTAACTATGACACAAATGAGGTTTAATGTTAACGTAAAGTTTTGCACTTAGGGGATAAAACCATGTATGGATTGTGAATTATAGGGCAGTACAATGGGGAAAGTCAAAGATGAAGGAGGACCTGGGTCTTAGTGTTGATCATATCATAGTTCTGGAAGATAGTGTTGCTCAAACACATTCATGTTTGAATCTTTAGTAGGTTGGCTGAACAGACCAAAATTCAGCAAAAACCTCAAACCCCATACTGAAGATCACTAAAATCAATGGCGATAGCATTTGGGTGGGCTGCACTGACAGATTCTTAGCTGTTGTAGTTCCATTTAAAGCCTGCTTGGCGTTGTTTACCAATTCTGGTTAATGATATCACGTGGGATTTTTGGGGATATTACCGCAGTAGGGAATCTGTCATTTAGTGGCAGGAGGGGGTGACAGGTCATTGATATGGATTACCTTGGCGGGCGCTGTGATCGATGATGTGAAATACCCTCCGCTGGACACTGTGATTGATGCCAGATTTCCTTCTGGGGACATTATTAAACTTCAATTTAAAAACCAGTAAGTATTTGTATTTTTCATTATTAGGGGATTTTTACTTTCCGGAACAGATTCTGTGTGCTAGGATCACTGCACTCCTGCTCATTGTGCAGCCAGAGAAATTGGCTGCATTCCGAAACCCAGACAATGCCGATTAGAAGATGCTGGTACCAGTGAGGGCCCTCGGACCATTGAAGGAGAGACAACTACTGGGGAATTTAGTTCCACTTTAATATGAGGACAACTATAATTGTGACTATAATATACAATATCTCACAAAAGTGAGTACACCCCCTCGCATTTTTGTAAATATTTTATCATATGTTTTCATGTGACAACACTGAAGAAATGACACTTTGCTACAATGTAAAGTAGTGAGTGTACAGCTTGTATAACAGTGTAAATTTGCTGCCCCCTCAAAATAACTCAACACACAGCCATTAATGTCTAAACCGCTGGCAACAAAAGTGAGTACACCCCTAAGTGAAAATGTCCAAATTGGGCCCAATTAGCCATTTTCTCTCCCCGGTGTCATGTGACTCATTAGTGTTACAAGGTCTCAGGTGTGAATGGGGAGCAGGTGTGGTAAATTTGGTGTTATCGCTCTCACTCTCTCATACTGGTCACTGGAAGTTCAACATGGCACCTCATAGCAAAGAACTCTCTGAGGATCTGAAAAAAAGAACTGTTGCTCTACATAAAGATAGCCTAGGCCAGTGATGGCGAACCTTGGCACCCCAGATGTTTTGGAACTACATTTCCCATGATGCTCAACTACACTGCAGAGTGCATGAGCATTATGGGAAATGTAGTTCCAAAACATCTGGGATGCCAAGGTTCGCCATCACTGACCTAGGCTATAAGAAGATTGCAAAGATCCTGAAACTGAGCTGCAGCATGGTGGCCAGACCATACAGCAGTTTAACAGGACAGGTTCCACTCAGAACAGGCCTCGCCTTGGTCGACCAAAGGAGTTGAGTGCACGTGCTCAGCAGAATATCCAGAGGTTGTCTTTGGGAAATAGACGTATGATTTCTGCCAGCATTGCTGTAGAGGGTGAAAGGGTGGGGGGGTCAGCCTGTCAGCGCTCAGACCATACGCCGCACACTGCATCAAATTGGTCTGCATGGCTGTCGTCTCAGAAGGAAGCCTCTTCTGAAGATGATGCACAAGAAAGCCCACAAACAGTTTGCTGAAGACAAGACTAAGGACATGGATTACTGGAACCATGTCCTGTGGTCTGATGAGACCAAGATAACTTATTTGGTTCAGATGGTGTCAAGCATGTGTGGCGGCAACCAGGTGAGGAGTACAAAGACAAGTGTATCTTGCCTACAGTCAAGCATGGTGGTGGGAGTGTCATGGTCTGGAGCTTCATGAGTGTTGCCGGCACTGGGGAGCTACAGTTCATTGAGGGAACCATGAATACCAACATGTACTGTGACATACTGAAGCAGAGCATGATCCCCTCCCTTCAGAGACTGGGCCGCAGGGCAGTATTCCAACATGATAATGACCCCAAACACACCTCCAAGACGACCACTGCCTTGCTAAAGAAGCTGAGGGTAAAGGTGATGGACTGGCCAAGCATGTCTCCAGACCTAAACCCTATTGAGCATCTGTGGGACATCCTCAAATGGAAGGTGGATGAGCACAAGGTCTCTAATATCCACCAGCTCTGTGATGTCATCATGGAGTAGTGGAAGAGGACTCCAGTAATAACCTGTGAAGCTCTGGTGAACTCCATGCCCAAGAGGGTTAAGGAAGTGCTGGAAAATAATGGTGGCCACACAAAATATTGACACTTTGGGCATTTTCACTTAGGGGTGTGCTCACTTTTGTTGCCAGCGGTTTAGACATTAATGGCTGTGTGTTGAGTTATGGCTGTACACCCACTACTTTACACTGTAGCAAAGTGTAATTTCCTAAGTGTTGTCACATGAAAAGATATAATAAAATATTTACAAGAATGTGAGGGGTGCCAAATTGGTTTGATGGTTAGGAGCATGCATATTAAAAGTTCTGTGACGTTAAAATAAATAAATATGTAGAGTATACAGTATGTAAGTGAGCAGCAAAAGCAAAATATATATTCTTTTATGCTTTTTAACCACAATACTGGGAAATTTTACCCCTTCCAGCCCAGGCCAAAATTTAAACTTTCAGCGGTCGCACTTTGAATGACAATTGTGCAGTCATGCAAAACTGTACCCAATATAAATTTTTTTCATAATGTTCACACAAATAGAGCTTTCGTTGGTGGTATTTAATCATCACTGGGTTTTTTTATTTTTTGCTAAATAAACAAAACAAAAAAAAATAGAAAAAAAAAACGCTTCTTAGTTTCCATTATAAAATTTTGCAAAAAAATATTTTTTTTTCATAAATTTAGGCCAAAATGTATCCGCCACATTTCTTTGGTGAAAATAACCCAACTCAGTGTATACTATTTAGTTTGTAGGAAAGTTAGAGTCCACAAACTATGGTATATATCTGAAAATTGATCAGTATACTCATATACTGAGGGACTCAGTATGTAATTTCTTGAGGCACAAAAATGCCAGGACAGTACAAATATCCCCCAAAGGACCATTTTTTGGAAAGTAGAGAGTCCAAGATATTTAGTAAGAGGCATGGCGAGTTTTTTGAAGTTGTCATTTTTTGTTGTAAGGTTTTGAAAAATGAAGACATTTTTTTTTTTTAATTACATCCTGTAACCAGTGCAGTACAGTGTCATCGTATAACTGGTGTGTCCGTGATCAGGGACACTGGTGACAGTATGAATAAAACATTTTTAACTTTTTTCACATTTTTTTTAATATATTCTTTTACGATTTTGTTTTTAAAGATGGAGTTTTGCTTAAAAAAAATATACTAAAAGTCAGCAGCTACAAATACTGCAGCTGCTGACTTTTAATAATTGGACACTTACCTGTCCCCGGGTCCAGCAATGCGGGGGAACGAAGCCCCGCTCGTCTCCCCTTCCCTTCTGCGGCACCGGCATTGTAACTGTAACCGCGTGCCGTGACAGGCTGGGCAATCATCTGGGACCTGTGACGTGTCCCAGATGGTTGCCGAGAGGGAGGGGGGAGAGGTGATCTCCCTTCCGGTGCCGCGGTGCGCTAGGAGGAAGTGGGAGCTGGAACCCTCTAAAAAGAGGGTACCCCCCGCAAAAAAAAAAATGACATGCCAAATGTGGCATGTCAGGGGGTCACCTCCCTTAAAGCGGAAGTTCCATTTTTGGGTGGAACTCTGCTTTAACATACTTTGACCAGAGCAATATAATGTTTCCATAGTAATACTGGGGAAGTATTTTTAGTTTTTTTTTTTTTTTTTTTTACACACTATGCTCATAAAGATGAATGGACCTTCCGATCAGGTACGCCTCAAAAACTGACAGGCAGACCTGATTGTAACGCCCATCTCAAAAGGGCCTAATGCTAATGTTGTAAATGGATTTAGTACCTAAAAAGTCCCCACAGCTCTTTCAAAATGATATTTTGTTTATTAAAGTGGTCTCCCGCATTAACTACTCCCCCCTGGGTTGATGTCATATGGCATTGGGGACTTGAAGTGGAAATATCTGGATGATGCCTTCAGTCGGCAATTCCCTGCAATGTAAAAACAATTATAATGGCTGTTTATTCATTTGATTGCTTTGGCAGGTGGCGGGAGGTGACGTATCCCCTAGGGTCTCTGCTAAAAAAATATATATATAAGGTTTGAGGGTTCTGATTAATTTTCTAGAAAAAAAATGATGATTTTTACATGTAGGAGAGAAGTGTCAGAATTGGCCTGGGTGGCAAAGGGGTTAAGGTAAAAAAAAACCTTGTTTTCTGTTCCCCCCTAAATACTTACCTAAACCCAATCTCAATCCAGTGCTATGCACAGGAGCATTGGCTCTCTTTCTCACCGGCCATGGAGGCAGCAGCGAGAGCCATTGGCTATTGCAGCTAATTTCAGCCTGTGAGGAGAGAGCGGGGGGGGGGGGGGGGGCAGCGCCAAGTCGCACTGTGTGTGTCCACAGATACACAGAGCCCGACTTGGGATCAAGCCCACATGAGTGCACCTACTGTATAATAAGTGGCTTATGATGGGGGAACTCAGAAGGGAGGGGGAGCCAGGAGCACCGGCAGGGGACCAAAGAAGAGGAGGGTCACGACTGCTCTGTGTAAAATCATTACACGGAGTAGGTAAAAATAATGTTTGGCATTTAAAAAAAATACCTTTAGAACCACTTTAATAGTGCAGAGAAGGGAAGTCAAATTGATAAGTGGCATGGAGGAGTTTAGCTATGAGGAAAGATCAGCTGAACTACATCTATCCTCCCCTGAAAAGACGCAATTAAGGGGGGATATGATCACCATGTATAAATACATAAATGGTCCATAAAGTAAACTTGGTGCGGACTTGCTTTGTTTAACCACTTGCCAACCGCCATTATACTGCGGCAGGTCGGCTTGTTCCCGCAAATTGCCGTAGGTGTATGTCGGCTCCTTTAAGAGCCACAACAGGCGCGCATGCCCGCTGAATGGTGGGGGACCCGATGTATGTGGCCAGCAACTGCGATGTCTGCCGGTCACCCGCGGTCGCGGGAAAGAGAGCCAGAATGGGGATTTGTCAATGTAAACAAACAGATCTCTGTTCTGACAGGGGTGGAGAGAGAGAGAGATCTGCTGTTCCTAGTGATCTCCTCCTCCAGTCAGTCCCCTCCCCCCACAGTTAGAAACACCTCCCAGGGAACACATTTAACCCCTTGATCCCCCCCTAGTGTTAAACCCTTCCCTGCCAGTGACATTTACACAGTAATCAGTGCATTTTTTTATAGCACTGATCGCTGTATAAATGTCAGTGGTCCAAAAAAAGTGTCAAAAGTGTCCGATCTATCTACTGAAATGTCACAGTCCTGCTAAAAATCGCAAATCGCCACCATTACTAGTAAAAAAAAAATAATAATAAAAATGCCATAAATCTATCCTCTATTTTGTAGACACTATAACTTTTGCGCAAACCAATCAATTATGCTTATTGCGATTTTTTTACCAAAAATATGCAGAAGAATACATATTGGCCTACACTGATGTAGAAATTGTATTTTTTGGATATTTTTTATAGCAAAAAGTAAAAAATATTGTTTTTTTTCCTCAAAATTGTCGCTCTTTTTTTTTGTTTATAGCGCAAAAAATAAAAACCGCAGAGGTGATCAAATGCCACCAAAATAAAGCTCTATTTGTGGGAAAAAAAGGACGTCAATTTTGTTTGGGTACAACATCGCACGACCGCGCAGTGCAGTATCGCAAAAAATGGCTTGGTCATTAAGGGGGAAAATCTTCTGGTCTGTAAGTGATTAAAGCCGATATCCAGGTTTTATTCAACTTTAAATAGTTTGTAAGGGGTAGGTGGATGATGGCGGACCTTTCTGCATGTTCCCCATTAACTCATTGGGCACCAAGTCTGGGTCACATAAGAGGATCACCCCTTGGGTGGGTTCTTCTGCGCTATGCTAGGTGCCCTATAACAGGGTAACTCTCCTCTACACATGGGGTACCTTTGCTTTTGTGTTATTTCCATCTTAGTAGTTTCTATTTGAGATAAATATATTCTGAATCGAAATACCCTGGGACAAGGCTAACATAAACCAGGAACAGTCAAACACAATTGAGGAACCCAGGCAACTTGAGAAGTCTGGTAACATCTCAGGGGAGGCCGTGGCAGCGGGTTCTGGCCGTACGGCAACAACTTCTGAGGGCTGGCAGCTGGATTGGCCTCATCCCCATTGGATGGGTAAAATGCCGAGGGAGGACCTTCCAACCACTGAGGAAGAGGCTTGTCCTCGAAACACGTTAGCCTATTTGTTCTGTCACACGATATGATATACTATGGACTGGATGCTGCTATTTTTGTGATGAGCTTTGATACTATTGTTACTTTGTGAGTAGGGATGAGCTTCGTGTTCGAGTCGAACCCATGTTCGACTCGAACATCGGCTGTTCGGTCGTTCGCCGAATTGCGAACGATATGGGCCGTTCGCGCCAAATTCGTGTGGCGCGTCACGGCCCATAATTCACTGCGGCATCGCAGTGCATTGCTTGCTGATGATTGGCCAAGCATGCACTATGACCCGCATGCTTGGCCAATCACAGCGCCGCCTGAACAGAGAGCCGTAATTGGCCAAAGCCAAGGAGGCTTTGGCCAATTATGGCTCAGGGGATTTAGTACACGCCCCACACTATATAAGGCCGCCTGCACGGCGGCCCTGTGTAGTGTGTGTTCCGGCGTTGAAAGAGATAGACAGAGAGAGAGACAGTGTCATTTGATTTGAGTTAGATAGATTAGGCAGAACAGTCAGTCAGTTAGCTGCACTTACAGTGTATTGTGTATATATATATGCATCCCAGGTGTTGCATATATATATATACACTGTATTCAGTTTAGCTAGATCCGTTCCTGTTATCTGCTAGACTATTTACATTTAGTGCAGTGCGTCCTGCTCACAGTGTTCAGCTAGATCCGTTCCTGTTATCTTCCTACTGACAGGCAGGCTTGTCTTGTTACAGTATTAACAGCTACCTAAAGAAAATTACTGGTGTTCTTTTGATCCTATTAGTACCACGGTCAGGCAGCTAGACTATTTACATTTAGTACAGTGCGTCCTGCTCACAGTGTTCAGCTAGATCCGTTCCTGTTATCTTCCTACTGACAGGCAGGCTTGTCTTGTTACAGTATTAACAGCTACCTAAAGAAAATTACTGGTGTTCTTTTGATCCTATTAGTACCACGGTCAGGCAGCTAGACTATTTACATTTAGTACAGTGCGTCCTGCTCACAGTGTTCAGCTAGATCCGTTCCTGTTATCTTCCTACTGACAGGCAGGCTTGTCTTGTTACAGTATATAAAGCTACCTGAAGAAAATTACTGGTGTTCTTTTGATCCTATTAGTACCACGGTCAGGCAGCTAGACTATTTACAGTTAGTGCAGTGCGTCCTGCTCACTGTGTTCAGCTAAACCTACAAGTTAGTGGGGTGCGTCCACCTCACAGTGTTCAGCTAAAGCTACCTGTAGAAGGTTGGTGGTGTTCTCATACTACAGGCAAGCAGTTGATTTTGCTAGCTGCAGTATCAGTACATATATATATATATATATATATATATATATATATATATATATATATATCCCAGCTTAGTGCAGCTACAGGCCATTAGTATGTCTGGAACGCCAAGAAGGAGAGGCAGACAGTCACAAGCCAATAAGAGAGGGCAAGCAGGCTCTGTGTCTAGTGCTGGTCGTGGAGACGGTGCATCCTCATCAGCACGTGGCCATGGGACACGCTTGGCCTTTTTTTCGGCAGCTGGCCGTGTTGAGCCGCAACATGCGGAAGACTTGGTCGAGTGGATGACCAAGCCGTCCTCATCCTCTCTCACCCATGCCCAGGGTGCTTTGTCTGGCAAAGCAGAGGCCTCTTCCCTCGGCTCAATGTCATCAGTGACTCCTTCCCTAGCTCCACCATGTCCTCCTGAGGAGTCCCTTGAACTGTTTGACCACAGTGTTGGGTACATGCTCCAGGAGGATGCCCAGCGTTTGGAAGGCTCTGATGATGATACTGAGCTTGATGAAGGCAGTAACATGAGCACGGACAGAGGGGGTGCCCAAGAAGGACAGCAATCTGGCAGTCATGCTCCCCCTGCTGCAGCATACTGCCAGGTTTGCTCCAGTGATGAGGAGGGAGGGGATGATGAGGTCACTGACTCAACGTGGGTGCCTGATAGGAGAGAGGAGGAGGAGGAGGAGGAGGAGGCGGCACATCACCAACGAGGCAGGATGCCCTCCAGGGGCCAGCCTAAGGGCAGCACATTGACTGCATCACACCCCAAAGCTCCACATGTGCAGGGCGCTGCAGTCTCTGCGCGTTATTCAAAAAGTTCTTTGGTGTGGGCCTTTTTTGAGACGAGTGCATCAGATCGCACCGCTGCTATTTGCAACATATGTCTCAAGCGTATCTCACGTGGCCAAAACATCTCCCGCTTGGGTACCACATGCTTGACCAGACATATGTTGACCTGCCATGCAGTTCGTTGGCAAGCGTATCTAAAAGACCCACACCAAAGAACAAAGAGGATCTCTCCTTGCTCCTCATCAGCTGAGATTTCCAACTCCACTAGACCTCCAGTCCTCTCTGAGACCTGCAGTGAGAGGAATGAAGGTGTAGAATTAGGTGTGTCACAGCCAAGTACTTGTGGGCAATCTGCTTTTGGTACACCGACGTCAGATTGTACCAGGCAAATTTCCCTGCCCCAGCTGCTGCACCGCCGAAAGAAGTTTGCTCCCAGCCATCCACATGCCCAGCGGTTGAATGCTAGCTTGGCAAAATTGCTAGCACTTCAACTGCTGCCTTTTCAGTTGGTAGACTCTGCCCCCTTCCGTCAGTTTGTGGAATGTGCGGTTCCTCAGTGGCAGGTACCCAAACGCCACTTTTTCTCACGGAAGGCGATTCCGGCTCTCTACCGGCATGTGGAAGGCAATGTCCATGCCTCGCTGGACAGGGCGGTCAGCGGTAAGGTGCATATTACCGCTGACTCATGGTCCAGCAGGCATGGACAGGGGCGTTACCTAAGTTTCACGGCGCATTGGGTGACTCTGCTGGCAGCTGGGAAGGATGCAGGACAAGGTGCAGTAGTGTTGGAGGTTGTTCCGTCACCACGCCTCCAAAATGCTAATGATTGTGACACACCTCTCTCCTCCACCCCCTCCTCTTCTTCTTCCTCCATGGCCTCTTCCTCGGAACCAGCGGTGCTCCGTAGTCGTTCAAGGGGCTACGCAAGTACGCAGGCCAAAAGATGCCATGCGGTGCTTGAGCTGGTGTGCTTGGGGGACAGGAGCCACACTGGGGCAGAGGTTCTGTCAGCTCTGCAGGGGCAGGTTCAGAGGTGGTTGACGCCACGCCAACTTAAGGCAGGAATGGTGGTTTGCGACAATGGCACCAACCTCCTCTCTGCCCTCCGACAGGGACAAATGACCCATGTGCCCTGTTTGGCTCACGTCCTTAACTTGGTGGTGCAGCGGTTCTTGGGCAGGTACCCGGGCTTACAGGATGTCCTGAGGCAGGCCAGGAAAGTCTGTGTGCATTTCCGCCGGTCATATAATGCCAGTGCTCGGCTGACGGACCTCCAAAAGGAGTTTAACCTGCCCAAGAACCACCTAATCTGTGACATGCCCACCAGGTGGAACTCAACGTTGGCCATGCTGCAGCGGCTGCACACGCAGCAGAGGGCCATCAATGAGTACCTGTGCGACTATGGCACCAGGACAGGGTCAGGGGAGCTTGTTTTTTTTTCCCCACGCCAGTGGGCCATGATCAGGGATGCATGCACTGTCCTGTCACCATTCGAGGAGGCCACGAGGATGGTGAGCAGTGACAGTGCATGCATCAGTGACACTGTCCCCCTTGTCCACCTGTTGGAGCACACGCTGCGTGGAATAATGGACAGGGCACTTGAGGCAGAACAGAGGCAGGAAGAGGAGGACTTCCTTAGCTCTCAAGGCCCCCTTTATCCAGACAGTGTTCCTGCGTGCCCGCCGATCACACAGGAAGAGGACGAGGAGGAGGAAGATTGTGTCAGTATGGAGGTGGAGCCTGGCACTCAGCATCAGCAGCAGTCTTTAAGGGATCAGTCCCAAGAAACACATGGACTTGTACGTGGCTGGGAGGAGGTGGCTGCGGACGTTGTCGTCCTTAGTGACCCAGAGGACTCCGGACCGAATGCCTCAGCAAACCTACGCTGCATGGCCTCCCTGATCCTGCAAAGCCTGCGTAAGGATCCTCGTATTCGTGGTATCAAGGAGAAGGACCAATACTGGCTGGCAACCCTCCTTGATCCACGTTACTAGGGTAAGGTTGCGGACCTTATCTTGCCATCGCAGAGGGAGCAGAGGAGGAAACATCTTCGGGAGGCCTTGCAGAAAGGTCTGTGCAACGCGTTCCCAGAGACTGGGAGGTTACAAACTCCTGTTTCTGGACAACGTGTTGCTGAGGCTTCGGTCAGTCAAAGAAGGAGCGGTGGAGAAGGTGGCCGTCTGACCGATGCGTTCAGACAATTTTTTGGTCCGCAGCCCCAAGGTATGATCGGTTCCAGCAACCATCGCCAGCGTCTGTTTTACATGGTGCAGGAATACCTAGGGGCAAGATCAGACTTGGACACCTTTCCCACCGAAAATCCTCTGGGTTACTGGGTCTTGAGGATGGATCACTGGCCAGAGCTTGCACAGTATGCAATTGAGCTACTGGCCTGTCCTGCATCCAGCGTTCTTTCGGAACGCACATTCAGTGCTGCTGGAGGCGTGGTAACCGATCACAGGGTGCGTCTGTCCACCGACTCGGTCGATCGACTGACCTTCACAAAAATGAATCAGTCTTGGATCACCACAAGCTACGAAGCACCTGATGCTGATGTAACCGAATAATTTTTTTGGAAATCTCAGATCCCTTCAAAGACTGCCTATGCTGATGCTGAGTGACTATCCCTGAGTAATTATCCTCTTCCTCCTCAATCATCACGCTGATAGCTTGTAAGAACATTTTTGGTTCTGGGCGCCACCACCAGTGCCTAAGGCACAATTTTTCTGCCCCTGTCTAACAGGGGCGTGTAATTACAATTTTTGATGCAATACTTTGCAGCAGGGCTCGTTCCTGCGTTCCAACTAGAGTGTCTGTGAGGGGTTGCAGTGTTGTGGCACCAGCACCAGTGCCTAAGGCCCAATTTTTCTGCCCCTGTCTAACAGGGGCGTGTAATTACAATTTTTGATGCAATACTTTGCAGCAGGGCTCGTTCCTGCGTTCCAACTAGAGTGTCTGTGAGGGGTTGCAGTGTTGTGGCACCAGCACCAGTGCCTAAGGCCTAATTTTTCAGCTCCTGTTCAACAGGGGCATGTAATTACAATTCTTGATCTAATATTTCACAGCAGGGCCCTGTGAGGGCTTACAGTGTTGTGGCCACAGCAACACCTAAGTTTCTGCTGAGTATATAGGGCAGGACCCTACTTTCAAACATCTAACTTACAAACGACTCCTACTTGCAAACGGAAGGAGACAACAGGAAGTGAGATGAAATCTACCCCTAGGAAGGGAAATTCTCTCCTGTAAGAGTTAATATGGGAAAAAAAATTCTCCTTTCCACTGATGCTTTCCAATCCTTGTTCCACAAAAAAACCCAAATTTTCAAAAAACATTTTTCATTGGGACAAAAAGTGAGGTGAAATCTTCTGAAGAGGAGGAAAGACAGCAAAACAAATGTCACAGGGGTGATAACCCTTCCCTATGTTTTCCAAAAAGCTTAAAAAAGATTTTTTGGCTGGAGCTAAACACGTTAAAAATGTACCCGTTCAAAATTACAAACAGATTCTACTTAACAACAAACCTACAGTCCCTGTCTTGTTTGCACCGCCTGTATACTGCTGTTCAGAGTATATAGGGCCTGGTGGCCCCACACCTTTCCTTATTTTAATTTGGGTGCGGGGTTCCCCTTAATATCCATACAAGACCCAAAGGGCCTGGTAATGGACTGGGGGGTACCCATGCCGTTTGTCTCACCGATTTTCATCCATATTGCCATGACCCGATATTACATTAAACCCGCAAGCAGTTTTAAATGAGATTTTTTCCTTTAAAAATGACATTTGGTGCAGGGACTGTTCTAAACATGGGAAACACACGTCACTTTACAGGCATACTATAGACACCCCCCAGGTACGATATTTAAAGGAATATTTCACTTTTTTTTTTTTCACTTTAAGCATCATTAAAATCACTGCTCCCGAAAAAACGGCTGTTTTTAAAAGTTTTTTTTGCATTGATACATGTCCCCTGGGGTAGGACCCGGGTCCCCAAACCCTTTTTAGGACAATACCATGCAAATTAGCCTTTAAAATGAGCACTTTTGATTTCGAACGTTCGAGTCCCATAGACGTCAATGGGGTTCTAACGTTCGTGCGAACTTTCGGTCCGTTCGCAGGTTCTGGTGCGAACCGAACCGGGGGGTGTTCGGCTCATCCCTATTTGTGAGTATACTTACCACTTTTTACATTACAGTGCTTTGAAAAAGCATTCACCCCCCTTGGCTTTTTACCTGTTTTGTTACATTACAGCCTTTAGTTCAATGCTTTTCTTTAAATCTGATATATATGTGATGGATCAGAACACAATAGTCTAAGTTGGTGAAGTAAAATTAGAAAAATATATACATAAAACTATTTTTGAGAAATAAAAAACTGATAATTGGCATGTGCGTATGTATTCACCCCTTTGTTATGAAGCTCATAAAAAGCTCTGGTGCAACCAAATGGAAAGAACATGGCACAACAGCAAACCTGCCAAGAGACGGACGCACACCAAAACTCACGGACCGGGCAAGGAAGGCATTAATCAGAGAAGCAGCACAGAGACCTAAGGTAACCCTAGGGGTCCACAGCAGAGACTGGAGTATGTTGTACATACCCTGTTTCCCCGAAAATAAGACCTAGCGTGATTGTCAGTGATGGCTGCAATATAAGCCCTACCCCCCAAATAAGCCCTACCCTGTTTCACCGAAAATAAGCCCTACCCTGAAAATAAGACCTACAAGGACTTTAACTAGGGCTTATTTGGGGGGTAGGTCTTATATTGCAGCCATCACCGACAATCATGCTAGGTCTTATTTTCGGGGAAACAGGGTAGGACGACAATAAGCCATACGCTCTATAGAGTTGGGCTTTATGGCAGAGTGGGCATAAGAAAGCCATTACTTTCATCAAAAAACAAAATGGCATGTTTCGAGTTTGCGAAAAGGCATTTGGGAGACTCCCAAAATGTATGGAGGAGGGTGCTCTGGTCTGATGAGACTAATGCTGGCCATACACTATACGAAAAATCAGCCAAACCCATTTTCAAAAGACGAACACTTGGCCATGAGAGCAAACGATAGTGCCATTATGTAATGGCGGATAAATCGTTCAGTGGACATAAATTAATCAATTTTTTGTTCTTTTTTTTTACATATACCTAGTCAAAGCCCAGACCTCAATCCAATAGCAAATCTGTGGAAAGACTTAAAGATTGCTGTTCACAAGTGCAAACCATCCAACTTGAAGGAGCTGGAGCAGTTTTGCAAGGAGGAATGGGCAAAAATCCCAGTGGTAAGATGTGGCAAGCACATAGAGACTTCTCCAAAGCGACTTGGAGCTGTGATAGCCACAAAAGGTGGCAAAGTATTGACTTGGTGAATAGTTATACATATTGACTTTTTTCTGTTATTTTGTCCTATTTGTTGTTTGCTTCATAAAAAAAAAAAAAAATCTTCAAAGTTGTGGGCATATTCTGTAAATTAAATTATGCAAATCCTCAAACAAGCCATGCTAATTCCAGGTTGTGAGGTAACAAAACACGAAAAATGCCAAGGGGGGTGAATACTTTTGCAAGGCACTGTATAAAAGCTATGTTCTTAGGATAATATGCACTAGGTCAGTGCGCCCTCTGTTTTGTTTTATGGTTTCAACTGTTACTTCACCCTAATCATCCCAATTAAACTCCTTCCTTCCCTAAGCTATTATTTTGCTGTTAATTTTTGTTTTTTTATTTGTATTTTCTACCATTAGCTTGCTTTTAAATCATTTCATTTCCAAATTTTTTATGACATTAAAAAAAAGTGCAAAATTGCAAAATGTGCCTTTTTTATCTTGTAAATCATTTTCTCATGCTTTGTTACAGAAATGTAATCATCATAAATGGAACAAATTATAAAATATGTGCTTTTTTATACCAACCATAGTATTTTTTTTTTACTTTTTTTTTTAATTAAAAATGGTCAAATTATAAAAAAAAGTCATGCAAAATAAAATATTTTTTTCAAGACAATATTCCCAAGAGAAAGTCCCGTTTGAAAAAAAAAAAAACAATAAAAAAAAAACAATAAAAAAAAAAAATACACACACACAAACACACACACACACAATTATCAAAAGTATTGGGACTCCTGCCTTTACACGCAGATGAACTTTAATGGCATCCAAGTCTTCGTCTGTAGGGTTCAATATTGAGTTGGCCCACCTTTGCCGCTATAACAGCTTCAACTCTTCTGGGAAGGCTGTCCACAAGGTTTAGGAGTGTGTCTATGGGAATGTTTGACCATGTCACTAATATGTCACTAATATGTGGCACTGATGACACGTGGCGCTGATGACAAATGGCACTGATGACAGATGGCACTAATGACACGTGGCACTGATGACAGATGGCACTAATACGTGGCACTGATGACACTGATGACAGATGGCACTGATACGTGGTACTGATGACACTGATGACAGATGGCACTGATACGTGGCACTGATGACACTGATGACAGATGGCACTTATATGTGGCACTGGGGACAGATGGCACTGGGGACAGATGGCAGGGACAGATGGCAGGGGCAGATGGCTGGGGCAGATGGCAGGACAGATGGCTGGGGCAGATGGTAGGACAGATGGCAGGGACAGATAACAGTGCTGACACTTTTTTTTTCCGTTTTTTTTTTTCTGTTTACTTACCGCCGCAGCGGTTCGCTCCCCCTCCTCACACGCTGTCTCTGTGTGAGGAGGGAGAGCTGGCGATGAGAGAGGATCTCATATGTTTACATATGAGATCCTCTCTCATTGGCAGAGCGATCGCACTGTAAACGGCCGCTGTCATTGGCCGTTTATGGCGATCTGTGACTGGCTGTGTCCAAGGGACACGGCCAGCACAAAACTTCCCCGATGCGCGCCCGCGGGAGCGCGCAACGCGGAAGTAAAAAGGAGGACATCCAGGGACGCCCTCCCGGCAACTGGAGTCCGCGCTGTAGCCGTCTTTCGGGTATAGCACGGACGCCTAGTGGTTAAAAAAGAAAAACTGAAATATCACATGGTCCTAAGTATTCAGACCCTTTGCTCAGTATTTAGTAGAAGCACCCTTTTGATCTACTACAGCCATGAGTCTTTTTGGGAAAGATGCAACAAGTTTTTCACACCTGGATTTGGGGATCCTCTGCCATTCCTCCTTGCAGATCATCTCCAGTTCTGTCAGGTTGGATGGTAAACGTTGGTGGACAGCAATTTTTAGGTCTCTCCAGAGATGCTCAATTGGGTTTAAGTCAGGGCTCTGGCTGGGCCATTCAAGAACAGTCATGGAGTTGTTGTGAAGCCACTCCTTTGTTATTTTATCTGTGTGCTTAGGGTCATTGTCTTGTTGGAAGGTAAACCTTCGGCCCAGTCTGAGGTCCTGAGCACTATGGAGAAGGTTTTCGTCCAGGATATCCCTGTACTTGGCCGCATTCATCTTTCCCTCGATTGCAACCAGTCGTCCTGTCCCTGCAGCTGAAAAACACCCCCACAGCATGATGCTGCCACCACCATGCTTCACTGTTGGGACTGTATTGGACAGGTGATGAGCAGTGCCTGGTTTTCTCCACACATACTGCTTAGAATTAAGGCCAAAATGTTCTATTTTGGTCTCATCAGACCAGAGAATCTTATTTCTCACCATCTTAGAGTCCTTCAGGTGTTTTTTAGCAAACTCCATGCGGGCTTTCATGTGTCTTGCACTGAGGAGAGGCTTCCGTCGGGACACTCTGCCATAAAGCCCCATCTGGTGAAGGGCTGCAGTGATGGTTGACTTTCTACAACTTTCTTCCATCTCCCGACTGCATCTCTGGAGCTCAGCCACAGTGATCTTTGGGTTCTTCTTTACCTCTCTCACCAAGGCTCTTCTCCCCCGATAGCTCAATTTGGCCGGACGGCCAGCTCTAGGAAGGGTTTTGGTCGTCCCAAACGTCTTCCATTTAAGGATTATGGAGGCCACTGTGCTCTTAGGAACCTTAAGTGCAGCAGAAATGTTTTTGTAGCCTTGGCCAGATCTGTGCCTTGCCACAATTCTGTCTCTGAGCTCTTCAGGCAGTTTCTTTGACCTCATGATTCTCATTTGCTCTGACATGCACTGTGAGCTATAAGGTCTTATATAGACAGGTGTGTGGCTTTCCTAATCAAGTCCAATCAGTATAATCAAACACAGCTGGACTCAAATGAAGGTGTAGAACCATCTCAAGGATGATCAGAAGAAATGGACAGCACCTGAGTTAAATATATGAGTGTCACAGCAAAGGGTCTGAATACTTAGGACCATGTGATATTTCAGTTTTTCTTTTTTAATAAATCTGCAAAAATGTCAACAATTCTGTGTTTTTCTGTCAATATGGGGTGCTGTGTGTACATTAATGAGGAAAAAAAATGAACTTAAATGATTTTAGCAAATGGCTGCAATATAACAAAGAGTGAAAAATGTAGGGGTCTGAATACTTTCCGTCCCCACTGTATATATATATATATATATATATATATATATATATATATATATATATATATATATATAAAAAACTTTTTTTCCAAAGTAATGACAACGTTTTTGTTCAGTCAACAGACCCACTGTTGAAGTGTAAAAGTTGCTCTGGTCCATAGAGAGTATTCAGGTGTCGGAGCCGAGGATGTTAAAGAGGAACTGCAGTCTGCTCACATAATTAAAAACATCTTTGCCATTCTGAAGCTTCCCTCCAACCACTTTGCATATTATTTTATATATACTGTGATTCTGTACTTGACAAATGAGCTGCAAAAATCTCCCTCCAATGAGTCTGCAATCATTATAACTGTGGGCAGCTGAAGCTGCTGCCTGTTCACTTCCTGGATTTACACAGACACACACCTCCAGCTCTGCAGCCCTCATTGGCCCTCCTTTGACTCATCCCCCATCCCTTCCTAGCAAACTCTCATGATAGAGAGAGAGAGCTGTGCATGATGTCATAAGCCTAGGCTAATGACCAGATAAGAAACAGGAAGTGGGCTGTATAAGGTATTTACTGGCAGAAAAAAAATGTTTTACTATCCAAAGATAAAACAACAAGGGCAGAAGATTTAATAGATGGAAAGATGAAAAAATAACTGAAGTTCCGCTGTAATGTATTTTTATCTTGGCTGAAGTCGATGGAAATTAATCTTTTTTCAACCTAATGTATATAATCACTTGTGTGCATCATAAAAAAAAAAAAAAAAACACTATAAAATTTCCCTAGTATATGCAAATATGACATAAGAACTTTCTCTGTTCACGTCCCTAACCTTTTCCAGCAGCTGGCTCTATATATTGCACGACAACAGATCAGATCCTGAGAACGCTCCTGTAATCTTGCATATCTACTTGAACAGCTGCCCCAATTCCTGCTGACACAGAGGCAGCGGAGCCGCTGAGATTCATCAGCCAGACTGGAGCAATTCTACAACTATGCAAACGCCCAAAAGAATTAGCCGGCTGCGAGCTTGAGAAGTGACTGGTGTGACCGTGTGGAAGATGTTGGTGTGCTGATGCCTTCTTTATGCCTCACAAACTCCAGCTTACGTCCAGACTTTGCTGCTATGCCTAGTGAAGGCCACTTCCCATTGGTTTAAAGTCAATGCAGCATAATGCGGGGTGAAGTGGTTGCAGGTAGAACGGCGCGCAGTGCAGGATCAGCAGGTCTAGCAGAGTTTAATTGTAGCGCAATGTTCTCTTTGCTCAGCTGTGTGCCTGTTAGGGATACGACTAAACGCTCCCTTCGATTATTTCTTAGCTCTGTCTTTAGTTAAAGAGATGTTAAGATAGCCAGAGAAGTCATTGGACCCACTCAGGCATGGCTTGCAACAAGGCGGCGGTAGGTAGGAGTTTTCGGTGAGGGGCTTTTAGAACTGGAAACAAAATAAAGTGCATGGAAACATGGCCACGGAGGGGTAATAAACCAAAAATGTTATATACAGTTGTGTGAAAAATTTTCTATTTTTTTTGCATACTTCTCACACTTAAATGACTCAGATCATCAAACAAATTTTAATATTACACAAAGATAACCTAAGTCAATCCAAAATGCAGTATTTAAATTATTATTTCATTTGTTAAGGTAAAAAAAGCTGTTCAAACCTGCCTGGCCCTATGTGAAAAAGTAATTGCCCCCTCCCATGCTGAATCGTGAATGAACTGTGATTAACCACAATTTTTTGGAAAGCTGAGTTAAATTTCACTTGCCACGCCCAGGCGTGAGTACTGCCAGACCTGTTGAATCAAGAAATCACATAAATAGAAGCTGTCTGACAACGTGAAGCACGTTAACAGATCACAAAAAGCCACACATCATCTAAAAAAGTTCAACAGATTAGATACAAAATAATGTACATGTATTGGTCTAGGAAGGGTTTCAAAGAATTTCTAAGGCTTTGGAACTCCAGTGAACCAGGAGGAGAGCCATTATCCACAAATGGAGATAACTTTGAACAGTGGTGAACCTTCATAGGAGTGGCCGACCTACAAAAATTACTCCAAGAGCATGACGAGGACTCATCTATGAGGTCATAAAAGAACCCAGAACAACATCTAAAGAACTGCAGGTCTCACTTGCCTCAGGTAAGATCAGTGTTCATGATTCAACAATAAGAAAGAGACTTGGCAAAAATGGCATCCATGGGAGAGTTCCAAGGCCAAAGCCACTGCTGACCAAAAAGAACACAAAGGCTCATCTCACATTTACCAAAAAACATCTTGATTATCCCCAAGACTTTTAGGCAATTATTCTGTGGACTGATGAGACAAAAGTGTTACTTTTTGGAAGGTGTGCGTCCCGTTACATCTGGCATAAAACTAATACAGCATTTCATAACAAGAACATCACACCAACAGTCAGACATGGTGGTGGTAGTCTGATGGTCTGGGGCTGCTTTGCAGCTTCAGGACCTGGACGACTTACCATAGTTGATGGAACCATGAAATCTGAGCTCTACCAGAAAATCCTAAAGGAGAGTGTCTGGCCTTCAGTTCGTGACCTCAGGCTCAAGTGCACTTGGGTTATACAGCAGGACAATGATCCAAAATACAACAAGTCTACCTCCAAATGGTTCCAACAAAGCAAAATTTAGGTTTTGGAGTAGCTTAGTCAAAACCTGGACTTTAATCCAATTGAGATGCTTTATCGTTACCTTACACAGGCCGTTCATGCTGGAAAACCCTCCAATGTGGCTGAATTTAAACAATTCTGCAAAGAAGAGTGGGCCAAAATTGCTCCACAGCAATGTGAAAGACTCCTTGCCAGTTATCGCAAATGCTTGATAGCAGTTGTTGCCGCCAAGGGTGGCACAACCAGTTATTAGGTTTACGGGTGTCAGGGGCATGTCAGCAGTCGTCGGGTGAATCTGCGTGCACGTAGGTCCACAAGGAGTGTTCCTAGACGAATTCAGCCAAAATCCCCACCAGGGGGCGCCGGCGCGCTCCCGCGGATGCCCGTACGCGCGTTCGCACGTTCGCGGGTGCGCGCGCCCGTTCGCGCTAGCGCCGTTTGGCGCCAAGGGGCCTTTAAAAGAGTGACAGGTGCTCATGTTAGTTGCTGTTCGTCTGCAGCTCTGCACCTGAAAGTTCCTGTATCTGCCTGTTTGTTATTTGCTATTGACCCGGCTACGTCTGACCATTCTCCAGTCTCCTATCCGACCCGGCTTGTCTGACCTTGTTTACTCTGCTACCCGTTGCCGAACTCCTGCCTGTCTGACTACCCTTGGATCATCCCTCCTGTTTATACCCTGCCTGATCTCCTGCCAAATACGGACTGTCTGACCTTGCTTGCCTGTGTCCTGTAACGCTGCTTCCAGCCTGCCTGTTTGCATCCAGCTGCTGTCTTCGCATCTGTCTGCCAGCCTACCTACCGGCCTGCACCAGTTACCTGCATCCACAGCTCAGCCATCCCTGAGGGACATCCTTCCAGTTCCGGTGTCTGCTTCTGCTGGAACCTGCATCAGGCCCTCCTACCCACTGTGCTCAGGAGACCACTGTTCCCACTTCCAGCGGCTCCTGAACCAGCGCTTAAGAGAGGTCTCCTTCTACCAGTCAGGCTCAACTACCAGGTACCTCACAGTACGAACAGCCATGACTGAGCCTGCAGGAGAGACCTCTCCCATTCAGGAGATCTGTACGCACTTGGCAGCCCTCACCCAAGCAGTAAAGACTTTACAAGACAGTTATAACAGACTGGAGGGGCAAGTGTTAAACCTCAGTGGTTCCGGTGGTGTGGCTGCTGCACCCGCAGCTGCTCCAGTACAGGCTGCTGCACCACCCTCAGTGGTCATGCTTCCACCAGAACCAAGAGTCCCTGTTCCTGACAAGTTTTCCGGTGACCGAACTAAGTTTGTGGCCTTCCGCAGCGCTTGTCAACTTTACTTCGGATTACAGCCACGGACTTTTTCTTTGGAAGCCACCAAAGTGGGGTTTGTTGTATCCCTTCTGCAAGGGGAACCCCAGACCTGGGCCCATCGCTTGCTTGAATCCAACGCCATACAGATCCAGACCCTACCTGCCTTTTTTGAAGCCATGGCCCAGCTTTATGAGGACCCTCAGCGGGCTGCCACCGCTGAGGCAGCTTTGATCGCGCTCCAGCAAGGCCGTAGGCCGGCCGAGGACTATGTCATGGACTTTCGACGCTGGAGCGCGGATACTCAATGGAATAACGCAGCCCTACGCCACCAGTTCCGCATGGGGTTATCTGAGGGTCTTAAGGATGAGCTTGCCCGGGTAGGAATGCCTGACACCTTAGAAGAGCTCATTGCCATCACTATCCAAATTGACCGACGCCTTCGTGAGCGCCGGTCTGAACGATCTTCCCAACAAACTCGGCCTATGTGGATGACTGCCAGAGCCCCGCTGCCTGCCTCCCGGTATCTACCTTCTGCCGGGCCAAGTCCAGTCAACCAAACAACTGATGCCTCTGAACCCATGCAACTAGGACTTATGCGTACTACTCTGACCCCTGAGGAACGGGCACGCAGGCGCCAACTCAACCTTTGCCTCTATTGTGGCGGAACGGGCCACTACGTGAACAACTGCCCAGTGAAGATCCGTAAGTATTTTTCTTCAGCTCCAACCAGTTTGTCCGCTTTAACAGCCAATGCCACTCAACTTGTTCTCCCTCTCTCATTACAGCTCCAGGGAAGAACAATTCAAGTCAACGCCATTGTTGATTCCGGGGCATGTAGCTGTTTCGTTGACTCCACTTTTGCTACCCAGCAAGATCTTCCTTTAACAGACAAAACACATAGACTTTCAATTTTTCTGGCCGATGGGTCCCATATAAAATCTGGGC
Source organism: Lithobates septentrionalis (assembly GCA_037952835.1). Classification (NCBI taxonomy): domain Eukaryota; kingdom Metazoa; phylum Chordata; class Amphibia; order Anura; family Ranidae; genus Lithobates; species Lithobates septentrionalis. The sequence goes on from JBBDGP010000632.1 coordinate 643,751, forward strand.
AGGTCTCTCAAGAAACCCTTCCTCTGTCTGTTACCTGTTCATCTCAACATCGAGAGATCTTAATCCTGGACGTTATCTCATCACCTCTTTTCCCAATCATTTTGAGTATGCCCTGGCTTCAAGCCCACAATCCTCTTGTCAATTGGGCCACGGGCGAGATCAAGTTTCAGTCACCCTATTGTCAAAGACATTGCCTACCTGAACCTGTTAATCCTGCTACTACCCTACTATGTATGGACATTGACCCAGATCTGCTTCAAAACGTACCAGAGGTCTATCAGGACTTTGCAGATGTATTCAGCAAGAAGGGAGCAGATTCTCTGCCACCCCATCGTCCCTATGACTGTCCAATTGAATTGCTTCCTGGAGCTGAGATCCCTTTTGGGCGCATCTTTCCGCTGTCCGAGAAGGAACAAGAGGCGCTTAAGGTTTACATCAATGAAAATCTAGAAAAAGGCTTCATTCGACAGTCCACTTCACCAGCTGGGGCGGGAATATTTTTTGTCTCTAAGAAAGATCTTACGCTCCGCCCTTGTGTGGACTATCGGGAACTAAACAAGGTTACGGTCAAAAACCGTTATCCGTTGCCCCTAATACCGGAACTGTTTCAAAAATTACGGACCGCCATCATATTCACCAAATTAGATCTGAGAGGGGCCTACAATCTGGTCCGCATTCGGGCCGGGGATGAATGGAAGACGGCTTTCCGGACCCGTTTCGGGCACTACGAATATTTGGTCATGCCCTTCGGCCTTTGCAATGCTCCTGCCACATTTCAGCACCTGGTCAATGATGTGTTTAAAGATTTCCTGGACATCTTTTTAATTGTCTACTTGGACGATATCCTTATCTTCTCCAGTTCACTTGAACAACACAGGGAACATGTCCGTAAAGTCCTAGCTCGACTCCGCCTGCACAGATTGTATGCCAAAGCGGAGAAGTGTGAATTTGAACAAAAAGAGATTCAGTTCCTGGGGTTAGTCATCTCCCCAACCGGTATTAAAATGGATCCTCAGAAAGTGTCTGCTGTGTTAGAATGGCCAGCACCCATGGACAAGAAAGGCGTACAACGCTTCGTTGGATTTGCGAACTTTTACAGGAAGTTTATCAGGGGGTTCTCTGCCATCATCTCCCCCATTACACAGCTAACCAAGCAGAATCTTCGTTTCCACTGGAACCAGGAAGCCCAGGAGGCCTTTGAAGAATTAAAAAGGCGTTTTACGTCAGCTCCGATTCTTAGCCATCCAGATCCATCCTTGCCCTTTATTCTAGAGGTTGATGCCTCCGAAGTAGCTGTGGGTGCTATTATTTCCCAACGTCAGGGCAACAAAGACCTGATGCATCCTGTAGGGTTCTTCTCTAGGAAACTTTCGCCGGCTGAGCGGAACTACGATGTGGGGGATCGGGAGTTACTTGCCATCAAGACTGCCTTGGAGGAATGGAGATACTTGCTTGAAGGTGCAGTCCATCCAGTACTGATTTATACAGATCACAAAAATCTGGAGTATCTAAGATCTGCTAAAAGACTGAAACCCAGACAGGCCCGTTGGGCTCTATTCTTTACACGGTTTTGCTTCCACATCACCTACCGGCCGGGATCCAAGAATATAAAACCAGACGCACTGTCACGCATGTTTGATAATCCTAAAGACTCTTCTGTCCCTGACACTATTTTGCCGGCAAATAGTTTTCTTCTCCTTCAGACAGATTTGCTATCCATGATCAGAGAAGCATCCCCAGAACCTTCAAGTCTTCAGGGGTCTTCCTTAACACCTAGAGATGGACTATTATGGAGGGGAAGTCAAATCTTCGTACCAGAAAACGTCAGAGTCAAGGTGCTGACACTTTTGCATGACCACCCACTTGCAGGACATTTTGGGGTCCGTAAGACCCTTGAGCTGGTGCAGCGCACTTTTTGGTGGCCTAACTTAAAGGAATTTTGCAAGAAATATGTCAACTCCTGCTCTGTCTGCATCCAGAACAAAACCCCCAGGAACAGAGCGTGGGGACTACTAAGACCATTTCCTATACCAGATAGGCCCTGGAGGATGATAGCAATGGACTTTATAGTCGAACTGCCATATTCTGAGGGGTGTTCGGCGATCTTTGTGGTCGTCGACCGGCTATCCAAAATGGCCCACTTTGTGCCCCTAAAAGGAACACCTTCTGCTGTAGAGACGGCTCGTGTGTTCATTAGGGAAATTGTTAGGTTACACGGGATTCCCGCAAATATAGTGTCTGATAGGGGGGTGCAGTTTACTTCACGCTTTTGGAGAGCCCTTTGTGAAAATTTGAAGATTGAACTAGCTCTGTCCTCAGCATACCATCCCCAAACTAATGGGCAAACTGAAAGGACAAATCAGACTCTGGAGCAATACATTAGGTGTTTTACATCTTTTGTGCAAGATGATTGGGTGTCCTTGCTGCCACTAGCAGAATTCGCGTACAATAATGCCAGTCACTCTGCCACAGGTCAATCTCCTTTCTTTGCTAACTATGGGTTTCATGCATCTTTTTTACCAGATTTTCTTTCAGAATCTTCAGTTCCAGCGGTCCAGGACACAGTGCAGTTCTTCAGTCGTAATAACTGGATCTTGCAGGAGGCGGTATCCAAAGCGCAAGCGGACAATAAGAGGTTCTTTGATGAGAAAAGAAGGGGAGATCTAAACCTTCAGCTTGGCGACAAGGTATGGCTGTCTACTAATAATATCAGATTGACATGTCCTTCCAAGAAGCTTGCCCTAAAATTTATTGGACCTTTCCCTGTGAAAAGGAAAATTAACGAAGTATCGTATGAATTATGCTTACCTGACTCACTTAAGATACACCCTGTATTTCACGTATCACTCTTAAAGCCTGCTGTAGATGATCCTTTTCCTGATAGGGGCACCAGGGTCCCTGAACCAGTTCTGGTGGACGGCAATGAAGAGTATGAAGTGGAATCCATCCTTGATTGCAGAAAGAGGTCTGGGCAAGTACAGTTTTTAATTAAGTGGAAAGGGTATGGTCCGGAAAACAACTCATGGGAACCTGACTGTAATATTCATGCCAAACGTTTAATTCATGCATACTTCTCTACCCATCCTGAAAAAAAGGCGTATCTGGGCATCCGGAGGCTGCCCGTTGGGGGGGGGCAATGTCAGGGGCATGTCAGCAGTCGTCGGGTGAATCTGCGTGCACGTAGGTCCACAAGGAGTGTTCCTAGACGAATTCAGCCAAAATCCCCACCAGGGGGCGCCGGCGCGCTCCCGCGGATGCCCGTACGCGCGTTCGCACGTTCGCGGGTGCGCGCGCCTGTTCGCGCTAGCGCCGTTTGGCGCCAAGGGGCCTTTAAAAGAGTGACAGGTGCTCATGTTAGTTGCTGTTCGTCTGCAGCTCTGCACCTGAAAGTTCCTGTATCTGCCTGCTTGTTATTTGCTATTGACCCGGCTACGTCTGACCATTCTCCAGTCTCCTATCCGACCCGGCTTGTCTGACCTTGTTTACTCTGCTACCCGTTGCCGAACTCCTGCCTGTCTGACTACCCTTGGATCATCCCTCCTGTTTATACCCTGCCTGATCTCCTGCCAAATACGGACTGTCTGACCTTGCTTGCCTGTGTCCTGTAACGCTGCTTCCAGCCTGCCTGTTTGCATCCAGCTGCTGTCTTCGCATCTGTCTGCCAGCCTACCTACCGGCCTGCACCAGTTACCTGCATCCACAGCTCAGCCATCCCTGAGGGACATCCTTCCAGTTCCGGTGTCTGCTTCTGCTGGAACCTGCATCAGGCCCTCCTACCCACTGTGCTCAGGAGACCACTGTTCCCACTTCCAGCGGCTCCTGAACCAGCGCTTAAGAGAGGTCTCCTTCTACCAGTCAGGCTCAACTACCAGGTACCTCACAACGGGGCAATTACTTTTTCACACAACTGTATGGCAGCTTATCAGTCATTAGATGTGGTGGCTGCATTAGTTCTTTTTTATTTATTTATTTAATTTCCCCTTCTGTTTTCACCTGGGGATCTGGCCAGTAACACCCTTCCTGTATTAGAGCGCCCCCTAGGGTTGCCTGCCACTTTTTCTTCAAGCCAAACCCGAACACTTTAGAGGCGCACAGTATTTTATTTATTTTTTGTATACACTATAGGATTGTAACAGACCTAGGACACCTTTTAGGCACTCCAAAGATATAGTAATGTGGCGCATATAGTGCCCCCTCACCCTCCTGTCAGGCCCTGTTCTGAGCCACTTTCCTGCATGATTAATATAATGTGTCAGTGTTTCAGATGGAATGAAACCCAGACACATGATTCAAAACCCGGACTTTCCGGGTGAGTCTCGGACAGGTGGCAACCCTAGCGCCCCCACTCTGGATGAAAGAGCACAGGGGGAACATTTGGACAGCAGCATTGTCAACCTGGGAAGAAGGGAGTGTTAGATACACTAGCAGATTTAGATACACTAACAAATTGATATATAAAAATAGAATCACGGTAATCATTCACATAAAAATGACACATGAACAGCCAAAAGTCCATTAATCAGTCCACCAATGATTGTAATAGTGAATCTTGAATTATTGATGTTAGTCTCCACCATCCACCACCTTGTGCAACAGCTGAAAAACCTGCTTACCAGCTCCAGTAGATCCCTCCTTACAAGGAATCACTCTGTGCCTACGGCTTATACCCCAGCCTGGGCCTTTCTCCTGGTCGCAAGGCTCCCCCTGTGCTCGTGGCGTCACTAAGTAGGATGGATATGCGATTCACCGAAAAGACAAATAGTGTAAAATCCTTTAGGCATTTATTAAGATAAAAAAGATTGCGCTTGCAACAATGATAAAACAATAGCGCCTTGAGTTTGGTGCGCTGGCTGGCACACAACCAAACAGACCCATCCTTCCGGGACACGAGGGTGACGTCAGCGCGTGGCTTCTCCCTACGCGTTTCGTCACAAATGACGTCGTCCAGGGTCACCATCACCCTCGTCTCCCGGAAGGACGGGTCCATTTGGTTGTGTGCCAGCCGGCGCACCAAACTCAAGGCGCTATTGTTTTATCATTGTAGGTGCAATCTTTTTTATCTTAATAAATGCCTAAAGGATTTTACACTATGTGGAGCCTTGTGTCTTTTCGGTGAACCGCATATCCATCCTACTAAGTGACGCCACGAGCACAGGGGAGCTTTGTGACTAGAAGAAAGGCCCAGGCTGGGTTATAAGCCATAGGCACAGCTTGATCCCTTGTAAGGAGGGATCTACTGGAGCTGGTAAGCAGGTTATTCAGCTGTTGGTGGCGGAACTGTTGCACAAGGTGGTGGATGGTGGAGACCAACATCAATAATTCAAGATTCACTATTACAATCATTGGTGGACTGACTAATGAACTCTTGGTTTTTCATATGTCATTTTTATGTGACTAATTAGCGCAATTCTATTTTTATATATCATTGTTGAACTGTGATTATGTCATACAGGAGAATTGCTGCTTGGTCTGTTTTATTTGTAATTTCCCAATAGTGCAGTTTTTTTCATTTCTTCTTATATTAACTCCAGCTGACGCTTTATAATCGGTTACAGCAGTTTTTTTTTCCTTTTGGGATAAAGGTTTTACGCAAATAAGAAAAGCCGATCATTGCAAGCACCCCTGTCAGTAGTAATTGCTCTGTTGAAAAGCAACAGACTTACTGGCCTGATCACCCGGAGAAATTAAAGGAAAGAAAACCAAAAAAGAAAATGAATGCAGCCATCGCATCTAAGAACAAAAAAAGTAATATATTGCAGTTTTCCAGTCATTAGATGTGTGCTTCCTTTTACTGGCTTATTTTCACCTGCCAATAACACGATTCCTGTCCTATGGTAACAGCATTTTCTCACTGTACAGAATCTATTAAGCAGGAGCGTTGTCGCCTAGCGAGGTAAAGACCAAAGAACACCTCCCCCTCTCTTTCTACACAACAAAACTGGGGCGGGGGGGCGGGGGGTGTTGTAGTTCACGTAGCGAATGCTGGGAACAATGCAACTGAGAAGAGCGCAGTGCAGGTAGAAACCACAGAAAATCACCAGCTCACATGATTTTCAGTGTGACCCTGTACCTTTAACCGGTTCAATACAGGGCATTTTCACCCACCCCCTTCCTTCCCAGACCAATTTTTAGTTTTCAGCGCTGTCGCACTTTAAACGACAATTGCACGGTCCTGCGACGTTGTACCCAAACAAAATTGACGTCCTTTTTATTTTTTGCGCTATAAACAAAAGAAGAGCGACAATTTAAAAAAAAAAAACACAATATTTTTTACTTGTTGCTATAATAAATATCCCAATTTTTTAAAAAAAACAAACAAATTTTTACTCAGTTTCGGCCGATACGTATTCTTCTACATATTTTTGGTAAAAAAAATCGCAATAAGCGTATATTGATTGGTTTGCGCAAAAGTTATAGCGTCTACAAAATACAGGATAGATTTATGGCATTTAAAAAAAAAAATTATTATTATTTTTTTTTTTACTAGTAATAGCGACGATCGCAATTTTTTTTCGTGACTGCGACATTATGGCGGACACATCGGACACTTTTGACACAGTTTTTGGGACCATTCACATTTATACAGCGATCAATGCATTGATTACTGTATAAATGTGACAGGCAGTGAAGGGGCTAACCACTAGGGGGACACAAGGGGTTAAATATGTTTTCTAAGGGAGTGTTTCTAACTGTAGGGGGAGGGGACGTACAAGGGGAGGAGACCGATCAGTGTTCCGCTGTACTGGGAACACAGATCGCTCTCCTCTCAACTGACAGGACGTGGATCTGTGTGTTTACACACACAGATCCACGGTCCGGCCCGGTTAACGGGCAATCGCGGGTGCCGGGCACACGCACCGGGTCAAGAGCAACGCGGCGCGCGCGCCCCCTAGACGGCCGAGAAGCCCAGGCCGTCATATGACGTCCACCCAGGATGGGAGATTCCATCTGTGGACGTCATATTACTATGGCCGGGTAGGGAAGTGGTTAAGGAGGGGTGGCTCCTTCAAGGCTCACCTGTCCCCTTCCTATCCATTATAAATGCCTGTGCTTCCAAGATATAGACTTTCAGTAGTTAGGGACTGCAGTAAACAGGGTGCCTTGGTGTTGCCTGCAGCTTAAGCATGTATTTACAAATGTGCGCAACTAAACCCCTGTTCTTAACACATATTGTCCCTACACTGGCTCCCAATTACTCAGCAAATTAAATTCAAAATACTAACCACAACATACAAAGCCATTTACAACTCTGCCCCGAGCTACATCACCAATCTTGTCTCCAAATATCACCCAAATTGTCCTCTCCGCACTTCTCAAGACCTCCTACTCTCTAGCTCTCTCGTCTCCTCCTCCCATGCTCATCTCCAGGATTTCTCCAGAGCCTCTCCCATCCTCTGGAACTCGCTACCTCCACCTGTTCGGCTATCCCCTACTCTTGCTACCTTCAGGCGATCCCTGAAAACTCATCTCTTCAGGAAAGCCTATCACGTCTCTAATCTTTTACCACTTCCATCAGCTCATTCCCCACAGTTAGAACCTTTTGTACCATCTGCCCCACCCTATTAGATTGTAAGCTCTTCTGAGCAGGGCCCTCTTAATCCTCATATATCTTATTGTATTATAACTGTATTGTCTCCTGTTTATATTGTAAAGCGCTGCGTAAACTGTTGGCGCTATATAAATCCTGTATAATAATAATATTGTTAGACAGGTCAATTTGGTTGGTCGCTGGCTGGTTGGCAAGTTTGAGCTTGGAAATCTCCTTATATTTGTCACATGATTTTAAGCAAGATACAGTATCTCACAAAAGTTAGTACACCCCTCACATTTTTGTAAATATTTTATTCTGTCCTTTCATGTGACATCACTGAAGAAATGACACTTTGCTACAATGTAAAGTAGTGAGTGTACAGCTTGTATAACAGTGTAAATTTGCTGTCCCCTCAAAATAACTGAACACACAGACATTAATATCTAAACCGCTGGCAACAAAAGTGAGTACACACCTAAGTGAAAATGTCCAAATTGAGCTCAAAGTGTCAATATTTTGTGTGGCCACCATTATTTTCCAGCACTGCCTTAACCCTCTTGGGCATGGAGTTCACCAGAGCTTCACAGGCTGCCACTGGAGTCCTCTTCCACTCCTCCATGAAGACATCACGGAGCTGGTGGATGTTAGAGACCTTGCTCTACTCCACCTTCCGTTTGAGGATGCCCCACAGATGCTCAATAGGGTTTATGTCTGGAATCATGCTTGGCCAGTCCATCACCTTTACCCTCTGCTTCTTTAGCAAGGCAGTTGTCATCTTGGAGGTGCGTTTGGGGTCGTTATCATGTTGGAATACTGCCCTGCAGCCCAGTCTCTGAAGGGAGGGGATCATATTCTGCTTCAGTATATCACAGTACATGTTGATATTTATGGTTCCTCAATGAACTGTAGCTCCCCAGTGCTGGCAGCACTCATGCATCCCCAGACCATGACACTCCCACCACCATGCTTGACTGTAGGCAAGACACACTTGTCTTTGTACTCCTCACCTGGTTGCCACCACACACACTTGACACCATCTGAACCAAATAAGTTTATCTTGGTCTCATCAGACCACAGGACATGGTTCCAGTAATCCATGTCCTTAGTCTGCTTGTCTTTAAGCAAACTGTTTCCGGGCTTTCTTGTGCATCATCTTTAGAAGAGGCTTCCTTCTGGGACGACAGCCACGCAGACCAATTTGATGCAGTGTGCGGCGTATGGTCTGAGCACTGACAGGTTGACCCCCCAACCTTTCAACCTCTGCAGCAATGCTGGCAGCACTAATATGTCTATTTCCCAAAGACAACCTCTGGATACGACGCTGAGCACGTGCACTCAACTTCTTTTGTCGAGCATGGCGAGGCCTGTTCTGAGTGAAACCTGTCCTGTTAAACTGCTGTATGGTCTTGGCCACCATGCTGCAGCTAAGTTTCAGGGTCTTGGCAATCTTCTTATAACCTAGGCCAGTGATGGCGAACCTTGGCACCCCAGATGTTTTGGAACTACATTTCCCATGATGCTCAACTACACTGCAGAGTGCATGAGCATCATGGGAAATGTAGTTCCAAAACATCTGGGGTGCCAAAGTTTGCCATCACTGGCCTAGGCAATCTTTATGTAGAGCAACAGTTCTTTTTTTCAGATCACCAGCGTTCTTTGTAATGAGGTGCCATTTTGAACTTCCAGTGATCAGTATGAGAGAGTGAGAGCGATAACACCAAATTTAACACACCTGCTCCCCATTCACACCTGAGACCTCGTAACACTGAGTCACATGACACCAAGGGGGAAGGGGGGTGGCTAATTGGGCCAAATTTGGACATTTTCACTTGGGAGTGTACTCACTTTTGTTGCCAGCAGTTTACGCACTTCAGCCCTGGAAGGATTTTCTCCCTTAATGACCAGGCCATTTTTTGCAATACAGCAGTGCGTGGCTTTAACTCACAATTGCGCAGTCGGGCAATGCTGTACCCAAACAAAATTGACGTCCTTTTTTTCCCCACAAATAGAGCTTTCTTTTTGTGGTATTTGATCACCTCTGTGGTTTTTATTTTTTGGCTGCTAATATGGTGAGAACAAATATTCAGTTAAAAAAAGTTTTTAAGACACACAAGATAAAGTACCGTAGTTTGTTATTCTTGAACAAACATATACATCAATACAGCTTATATGAAGGTATGCCAGAAATATAGAAGTATAATGTGGAAGTATCTTATCGTATGAAAGGTAGCAGTTATGAAGTTATTCCGACATGTTTTGCCACCATGGGCTTCCTCAGGGGATATAGTAAATAAGGCGGTATACGTCACCAAATATAGAAGATACATTTAGAACATAATAAATACAAATCATAATAGAATACAGAACATATTTTGAAAAACTCAAAATAACCCAAAAATTACTCGCCATCATCAACTACACCACCACTGACCCAGTTTATACTCCCGAGAGCTCCAAATGAATGCCAAGACCAGAGTGGCATACTCCAAGGGGCACTGAACAATGTAAAAATTACACTGGCAGGTAAGGGGTTAACACTATGGGGCTATCAAGGGGTTAACTGTGTTCCCTTAGAGTGTTCTAACTGCAGGGGGAATGGGCTGCCAGGGACATGACAGAGATCACTGTTCCCAATCACTTTTTAAAGGTGCATTTTGCCACACGATTCTGTTGTGCGACAATTCTGGCAAAATCACACCACGTTTGGGGTACCATTTAGAATAAATGGCACCCAAACACACTTTGCATGTGTAGCCGCGATTGCCGAGCGATTTCAACTTGCAAAATGTGAATGGGGCCCTACAACAGAGGAGGGGGCGCAACTGTAATAAGTTAAAGCAGTAGTAAAGCCCGCTTAGTGATTTTTACCTACAGGTAAGCCTAAAATAAGGCTTACCTGTAGGTGATACGAATACACCATACAGGAGATATTCACACTGGATGCAGCCAGTTACGTCACCGGTGCATGCGCTCTGAAGGTCCGGCATACCTTGCTGGACCCCTTAGAGCAGTGGTTCTCAACCTGGGTGTCGGGACCCATTTGGGGGTCGAATGACAATTTGCCAGGGATCACCGAGTCATGGGCTGTTCCTGAAGCCCGCTCGCTCTCCCAGCCCTTTCATGGCTGCCCAGCAGGGCTGTTCCTGGAGCCCGCAGCCGCCCACTCAGCCTCTTCGCAGCCGCCCATTGAGATCACGGTATGGCTAGGGGGAAAAGACTAGAGGTTAGCTGACTGGTGAGGAATGTGAAGTTGGAGGGGCTGAAGGAGACCCTATCTCCTGATTTCGGCATAGGTGTCACTGCTGCGAGACACCACAGAGCTGGAGATACAGTGAGTAAGTAATACTACCTGTGATTATAGTTGCCATTAAAAGTCCCCACTACAGTTCTCAAATCGGCAGATGACCTCGATCAAGAACACCTAAGTTGGCTGATCAGAACTCCTCCCAGCATTGCCACTCATCCCATTCCCCACACCCCCCACTAAGGAGTAAGAGAAGGAATAAAAATAGAGAATACATGGAGGGGAGATGAAAAGTGGGGGAGGAACAGGGCCGATCCCAGACGGGGTGCACGGGGTGCAGTGCACCCGAGCGCCAGAGAGGTGGGGGCGCTGAAGCGCCAGAGTGCTCCCTTCCCTCCTCCTCGTTTGTGTTCGGTGGCACCTCTCCGCCGGTGTTCTACGAAGAAAGGCACTACTGTGTTAACTGCTCAAGCCCCTCCCTCCTCCTGTCAGAGAAGGAGAGCAGCCAGCCGGAGATGAGAATGGAGGCAGAGCGGCTGGTCTCTGTGTGGAGAGAGACCAGCCGCGCAGTGATGTCGCGGGGGGGCGGGGCGGTCCGTGCCTGACACATTCTCCTCCTCTCTGTGTCTCTCATTCCTGCCTGCTGTGAACTGCTCTGTTCTACACCCGGGCGGCACGGCTGCACACTGTCCTCTCCTCTCCAGCTGCCGCCAGGGTGTTTTTATGTACTGTACCCTAATGGAGGGGGGGTCTGTACTAATGTAGGAGGGGTGTCTGTCCTGGGGGTCATTACTAATGGAGGGGGGGTCTGTCCTGGGGGGTCGTTACTAATGGAGGGGGGGTCTGTCCTGGGGGGGTCTGTACTAATGGAGGGGGGGTCTGTCCTGGGGGGTCTATACTAATGGAGGGGGGTCTGTCCTGGGGGGGGTCTATACTAATAAAGGGGGGTCTGTAGGTCTGTACTAATTGAGGGGGGTCTGTCCTGGGGGGTCTGTACTAATAGGGGGGTCTGTCCTGGAGGTCTGTACTAATAGAGGGGGTCTTTCCTGGGGGGGTCTGTACCAATGAAGGGGGGTCTGTCCTGGGGGGTCTGTACTAATGGAGGGGGGGTCTGTCCTGGGGGGTCGTTACTAATAGAGGGGGGGTCTGTACTAATGTACTAATGGAGGGGGGTCTGTACTAATGGAGGGGGGATGTTTTTTCCCTGGGGGGTCTGTACTAATGGAGGGGGGTCTGTACAAATAGAGGGGGGTCTGTACTAATGGGGGGTCTGTACTAATGGAGGGGGTAAGGTCTGAGGGAGAGGTTTATATTTAGTGCGGGTTCGACACTGATGGAGGGAGGACTATACTTACTTAGTGTAGGGGGGTCTGTACTGAGGGGCGACTATAGTTGGTGGAAGGGGCGTGACCCCAACCCTAGTGACGCCAATGCAGCTGCGGGCTCTTCTTTCCCCCCTCCCTCTCCCCCCTCCCTCTCGTGCGCGCTGCTGTACTAGTGAGCGGTGCTTGCCAGCACAGCCGCCCACTATGTATCTTCCCCCGCCTTTATATGCCCAGGGAAGAAACAGAATAGAAAAAGGAGCAGAGAAGAGGATTGTGGGACATGTAGTCCCGAGGACTGGCAGCCCCACTGTAACACGGAAACTGCAGCCCGCACAGCATGCTCAGCTGAATGGGAGAGAGAGAGATACAGGAGCCCGGGAAAGCTTTCAGGGAAGTACACCCAGGGCTCCAGAGGGAGAGGGCAGTGCTGAGGGAACACCATCAGAGGGAGAACCCCGCTGCCCTGTGCCACCAGAGGGAAAGCCACACAGCCTAGCGCCATCCCTGGCAGAGAAAGGAATGGAGTCATTGCCGGAATACAGATCTGGGTGCTACCCAGCGGAGTCACCATGGGCAATTCAGAGTGAGCTGACTCCTGATCAGAGGAACCGTTGCTGTATCGCTGGGTCAGGTGAGAGGGACGATCGTCCATAGGAACTGCAATCTCTGACCATCTACTGTACTATGTCTGCAGTCTCTGACCATCTCCTGTACTATGTCTGCAGTCTCTGACCATCTCCTGTACTATGTCTGCAGTCTCTGACCATCTCCTGTACTATGTCTGCAGTCTCTGACTATCTCCTGTACTATGTCTGCAGTCTCTGACCATCTCTTGTAGTATGTCTGGGGCTCTAACAGACTCTCTAACAGAAGCCCTCTCTGTGTGCATCAGAGAGACCCCCTCCAGGTCTCATTAGTGTACGCTCTCTTCCTGTATTTTTTTTTATTGTTAAAAGATCATGGGAGGATCCCAGGGTAACAAAGACTTCTTAGGGGAGCATCTCTGTGTTTGAGTCGTTGCCATAGAAACATTTGTAAAGGGGAGGAGTTGGTAAGATGACCACGTCCATGTGGGGACGCCAGAAATATTTCTGCACCCAGGCGCCGGTGACCCTAGGATCGGCCCTGGGGAGGAACAAATGAACAAGGGGAAGAAAGAATAAGAGAAAGAACAAGAAAGACGGCCAGAGAGAGGGATGGGGAAAAAAAACAAGAAATTAGGATAGAGAGAGATAAAAGGGAAATAAAGGAGAACAAAAAGAGTGGTCCATCCTAAAATGTACCATAAGCGGTTTTAATACTGTACGAGTGGAAGGGACTCAGTGAGAGCTAAATGTCCGCAGGTTACGGGCGCAAATTACTTGTCTTGCTTCTTGGGTGCTGACAACCCACGCTGCGAAAATAATTTTACTGTTAGGGGTCCCCGCAACTTGTCAAAATTTTATCAAGGGGTCACAGCACTGGAAGGTTGAGAACCACTGCCTTAGAGCTTCCTGCCGGAACCAAGGGTGACGTCACCGTGGCTCCAGCCAATCACATAGCCGGAGGTGCACAAACCTGGGGAAGATGTCAGCCCTCTCAGCGGTGACAGCGTGGTGCTGGAGGGCTTCCTTCCGAGGTGAGTCTATCATAATGTGCTGGGTTGCATACTAGCACATTATGCCATTGCCTTGCAGGTGTTTTACGGTTTGCACGGTTTACTGCCAATTTAAGAATAGGAAATGTATCAATAGATCTGCAGCAGCATTCATTAATTTCCATTTTTTTTTTTACCCTTTCACTTTCCATTTACCTACACATCTGATATCCAGCCTGTCTCTGTATGTGACCTGTATATTAACCTCATTATCTCTATCCTCCGGCTATACGTGACCTCTTCATTAACCCCTTCACTTACTCCTCCTTGTGTTTGATGTGTCCAAATTGTACAATAATATATAAATATAATGTGTAATAATCTAGTGAACTATTACCCGGCTCCGTGTTGTAGCCCCCCCTAAACATCAGCATATTTCTTACAGTATAACTAAAGGCAAAACAGTTTTTTTTTGTCAGTGGAGATGGATGAGAACACCTATTCGGTTTGTATTGCTGCCCGTGTCCCAATTAGGGAGATTCCCCCTCTCCATTTGTCCTGTTTACCATGATCATCGAAAAGGGAAAGGAAAAGAAAATTTTGGGTTGTCCCCAGAAAAGTAAGAGAGGGGAAATCTTCCAATAGGGACACTAGTTCTGGTGATCTGGGGGGGGGTCCTAGGGATTTCCTTAAAGTGATAAAGGCAGAAGTTTTTTTTTTATCATTAACCAGTTAGCGACTGCCTGCCGTAGATATAGTGCCACAGGGTCGGCCACTCTGTGCCAGATCACGTACCTAATACATGATCCGACACTTCCAGGTCTGGGATGTGCGTGCGCACTGCCAGCGACCTGCTCCCGCAGCGATTGGACACAGTGGGAGCCAATCAGCAGGTCCGGTGGACGCGATGTTCACCGGGACCCGGCAATCGTTTGCAAGAAAGGTAGAATGGCGGTCTGTGAGAGGGGCATGTGCTGATCCTGTGTTCCTGCTATGCACATCCCACACAGTTAGTAAGCACACCCTGGGAACACAGTTAACCCTTTGATTGTCCGATGTTAACCCCTTCCCTGCCAGTGTCATTAGTACAGTGATGGTGCATATTTTTTTTTAGCACAGATCGCTGTATTAGTGTCACTGGTCACCAAAAAGTGTCAGTTAGGTGTCCGATTTGTCCGCCGCAATATTGCAGTCCCGCTATAGGTCGCCGATCACCGCTATTACTAGTAAAAAAAATAAAAATATCCAATAGTTTGTAGACGCGATAACTTTCAATATACACATATTGGGTTTTTTTTCACCAAAAATATGTAGCAAAATACATATTGGCCTAAATTTATGACAAAATTCGATTTTTTACATTTTTTTTTTATTGGGAATGTCTTATAGCAGAAAATAAAAAATACTGGTTTTTTTTTTTTGTTTTTTTTTTTAAATTGTCGGTCTTTTTTTGTATCTAGCGCAAAAAATAAAAATAAAAATTCAGCAATGTTGCACGAGAGACTCGGCTGTCCAGGACTCTCCCCCCTCATTGGCTGAGACAGCAGCGAAGCGCCATTGGATCCTGCTGCTGTCAAAGTTAGTGAGCCAATGAGGAGAGACAGGGGGTGGGGCCAGGCCGCGGCTCCATGTCTGAATGGACACAGGAAGCTCGTCTCGGGTGCCCTTATAGCAAGCTGCTTGCTGTGGGGACACTCAATGGGGGGGAGGGGGGAGGGGGGAGGAGAGCCGAAGAGGGACCCAAGAGGAGGATCAGGGCTGCTCTTCGCAAAACCATTAAACAGAGCAGGTAAGTATAATATGTTTTGTTATTTTTAACAACAACAAAAAAAAAAAGACAAGACTATAATTATAATTTTAATTTGCAGGGATTTCCTCTCACTTCCTGTTTTGTCCATAGGACAGGTGGTGAAGGTAAATTTCCCCAGTGGGACAAAAATGAAAAAAACTGACAGGGGTGATCATCCTTCCTTATCCAAAATGAAAAAAATAAAATAAATTTTGCCTATAGTTATTTTTTAATAAATAAAAGATTGTGGGAAAAATGAGATCGCCTTGGGGTGGATTTACTAAAACTGTGTGCAAAGTCTGGTGCAGTTCTGCATAGAAACCAATCAGCTTCCAGGTTTTATTGTCAAAGCTTAATTAATCAAGCTGAAATTAGAAGCTGATTGGCTACCATGCACAGGTGCTCCAGATTGTGAGTGCTCCAGTTTTAGCAAATCCCCCCCCCCCCCCTTGTGTCTACTTTCCAAAAGTAATTTCAGGTGTCTTTGCACAGTGCTGGCATTTTTTTTTAACAGAAAAAAATAAAAATACATTTTTGCCTGTGTGTGACTAGGAGAAGGGACGATTGTATCCGAGACAGCTAAAGGGGCATATCATGGAGGGACTGATATAGAAACAAGTGGTTAACCTTTACAGGACGAGGGCAGCCCCTCTGCAAGAGAGTACTTTTACTGTGTTTATTGAACTCAATATACCACTAAGAAAAGTCAAAGTGGTAATTCTCAGCAGCAAGAGATTTAGCAAAAAAAAAAAAAAACTGTACCTAAAATAAAAATGCTAATTGTTAGCCATGGTGACCACAAACAGTAAATGTCGTAACAAACAATATTGAATATTACATTGGGTCATACTGGCACTTTAGAATGAAACTATGCTTAACTGAGTAATTCCATAAAACTCAAACTCACCTGCTGTTCCATTGACACCCTTCCGTACCATAGTGTCACTAGATGAGGAAGTGAGAAGCAATTTCACTCATGGGGACACAGAGGGCAGTGGGGGGGATCTTGACTTGCCTGTAAAGTTCATATCTCGGAATACAGTACAGACCACAGGCTGAATATTCATAGACCCTGGTTTATAGGCAGCTACAGTGCCTTGAAAAAGTATTCATACACCTTGATATTTTCCACATTTTGTCATGTTACAGTCAAAGATGCAAGTGCATTTTGTTGGGATTTTATGTGATAGACCAACACAAAGTGGCACATAATTGTGAAGTGGAAGGAAAATGATAAATGCTTTTCAAATATTTTTACAAATAAATAGCTGAAAAGTGTGCCGTGCATTTGTATTCAGCCCCCTTTACTCTGATACCCCATAACTAAAATCTAGTGGAACCAATTGCCTTCAGAAGTCACCTGAGTATAATTTATTCTCAGTATAAATACAGCTGTTCTGTGAAGCCCTCTGTGTTCTGTGAAGTTTAAAGCAGGGTTAGGTTATAAAAAAAAATATCCCAAGCTTTGAACATCCCACGAAGCAATGTTCAATCCATCATCTGAAAATGCAGAGTATGGCACAACTGCAAACCTACCAAGACATGGCCGTCCACCTAAACTGACAGGCCGGGCAATGAGAGCATTAATCAGAGAAGCAGCCAAGAGGCCCATGGTAACTCTGGAGGAGCTGCAGAGATCAACCGCTCAGGTGGGAGAATCTGTCCACAGGACAACTATTAGTCGTGTTCTCCACAAATCTGGCCTTTATGGAAGTGGCAAAAAGAAAGCCATTATTCAAAGGAAGCCATAAGAAGTCCTATTGGCAGTTTGTGAGAAGCCATGTGAGGGACAGTAAACATGTGGAAGAAGGTGCTCTGGTCAGATGAGACCAAAATTAAACTTTTTGGCCTAAAAGCAAAGAGTTATGTGTGGCGAAAAACAAACACTGCACAGGTGCTTATCTAATATTTTCTTGAAACTATCGATGCCTCCCGCTGAAACCACCGCCTGTGGCAGGGAATTCCACATCCTTGCCGTTCTTACAGTAAAGAACCCTCTACGTAATTTAGGGTTAAACCTCTTTTCTTCTAATTTTAATAAGTGGCCACGAGTATTGTTAAACTCCCTTCCGCGAAAAAGTTTTATCCCCATTGTGGGGTCACCAGTATGGTATTTGTAAATTGAAATCATATCCCCTCTCAAGCACCTCTTCTCCAGAGAGAATAAGTTCAGTGCTCGCAACCTTTCCTCATAACTAATATCCTCCAGACCCTTTATTTGCTTTGTTGCCCTTCGTTGTACTCGCTCCATTTCCAGTAAATCCTTCCTGAGGACTGAGCCCAGAACTGGACAGCATGCTCTAGGTGCGGCCGGACCAGAGTTTTGTAGAGCAGGAGAATTATCGTTTTATCTTTGGAATTAATCCCCTTTTTAATGCATGCCAATATTCTGTTTGCTTTGTTAGCAGTAGCTTGGCATTGCATGCCATTGCTGAACCTATCATCTACTAGGACCCCCAGGTCCTTATCCATCCTAGATTCCCCCAGAGGTTCTCCCCCCAAGTGTATAGATTTCATTCATATTTTTGCCACCCAAATGCATTATTTTACATTTTTCTACATTGAACCTCATTTGCCATGTAGTTGTCCACCCCATTATTTTTTCAGATATTTTTGCAAGGTTTCCACATCCTGCAGAGAAGTTATTGCCCTGCTTAGCTTAGTATCGTCCGCAAAATAGAGATTGAACTGTTTACCCCATCCTCCAGGTCGTTGTATGAACAAATTAGACAGGATTGGTCCCAGCACAGAACCCTCGGGGACCCCACTTTCCACCCCTGACCATTCAGAGTACTCCCCATTTATCACCACCCTCTGAACTCGCCCTTGTAGCCAGTTTTAAATCCATGTACTCACCCTATGGTCCATGCTAACGGACCTTATTTTGTACAGTAAATGTTTATGTGGAACTGTGTCAAATGCTTTTCCAAAATCCAGATACACCACATCTACGGGCCTTCCTTCATCTAGCTGGCAACTCACCTACTCATAGAAGGTTAATAGATTGGTTTGGCAAGAACGATTCTTCTTGAATCCATGCTGATTACTGCTAATGATACTGTTCTCATTACTAAAATCTTGTATATAGTCCCTTATCATCCCCCTCCAAGAGTTTACATACTATTGATGTTGGGCTAATTGGTCTGCAATTCCCAGGTATTTTGGGCCCTTTTTAAATATTGGTGCTATATTGGCTTTTCTCCAATCAGCTGGTACTTCCAGTCAGTAGACTGTCAGTAAAAATTAGGAACAATGGTCTGGCAATTACTTGACTGAGTTCCTAAGTACCCTCGGGTGCAAGCCATCTGGTCCCGGTGATTTATTAATGTTAAGTTTCCCAAGTCTAATTTTAATTCTGTCCTCTGTTAACCATAAACGTGCTTCCTGTGATGTGTCATGAGGATAAACACTGCAGTTTTGGTTACTGAAGCCCCTCGATTCCCTCGTGAAGACTGAGGAGAAGAATAAGTTCAATACCTTTGCCATCTCCCCATCCTTTGTAACCAAATGTCCTTCCTCATTGTTTATGGGGCCAATATGGTCTGTCCTCCCTTTTTTACTGTTTACATACTTAAATAATTTCTTGGGATTTTTTTGCTCTCCTCCGCTATGTGTCTTTCATGTTCTATCTTAGCCGTCCTTATTGCACCATTACATTTATTGTTGCATTCTTTATAAAGTCTGAATGCTGATGATGATCCCTCAACCTTGTATTTTTTTGAAGGCCTTCTCCTTTGCTTTTATATGCATTTTTACATTGGAGTTAAGCCATCCAGGACTTTTGCTCGCTCTTTTAAATTTATTACCCAATGGGATGCATTGGCTAATGACCATCACCCTGAACACACCATGAAACATGGTGGTGGCAGAATCATGTTGTGGGGATGCTTTTCTTCAGCAGGGACAGGGAAGCTGGTCAGAGTTGATAGAAAGATGGATGGAGCCAAATACAGGGCAATCTTAGAAGAAGACCTGTTCGAGTATGCTAAAGACTTGAGACTGGGGCAAAGGTTCACCTTCCAGCAGGAAAACGACCCTAAACATACAGCCAGAGCTACAATGGAATGGTTTAGATCAAAGCATATTAATTTGTTAGAATGGCCCAAAGTCCAGACCTAAATCAAATTGAGAATCTGTGGCAAGACTTGAAAATTGCTGTTCACAGAAGTTCTCCATCTAATCTTAAGCTATTTTGCAAAGAAGAGTGGGCAAAAATGTCACTTTCTAGATGTGCAAAGCTGGTAGAGATTTGCCTAAAAAGACTTGCAGCTGTAATTGCAGCGGAGGGTGGTTCTACAAAAGTATTGACTCAGGGGGGCTGAATACAAATGCACGCCACACTTTTCACATATTTGTAAAAAAAATTGAAAAACATTTTTCATTTTCCTTCCACTTGACAATTATGTGCAATTTTATGTTGGTCTACCACATAAAATCCCAATAAAATACATTTACGTTTTTGGTTGTAACATGGGCGGCACAGTGGTGCAGTGGTTAGCACTCTCGCCTAGCAGTAAAAAAGGGTCGCTGGTTCGAATCCCAACCACGACACTACCTGCCTGGAGTTTGCATGTTCTCCCTGTGCCTGCGTGGGTTTCCTCCGGGTACTCCGGTTTCCTCCCACACTCCAAAGACATGCTGGTAGGTTAATTGGCTTCTGTCCAAAATTGGCCCTAGTATATGAATAGGGAACTTGGATTGAGGGTAGGGACTGATGTGAGTGTGCGATGTACAGGGTTAGGGACAAGGGTCAGGGTTGTAGACCCACACTCACTCAGGTTGAACTGGATGGACTGGTGTCTTTATTCAACCTAACTAACTATGTAACTATGACAAAATGTGGTACATTTCAAGGGGTGTGAATACGTTTTCAAGGCACTGTACCTTCAGGTGACTGGACATTAGCAAAGCTTTGCTGGACACCCCCCTGGGCATACCCCACTCTGAGAGACCTCAGTTTTTAGCAAGCAATGCAGAGTAACACATAAACAGAGGGGAGGGTGGCCTGTGTCCTGTGCTGTACTGAATTTATAGGCAAGTCAAAATGCCTTTTTTCTTAAGTGTACAGTATAGGACACAGACTGGATATTCATAGACCCTGGAACATCACCAAAGAATGAGATGGGTGGGCAACAAGACAAACGAAACTGTGCCTTCAGGCCCAAGAGTAACAAGGGTCAAAAGACCCAACTTAGTGCTGCTGCAAGAACCTTGTGACCGAAGGCTGCATTTGCAGAGGCTTAGAAGTCCACCTGGTAGATGAGGTCCTACAAAGCTGGGCAACAAGAGGCCTGATGTCCAGGTACGCCTACTGATCTGGAGGGTGGGCACATAAAAAGGCTGGAAGGGTTTTATCCTTTAGAGCGTAAGCTCTTGAGATGAATTTATCCACCTGGCAAAAGTTCATTTTGAAGCAGGATGCCCTTTGCAGGGCTCTGACGACAGGATAAAAAGAGTTTGTCTTTCTGATACAAGTTGTGGCTTTCAGAGGAACTTTGTTAGCTCTGACAATGTCCAGACAACGAAGAGCAATCTCTTTGGGGGTGATAAGGAGCAGGGCACAAAGAGGGATGAACTTAGTCTTCATTAAAGTGGAAGGATGATACAGACTTTGGTAGAAAGGCAGGTCAGCAATGGCTCCTTACAAGAGAGCTGCTAGAACAGGGTCATAGCCACTAAAAAGGCCACCGTGCATGAGAGATCCTCCAAAGAAAGCTCCCGGATGGGTTTAAAGGGTGGTTTCTGCAGGGCAGAGAGAACCGGACTAAAATCCCAATGAGCTATAGGTTACTGATAAGGTGGCAAAGCAAAAACAGAAGTTTCTGGAACAAGATGGACAAGAGTACTTAAGACCAAGTTCTGGTCAAGTAGGAATGCCAGGCACAGAGCCAGACAAAGGCTTTCCAGGTAGGATTTTTTCTGGGTTTAAGTAATGTGGGAATGGCAGAGTCAGAGATACCCATGCCCCTTAAGTACTTGT
This sequence comes from Lithobates septentrionalis, assembly GCA_037952835.1. Taxonomy (NCBI): domain Eukaryota; kingdom Metazoa; phylum Chordata; class Amphibia; order Anura; family Ranidae; genus Lithobates; species Lithobates septentrionalis. The sequence continues at coordinate 665,196 of JBBDGP010000632.1, forward strand.
TTTCAATAGCTATGCTGTTTAGCCAGGGACTGAGAAGCAGGATGGAACAAGTGGCCTTGAGAATGGGCGAGAGGAAAAGACCAAAAAAGTTGTAATAATGTCTATACAAACTCATTTGGAAAGAAAAAAAGAGCATAACTAATCAACCCATTAAGGCCTGGGGCATGGTTAGCCCTCAGTGTATAAATCAATCGAGATTCGGAGCGAAGGACAACATTGTCAAAGTCACCACCCTGGTGTACTCTATCCAGAGCCCTGAATCTCAATGTATCCATGTTGCAGGACGGACAATCAGCAAAATGTCTGGTTTGCAAATCTGACTGCCCTTGAGCAAATTTTGGTTGGTCTGAGAGAATAAAACGCTGACAAAAGGGTTTGAGACTCCATTTTGTACCTCTTTGAAACCACAGGTCTGACATATCTGTGTCATAGAGAAAGGAAAACTGTTAGGAGTGAGGTCACCCCTTTATTGTGAGTAAGGATTTTGGGGTGGGCTTTATTTCCAAGTCTTGCCGAGTTGGCTTTAAAGATGAAATTTGGAGTTGGTGATGGCTACTCTTTGGAGATCAAAACCCCTAAAAAAGTGTGTTTTGGTGCCTTCTGTTGTGGAAGGAGGACCTATTTGATTATTGGTCAGGTGCCTTACCAAACAGATGTTCTCCTTTAAAGGGCATACGAGTGATGAACAAAATTGAAAGCCATTCTGTGGATTTGTATCTTGTTCTAGGGCATCAACACAAAATAGTAAGGCAGAAGGCATTGGGGTTGATTTACCAAAGGCAAATCCACTTTGCACTACAAGTGCACTTGCTGTAGATCTCAGGGGAAGATCTGAAATGAGGGGAAGCTCTGCTGATTTCTATTATCTAATCACGTACAAACAAAAATGCTGTTTTTTATTTTCCTTGCATGCCCCCCTCAGATCTACAGCAACTGCACTTCCAAGTGCACTTGTAGTGCAAAGTGGATTTGCCTTTAGTAAATAAACCCCATTGTCTGTAAGTGCTCTGCCACAGTTCAGTACTGGAAGACAGGGTCCTATTGGTTTATTGCTCTGTGGTCTGACAAACATAAATTGCAGCAACAGCCGGTTGCATAGCTGGGCAAGCTTAAAGAAAGCCTTTAAGAAATTTTTCTGTCAGAATGTTTAAATGAAGAAACACCTTCTCTAGGTACAGTAAGATGTTTGAGACGGAGATGGCAGGGTCCACTACTAGAACAGTACACTTTTTTGTGAACTTATTTCCACTAGATAGAGCTCGGTAATAATTCTTGGAGGGGTGAAATTTTTTTTAGGACTAACCTAATGGTCATAAATTGCCTATTCCATTTGTTCATGAATGGGGAATGCCTTTTTATATTTAGCAGGTTTCTTAGTATCCAAGGGTGCATGGTGAGACAGAAAAGAATCAACTGTGACAATGCTGAGGCTTTTGTCCACAGCAGAAGTGAGCATATATCTACGTCGGCAAGCATATTGCGTAAAGCCCTAATATTAGTGTATAGAAGCCTGGTGAAGACAAATCTTCTCTAACACCACCTCTGGGTCCTCTTCATTTCCCTCAATGTCTGTGTCTTTTGGAGCAAGCATTTCTTTTTCTGACCTTGGTAGAGACAGAGGGTGGAGAAGGGGCCTGGAGCTTTTGAGCCCTCGACAGAGATGGCTGTATTAAAGCTGATAGTTGTCTGAGAAGATCTGCCTTGGTCAGGTAGGCCTCTTGTTGCGTGCCTAAGATAGTTAGAATCAAATGCAGAGACCAGAGTTAAAATTGGGTCCTGCTCCGTTGCAAGGGAAGCATCATCACTGAGTGGTTTAAGTGTTTTGCATGCCGGGGGCGTGGCCTGAAGCTTCATGGAGTGAGGAGTGTGGTGTGAGAGCTCCGGCTACAAACATCCTGCAAACCCATCCTGCGGGGCTAAATCACCCCTAAACCTGGCACCAGATATCACAAACCACCCAGCCGTCTCACGTGACCATGTCGCCACCTAAACGCAACACCGGGACTCTCGGGAAGCTTGACAAGTACCGCCATGAGGAGCGAGAGTCGGCGACTGAAGATGGCGCCCCCTCGACATTAGGGGAAGAGGCCCAGACATCCGGAGACACTGCTCGGATCTTGGAGGCGGTTTCAGTCTGCCAAACGACCCTCACCTCCAAGATAGAAGAGGTCAAAGTGGATATCTCGCTTATCCGACAGGACATCCACAAGCTCAGGGAGAGAGTGTCCGAGACGGAGCGCAGGATCGGCCAGGCAGAGGATGAAATCCCGCCACTACAAATCAGTGTGGAGAGATTACAGCACCAGCTAAACACAGTACTCAGTAAACAGGATGAAATGGAGAACAGACTGCGCCGCTGCAACCTCCGCTTTGTGGGACTTCCAGAAAAGGCGGAGGGCTCCAACCCCCCAACGTTCCTGGAGAATCTCCTGATAACTACTTTCGGCAGGGAGGCCTTCTCTTCCACCTTTGTAGTGGAGCGCGCGCACCGGCTGGCGGCGCGGCCACCTGCTCCTGGAGCCCCCCCGCAAACCTTCATCGCGAAATTGTTAAACTTTCGCGACAGGGACACCATCCTGCGCCTTACCCGGGAAAAGGGTAACATCCCGCTTGGAGATGCACACGTGGCGGTCTACCCCGACTTCTCTGCTGAGGTGCAGAAGAAGAGGGCACAATTCTCAGAGGCCAAACGTCAGCTGCGCAACCGCCACCTGGCGTACGCCATGTTGTTTCCAGCGCGCCTTCGAGTGGTCCGGGATGGCAAGACTCACTTCTTCGAGGATCCCTCGGCGGTAATCTCCTGGCTGGAGGGCTGAGTCGCGTCCGTTTCTATGACACCATGAACAGAACACCAAACCATCGCTCCTTTGCCCAGAGCTACGCAGGAATCCTCCACCCCGGAGCTATACATCACGCAAACAGTCAGTTACCTGTTTCACTCTCCCCCCCTCATACCAAACCCAAACTCCATGTTAACCCGGTGGTTGCTTTCACCGCTTGACTACCTACCTTCTCCTATCCCACATATCCGGTTTAAAGCCATCCACCTCTGTCACCCCGTCACATCATTTCTAGCCCCTTATGCTGAATTACATGCCCAGCCGGGCTCAAGTACTTTGAAGCACCCCCCGCAGACGTTCGGATGCTGACTTGTCTAGCACCGCCATGTACTTCAGTTAACTTTGGTTCGCTCTCAGCGGTCTGCGTGGAGGCACCCGCCCTAACCATAACCATTCGTCTAAGCATCCTGCTTAAATTACTACCTGATCCGGGTGCTCCCCTGCAACCGCACAAAGTAATGTTTCCCTGGCCAGCAGCAGCCCCCACGGATGCGGAGGGTTGCCACAAGTTTGATAAGCCACGCTGGTCCAGAGTTGGCATCGTTTTTGTTTTTGGTTTTACTGTTTTATTTGTTAAAGCTACTGATTTTTTTGCACATGAGCAATGTCTTACATTACATGCCACAAAACCTACAGCTAACCTGAGTATGCCTGTATCCATCGCCCTACTTACGTGCGGGGCTTCCTATAGATTGGCAGGACCCACTTTGCGGGTCTGGTCAGCCGGCCTGAGGAACCTCCCCACTGGGACCTGTGCGGTGGCAATTGTTTATTGTTTTATTATGATACCCTGTGCGGGACTGATTGTGTTGAACGGGGTGGGGGGTTGTCTCCTGCTGGTCCGATTAGCCATCACATTCCACTCACATATCTTATGGCCTCTTTAAAAATAGTGACATGGAATGTGAGGGGGTTACGCGATAAGCCCAAACGTCTTGCTGTGCTGTCTCACCTCAAGCGCATGCGTGCGGATATATCTTTACTAGTGGAGACCCATATAACAGGGCAGCTTCAAATGGCCCTTAAAAAGCCATGGGTAGGCTGGACCTACCAAGCTCAATTCACCAACAACTCTAGGGGTATAGCTGTCCTCATAGCCAAAACGGTTAATTTCCAACTGCATAATTTAAAGTCGGACCAGCAGGGGAGGTTCCTATTCTTACATGTAACAGTGGGGGGTCTTGAAACTCTCTTGCTAGCCTTCTATATACCCCCACACTTCCAATTCACTGCCCTCAGAGAGGGGCTGGCTTTCATGTCCGAGCATCCCATGACACCAGCGATCTGGATGGGGGATTTCAATATGGTGATTGACCCCCTCCTGGACAGGCTCCACCCATCAGGCACACCACAGAGCGGACTGGCTCTCACAAGGTTTGGTAGATTCCTCTCAGAATTTGCCTTATACGACAGCTGGAGACTCAAATATCCCAACGCAACCGCATATTCCTGCTTTACACCCGCACAAAACGCAATGTCCCGCTTAGACATGATTATGCTCACCCCCACTCTCACTCCGAATCTCCTTGCAGCGGGGTTCGGCGTGAGAGTTCTTTCAGACCATTCACCCTACTGGATCACCCTTAGGCTGCCATCCTCCTCGCCATCCCGCCTGTGGAGGCTGAATCCATTCTGGCTAGCAACCCTCACTGACATTGAGATCATACAACGTGAGTGGTCTTTCTATTTCCAGACCAACGAGGGGTTGGCCCCGCCCAGAGTAGTGTGGGAGGCCTTTAAGGCCCATGCCCGCCTGATCCTATCTACACACATCAACAGGCACAAAGCCTCCTCTAATAACATTCTGTTACAGGCCGAGGAGCATCTGGGCTCCCTCGAACAGGCTTTCCTGTCAAACCCAACACCCTCCAACTCTGCCCAACTACGCTTGCAATCCAGGCTCACCGATAGCCTACATTTCGAGAAAGCAAAGAAAGGAATCTTCTTTAGAAAACAAAGGAACCTTGAGCATGGTGAGCGGGCTGGGAAACTCTTGGCCTACATGGCTCACTTGGACCATACGCCTCCGGTGGTGATCGAGCTCTGCTCACAAGATGGCACTATGCTCACGGACCCTGAACAGGTAGCCCACGAATTCAGAAGATTCTACGCTGATCTATACACTTCTAGGGCTAGCCAACCCACGGAAGAGCTGCACCTCCTCCTAGATGGTATAGACTTCCCCTCCCTCTCAACCACCCAGGTAGAGCTTTTGGAGGCACCTATAACCGAAAAGTGCATTAAAGAGGTCGATGGCGAACCTCCCAACGTCTAAGGCCCCGGGCTCGGACGGCCTCCCCCTGGAGTTCTATTCTCAATTCCAAGAGGTCCTCATTCCCAAACTAGAGGCTTTATACTCACACATACATACGTCCGGTACACTCCCACGCACCATGAGTGAGGCATTGATTGTCCTTATTCCCAAACCTGGCAAAGACCCCCTCCAACCCGAGTCCTACCGCCCGATCTCTCTCCTTCAATTGGATGTGAAAATTCTCGCTAAAATTCTTGCCATGAGACTCAACAAGGTCATTCTTAGCCTCATCCACCCTGACCAAACAGGCTTTATGCCCAATAAGAACACAGCGTTCAACTTGAGAAGGCTATTCACAAATTTACAAGCCACACATGATGAGACTGGGTCCAGGGTGGTGGTCAGTCTGGACGCAGCCAAGGCGTTCGATTCTGTGGAGTGGAGCTACCTCTGGGAGTGCCTCCATAGATTCGGCTTTGGCCCCAGGTTCATTAAATGGCTCCAACTTCTTTACCAGGCTCCCACTGCTCGTATTCAGGTCAATGGCAAACTGTCCACCCCATTCTCACTGTCCAGGGGAACACGTCAGGGCTGCCCAATATCTCCCATGTTGTATGCCTTAGCTGTCGAGCCATTGGCCATAGCCATCAGAGCGCACCCGGGCATCAAGGGCCTCCGTCGGGGGCAGTTGACTGAGGTGCTCAGTTTATACGCTGATGACATGCTACTCTATTTATCAGACGCTGGTCCCTCACTGGCCTCAGCTCTGCAGCTTATCCAGCAACATGGGACCTTCTCAGGGCTACAAATTAATTGGTCTAAGTCTCACATACTCCCCATTGATGTCTCTGTTCCAACACTCACTCAGGTTTCCCTCCCACTGATAAGGACTGGCCAGCTTAAATACCTAGGCATTCAGTGCTCGCGTTCCCTAACCGATTACATACACCTTAACATCGAACCAATGTTCGCGTATCTTAAAAACAAAACGCAAATTTGGTCCAGGCTCCCACTGGGGGTGATGGGTCGTAACAGCTTGGTGAAGATGATTCTTCTTCCCAAGCTGCTATACCTATTCTGGCACGCCCCATTATATGTCCCAGCTCACATATTCAGGTCCCTCGAGTCTATACTAAACACGTTTATATGGGGTACATCCAGACATAAGCTCTCTTGGCAAACCCTTAAATGTCCCACCCACCTGGGGGGCACGGCCACCCCCGACCTCGCATTTTATTACCTAGCTTCAGTTGTCCCATTTTTACTACCTCAATAAGCACGACAGAATCCGTTACACTACCCTGGTATGCACACACGCCTCTGACGTGGTGGCCCATCCCTTCCAGATACTCTTTTGCAAACATAGGGGTAATTCTGGTTCTGCGGGTGGGAACCGACTGATACAGCACCATAGCAGAGTCTGGCATCGCACACTTACTATCACCGGGGCCCCTCCTGTTCACGCCCATACTCCACTATGGGATAATCCTCAGCTCCCCGAATTACTGACCATCCCGGACTTTAAACTATGGATCATCTATAAAGTCATATACCTCTGCCAGGTCATAGCGGGAGGGGAGGTCAGGTCCTTTCAAGCTTTAAAAGATGAATTCGCCCTTCCTAATCATATGTTTTTTAGATACCTCCAGATTCGCCATGCCCTTCAGTCCCAATTCAACAATAATATCCCTGCTTTAGAAGTGGTGACCGCCACAGATCTTCTCTTAGGAGACGACCCGAAAAAGCTGATCTCCACCCTATATAATTTCCTTCTTTTACCTGCCGCCACCAACCACACACAAAACCTTAGGGTCAAATGGGAGGCTGATATTGGGACCTTAGATGACGACCAGTGGGGGGACATACTTGGGACCAGCACAAAAGTATCCCCGAAACTATCAGATCGCCTCACCCACTTATACATTCTCCACAGATCTTATCTCACCCCTGCACGCATCCTCAAGTACAGGTCGGACGCCTCTTCGGCCTGTCCCCGCTGCGGTAACACCCCCTGCACCTTCCATCACCTAATATGGTCTTGTCCATTTGTTCAAAACTACTGGCTGCAAATAGTCAAATTTCTCCACGATCAAATGGGCTCTCCTCTGACATTGTGCCCTCGCCAATGTTTACTCGGTCTGCTCACAGTCTCGGAGGAGGAGAAATATCTATCAATTTTTATGCAGGAGACCCTGTTCATAACCAGATTGCAGATTGCCCATATGTGGCTTCGGCCCAACCCAACAGTGCAGCAGTGGAAGAGGGCGGTGAACCTTACCCTTCCGTACAAAAAAGTTTTGTATTCCCACCGTGGTTGTCCTGCCAAATACCACAAAATATGGGATAGATGGATCAACGAAGCCTCTACATGTACAGACTAGCATGCTATAACACAAATATGTCTGGTGGTATAAAGTCACTTACCTTTACTCATGATCAGATTCTTATCACCTCAACTTAGATGTGCACCCCGATGTTGGCTTGTAAGGGCTTGTCAAAACTTTTAATGTAAAAGTCAATGCCTCTGACTCCAGTAAATGCTGTATCTTGTCACTTAACATTTGTGATATGTAATGACTACTATGCTCAATAAACTTTGTTTTTGATTAAAAAAAAAAAAAAAATAGTGTTTTGCATGCCTTTGACAGAGCGAATGTTTGCCTGAGTTTCATCGTTCCCTTGATCCTGGTGTCCACTTTTTCTATCAGTGAAGGTATTGAACTGTGGGGTACTTATGGCGTGGGAAGCAGAAATAGGGTAGACCGGTTTGTGAATCAGTACACTGCAGCCCAGGTGTAAATAGTCCTATAGTGAAGACCTCGTGGCTTATAAGGGCTCTAAGTGCAAGTGGTGGTAATAGTGATTTAACACCTGGTCATGCACCCAATGACCAAGTTATACTCCCAAGGTTTTACAGAGCTTAAACCGATCCAAATGCACTGCTTCTACATGTCCATTAAAGCTTTTCCAGTGTCCAGTCACCTGAATATATGAGCCTATAACCCAGGGTTTATGAATATCCAGCCTGTGTCCTGTGCTGTTTGAATGAGATAAACTGATGTGTCAACCTTTTCTCACATGAGCATACTGTATTTATTCTGTTTGTCACAATTAGAGACATTTCCCACACTCAATTATGTAAACCTGAAAAATGTTTAACCCCATGTACAATTTTTTGTCTTGTTCCACAAGCTTATACACTATATTACCAAAAGTACTGGGACACCTTTACACGCACATGACATTAAATGGCATCCCACTCTTATTCTGTAGGATTCAATATTGAGTTGGCCCACCCTTTGCAGCCCTAACAGCTTCAACTCTTCTGGGAAGGCTGTCCACAAGGTTTAGGAGTGTGTCTATTGGAATGTTTGACTATTCTTCCAGAAGCGCATTTGTGAGGTCAGGTACCGATGTGGACGAGAAAGGTCTGGCTCGCAGTCTCCACTCCAATTCATCCAAAAGGTGTTCTATCGGGTTGAGGTCAGGACTCTGCACAGGCCAGTCAAGTTCCTCCACCTCAAACTTGCTCATCCATGTCTTTATGGGCCTTACTTTGTGCACTGGTCCAAATCATTTGGTGGAGGGGGGATTATGGTGTGGGGCTGTTTTTTAGGGGTTGGGCTTGGCCCCTAGGGAGGATATGCTGAGACCACTGTCTTCTTTTATACAAGCGCCTGATTTTACTGCTAATCACGCGAGTGTATTTCCTTTGCATTTCATGTATTAAAATTTCCATAGGGAGTTAAGCTATATGCCTTCCTCTTTCTTTTAATGGTGGGGCTGACTGCCTATATCTACTGAGTCCATCCATACCTTACACCTGTTCGGAGGTCCATCTGGAGGTCATATCTGGATAGAGCATCTGATCCCCTTGGTATATTATACCACAAAGCTTGATTGACTCACTAGGTGTACACCTATTTGAGTTCAATCCCTCTGGTAAGCAGCTTCTGGTGTCTTTGGTGGTGGATCTACTATCAACTGTTATTACATCATACATATTTGAAGTTAAAGACTGTCACTATATTATATCCACATGTGGTTGAGGATTATCATCACACATGACTGAAGCTTGTCCCTGACTTTTTTCTTTTTTGGACATCACACGTCCAAGTTCCTCTGTTTATAGACATCACATGTCATAATAGAGGACCTGCTTGGAGTATTTTTGAGCACATCATTTATTATTCACGTTTTTTGTACTCATATTATTTGTTATGGTTTATATGATCACATAAGCGCTGCACATTTCACCCAATATAGTGTATAAAACATAGAAGAATGTGTTTTATTTATTAGTTTAATGTAAATGCCATTAACTATACTTCTGTATCTACCTCTAACAATAAAGAGAAACACACACTCAGATAAAATTACCCTTTTTTAATTTATCACATTAACTTATTTGGCTCACAGATTATGCATTTTGCACAAACATTTTAGAAAAAAAAAACGCCTTTAAAAAAAAATACAGAAAAAAAAAAGACAAACTAATGTTTTTCATCAGATGGACTGGATGTATAGCTTTCTTCTTCACTGGAGGACTGTACAGAATCCTGGAAAAAATCAAATAGATATCATAAAGAGAGAAGCGGATGACACAGATAATACAATGGCATAAATGACGTGATATTTTGCACAGTGTAGCAACTCTTAACCAATCAGAGTAGCACTGTCATCCTTCCAAGCTCTGCACATACGCCTCGAGCTCTCCACTGAACAGGTGAGCTCAGCAGCTGCAAAGGGAAAGAGTGTGTTGCGGCTGCAGAAGTCATCCGCGGCGACAAGAGATATCGCTGCGCATGAGCGGGGCTCAGAAGGACAGAGCTTGCTCCTCACTCCTGTACCCATAGGGGGCACTCATCCTAATGGCTGGTCCATCCTAGGACAGAGCTCGGAAAAATATCAGAAGTGTTTGGGGCAGGCTTAAAGTGGATGTAAACACAGATTTTTTTTTTTTATGTCATAATGTAGAGTATAAGATTTCCTATCATTTGAGCCCAGTCTTGCCACAAAGAGTTAATCCAGCTCTGAGCAATCCTCTTTTATTGTTCAGTGAGATAAATCTTGACAAACAGAGAAAAACTTTGTCAAATCCTCCCCCTTGCTGTGAGTGACAGGTGATTTACATCTCGTGCACCAGCCTAAGATATGCATTATTTTTTAATTCCCTCCCCCACTCCTTTCTTCAGCAGCTCTGCAAGGATTGGCTGTTCCACACCTCACCATGATTTGGCATGCTGAAGTCATGTGGTTACTTTCTTGTCTTTTCACTGGATGTTAGAGATCATAGCAAAAGTTCAGTGTAGGAAATACACAGGAGAAAATGCATATTGACAAGGGGAGTGTAGAGGTGGGCGGGGAGTCTGACATCACGACTCCACCCTCCGAGCTCCAGACAACAGACCCACCCACAGAATCTGCAGTTTTTCGGGTCTCATAACAGACAGAGGGGAGACATTTGACAGGTAAAGATACATGCAGGAGGCATTTATATCCTTATAGACAAACCCCTATGGCAGTAGTTTAGAAAGGATGACATTGGGTTTACATCCACTTTAACTCACAAAAGGCCTACAGGTATGGGAGAAGCATAAACAAATGTTTTTATAATCAGATTAGTTTAAAATTATGGAATAGTGTTCATGGACTGCATAAAGTATTTTTATTTTAATGTGAACTGTTTGAAACAACAGTCCTGCCAATGATACATGTGCATTAATGTATTTTAGGCATGTGTATTATCTGAAAAAGAATCCCATGTATAGATATCCAAAAGTCCTGAGACTACTGCTGCATGTCATATCAGCAACCCCAACAGATTCAGTGCTGCCACTCAAGCAACACTGTAAAGTATTCCCTATCACGTCTCCTTCGGCTATTGCATAAACCTATATGTAGGGAGGGGCAGAGGAGAGTGACTAGGTGTCCCAGGAGCCATTTATCAAGACCTGCTGTATGATAGTGAATGGCAGTCTCAGCCTGGACCCTCACCAGGCCACGTCCCAACACGTTTCACTCTGCCACCAGAAGTTAGTCATGGTAAGCTCCCCATGAGTGGAGTGAAACAAGCTGGGGACGTGGCCTGGCAGGGGTCCAGGCTGACACTGCCATTCACCATCAAACAGCAGGTCTTGATTTGAAGTGCGGTTCCTGGGACAGCTAGTTGCTCTCTACCATTGCCTGGAGCATAGACAAGCTCCCTTCCTGGTCAGTACTCACAGGACTTCATTCCCATACAGTCTGAGTAGCTCACTTACATATCCCTGGTTCAGAGGAACAGAGGAGCTAGGCCAGCATAGACAGTAATTAGACACTCCCAGAGAAGGCGGCGTGCAAGGAATGAGGGGACTGTGCTAGGGAACTGGCTCTTCAGAGGTATTCAAATTTCCTAGGAAGTTTGAAGTACATTATATTGTCAAAAGGACAATTGGGACGCCTATCTTTAAACGCACATGAACTTTAACTGCATCCCAGTCTTAGTCTGTAGGGTTCAATATTGAGTTGGCCCACCCTTTGCAGCTATAACAGCTTCAACTTTTCTGGGAAGGTTGTCCACAAGGTTTAGGAGTGTGTCTATGGGAATGTTTGACCATTCTTCCAGAAGCTCATTTGTGAGGTCAGGCACTGTGCAGGCCATTCAAGTTCCTCCACCCCAAACTCACTCATCCATGTTATTATGGACCTGGGGATTATGATGTGGGGTTGTTTTTCAGGGGTTGGGCTTGGCCCTTTAGTTCCAGTGAAGGGAACTCTTAAGCGTCAGTATATCAAGACATTTTGGACAATTTCATGTTCCCAACTTTGTGGGAACAGTTTAGGGATGGACCCTTCCTGTTCCAACATGACTCCGCACCAGTGCACATAGCGAGGTCCATAAAGACATGTATGAGCGAGTTTGGGGTGGAGGAACTTGACTGGCCTGCACAGAGTCCGGACCTCAACAGAGCCTTCTTGTCTACATCATTGCCTGACCTCACAACTGCGCTTCTGGAAGAATGATCGAATATCCCCATAGACACACTCCTAAACCTCGTGGACAGCCTTCCCAGAAGAGTTGAAGCTGTTATAGCTGCAAAGGGTGGGCCAACTCAAAATTGAACCCTATGGACTAGGGATGCCATTTAAGTGCATGTAAAGGCAGGTGTCCCAATACGTTTGACAATATAGTGTACAAAGCAAACACTTTGCAGATAAGCATTTTAAATACCTGAATTTTTTTGTGCCGTTGCCTGCAATTTTTTTTTTAAGTTAGTGACATGTTGTCTTTGAGCAGGGAGATTGAATAAGGTTGAGTCAAATACATAGCTCCATCTAGTTGTTAATCTACAGATCTCTATACTTGTCACAATAGCTAAAACACTTAGGAGCAAGCATTTAAAAATGTAAAAGTCATATCAAGTATTTGTCTTCCAGGATCTAAAAACTGGTAAGAGATTTTTTTTTTTTGAAGCGTGCAAAATAATGGTGCATTATCTAAATTCCCCTAAAACACATAATATTGGCTTCTGAATGTCACCGTTAATCTATATCTCCCCTTTCCTACACTTCTATATAAAAAAAAAATAAAAAATAAAATGACGTTTAGTGCCTACATGCCTCTGAAGAGTTGAAAGAGCCAGGTGACATGAAAAAAAATAAAAATAAAAAGAAATTATATATATATATATATATAACAAAATCGCTTTTGCTAGTTTTGTAGAAAAGAAGAAAAGCGAAAAAACAAAACAAAAAAAAAACAACACAAAAACAATTAGTGGTCAATAAAAATAAAGGATTAAAACCACCTTTCAAGCCGCACAACATGGAGATAGCGGCCCCAGTGGATTGTGGGTGAAGCTTTACCTTCAATATGACCTGCAGATGTGGGGCTGATCGTATCTGATGCTTTTAACACAATAATCCAGCGAAGGTTATCTACTCCCGAGAGTATAACTAAATTAATCCTGCAGCTCTGAGCCGCCAACACTTCACATGAACATCGCATCCCATAGAGAAATTGCGCTCAAGATTTAATCCCCGTGTAATTAAGTAGACAACTTTTTTTTCTACCCTTTTAGACAGAGCAACAGTGTTGAGTTTATTATGAGGAGGCTGAACATTCGCATACAATCTTTAGAGGTGTGTATAATTGGAAAGCACTCACTTGGGGTTCGGGGAAAGGGACAGGCTTGCCTGCATCTCTTAGACGGACTGCCAACTGTTTCAAGGAGTCTTCGTCTGGCTCTATCTGTTCGGCTTTCATTCCCTCGTACAAAGCGAGTGCATCGTTTAAATTCTTGGTGAGGACTGGGGGGGAAAAGAAAAAAACAAAGGCAAAACAAAAATACATTATAGCATTAAAGGTGTATCTTAAAAAACTGAATTTTTCTATTAACCTCTTCCGCTTTCACATCTGTACACCCCTTATGGACCAGAGCAATTTTTACATTTCTGCAAAGTGGTTGGTTTATTTGAGAAATCTCATTACTTAAAGTGATACTAAAATTAACAAAAATGTCATACTTACCTGCTCTGTGTAGTGGTTTTGCACCAGCAGCCCAGATCCTCCTCTTCTCGGGTCCCTCGCCGGCACTCCTGGCCCCTCCCTCCTGCCAAGTGCCCCCACAGCAAGCAGCTTGCTATGGGGGCACCTGAGCCTATCCGCTGCTCTGTGTGTCCATTCAGACACAGAGCTGGAGCTTGGCCCCACCCCGTCTCTCTTCTCATTGGCCCACTGATTTCAATTGACAGCCGTTCAGGCCAATGGCGCTGGCTGAGTGTCTCAGCCAGTCAGGAAAGAAAGTCCTGGACAGCCGAGTGTCTCGCGCAACATCGCTGGATCGAGATGGGGCTCAGGTAAGTATTATGGGGGCTGCTGCACAAAGGTTTTTTTTACTTTAAAGGGATTTTAAAGTCAGAAGGTTTTTTATCCTAATGCATTCTATGCATTAAAATAAAAAGGCCTTCTGTGTGCAGGAGCCCCACTAATACTTACCTGATGTCCCTCTCTGTCCAGCGATGTCCGCGAGTGTCTCAACCGTCCAAGATTCTTCCCCCCCGATTGGCTGAGACACAGAAGCCACGCCACTGGCTGCCACTGCTTTCAAAGTCAGCTAGCCAATCAGGAGAGATAGGGGGCGGGACCATGTTAGGGCTCAGTGTCCGAATGGACACAGGGAGCTGTGACTCAGCTCGGGTGCCCCCATAGCAAGCTGCTTGCTGTGGGGGCACTGAACAGAAGGGAGGGCACCAGGAGCACCGAAGAGGGACACGAGAAGAGGAGGATCTGGGCAGCCCTGTGCAAATCCACTGCAACAGAGCAGGTAAGCATAACATGTTAGTTATATTTATAGAAAAAAAAATAGACTTTACAATCGCTTTAATGCAGAGGATGCATTAGGATAAAAAAAAAAAAAAAAAACACTTCTGCCTTTAGAACCACTCTAAGATATCAAAGCAAGACACACATTGTTTTTTTGTCTTGCAAGCAAAAGAATTTTTGACTTGCCTGTAAACTCCTTTTTTTTTCCATTTGTTTTTTTTTTTTTTAGTACATTACATGACACAGAATCTTAGTCTTGGATTATTGGGTTATGCAGTTACCTTCAGGTGATTGAATACTGGCAAACAAAGTTGTAAGGACAGCCCTAGTATAACCCTCCCACTCCCAGTAATCCTCAGTTAAATAGAAAATAATGAGAAGTAATGTTAAAGGAACAGAGGCGATGGACCTGAGTCCTGGAATATACTCAAAACATTTTTTTTTTAGGAAAGTCAAAAATGCAATTTTTTAAACTGGAACTACACTTCATCTGAGCATCACAAACTAAAAATGATATCTAATTCATTTTATTATTCAAAGCAAATTCGCCCATCCATGCCTTCATGCTTTATTTTGTTGAAAAATCACTATGAAAAACACCCCCCTGCATTTCTGGCCATGGCCATATTGAGTAAGGGCAGATTCATGTTGCAATTACTTCCTGGAATCCACTTGCCCTTAGGTCAGGCACACAGGCAGGAGAGGGTGTGCTTAGCTGAGAAAACCTCTCCTCCTATCTTGAAGACTCCTGGGATGTATGACATCATTTGCCTAGGCATGGAAACCAGGAAGTAACTGGAGAAATAAAAAAAAAGTTTAAAACTATTTAATATGATATACTTTCCTATCAATTTACTAATGACAGCAGGATAAGGATTAAAAATAGTCAATGTTGATTGAGAGAGTATAGTTCCACTTTAATCAGAACTTTAATTCCACTTTGACCATTTTTCCAGAAGTACATTTGTGAGGTCAGGCACTGATGTTGGCGAGAAGGCCTGGCTCACAGTCTCCACTCAAATTCATCCCAAAGGTGTTCTATCGGATTGAGGTCAGGACTCTGTGCAGGGCAGCCCAGTTCCTTCACCCCAAACTCGCTCATCGATGTCTTCATGGACCTTGCTTTGTGCACTGGTGTGCAGTCATGTTGGAACAGGAAAGGGCCATCCCCAAACTGTTCCCACAAAGTTGGGAGCATGACATTTTCCAAAATGTTTTGGTATGCTGATACCTTAACAGTTTGCTTCACTGGAACTAAGGGGCCAAGCCCAACCCCTGAAAAACACCACCACACCATAAACCCCCCTCCACCAAATGATCAAATGATTTGGACCAGTGCACAAAGCAAGGTCCATAAAGACATGGATGAGCGAATTTGGAGTGGAATAACTTGACTGGCCTGCAGAGTCCTGACCTCAACCCGATAGAACACTTTTGGGATGAATTAGAGCATGGACTGTGAGCCAGGCCTTCTCGTCCTCATCAGTGACCTCACAAATGCGCTTCTGGAAGAATGGTCAAACATTCCCATAGACACACTCCGAACCTTGTGGACAGCCTTCCCAAAAGAGTTGAAGCTGTTCTAGCGGCAAAGGGTGGGCAAACTCAATATTGAACTCTACGGACTAAGACTGGGATGCCATTAAAATTCATGTGTGTGTAAATGCAGGCATTTTGGGACCAAAAGTAATGGGACAGATTAACAATCATCCATCAAACTTTCACTTTTTAATACTTGTTTGCAAATCCTTTGCAGTCAATTACAGCCTGAAGTCTGGAACGCATAGACATCACCAGACATTGGGTTTCATCCCTGGTGATGCTTTACCAGGACTCTACTACAACTGTCTTCAGTTCCTGCTTGTTCTTGGGGCATTTTCCCTTCAGTTTTGTCTTCAGCAAGTGAAATGCATGCTCAATCGGATTCAGGTCAGGTGATTGACTTGGCCATTGCATAACATTCCACTTCTTTCCCTTAAAAAAACTCTTTGGTTGCTTTCGCAGTATGCTTCGGGTCATTGTCCATCTGCACTGTGAAGCGCCGTCCAATGAGTTCTGAAGCATTTTTGCTGAATATGAGCAGATAATATTGCCTGAAACACTTCAGAATTCATCCTGCTGCTTTTGTCAGCAGTCACATCAATAAATACAAGAGAACCAGTTCCATTGGCAGCCATACATGCCCACGCCATGACACTACCACCACCATGCTTCACTGATGAGGTGGTATGCTTTGGATGATGAGCAGTTCCTTTCCTTCTCCATACTCTTCTCTTCCCATCACTCTGGTACAAGTTGATCTTGGTCTCATCTGTCCATAGGATGTTGTTCCAGAACTGTGAAGGCTTTTTTAGATGTTGTTTGGCAAACTCTAATCTGGTCTTCCTGTTTTTGAGGCTCACCAATGGTTTACATCTTGTGGTGAACCCTCTGTATTCACTCTGGTGAAGTCTTCTCTTGATTATTGACTTTGACACACATACACCTACCTCCTGGAGAGTGTTCTTGATCTGGCCAACTGTTGTGAAAGGTGTTTCCTTCATCAGGGAAAGAATTCTTCGGTCATCCACCACAGTTGTTTTCCGTGGTCTTCCGGGTCTTTTGGTGTTGCTGAGCTCACTGGTGCGTTCTCTCTTTTTAAGGATGTTCCAAACCGTTGATTTAGCCACACCTAATGTTTTTGCTATCTCTCTGATGGATTTGTTTTGTTTTTTCAGCCTAATGATGGCTTGCTTCACTGATAGTGACAGCTCTTTGGATCTCATATTGAGAGTTGACAGCAACAGATTCCAAATGCAAATAGCACACTTGAAATGAACTCTGGACCTTTTATCTGCGCCTTGTAAATGGGATATTGAGGCAATAACACACACTTGGCTATGGAACAGCTGAGCAGCTAATTGTCCCATTACTTTTGGTGCCTTAAAAAATGAGAGGCACATATGAAAACTGTTGTAATTCCTACACCGTTCACATGATCACCATTGTGGTGGATATGGATATATATATGGTCCTGATAAAGCAGGCCCCCCCCCCCCCCCCCCCGCAAAACGTGTAGACCAACTGTGAATCGATTGATAAATCTGCAAAATCAATGAGCACTGTAACTTTGTACACCTTCAAAAATGTTTTAATTGCTGTTTTTATCATCTAACAACATTTTATTTTTTATACATTTTTGTTTGAGAGTGGTTCATGGGCATACACAACATTGCTTTTTCCTTCAAGTATTGCCTACGTGTTTATGCAGGATGATGCCAATGGGAACCAAGCGGATTGATTACATATGGTACTTCACCCCAAATTTACAAGATAGATACAGTGCATCTAGAAAGTACTCACAGCACTTCACTTTTTCCACATTTTGTTATGTTACAGCCTTATTACAAAACATATTATATTCATTATTTTCCTCAAAATTCTACAAACAATATCCCATGACGACCAGAAAGAAGGTTGTTTGAAATCGTTGCAAGTTAAAAAAAAAAAAAAAAATCTCATGTACATAAGTATTAACAGCCTTTGCCATGACACTCAAAATTGAGCTCAGGTGCATCCTGTTTCCACTGATCATCCTTGAGATGTTTCTACAACTTGGAGTCCACCTGTGGTAAATTCAGTTGATTGGACATGATTTGGAAAGGCACACACCTGTCTATATAAGGTCCTACAGTTAACAGTGCATGTCAGAGCACAAACCAAGTAATGAAGTCCAAGGAATAGTCTGTAGACATCTTAGACAGGATTGTATTGAGACACAGATCTGGGGAAGGGTATAGAAACATTTCTGCAGCATTGAAGGTCCCAATAAGCACAGTGGCCTCCATCATTCGTAAATGGAAGTTTGGAAAGACCAGGACTCTTCATAGAGCGGGCTGCCCAGAGCGATCGGGGTAGAGGGGCCTTAGGGAGCTGACCAAGAATCCGATGGTCACTCTGACAGAGCTCCAGCATTTCTCTGTGGAGAGAGGAGAACCTTCCAAAAAGAACAACCATCTCTGTAGCACTCCACCAATCAGGCCTGTATGGTAGAGTGGCCAGACAGAAGCCACTCATCAGTAAAACGCACATGACAGTCCATCTGTAAAAGGCACCTGAAGGCCTCTCAGACCATGAGAAACAAAATTCTCTGGTCTGATGAAACAAAGATTGAACTCTTTGGCCTGAATGGCAAGAGTCATGTCTAAAGGAAACAAGGCCCCGCTCATTACCTGGCCAAAACCATCCCTACAGTGAAGCATGGTGGTGGCAGCATCATGCCATGGGGATGTTTTTCAGCGGCAGGAACTGGGAGACTAGTCAGGATCAAGGGAAAGATAAATGCAGTATGGTACAGAGACATCCTTGATGAAAACCTGTGCCAGAGTGCTCTGGACCTCAGACTGGGGCGAAGGCTCCAAAAGGTGTGGTTACGGGACAACTCTGACTGTCTCAGTGGCCCAGCCAGAGCACAGACTTGAACCCGATTAAACAGCTCTGGAGAGATCTGAAAATGGCTGTGCACCGACGCTCCCCACCAGCTTGAGAGGTCCAGCAAAGAAGAATGGGAGAAAAATGTCATACTTTCTTCATGCTTAATTTACAAACTGAGGTCTGTACTCAGACATAAGGTTTGTTCTTGGGTAAAAAAAACTGATTACAGGGGCGCGTCCAAAGGGTGGTGATAAACAACATGTACTCAGACTGGTCTGGAGTGGTATGTGGGGTACCCCAAGGTTCTGTTTTGGGACCAATTCTTCTAAATGTATACATAAATGATCTAGAGGAATAGGGATAACTAGCGCAAACTCAGTTTTTGCAAACGACACAAAAAAAAAAGCAGGGCAATAACTTCACATCAGGATACAGAAATTTTACAGAAAGACCTGAACAAAATAATAGAGTGGGCAACTACATGGCAAATGAGGTTTATTGTGGAAAAATGTAAAGTAATGCACTTGGGGCAAAAAACATAAATGCACACTACTCACTAGGGGGAAAACTGCTGGGGGAATCAAGGATGGAGAAAGATCTGGGGATCCTAGTAGATGACAGACTGAGCAATTGCATGCAATGTCAAGCTGCAGCTATACCAAAGCTAGCAGAATTCTAGCATGCATAAAAAAGGGATATACTCCAGGGATAAAAAGATAATCCTGCCACTTTATAAAACTCTAGTCCGGCCACATCTGGAGTATTCCATCCAGTTCTGGTCACCAGCCCTCAGAAGGGATGTGCTGAACTAGAGAGAGTCCAAAGAAGAACAAAATTAATAAGGGGACTGGAGGACCTCAATTACTAGGAACGACTATAAGCACTAAATTTATTCTCGCTGGAGAAGCAACGCTTGAGAGGAGACATGATAGAGATTAACAAATATCTCAATGGTGATCCCAGCATAGAAAAAACTATTCAGTCTCAGGGAGTGTATGAGGACACGTGGCCACACAATGAGAACCTTCAGGAGAAGTGGTTTAATCTTAAACTGCACAGGGGGTTTTTCACTGTCAGGGCGATAAGGATGTGGAACTCTCCTCCACAATTGGTGGTGGCTGTGAGGAGTATTGGTATTTTTAAAAGACTCTTGGATATGCATTTTAAAGAACACAACATACAGGGATATGGAAAATAATTATCGACACTGACACACATACACCTACACAGGTTGAACTGGATGGACCATTGTCCTTATTGAAAATTACCTACTATTAAACTATGTAACTAAGCAAATCAAACTTTGTCATTCTACTACACGTGAGGACATACAATAGAGCAAAATGTCATATCTCGAGTCGCAGGACCACGGTGCTACATACTAATTAAACATAATTTTAAATATACAAAAATAGAAAACAACGGAGAACTTAAAATAAAAAAAAATTATAAACCTTACACATCTGGGAACTATGTAACTGTACATATACTGTGAGCAAATGGCTATATATAGGATTTACATCATTACTGTTCAGGAGATTGTGCAAGAGGAATATTTCAGGGCAGTCAGTACTAAGAGGGCTGTGTTCAGGAGATGCCCTTGTAATCTGACAGATTTGGAGTGTTATTGCAAAGAAGAGTGGGCAAATATTGCCAAGTCAAGGATGTGCCATGCTGATAGACTCATCCCCAAAAAGACTGAGTGCTGTAATAAAATCAAAAGGTGCTTCAAAGTATTAGTTTAAGGGTGTGCACACTTATGCAACCATATTATTTTTTATTTTTATTTTTACTTCCCTCCACCTAAAAAAATTCACTTTGTTGTTCAACTGAGTTGTACAGTTTATAAGGTCACATTAAAAGGTGGAAAAAGTTCTGAAATGATTTATCTTTGTCACTTTTTTTCAGAAACCTGAAATTTTAATAGTGGCGTGTAGACTTTTTATATCCACTGTATGTACATGTGATTTGCGTTTTATTATTTTTATTAAATTTGCAAAGATTTCAAACAAAATTATTTCATGTTGTCATTATGGGGTATCGTTTGTAGAATTTTGAGGAAAATAATTCATTTAACAACTTGCCGCCCGCCATGTAGCAGAATGACGGCGGCAAAGTGGTTTCAATATCCTGACTGGGCGTCATATGATGTCCGCAGGATATTGAGCCACTGCGCGCCACCGGGGGCGCGCATCACGGCGATCGTTGTTGCGGTGTGTCAGTCCATTCACGGCTGATCACGATGTAAATAGGAAGAGCCGGTGATCGGCTTTTCCTCACTCACGTCTGACAGACGCGAGTAGAGGAGAGCCGATCGGCTGCTCTCCTGACAGGGGGGGTCTGTGCCGATTGTTTTTAGCACAGCCCCCCCTCGGATAATACCCAGGACCACCAGGGAAACCATCCACACTGGACCACCAGGAATGCCCCCTAGACCCCCAGGGAAATACTAATCAGTGCCCAGGCAGCTGCCAATTAATGCCCAGGCACCTGCCAATCAGTGCCCACTCCAATGCCTACCACTGCCAGTGCCACCAGGGATGCCTATCAGTGCCGCGTATCAGTGCCGCGTATCAGTGCCGCGTATCAGTGCCGCCTATCAGTGCCGCCTATCAGTGCCGCCTATCAGTGCCGCCTATCAGTGCCGCCTATCAGTGCCGCCTATCAGTGCCGCCTATCAGTGCCGCCTATCAGTGCCGCCTATCAGTGCCGCCTATCAGTGCCGCCTATCAGTGCCGCCTATCAGTGCCGCCTATCAGTGCCGCCTATCAGTGCCGCCTATCAGTGCCGCCTATCAGTGCCGCCTATCAGTGCCGCCTATCAGTGCCGCCTATCAGTGCCGCCTATCAGTGCCGCCTATCAGTGCCGCCTATCAGTACCCATCAGTGCCGCCTATCAGTACCCATCAGTGCCGCCTATCAGTACCCATCAGTGCCGCCTATCAGTACCCATCAGTGCCGCCTATCAGTACCCATCAGTGCCGCCTATCAGTACCCATCAGTGCCGCCTATCAGTACCCATCAGTGCCGCCTATCAGTACCCATCAGTGCCGCCTATCAGTACCCATCAGTGCCGCCTATCAGTACCCATCAGTGCCGCCTATCAGTACCCATCAGTGCCGCCTATCAGTACCCATCAGTGCCGCCTATCAGTACCCATCAGTGCCGCCTATCAGTACCCATCAGTGCCGCCTATCAGTACCCATCAGTGCCACCTATCAGTACCCATCAGTGCCGCCTATCAGTACCCATCAGTGCCGCCTATCAGTGCCCATCAGTGCCGCCTATTAGTGCCCATCAGTGCCGCCTATTAGTGCCCATCAGTGCCGCCTATTAGTGCCCATCAGTGCCGCCTATCAGTGCCCATCAGTGCCGCCTATCAGTGCCCATCAGTGCCGCCTATCAGTGCCCATCAGTGCAGCCTTTTCAGTGCCCATCAGTGCAGCCTTTTCAGTGCCCATCAGTGCAGCCTTTTCAGTGCCCATCAGTGCTGCCTACCAATGCCCATCAGTGCCGCATATCAGTGCCAATCGTCAGTGAACGTCAGTGCCCGCTCATTGGTGCCGCCTTATCAGTGCCTGTCAGTGCTGCCATATCAGTGCCCATCAGTGAAAGAGAAAACTTACTTATTTACAAATTTTTTTTAACAGAAACAAAAGTAAAACTTTAATTTTTTTCAAAATTTTCTGTCTTTTTTATTTGTTTTGCAAAAAATAAAAACCACAGAGATGATCAAATACCACCAAAAGAAAGCTCTATTTGTGGGAACAAAATGATAAAAATTTAGTTTGGGTACAGTGTTGTATGACCGCGAAATTGTCATTCAAAGTGTGACAGCGCTGAAAGCTGAAAATCGGTCTGGGCAGGAAGGTGTCTAAGTGCCCTGTATTGAAGTGGTTAATCCATTTTGGAATAAGCCTGTAACGTAAATAATGGAAAAAGTGAAGCGCTGTGAATACTTTCCAGATGCACTGTATTTCTAATATTACTGGCTGATTTTCATAGGATGCAGGAAATAATTAGATCTTGTTTGACCCAAAAGCCTGCCACCCCCTACTGTACATGGCCCAAACGGAGTTCACTTTACTAGCACAAACGGAGCATTCCTTTAATAGTCACACCATGCTTGGGTACATATCCACATGCTTATTTACAGATC
Source organism: Lithobates septentrionalis (assembly GCA_037952835.1). Lineage (NCBI taxonomy): Eukaryota > Metazoa > Chordata > Amphibia > Anura > Ranidae > Lithobates > Lithobates septentrionalis. Next base: position 688,168 of record JBBDGP010000632.1, read on the forward strand.
TTGAATATATGTACTTGCCATGACGACAAACACGATGCAGCGATTCAATATCTGGATCTAAAACCTCTACGGTTAACAAATGACAGCATAAAATATGTACATAAATAATAAGTGAACACAGAGTAACCTGCTGTTTTCCAAGATCTGTACACCAATCACAGCAAATAGCACTATGATTCAATATCATCACCTGTTTTCTGCATGCATAAAATATATGTCCTGCACTGTAATATTAATCAGAACCCATATTTCTCCTACAAGGACATCTGCGATTCCTAATACTAAATTATTAATTTTTTTTTGTTCCATTTGTCTGAATGTTGGGAGAAGGAAATCTCCATTATTTTTTTTTTTTTGTGGGAAAAAAAAAAAAAAAGTAATAAACTGGAAAGACAGACAAAGGTTTCATGCCATAGAACACACTTACTGTAATGTTTCATCAGGCTGCTGTACCCAATTTGCTTGTAAACAGGATCGTTCAATGTTTCTATCAGCTGGGTAACGTATTCGTTCTGCAAGAGATTTAAAGAAAGTTAAAAGTTAGCAGGTGAAAGTACTTGCACAAGTTAAAGTGGACTTGGTATCAGATATGATCTATATTTTGTATCAAGGCTGCATGCTCAATATTGTGCCTATGTAACAACTCCAGGTATATATTACCCCCCTAAGATCTCAGTACTCCCCCTAATAATGTCGTCACATTCTTTTCTCTACAGGAGAGTCTCATCTTTGTTTAGACATCATCCAGGGTCAGCATCTACATTTGGACTCTAGTTCAAAAATGACTCTCTCATATAAATCCTGGTGCCTGAGCAGTTCTTGGCTATTTTCCCAATCTCTTTTACACTCATCAGCCATAGCTTTATGACCACTGGCTGGTTAGATAAATAACATTGAATAGCCTGATACAATGGCATCTGAAAGTGGGATGCATTAGGCAGCAAGTAAACATGCTGTCCCCGAAGTTGTGTTGAAAGCAGAAAAAAAATGGGCAACCCAGTTTGTTGTGTATGGGGCTGAGTAGCCACAGACCAGTCAGGGTGTATATGCTGACCTGTATCCACAGGTAAAAGCACCTACAATAGGCACGTGAACATCATAACTGGACCACAGAGCAATGGAAGTCTGATTAATATTATATTTTCTTTTACATCGAGTGGATGGCCAGGTGCGTGTGCGTTGATTACTTGGGGAAGAGGTGGCACCAGGATGCACTATGGGAAGAAGGCAAGCCTTTGCTTTGGGCAATGCTCTGCTTGGAAACCTTGGGTCCTGTTATTCATGTGGACACGTACCACCTACCTAAACACTGCTGCTGACCAAGTACACCCCTCCATTGAAACTGTATGGCAGTGATTGTTTTCAGCAGGATAATGTGTCCTGACACACTGCAAAAAATGGTTTGAGGAACAGGACGAAGAGTTTGACTTTTTAACAACAACTTGACCTCCTAATTCTCCAAATTTCAATCCAATCGAGCATCTGCTGGAAAAACAAGTCCAATCCATGGAGACCCCTCCTCATAACTAAAAGGACCTAAAAGGATTTGCTACTTACCGCTTGGTGCCTGATACCACAGCATACTTTAGAGGTCTAGAGGAGTCCATTCCTCGATGGGTCAGGGCTGTTATAGTGGCAAAAGTGGGACCTACTCAATACTAGGTAGGTGGTCAAATTTATGGCCGATTGGTGTACATTTATGTCTGTATAATAATTACTGTAATCACAAGCCGACTGCTCTGGCAATGCCCAGCCTCTACGATGCCATCTCTATCCTTGACTTTTTCCTCTACTGCAAGGGGCAGGTGCCTAGGAATCTGGAAAGCAGAATGAAGGCACCTTTGAAGCAGTCAACTCTTAGCGCTCAGTATGTCCCACATCCAATACTGTGGCAGTGTTTCAAGTGATACTGCTCTCCTCAAGCGAGGAAACGCTAAAACACATAGAAGAAAAAGGAGGACGCAAAACGCTAAGTGCATTACCGTTAACACCATTTTCAATTTACTAAAAAGCCAAAAAATCATACGCACAGATATGAGAAGATATAAAAGCCCATCAAATCTTAACTCCAGCAAAGAGGATAACCTGATGTCTATAGATGGGAAGCTGATGTGTTTCGGTAGACAAGCCCCCCAACTTCCTCAGAGCTGAGGAAGGGCTGTTATATATCTTCTCATGTTTGTGAGTATGTTTATTTGGCTTCTTAATAAATTGAAAATGGTGTTAAAAAGGTAAATGCACTAGGTATTTGCGCCCTCCTTTTTCTTCTATGCAGAATGAAGGCAGCCTGGCCAATCAGAAGCCAAGACATTGGTGGTACATGGGCTTGTTAGAGCAGATGGAGTGCAGAAAGGTGGTGGCAGTGTGCCATCAGCACAAGCCACTGTAGATGCCACAGAAGATAGACACAAGCTTTTATGTGTAAAGCCCAGACTTATAAGTTCACCTTTGGAAACAGGTTACACGTTCCATCTTATTTTTTTTATTTTTTTTTTAGGGTGGAACATGGACCATCTTCCCAATGCTGCAGCCACTGCCTGTTTCCCATCCCCCCTTCTTCCTGTGACAGTAGTATGGGGAGAAGTTCCCCATACTAGCTATCACTTTTTTTATTTTCCCGGAAAAAAATTTGCATTTGTTTTTTTTAAGTGAACCTATCCTTTAAATTCTCAACTCCAGCCTTACCTTTAGTCTTGCACAGCTGTACTGGCTCCTTTTCTGTATTAAATTTGCTTATTTTGATTTCACTGTGCAATTCTCACATTGCAGACTTAAGCGGCAGGGAGGGAGAGGTGGAGAAGCCAGCAAATACATAAGAGCCACAGGGGACTGGTATTGGTGGGGAGGGGGGTTAGAATAGGTGCTGCGCAGGCATAGGTGTGGCAGAGACAGAGGACAATAAGAGGGGGGGCATTTCAGCTAAATGCAGGCAGTAATGTAGAGATTCTCCATTAAGCAGGGGGGAGAGGGGTCACAGTTTGAGTGACCAGCTTTAATCAGCAGCTTACTATTCACAAATCAGAGCTATTGGTTTGTTCAGCAGATTCTTTGCTTTAAGCTCATGGTAACCAACGTGACCATGAGCAGAAGGAAGAATGCCAGGTCTTTACGGTGTATGGACCTGGCCAGCTGGAAGAGGTGCGATAGGTCTGTATGCTGTATGGACCTGGTCGCAAAAGGGTTAAAGGACTGTTAAACCCAAAAGCACCTGGTGATCTAGCCAGGAGGAGTATTTTATTTGAACAGAACAACCTATCCTACAGATGTAGCAGTTGAGAGGGTTGGGACAAAACATTTACTGCTGACAGGGGTGCTTACAATGACCAGCTTTTATTTATGTAAAACCTTTATCCCAAAAGGAAAAACAGTTTGCTGTAATTGCTTTAAAAATGTTAGCTGGAGTTCAATATGTTAGTGCATCCAAATCTGCTAGTACATCCAATACTACCCAGCCCCCAGACCAACAATGCTGCTGTCCAAAAGGTATTGCTGTTGATCCTTCATCCTGAATGTAGGCACTAGGTTAACAATATTGCGGGAGTGCGTGCGTTCTTACACCAGCAGGGAAAACGCGCTGCTCTTTAGCAGACGTGTGCAGAGGCCATTATTCTTAATGGCACCCCCATGCATTGGTAAACGCAGAGCATTTTCAGGTGTGGGGAACCACATTGTGCACCATGCGGTTCTGTGAGGCTGCCCTTCGGTCGCATTTTTAAAAAAAGGGCCAGGGACTTTTTCTCTGCGGAAAACACAGGTATAGCAGACCATTCATATACATAGGCTGCTGTGCTCATGCAAATGCGGCATGCCAGGCCTCCAATGGTGTGAACCTAGCCTAATACAGGAGGCGTGTTACTGGTTGGATCACCAAGTGAAAAAAAAGGGGGGAAAAGCCTAAAACAAGAAGACGAATGCAGCCACCACATTATCGTCAAAGAAAGTTCTGGACAGCTGCACTCCAAAAGAATTTGCCTTTATTTAATAAGGTGTCATCCAAAATACAAGTCACAGCAAAGTGGATAAAAGCTTACATATTCACACTACGAGGAGTGCTTAGTCATAGCTTTGCTCCACTTTGCTGTGACCTGTATTTTGGATGACACCTTATTAAATAAAGGCAAATTCTTTTGGAGTGCGGCTGTCCAGAACTTTCTTTGACAATATTGTTACAGCATTGCCAGCACCTGAGCTTCTAGACTGGAGGAGATGCCTTTTACTTCAATCTGACCCTCCTGGAGCGGTGATACTTTCTCTCTACTTGCAGCCACCACATCTAAGGATTGGTAAGCTGCATTATATTATTTTTTTGGTTTGGGGTTTAAAACCACTTTAATAAAAAACTATAGTCATAGGAAAAGATAAAGTTGGGATGGGGTATCTCCCCAGAGATGTTCAATCGGGTTCAAGTCTGGGCCACTGAAGGGCATTCACAGAGTTGTCCCATAGCCACTCATTTGTTGTCTTTGCTGTGTTCTTAGGGTTCTTGTCCTGTTGGAAGATGAACCTTCGCCCCAGTCTGCAGTCCAGAGAATTCTGGAGCAGGTTTTCATCAAGGATGGCTCTGTACATTGCTGCATTCATCTTTCCCTCCATCCTGACTAGTCTCCCAGTTCCTACCACTGAAAAACATCCCCACAGCATGATGCTGCCACCACCATGCTACACTGTAGGGATGGTAGTAGCCAGGTGATGAGCGGTGCCTGGTTTCCTCCAGACATGACGCTTGCCATTCAGGCCAAATAGTTCAATCTTTTGTTTCTCATGGTCTGAAAGGCATTCAGCAAAATCCAGGTGGGCTGTCATGTGCCTTTTACTGAGGAGTGTCTTCTGTCTGGGTGTTCTTCTGGAAGGTTCTCCTCTCTTCACAGAAAAAGGCTGGAGTTCAGTCAGAGTGATCATCGTGTTCTTGGTCACCTCCCTGCTAAGGGACCCCCCCCCCCCGATCCCTCAGTTTGGCCGGGCGGCCTGCTCTAGGGAGAGTCCTGGTGGTTCCAAACTACTTCCATTTACGGATGATGGAGGCCACTGTGGTAATTGGGACCTTCAATGCTGCAGACATTTTCCTGTACAGTTCCCCAGATCTCTGCCTCAATATAATCCTGTCTTGGAGGTCTACAGACAATTCCTTGGACTTCATGGCTTGGTTTGTGCTCTGACATGCACCGTTAAATGTGGGACCTTATATAGACAGGTGTGTGCCTTTCCAAATCATGTCCAATCAACTGAATTTACCACAGGGGGACTCCAATCAAGTTGTAGAAACATCTCAAGGATGATCAGTAGAAACAGGATGTACCTGAGCTCAATTTTGAGTGTCATGGCAAAGGATGTGAATACTTATGTACATGATTTTTTTTCCCGTTTTTTATTTTTTATAAATTTGCAAAGATTTCAAACAAACTTCTTTCATCCTGTCATTATGGGGTATTGTTTGTTGCAATATATATTATACAGTGCCTTGAAAAAGTATTCATACGCCTTGAAATTTTCCACATTTTGTCATGTTACAACCAAAAACGTAACTGTATTTTATTGGGATTTTATGTGATAGACCAACACAAAGTGGCACATATTTGTGAAGTGGAAAGAATATGATAAATGGTTTTCAATTTTTTTTACAAATAAATATGTGAAAAGTGTGACGTGCATTTGTATTCAGCCCCCTTTACTCTGATACCCCTAACTAAAATCTAGTGGAACCAATTGCCTTCAGAAGTCACCTAATTAGTAAATAGAGTCCACCTGTGTGTAATTTAAATTAGATGCAAAACCGATTCATGAAATTTGAGCCGGGCACATATCTGCAGTGTTTTCTTATCTCTTTTCAAAGAGCTAAGTCCCTTAGCTGTCTCTTGCTCCGTTATCAGCCTGATAAGTTCTCACACGTTCTCCAAGACTGGAGATAGAAGTGTGTGTCGCGGGAGGTTGCTATAGATTAGCAGTCAGATTGTCGTCCAAGAACCGAGCTATACACATTACTTTTTTCCTTTGCCTATGAGGAGAGGGGGTGTGTGCCTTTCCTCCAATCAGCTGTCTTGGCTGTATTCTAATGATCCACTCCCAGTGGTAACCAGGAAGAGAAAAACGTTAACACGAAGAGCACTTTCTAAAGGATATATACAGATGGTGAGCAGATATACAGTGGGGCTAAAAAGTATTTAGTCAGCCACCAATTGTGCAAGTTCTCCCACTTAAAAAGATGAGAGAGGCCTGTAATTGTCATCATAGGTATACCTCAACTATGAGAGACAAAATGTGGAAACAAATCCAGACAATCACATTGTCTGATTTTTGAAAGAATTTGCAAATTATGGTGGAAAATAAGTATTTGATCACCTACAAACAAGCAAGATTTCTGGCTCTCACAGACCTGTGTCTTCTTCTTTAAGAGGCCCCTCTGTCCTCCACTCATTAGCTGTATTAATGAAACCTCAAACAGTCACACTCCGAACACCACTATGGTGAAGACCAAAGAGCTGTAGAAGGACACCAGAAACAAAATTGTAGACCTGCACCAGGCTGGGAAGACTGAATCTGCAATAAGCAAACAGCTTGGTGTGAAGAAATCAACTGTGGGAGCAATAATTAGAAAATGGAAGACATACAAGACCACTGATAATCTCCCTCGATCTGGGGCTCCACGCAAGATCTCACCCTGTGGGGTCAAAATGATCACAAGAATGGTGGGCAAAAACTCCAGAACCACACTGGGGGACCTAGTGAATGACCTGCATAGAGCTGGGACCAACGTAACAAAGGCTACAATCAGTAACACACTATGCCGCCAGGGACTCAGATCCTGCAGTGCCAGATGTGTCCCCCTGCTTAAGCCAGTACATGTCTGGGCCAGTCTGAGGTTTGCTAGAGAGCATTTGGATGATCCAGAAGAGGATTGGGAGAATGTCATATGGTCAGATAAAACCAAAGTAGAACTGTTTGGTAGAAACACAACTCGTTGTGTTTGGAGGAGAGAGAATGCAGAGTTGCAACCAAAGAACACCATGCCTACTGTGAAGCATGGGGGCGACAACATCATGCTTTGGGGCTGTTTCTCTTCAAAAGGGAACAGGACGGCTGATCCGTGTACATTAAAGAATGAATGGGGCCATGTATCGTGAGATTTTGAGTGCAAACCTCCTCCCATCAGCAAGGACAATGAAGATGAAACGTGGCTGGGTCTTTCAGCATGACAATGATCCCAAACACACAGCCCGGGCAACGAAGGAGTGGCTTCGTAAGAAGCTTTTCAGGGTCCGGGAGTGGCCTAGCCAGTCTCCAGATCTCAACCCCATAGAAAAACTTTGGAGGAAGTTGAAAGTCCGTGTTGCCCAGCGACAGCCCCAAAACATCACTGCTCTAGAGGAGATCTGCATGGAGGAATGGGCCAACATACCAGCAACAGTGTGTGACAACCTTGTGAAGACTTACAGAAAACGTTTGACCTTTGATATTGACCAAATACCTATTTTGCACCATAATTTGCAAATAAATTCTTTAAAAAATCAGACAATGTGATTGTCTGGATTTGTTTCCACATTTTGTCTCTCATAGTTGAGGTATACGTGGGAGAACTTGCACAATTGGTGGCTGACTAAATACTTTTTTGCCCCACTGTACATGTAAAACTTATGTAAGGAGATTTGTTTCATCCCTGTGTATCATCGGAGGCTGTTCACTTCACTGGGTATAGGGAGGGTTTGCATCCACTTTAATCTCCGTATAAATACAGCTGTTCTGGGAGGCCCTTCGAGGTTTGTTAGAGAACCTTAGTGAACAAAAAGCTGGAGGAGCTGCAGAGATCCACAGCTCAGGTGGGAGAATTTGTCCATAGGACAACTATTAGTTGTGCACTCCACAAATCTGACCTTTATGGAAGTGACAGGAAAAAATCCATTGTTGAAAGAAAGCCATAGGAAGTCCTGTTTGCAGTTTGTAAGAAGCCACATGGGGGACACAGCAAACGTGGAAGAAGGTGCTCTGGTCAGATGAGACCAAAATTGAACTTTTTGACCTAAAAGCAAAACGCTATGTGTGGCGGAAAACTAACACTGCACATCACCCTGAACACACCATCCCTACCATGAAACATGGTGGTGGCAGCATCATGTTGTGGGGATACTTTTCTTCAGCAGGGACAGGGAAACTGGTCAGAGTTGATGGGAAGATGGATGGAGCCAAATACAGGACAATTTTAGAAAGAAACCCGTTAGTCTGCAAAAGACTTGAGACTGGGGTGGAGGTTCACCTTCCAGCAGGACGACCACCCTAAACATACAGTCAGAGCTACAATGGAATGGTTTAGATCAAAGCATATTCATCTGTTAGAATGGCTCAGTCAAAGTCCAGACCTAAATCCAATTGAGAATCTGTGGCAAGACTTGAAAATTGCTGTTCACAGATGCTCTCCATCCAATCTGACAGAGCTTGAGCTATTGTGCAAATTAGAATGGGCAAAAATGTCACTCTCTAGATGTACAAAGCTGGTAGACACAGCCCCAAAAAGACTTGCAGCTGTAATTGCAGCAAAGGGTGGCTCTACAAAGTATTGACTGAATACAAATGCATGCCACACTTTTCACATATTTGTAAAATATTTTGAAAACTATTTATAATTTTTCTTCCACTTTACAATTATGTGTCGCTTTGTGTTGGTCTATCACATACAATTACAATAAAGTACATTTATATTTTAGGTTGTAACATGACAAAATGTGGAAAATTTCAAGGGGTATGAATACTTTTTTTAAGGTACTGTACACCATTTGTCTGGTATAGTTTATGGTGAGAATCAGTGGTATATTTAAAGGAGGACCTTCAGTCATTTTTTTCAACCTCCAATTTTTAAAACTTCTGCCCTTGTTGTTTTAACTTTGGATAATAAAACTTTTTTTTCTGCCAGTAAATACCTTATACAGCCCACTTCTTCTTTCTTGTCTGGTCTTTAACCTACGCTTATAACATCATTATTATTATTATACAGGATTTATATAGCACCGACAGTTTACGCAGTGCTTTACAACATTAGTACAATTACAATACAATTCAACACAGGAGGAATCAGAGGGCCCTGCTGGTTAGAGCTTACAATCTAGGAGGGAGGGTCAAGTTATACAAAAGGGTAATAGCTGTGGGGGATGAGCTAATGGAGAAAATAGTGCAGTTGTTAGATGGAGGCAGGATAGGCTTCTCTGAAGAGGAATGTTTTCAGGGATCGCCTAAAAGTGGATAAATTTGGAGACAGTCTGACAGATTGGGGTAGCAAATTCCAGAGGATGGGCGAGACTGGGGAGAATTCCTGGAGGCGGATATGGGAGGAGGTGGGAGCAGGAGGTCTTGGGAAGAACAAAGAGAGCAGGAGGTCTTGGGAGGAACGGAGATGGCGATTAGGTTGGTATTTTGAGACTAGGTTAGTGATGTAGCTGGGGGCAGAGTTGTGGATGGCTTTGTAACTTAATGTTAGTATTTTGAATTTAATTAATTGGGCAAGTGGCAGCCAATGTAACGATTGGCAGAGAGGGGTAGCAGACACTGAGCGGTTTGTAAGGTGGATGAGTCTGGCAGCAGCATTCATGATTGAGTGAAGGGGAGATAGTCTATTTAAAGGTAAGCCAATGAGGAGGGAACAGCTCTCTCTCACTCTTGTGAGAGTTTGCAAGGAAGGGAGGGGGGATGAGTTATAAGAGGGCCAATGCGAATTGCAGAGCTGGAGGTGTGCCCCTGTGTGTCTGTGTAAATCCAGGAAGCGAATAGGCAGCAGCTTCAGCTGCCCACAGTTAAAATGGTTGCAGCCAGACTCAGTGGAGGGAGATTTCTGCAGCATATTTGGCAATTACAGAATCACAGTATATATAAAAGAATATGCAAAGTGGTTGGAGGGAAGCTTCAGAATGGCAAAGATGTTTTTATTACAAATTATGTGAGCAGACTGCAGTTCCTCTTTAAAGCCCCAATTAGTCCTCAAATTCCCTATGCTAAATAAACTAAATCCAATTAAACCAGTTATAAGTATCACTCTGTGATAGCACAACGATGCAGATTATTATATTATTATATACAGAAATATACCATACCTGACCCCTAAAACCGCGCCTCATAATGTGTGGTCTCAGAATTCCACTTTGTTCCAGAATAGCTTCGCATCTCTGTAGAGAAGAGGGGAGAACAGAAATGTCATCAGATCTGCCAAACTGGTAGAATTAAATCAAAGTTTTTTTTTTTTTAAACATAATACTAAGGGGACATCAACTACAAGAGAAACGATTAAAAGCTCAGTAAAGAATCATTACTGCATAATAGCAGCTTACAAAGAAATACAGTAGCTGCCTAATCATGCCAATCTGTCAGAAATTTGTCCTTGGCACGACAAGCTGCAGGTTTGTTTAAAAGGAAAAAAAATAATAATAAACTAATGCTTTGGCAGACCAAAGAACTGAGGTTTAGAACTGGAAAAGAAAGAGGGGGGGGGGGAAAAAAAAAAGAATTCTTTCGTCTTCAATTATACTGCCAAGCATTCATAAGTGAGCTTGGGATCATAAGGTTAATTATACATTTAATAAGGTGTCAGGGAGATAACTGCTCGCTTCTTTATAAAAATTAAAATGTACAAAGCAAGTTCTCTTTAAAGTATAATTACCTACACTTATGCATACAAAAGGACTGATTTCAATCTGTTTTATAAAAGGCTTTCAATGCAACAGTCAGTTCTTGAGAGAGAGACAAAAGTTGAACTTGGGGAGGGGAGAAAAAAAAAAAAAAAAAGTTTACATGACAAGTCGGGGCAATCAAGTGTCTTTCCTACACTACAGAATGATGCATATTCCCCAACGATAAGACAATGTTGTATGCAGTAGTCAGGACAGCTGTCACGGCTTTTAAAGAGTCACTCTTGGCACCCAACAAAAAAAATTTGAACCAGTGAACTGCTAATGCTAGACAGAAAATACTGCAGCTGTGCTCAAGTCAGCAGGTCCAAGAGTAGAGTTACACTTAGTGGAGAATTTAAAGCTATAGGCTGCATGAAAAACTAAATGGGCTCCTGTGTTTAAGGCTATTGCACCATCTGAATCGGGACTTCGGAGTGCGAAATTGCCCCCGAAATTGGGAGTGACATGCGGGAATGAAATGGTTTGAGTTCAGTGTGAACCTAGGCCAAGAATGAGTTCACCTTTTTTTTTTTCTAAATTTTTTTCTAAATTCCATCTCACCTATGTACCAATACAATATAACATTAATGTACATATTTAACAAAAATAAAACAGCTTTCCATTTATTCTACATGGGCTTACCTCACTCTCTTCATAACGGTTTAAACACAATGCTGGATTACTTCTGCCTTACTTCCTAGACAGACTTTAGGTCATGACATAGGAAGGAGTTGACCAGCCAAGAATAGACAGACAATGCAGGGTGTGTGCTAATGAGATCAGCTGGCCAACTCCTCCTTGTGTCATGACCTAAAGTCTGTTTAAGTAGTAAGTCAGAAAGAATTAAGCAGTGTTTTTAAAAAAGATATGAAGAGAGTGAGTTAAGCGTGTGTAGAATAAATGGAAAGTGGTTTCATTTTTGCAAAATAAGTACATGAATGCTATATTGGTTCATATATATATATATATATATATATATATATATATATATATATATATATATAGGAGCTTTAATTTAGAAAATAAATGGTGAACTTCATAAAAACTGCAGGCATACCATGAGTTAAGTCTCATGAGGTGCCTGACACCTACTAGACTAATCTCTATTATTCACATCTGACAGGTTTACTGTGCTCCAGGGAGTTAGTTCAGTGCTCAGAAGCTGCTCACTGTGGTTTCAGTTCTTTCAAGAGCAGAGTTGCTGGAACTGCTGTGCCCTTCCCTCCCTTCCTTCTGCCCATTCAAAGAAGCCTTTGTATTATGTGAACTCATTCACAAAATAAAAAGGCTTCTGTGAATAGGCAGCAGAGGGGAGGGCATAGCTGCTCTGTGTGCTTCTCTCTTTTCAGGAGTGCAGTTAACCTGTCACAAGTAAGGGAGATGAGTCCCAGAGGTGACATGGGCCCAATTGGACTTGGCTCATAGTGTGCATGTACTTTTTGCAAAGTTGCTGAATTTCTTGATTTCAGCTTTAATTGATGATCTCCTCAATTAAGCACAGGGGCTCATTCCGTTTTTTTTATTGTGTTTCCCCTGCTATAGCAATCTAGTTTCTGTTTTTATGGTTTCTGGCAATCTCCCAAAACTACCTTTAGTGGTGCCTGGTAGCAGCAGGTGAGCCAGTAAAGTCACATCTTGCACTGATGAGGGCTATGAAGCCTGACACAGCTGCATACTAGTTGGTAATCTTGGTTCTGTAAAATTATGGGCTGTTCATTAGCAGTTCTGGATGCAAAGATAAATAAATAAGTGCCTAAAAGGATTTGCTTTACTCCACCCACTCACCCCATAGGCAGCCACTATTCCTGCATGGAGTTTGCATGTTTTCTCTCTACTTTGGTTGCTAATAGTGGTGAATAAAATTATATTTTTTTATCAGTATAATACATTGATTCATGGACCTCTGTACCTTAAAATCCCACAAGGTAAATTCCTGTATATGCAGCAGATTATCATCATCAGTGTTCCATGTTGGAGAGTTTCCGAGTTTTCCGGGTGCGAATCAGAAAAGGAAGTTTCTCCAACAGCTTCCCTTACTCTATTCAAAACTACAACAAAAGTTCCACTTGAAGTAACCTACTAAATACAAGTATGAGCAGATAGACTTATTTGAGTGCTAACCAGTAAATTAACAGGTTGTTCAGTGCAACAGGTATAAATTGGGAACTGGTTGTAAAGGCTCAAAGTTTAAAAACCTTCTGTGTGAAGCAGCCCCCACCCCCAGTACTTACCTGAGCCTAATCTTCCTCCAGCACTGTGCACGGGAGCCTCAGCTCTCCTGGGTCTCACCCTCCTCACTGGCTGAGACAGCAGAAGGGGTCATTGGCTCCCGCTACTGTTAACAGCAAGTGAGCCAATGAGGAGAAAGCGGGGAAGGGGTGTCAATCAGGGGCAGGGTCTGTGTAAATGGACACAGAGCAGTGGCACTGGAGCCAGCCTGCTTGGGTGCCCCCATAGCAAGCTGCTTACTATGGGGACACTCGGCAGGAGGGAGTAGCCAGGAGCAGCTGCGGGGCAACCTAGAAGAGGAGGATTGGGCTGTTCCATGCAAAACCACTGCACAGAGCAGGTAAGTATGACATGATTGTTACTTTGGAAAAAACTTTACTTGGTAAAAGATACTGACACTTAAAAAGCGTTAAGAGTTTATAAACATACTGTAAAGAAAAAAGTCCATAGTATATATTTTACAGGGTTGAAAACACAAAGATGTAGCAGCAATGTAATGAACAAAATTAGCAAAGCTCACGGTGACCAACAACCGAAAATGACAGGTACCGCTCAAGGCTCCACCGGGTCCTCATGCATAACAAACTGCTGGGAGTGCAGACAAGGACAAAGCTCGTCCCAGCTCAAAACATCTAGTGGAAAGAAAGGAGTCCTAGAAGTTGCACACCACAGCAAAACCCTGTAAGGGAGGTGTATGACAACCTCAGCCTGGGCTACAACCAGGCCACACTCCCCCGGGGCTCCAACCGGGCCGCGTCCCCCCCAGGGCTCCAACCGGGCCGCGTCCCCCCCAGGGCTCCAACCGGGCCGCGTCCCCCCCAGGGCTCCAACCGGGCCGCGTCCCCCCCAGGGCTCCAACCGGGCCGCGTCCCCCCCAGGGCTCCAACCGGGCCACGTCCCCCCCAGGGCTCCAACCGGGCCACGTCCCCCCCAGAGCTCCAACCGGGCCACGTCCCCCCCAGGGCTCCAACCGGGCCACGTCCCCCCCAGGGCTCCAACCGGGCCACGTCCCCCCCCAGGGCTCCAACCGGGCCACGTCCCCCCCAGGGCTCCAACCGGGCCACGTCCCCCTCAGGGCTCCAACCGGGCCACGTCCCCCCCCAGGGCTCCAACCGGGCCACGTCCCCCCCCAGGGCTCCAACCGGGCCACGTCCCCCCCCAGGGCTCCAACCGGGCCACGTCCCCCCCAGGGCTCCAACCGGGCCACGTCCCCCCCAGGGCTCCAACCGGGCCACGTCCCCCCCAGGGCTCCAACCGGGCCACGTCGCCCCAGGGCTCCAACCGGGCCACGTCCCCCCAGGGCTCCAACCGGGCCACGTCCCCCCAGGGCTCCAACCGGGCCACCCCCACCTCAGGGTTCCAACCGAGCCACCCCCACCTCAGGATTCCAACCGGGCCACCCCCACCTCAGGGTTCCAACCAGGCCACACACCCCAGAGCTCCAAGGTTTTTCTGTGATGTGCAACTTCCATGACTCCTTTCCTTCCACTAAATTAGCAAAGTGCTAAAATACATTTACATTTTTGGGAAGCAGTAGAAAAAGAAAATGCCACAAGTGGCTGGCAGCTACTTTCACTTTCCAAATAGAAAGCTTACCTGTAATAATTGTTTGGCTTCATTCACTTTTCCTGATTGGACGTATACAAGAAACAGTTCTGTGACTGGGCGATACACTGAGAACTGAGCGGACAACCTCTCTGCTACAATACTCACTGCAAATGAAAAGATCAGGAAAACTTTGGTCAGTAGGGTTTCAGGTGTCATAAAACAAATCTTTAATATCGGACTTGATTAGTAACATGGAAGTTTAGGGAAGATTGGATAAGGCATGGCTGGGGTCCTTAGGATTTAAAGCTAAACACTGGGTTGGGTTTAAAATATTCCCATGCAATGCTTCCTGTGCAATGCATGGGTTAAATAGCTGTATTGTAAACATATGAGATCATCTCTCATTGCCGGCTCTCCCCCCACACACAGAGACAGCATGTGAGGAGGGAGAGCAACCTGTGCTTCAGCGTTTAGTTACAGTGAGTGAAAAAACACATACACCGTGCCAACACACTAATATCAGTGCCATCTGCCAGTGCCACCTGCCAGTGCCACCTTCCAGTGCCACGTATCAGTGTCACCAGTGCCACGTATCAGTGTCACCAGTGCCACGTATCAGTGTCACCAGTGCCACGTATCAGTGTCACCAGTGCCACGTATCAGTGTCACCAGTGCCACGTATCAGTGTCACCAGTGCCACGTATCAGTGTCACCAGTGCCACGTATCAGTGTCACCAGTGCCACGTATCAGTGTCACCAGTGCCACGTATCAGTGTCACGTAAGTGCCACGTGTCATCAGTGCCACGTAAGAGTGCCAGCTATCATCAGTGTCACTTGTCACCACCAACAATGGCTAGAAGATTATTTTTAGCTGAAGAGGCGTACAGTATTCTTGCGGGCGACAAGAGCAACGGGGAGCTCTCCGCTTCGGATTCCTCCTCATTTTCCGATTCCGAGTCTGACGTGGACTACGAGCCTGTCCTAACCAGTGGTACACTGACAGCCTCAGAGCAGAAGGATGAGAGTCCGCCTGCCAGACGAAGGCATATTGGTGAGGAGGCAGTGCCATCCACCAGCACCGCAGTGCCATCCACCAGCACCGCAGTACCTCGGCAAAGGCCACGTACCAGTGGGGTGTCACCTCAGTCCCAATGGGTTAGGTCCCATGCCAGCCTTCCCTATTCCCTTCAAAACCCCTTGTGGCTGCCACCCAAATCAGGAGAAGCTAACATTCCCACTTTCACTGCCCAGCCAGGAGTCCAGGTGGACACAGAAAATTTTTCCCCGATAGACTTTTTCCAGCTTATTTTTACTGAGGACATGCTTGCATCAATTGTTGCCCAGTGCAACTTATATGCCCAACAATTTATAGCAAGTAACCCAACGTCCTATTATGCCCGTCCCTACGAGTGGAGAGCCCTAACAGTGGAGGAGTTTAAAATTTTTTTGGGCCTCACATTCTGTATGGGACTAAACAGAAAAAATGAAATACGTTCGTATTGGTCTACCCTCCCCATCTACCACATGCCCATCTTTTCCTCAATAATGCCCAGGACCAGATATCTCATGATTATGAGATTAATTCACTATAACGACAATACCCAGTGCCCTCCCCAAAATCACCCAAATTTTGACAAGCTTTTTAAAATTCGCCCCCTAATAAATTTTTTTTCTGAAATCTTTCCCAAGTTGTTTACCCCAGACCAACACATATGTGTGGATGGAGTCCCTTATCAAATTTTCTGGCAGGCTGGGCTTAAAACAATTTATTCCCACCAAAAGGGCCCGCTATGGGGTAAATATGTACCAATTGTGCGATCGTGCTACAGGGTATACCTATGCCTTCATGGTATACAAAGGGAAGGACACCCAGCTACATCCCCCTAATTGCCCAGAATACATTGGATCGAGTGGGAAAGTCGTTTGGGAACTCATAAACCCACTCCTGGAGAAAGGCTACCATCTGTATGTGGACAATTTTTATTCTAGTTTGCCCCTGTTCCGAAACCTTCATAGAAAGAAGACTCCAGCATGCGGCACCGTAAGGACGAATCGGAAGGGCTTTCCTCAAAGCCTCGTCAACAAGAAAAGGGGAGGCGGCGAGCTTACGGAATGAGGAAATTCTGGCTGTGAAGTGGAGGGACAGAAGGGACCTCTACATGCTTTCTTCAATCCACAATAATACATTTGTTGAGATCACCAGGAGGAATGGCCCAATTCAGAAGCCAACATGTATCTAAGAATACAACATGTATATGGGGGGGTGTCGACTTCAACGACCAGATGCTCGAGCCCTACCTTTCCACTAGAAGAACATACCAGTGGTATAAAAAAGTTTCGATTTATTTATTTAGTTTGGCCATATACAACACCTATGTAATTTATCGCAACTCCACTGACAGACCCAAACCCTTCCTTGGCTACCAGGAGGAAATCACCACTGCCCTTATATACCCGAACGGCCCACCAGAAAACATTAGATCCGATGTAATTAGCAGACTCTCTGAACACCACTTTCCCGCTAAAATCCCTCTCAGTTCAACAGGCCAAAAACGTCAGAAAAAATGCCGGGTGTGCTCCAAACGAGGGGTGAGAAGAGACACCACTTATCATTGTCCCCAATGTCCCTCCCAACCAGGCCTCTGCATAGTTGACTGTTTCTGCCGTTACCATACTTCACTAAATTATTAGTGAAGTATGGTAAACATAACCCTCACTTCCTGCCATTTACCTTCACACCCCTTATGCCTCTGCTGTAACTGACCCTAGCTTGTTATTCGACCATGCTTCTGCTTACCGATTCTGTTTATATCTCTGCCTGATCTGGAACTGACCCTGGACTGGTATTCGACCAAGCTTCTGCCTACCGATTCTGTACATACATCTGCCTGATCTGGAACCATCCCTGGACTGTTTGACCATGCCTCTTGCCTGCTTCTTGGACTGATCTTGTACCCTGCTAGTGGACTAGTGGGATTCAGAACACAGGGGTCTCACATATGTGAGGGGCTCCAGAATTGTTTTTCTGGATGAAGAAAACAATTTCATTTGTTTTCTCATTCCTAGATTAGGGTCTGGAGACTCGGAGGCTTCAAAGAGATTTGGGTGGGAGAAGCCTCTACCCCTGTCCCCATTCTGTCCTGAATGAGGCCCTACTTCTGCCTGCTGCCTGTAGGACCTATGCCATCATGCCTCTGCCTGTCGCATGAACTGACCACACCACATGGACCTGCCTACTACCAGGACCAATTTATTGGCACTGCTGAAATCTCTGCCTGCACTGACCCTGGACTGTATATGGACAGTATCCCTGCCTGCTGCCTGTACTGACTATGGACAGTATTCCTGCCTGTTGCCTGGAAAATTGCGTTCGCTTTTGCTGACCAAGTCCCTGCCTGCTGCCTGGACCAGTGCTATCCTCCTGTGTACAACTGCGCTACTACAACCACAGGTAATCTTTTGTTTACTCTTTGCTCAGCATAATGTATTTTGGGGTGTAATTCTTGGTATGTGAATGCTGTGTCCCTAGAACACCTGATGGTGTTCCTTGCATGTTGGGCCTCTGTATGTGGCCAGGCTGTGTAAAGGTCTCACACATTTGGTATCGCCGTACTCAGGAGGAGTAGCAGATAGTATTTACCCCAAAATACTATGTGTTGGAAATATCTTATAAATGTACAACTTTGCGTAAAAAAATGCATTTTAATTTTTTTTCCACATTTTCCAAAAACTTTTGGAAAAAAATGAACCGTTCAAAAGACTCATTATGCCTCATAGATTATATGTTGGGCTGTTAGCATTCCGAAATGGGGTCACTTTGAGGGCGTTTCCATTGTCCTGGTGCTCCAGGGCCTTCAAAATTGTAATAGGTGGTTGAGAAATGAGATGTGTAATTTATGCTCCTAGAACGCCTGATGCTGCTATTTCAATATTAGGCCTCTGTATGTGGCCAGGCTGTGTAAAAGTCTCACACATGTGGTATCGCCATACTCAGGAGGAGTAGCAGAATGTATTTTGGGGCGTTATTTGTGGAATACACATGCCATGTGAGAGAAAAAATTACAATGACAATTATGTGGGGAAAAAAAAAAAGAAAATCTTCATTTTGCAAAGAATTGTGGGGAAAAAAATGGCAACATCAAAAACCTCACAATGCATCTTACTAAATACCTTGGAATGTCTACTTTCAAAAAGGGGTCATTTGGGGGGTATTTATACTTTCCTGGCTTGTTCGGGTCGCAAGAAATGAGACAGGCCACCAGTACATCAGGTGTGATTAATTTTTTATGATTTGCACCACAGCTTGTAGACTCTCTAACTTTCACACAGACCAAATAATATCCACTAATTTGGGTTATTTTTACCAAAGATATGTAGCAGTATAAATTGTGTCCAAAATTTCTGAAGAAAAATTAATAATTTGCAAAATTTTATCACATAAACTAAGAAAAATGCGCTTTTTTTTCAAAATTTTCGGTCTTTTTTCATTTATAGCGCAAAAAATTAAAAACCCAGAGGTGATCAAATACCACCAAAAGAAAGCTCTATTTGTATGAAAAAAAGGACAAAAAACTCATTTGGGTACAGTATTACATGACTGAGTAATTGTTATTCAAAGTGTGAGAGCGCTGAAAGCTGAAAATTGGTCTGGGCAGGAGGGGGGTTTAAGAGCCCAGTAGGCAAGTGGCTAGAGTCTTGGGTGGATTGCCCCTTCCGCTTTAATTCTATAGTGTGTGAAACACCGCTCCAGGTGAGTCTCCCCTGCCACTGTACACTGATGAGTGCTGGCTCCGTACGTCACAGGAATCCCAATGTGAAGAAGGTGTGGCTGGCTGCACTTCCATAAAATCCCCTTTTTTTAAGCAGAAAATTCACAACGACAATCCACAACGTACAAATGAGGAGTATAGCATACAGCTAAAGTGTTTCACGCCATTCTTGGCACTTAATCATAGCTAGCAATAAAAGGTGATTTTATGGAAGTGCGGCCAGCCAGACTTTCTTCACACTTTAATTCTAGGTTGCCCAGCCAATCGCCAGATACAACATAGTGCAAACTTGAAGCTCATTAACAATTTAACATGTAAGGCCTGCTTTACAAGCAAAAAAAAAATAAAGATCTTTAAATTTATAATTTAATAATTTAACAACAATGCATTGCAGGCTAGATACTACAAAAAAAACTAACCTTTTTCCAGTGCTTCGAACATGCTGTTCTGAATTAGCTTCTGAAACAGGTAAGCGAGGGAGATCTGTGTGTTTTCTGTACACAATGACTCAATCACTGAGGTGGCTTCTTCAAAGTTTTCACTGGAGAGAAATGGCATATATAAAACAAGGAACTGTCAAAACTACATTGAAGTACAGTGACATAAGAATGGCACATACGTCTATAATCTACAGATAGATTAGTGGCTAGCATTGTTGTCTTGCAGTGTTGGGGAGTGTGGGGGGGACTTCTGCTCCGATCACTTAGGCACTCTAGGTGGAAGTGGGAGTAGGTACCTGTTAAAACTAGGTACAATAAAGTATAAGGAGGGGGAAGCCTCAATTATAGAGTGTTGAGCCTGCCATGAGTGCCACCGGCTCAACACTCCGCATTGTAGGAACACCCCTGGTGTTCATTTACATATTGGGGGCATCAACAGTGCTTTGAAAAAGTATTCATACTCCTCGAAATTTTCCACATTTTGTCTTGTTACAACCAAGAACGTATTTGTATTTTATTGGGATTTTATGTGATATACCAACACAAAGTGGCACATAATTGTGAAGTGGAAGGAAAATGATAAATGGTTTTCAATTTTTTTTACAAATAAATATGTAAAAAGTGTGGTGTGCATTTATATTCAGCCCCCCCGAGTCAATACTTTGTAGAACCGCCTTTCACTGCAATTACAGCTGCAAGTCTTTTTGGGGATGTCTCTACCAGCTTTGCACAACTAGAGAGTGACAGAGCTTGAGCTATTTTGCAAAGAAGAATGCGTAAAAAATGTCAGATTGGATAGAGAGCATCTGAACAGCAATTTTCAAGTCTTTCCACAGATTCTCAATTGGATTTAGGTCTGGACTTTGACTGGGCCATTCTAACACATGAATATGCTTTGATCTAAACCATTTCATTGCAGCTCTGGCTGTATGTTTAGGGTCGTTATCTTGCTGGAAGGTGAACCTCTGCCTCATTCTCAAGTCTTTTGCAGACGCCAACATGTTTTCTTCTAAGATTGCCCTGTATTTGACTCCATCCATCTTCCCATCAACTCTGACCAGCTTCCCTGTCCCTGCTGAAGAAAAGCATCCCCACAACATGATGCTGCCACCACCATGCTTCACGGTGGGGATTGTGTGTTCAGGGTGATGTGCAGTGTTTGTTTTCCACCACACATAGAGCTTTGCTTTTATGCCAAAAAGTTAAAGTGGGGTTCCACCCAAAAAAAACAAAAATACATGAAAAATCCTAAAAAAACAAACAAAAAAACATTTGGATATTTTTTTTTTATAACTTACCTCTAAATGCCTGTTACTAGGGGGTCCCTCTTAGTCTGCCCCTTCCAGTGCCTGGGCTGGTGACATCACTTCCCCCTCGGCACAGGAAGGGTT
The DNA here is from genome assembly GCA_037952835.1 of Lithobates septentrionalis. Taxonomy (NCBI): domain Eukaryota; kingdom Metazoa; phylum Chordata; class Amphibia; order Anura; family Ranidae; genus Lithobates; species Lithobates septentrionalis. The sequence continues at coordinate 709,189 of JBBDGP010000632.1, forward strand.
CCGCTCTGCTTCCTCCCTCCTGTCAATCATCTGGGACCCATTACAGGTCCCAGGTGATTGAGAGGCCAATCACGGCACGCGGCGCCACTCGCGCATGCGCAGTGGGTACCAGGCTGTGAAGCCACAGCCCGGCGCCCACAGTTGCAATGCCGGCACCGCTGAATGGAGGGGGAGACGAGCGGGGCTTCGATCCCCCGCATCGCTGGACCCAGGGACAGGTAAGTGTCCAATTAAAAGTCAGCAGCTGCAGTATTTGTAGCTGCTGACTTTTAAATTTTTTTTTACTGGACCCCCTGGGTGGAACTCCTCTTTAAATTTTGGTCTCATCTGACCAGAGCACCTTCTTCCACATGTTTGCTGTGTCCCCCACATGGCTTCTCACAAACTGCAAAAGGGACTTCTTATGGCTTTCTTTCAACAATGGCTTTCTTCTTGCCACACTCCCACCTGAGCTGTGGATCTCTGCAGCACCTCCAGAGTTACCATGGGCCTCTTGGCTACTTCTCCAATTAATGCTCTCCTTGCCCGGCCTGTCAGTTTAGGTGTACGGCCATGTCTTGGTAGGTTTGCAGTTGTGCCATACTCTTTCCATTTTCAGATGATGGATTGAACAGAGCTCCCTAACATGTTCAAAGCTTGGGATATTTTTTTCATAACCTAACCAGGCTTTAAACTTCTCCACAACTTTATCCCTGACCTGTCTCATATGTTCCTTGGCCTTCATGATGCTGTTTGTTCACCAAGGTTCTCTAACAAACCTCAGAAGGCTTCACAGAATAGCTGTATTTAGACCGAGATTAAATTACACACAGGTGAACTATTTACTAATTAGGCAACTTCTGAAGACAATTGGTTTCACTAGCTTTTAGTTAGAGTAATCAAAGTAAAGGGGGCTGAATAAAATTTTTTCACATACTTATAAAAAAAATTTGAAAACCAATTATCATTTTCCTTCCACTTCATGATTATGTCCACTTTGTGTTGGTCTATCACATAAGATCCCAATAAAATACATTTACGTTTTTGGTTGCAACATGACAAAATGTGGAAAATTTCAAGGGGTATGAATCATTTTTCAAGGCACTGTAGATGTTAAAATAAACTTATCAGGAGATAAATAAGAAGAATGACATTTCTAATACTGACAAATTTTCTCCTTTCCTGACCAGCTTACTTCCTCTGCACTAGTGACTTACAATGCATTAAATGCCCAATCCCAGGAACGGAACTGGACCAAGCTGGTGGGTCCGCATACCAACCCAGCATTTACATTATTACAAGGCGTTACAGAATAGCTGCCTCAATAGTTCTTTAATGACAGGGTAACTTTATGGTAAAGTTGGCCTTGTTATAGGAACTAAACTACATTCTAAAAGAAGGTCATATGTTTTAGAGTTTACTATCCACTTAGCTTCAACTCTTAGGTGTAACTAGGTACTTGAGCAAGCTAGATGTTATTGCCTCTTCCCTGAGCAGGAGTGACTTTCATCCAAGCCAGAAAGAAACCATTGCTACCTAAAAGGCATTAGAATGAACATTAAGGCTTGATATTCAATAATTGATGTGAAAAACTATTACTGTATTTCAGGAAATATAAAATTAAATATTTACCTGGGTCTCCTTTTTCCCCCCTCTAGAACTGTCCTGCTCGATTCAAAAAGTGATATTAAATATAATTTGCCCACCACGTTCTGGTGCTTTAGGTTTTATCCTTGAAGGGCCGATGCTAATAATTTAATGTGTTTATGATGTGTACACTTACACACACGCGTGCGGGAAATGTGCTGTCTACATAACCTGGCCTGACAACTTCATTTGGCCACATCTCCGCTCCGGCGCTCCATTTGTAGTTCTGATGAAGGCGTGCATGAAAAGCTTAGATAAGAGCCGCAAATGTGCACCTAGCAAATGTAGCTTATGATTTAACTCACCCTGGCCTTTAACCAGCTCTCCACTGACAGAAATTCATAATTTAAACTATCTTCTGAATATGGAAAAACATAAAACTAACCATTAAAAATCAGTACAGTTGATTGGTTTGACCCGATTTAATAAAAGTCTGCTTGTACTGATACGGTGGCTCTACTCAAAACAGTTTGTGCGTTTTGGATGGACACAGGACAAGATTAAAAGTTAAAAGTTCTTAAAAGTTCTTTCTAGCTGTTTGGGACTCCAGCAAGGAGAACTCTCCCACCAAGGCCGTACACGTGCCACTGACACCTAAATACCCCATTGGTCTGATTCACAAATACAAGTAGGCAAGTGGTATAACAATTTGCTTGCATTCACACCTAAGTCAAGAAAGCTTTCTTGCGCATCATGATGATGCAACGTCATGCACGTTCCCCTGCTGTTAAAGTTTGCAGGTAGACATCTTCCTATATACCCCAAAAACCATTAGGCTACCATAAATATACACTATATTTTCAAAAGTATTGTGACATCTGCCTTTACACGCACATGAACTTTAATGGCATCTCAGTCTTAGTCCGTAGGGTTCAATATTGAGTTGGCCCACCCTTTGCAACTATAACAGCTTCAACTCTTCTGGGAAGGCTGTCCACAAGGTTTAGGAGTGTGTCCATGGGAACGTTTGACCATTCTTCCAGAAGAGCATTTGTGAGGTCAAGCACTGATGTGGACAAGAAGGCCTGGCTCCCAGTTTCCACTCTGAGGTTGAGGTTAGGACTCTGTGTGGGCCAGTCAAGTTCCTCCACCCCAAACTTGCTCATCCATGTCTTTATGGAGCTTGCTTTGTGCACTGGTGTGAAGTAATGTTGGAACAGGAAGGGGCCATCTCAACTGTTCCCACAAAGTTAAGTTGGGAGCATGAAACTGTCCAAAATGTCTTGGTATGCTGATGTCTTAAGAGTTCCCTTCACTGGAACTAGAAAACCAAGCCCAACCCCGTAAAAACAACCCCACACCATAACCCCCCTCCACCAAATCATTTGGACCAGTGCACAAAGCAAGGTCCATAAAGACATGGATTGAGCGAGTTTGGGGTGGAGGAACCTGACTGGCCTGCACAGAGTCCCGACCTCAACCCAATAGAATACCTCTGGGATGAATTAAAGGGGAGACTGTGAGCCAGGCCTTCTTGTTCAACATCAGTGCCTGACCTCACAAATGCACTTCTGGAAGAATGTTTAAACAGTCCCATAGATACACTCCTAAACCTTGTGGACAGCCTTCCCAGAAGAGTTGAAGCTGTTATAGCTGCAAAGGGTGGGCCAACTCAATCTTGAACACTATGGGCGGGATGCCATTAAAGTTCATGTGTGTGTAAAGGCAGGCATCCCAATATTTTTGACAATATAATTTACATATGCAGTATACAAAGCATAATCAAAGAGTGCATGATCAACTAAATCAATAAGTGCCAATATAAGGCCAATCCAACATAAAATGTTTTTGAGAAATTAAAAAAGTTCAAAAGTTCATCTACCAAACAAAGTCGCTAAGCAGATTCCAAACGACCTCGTGACCCTCCACAAGATCGAGAGAGTTACGGAATGCTGTAAGGAGGGAACGATTGGAGCCGGTTGGTGGATTTCCTGGTCACGGAGACCGCTTAAGCCTATTTGACTACTCTTGTTATATGACATTGAGGGTCAACTACATTCGTTGAGTGGGGACTTTCACTTACCTTCCACGAGGTGTTTGTCTGGGAGCACATTGAATAACAAGTCGCTAATTGAGGATTTACACGGCATGAGCCTGCAATTTGGAAAATACTTTTTTTTCTTCCATACCCTACTCAAGAATTAAAATAAAATGTCTGTAAATAGTCACAGACAGATCTGTCTTCAGCTGTGGGAGACTTGGCCATTTGTGGAAGGTCTACCAGGGCTTCTCAACTAGGATTCCTCGATCAAAAAACTATTTTTGCCTCTTACCGTTTCCCCGAAAATAAGACAGTGTCTTATATTAATTTTTGCTCCCAAAGATGCGCTAGGTCTTATTTTCAGGGGATGTCTTATTTTTCCATGAAGAAGAATACGGTACACATTTATTGTGCCATTTTTATTGATTCCCCCTCTTCTGATCCTCCTGTGCCATTTTGATCCCCCCCCCCAAAATCCACCCTGTGTCATTTTAAGCAAGTCCCCCTCCCCCCACCCCTGTGCCTGTGAACAGTGGATTATTTAGTCTCTCCCCCTTCACCAGACATTCCACCCCCCCTTTACCAGACATCCCCCCACCCCTTTAACAGACATTTCCCCCCCCTACACCTCAGTCACCCCTGTGTATCTGTGCCGGCCAGATTCCACACAATGTGCCCGACTCCTGCCCCACGCGGCTCACTCACTGTCTAATTGTGAGTCAGCCAGACTCCGTCAGGGCAGAGCGAGCAGAAGACGGCAACTTGTCCTGGCGGCGGTGCGGGTTCTCTGATTTAAAGAGACCTCGCACTGCCTGAACATCTCTGGCTGCGCTGTGGCCAATCAGTGAGCTGCGTGGCGGTGCCTGCCGCTACAGTCCAGAGGAGTCAGAGGCTTTAGGGTAGCTTTGGGGGCTTTATTATCGGGGTGGCCTTATTATCGGGGAGGCCTTATTTTCGGGGGATGCCTTATATTACAGCGAGACGCAAGACTGGAAGTAGGTCTTATTTTCGGGGGATGTCTTACTTTCGGGGAAACACGGTAGATAGGTTCCCACTGACTCCACTGATCCTTTTAGTTATCTGTAAGGATCATTCTTCCCACTGACCGTCACATTAATGTATCAGAAGTTATGGATATGGGAATTTTTAGTGGGTTCCCCGGAACTGGAAAGTTACTAATAAATATATGTGTGTGTGTATATATATATATTGATTTACAGTAGTGTTTGATGTAGTAGGCGCTGCACACTGACATTTATTTGGACACACATTTGAAGCAGGAGAGACGCTCTTAGAAATGATGAACGCCATATCTATTAACACGTGGTTTCATACAAGAGGCCCACTAGCACCTACTCAGGTCACGTCTTTACTTACTTTCTTAAGTGAGCCAACAGTTTGGTGTTTAAGTATTGTCTGTACATTCTGGGAAGGTCTAAGCTGCTGCTGGTCGTCATCTCTTCCATTTTTTCCAGGCTGTCCACATCTCCTCTCATGGCGAAAGCTTCGGTGAGTCTATTCAACGCGATGCGGCTGGGCATACTGCCATCCCTGAGTAACCTCTCTAGGGTGACTAGTGCATCTATTCAGGAGGAAAAGGGAAGGAAGCACAGGACAAAACTGCTAAAGTAATCACTGATCCAAGGCTTCACAAAATAGAAGAGACAAGCTGAGACGTGATTAGGATCTGCTCTGTTGTTTCTCATATTAACGACATGCAGAAAACTGTTGTGAGTGCTTGAGATTAGAGTTTAATGATGGAACTGGCAGTCTGTCAGCAAGATGCTGAGAAAGCAATATGGAATGGATAGCTTCCCTCTAAAGGGGCTGTGACAGCCAGAATACACAGCACTGAGTTGAGATTTTATCTTTTGATCTCTGTGGAAAGTATGAACAGACCGTCAACAGTCAATAGGGACTATGCAGTATCCCTGATGATAAAGATGATCAATTTTTCACTGTCAATGCTACACAGAAAAACACTGCTGTCTGCTTTAGAGAGCTCAAAGGCAAGGTCAGAATGAACAGGCTGCATATATTATCATCCCATTCTTAGAAACAGCCAAAAAAAAAAAATCGTATCGCATTTATGCTCTACATCAGGGGTAGGCAACCCCCGGCACTGTTGCCGCAAGCGGCACGCAAAGCCTCTTTTGCCGGCACTCGACTCCCTCCCCATCAGCAGAGCAGCGCAGGGAAGTGTCAGTGAGACACTAATGCATTCCAATTTCAGAATTCCCCACACCGCTCCTGCACTAAGGGGGAGGCACTGTGCCCCCGCACATTGTAAAAGATGGGAAACATTGTTTGGTTCTCTAACTTTGCTATAGCTGCGATCGTCAGCTTTTGTGATGGGGAGGAGATTGGGTGCAGATCTGCTGGTGTGGGGGGGGGGGGGGGCGGTCCCTGTTTCAAGGAGGACTGTCATTGGTCACTGCTAAAGCCAATCACAATCCTACTAGAACAGTCCACCATCTGAAGGAAGATGACTCGCTTCGTTGCCACTACCAATCTCAGAAAGAAGAGATTTCACTGATTGAGAAAACTGTTAATCTTCTGGGAACTTTGTTGAAATTATTCCTGAACCTTTGCGTCACTTACTACTGAACCCCGGGCACTTTGTGTCCCTTTAAGCCACAGCCAGTATTCAGCACAATGAAAATCACACCCAACTTTTGCTGCAGCTGTAGGGGCCCAACTTATGATCTTGCACACAGGCCCACTGCTTTTAGAAAATGCCCCTCACTTGAGCTCATCATTGCACATCTATTCCAGATGCTTGTATGTGACATCCTATACATCACATACAAGCACGTGGGCTGGATGTGAGAGGTGGATCAGCAGGATGAGTGTGCCAGGACAGGTAGATGTGTCTCATCTCTGCTTCCTTTCACCTCTCTGCATATCATAGATGAGAAGAGGGTACAGCGGCGGAGCAGATGAGCAGAAGGTGTTCAGAGGTGGGGCAGATGTGCAGGGAGGTACAGTGGTGGAAGAGATGAGAAGGGGCTTCAGCAGTGGGACAGGAGAGCAGGGGGGGTACATCAGTGGGGCAGATGTGAAAGGAGGTGTATTGGTGGGACAGATGAGCAGGGGGTTACAGTGGTGGGGCAGTAGAGCAGGGGGTTACAGTGGTGGGGCAGTAGAGCAGGGGGTTACAGTGGTCGGGCAGTAGAGCAGGGGGTTACAGTGGTCGGGCAGTAGAGCAGGGGGTTACAGTGGTCGGGCAGTAGAGCAGGGGGTTACAGTGGTGGGGCAGTAGAGCAGGGGTTACAGTGGTGGGGCAGTAGAGCAGGGGTTACAGTTGTGGGGCAGTAGAACAGGGGGTACAGAGGTGAGACAGATATGCAGGAAGTACGCTGGTGGGGCAGATGTGAAAGCGGGTTACAGTGATGGGGCAGATGAACAGATGGGTTACAGAGGTGGGGCAAAGGAGCAGGGGGGTACAGAGGTGGGGCAGATGTGCAGAGGAGAAAGAAGGTACATTGGTGGAACACTAGCAGGGGGTTACAGTGGTGGGGCAGAAGAGCAGGGGGAACAGTGGTGGGGCAGAAGAGCAGGAGGTACAGTGGTGGGACAGATGTGCAGGAGGTACAGTGGTGGGACAGATGTGCAGGAGGTACAGTGGTGGGACGGATGTGCAGGAGGTACAGTGGTGGGACGGATGTGCAGGAGGTACAGTGGTGGGACGGATGTGCAGGAGGTACAGTGGTGGGACGGATGTGCAGGAGGTACAGTGGTGGGACGGATGTGCAGGAGGTACAGTGGTGGGACGGATGTGCAGGAGGTACAGTGGTGGGACGGATGTGCAGGAGGTACAGTGGTGGGACAGATGTGCAGGAGGTACAGTGGTGGGACAGATGTGCAGGAGGTACAGTGGTGGGACAGATGTGCAGGAGGTACAGTGGTGGGACAGATGTGCAGGAGGTACAGTGGTGGGACAGATGTGCAGGAGGTACAGTGGTGGGACAGATGTGCAGGAGGTACAGTGGTGGGACAGATGTGCAGGAGGTACAGTGGTGGGACAGATGTGCAGGAGGTACAGTGGTGGGACAGATGTGCAGGAGGTACAGTGGTGGGACAGATGTGCAGGAGGTACAGTGGTGGGACAGATGTGCAGGAGGTACAGTGGTGGGACAGATGTGCAGGAGGTACAGTGGTGGGACAGATGTGCAGGAGGTACAGTGGTGGGACAGATGTGCAGGAGGTACAGTGGTGGGACAGATGTGCAGGAGGTACAGTGGTGGGACAGATGTGCAGGAGGTACAGTGGTGGGACAGATGTGCAGGAGGTACAGTGGTGGGACAGATGTGCAGGAGGTACAGTGGTGGGACAGATGTGCAGGAGGTACAGTGGTGGGACAGATGTGCAGGAGGTACAGTGGTGGGACAGATGTGCAGGAGGTACAGTGGTGGGACAGATGTGCAGGAGGTACAGTGGTGGGACAGATGTGCAGGAGGTACAGTGGTGGGACAGATGTGCAGGAGGTACAGTGGTGGGACAGATGTGCAGGAGGTACAGTGGTGGGACAGATGTGCAGGAGGTACAGTGGTGGGACAGATGTGCAGGAGGTACAGTGGTGGGACAGATGTGCAGGAGGTACAGTGGTGGGACAGATGTGCAGGAGGTACAGTGGTGGGACAGATGTGCAGGAGGTACAGTGGTGGGACAGATGTGCAGGAGGTACAGTGGTGGGACAGATGTGCAGGAGGTACAGTGGTGGGACAGATGTGCAGGAGGTACAGTGGTGGGACAGATGTGCAGGAGGTACAGAGGTGGGGCAGATGTGCAAGGTAGTACAGTGGTGGGGCAGATGAGCAGGGGGTTATAGTGGTGGGGCAGGTGAGCAGGGGGTACAGTGGTGGGGCAGATGTGCAGGGTAGTACAGTGGTGGGGCAGATGTGCAGGGTAGTACAGGGTAGTACAGTGGTGGGACAGATGAGCAGGGGGTACAATGGTGGGGTAGATGAGCAGGGGGTACAATGGTGGGGTAGATGTGCAGGGTAGTACAGTGGTGGGGCAGATGTGCAGGGTAGTACAGTGGTGGGGCAGATGTGCAGGGTAGTACAGTGGTGGGGCAGATGTGCAGGGTAGTACAGTGGTGGGGCAGATGTGCAGGGTAGTACAGTAGTGGGGCAGATGTGCAGGGTAGTACAGTGGTGGGACAGATGAGCAGGGGGTACAGTGTTGGGGCAGATGAGCAGGGGGTACAGTGTTGGGGCAGATGCGCAGGGTAGTACAGTGTTGGGGCAGATGCGCAGGGTGGTACAGTGTTGGGGCAGATGCGCAGGGTAGTACAGTGGTGGGGCAGATGTGCAGGGTAGTACAGTGGTGGGGCAGATGTGCAGGGTAGTACAGTGGTGGGGCAGATGTGCAGGGTAGTACAGTGGTGGGGCAGATGTGCAGGGTAGTACAGTGGTGGGACAGATGAGCAGGGGGTACAGTGTTGGGGCAGATGAGGAGGGGGTACAGTGTTGGGGCAGATGCGCAGGGTGGTACAGTGTTGGGGCAGATGCGCAGGGTAGTACAGTGGTGGGGCAGATGTGCAGGGTAGTACAGTGGTGGGGCAGATGTGCAGGGTAGTACAGTGGTGGGGCAGATGTGCAGGGTAGTACAGTGGTGGGGCAGATGTGCAGGGTAGTACAGTGGTGGGGCAGATGTGCAGGGGGGACAGTGATCTGAGGTGTGGAATTGCATGGACTTGGGGCTGATCTAAGGTGTGGAGTTGCAGGAATTGGGGCTGATCTGAGGCATGAGAGTGCAGGATGTTAATTTCTCACTACTAAAGTAGTTTACAGTGTTTACTTTATAAAAAATCCTTTTCGTGACTGAGAGTGTGAAGTTGACATTTTTTTGTTATAAAAATGACACACTGTGCTCAAAAGGTGCCTACCTCTGCTCTACATGCTCAGTTTATATCATGCTTATTATTGTACCAACTCTTCCTAAAACCTGCATACCATGCAAGATCAAACAAAAATTTAGCTTTAACTCTTTCACTGCCAGAGCAGTTTCTGCACATATTTTAGGCCTGAAGATTACCTATAACCCTCATACACGATATATTTTCTGAAAGCAGAGAACCCTGGAGAATTAAACGGTGGCAGATGCAATTTTTTATGTCGCACAAAATTAATGGTTCATCAAACCCATAATTGTGGTGCACACCAACACAAAATATTAGCCACATTTTTGTTAAAAAATAAAAGATTTGTTTGAGTTAAGAAAATAGATACCAAACTTGTAAACTTTAATCACGTGCCGACCGCCCCACATACATATACTATGGGACGGCGGCTCCTACAGGCGAAATCTCGTACCTGTATGCGATAGCCTCTTCCGGGTTTGCGGTGTGCACGCAAGCCGCCGGCGACCATCTCCTGCTGTGATTGGACACAGTGGGAGCCAATCAGCGGGTCCGCGAGGACCTTATGTCTGCCGGGACCCACCGATCATTTCCAACAGAGGCAGAACAGCGGTCTGCCTATATAAACAAGGCAGATCACTGTTCTGCAACAAGGGAAGACAGAGATCCTGTGTTTCTGCTAAGCAGGAACACGGATCTCTGCTTCCCCACAGTTAGGAAGCACTCCCTAGGAGCACATTTAACCCTTTGATCGCCCCTGTTAACCCCTTTCCTGCCAGTGTCATTAGTAGAGTGACAGTGCATTTTTTTGATCACTGTATTGGTGTCACTGGTCCCCAAAAAGTGTTACTTAGTGACCGTTTTGTCCGCCACAATGTTGCAGTCCCATTTTAAGTCGCTGATCGCTGCCATTACTAGTAAAAAATTAAATAAAAATTCCATAAAAATATCCCATAGTTTGTAGACTTTTGTGTAAACCAATCAATATACACTTATTGTTTTTTTTTTACCAGAGACATGTAGCAGAATATATATTGGCCTAAACTGATGAAGAAATTTATTTTTTTTTACATTTTTTTATTGGATATGATTTATAGCAAAAAGTAAAAAAATATATATATTTTTTCAAAATTGTTGGTCATTTTTTTTATAGCGCAAAAAAAAAAAAAAAAAAAAAAAAGCGCAGAGATGATCAAATACCACCAAAAGAAACTATTTGTGGGAAAAAAAGGACAATTTTATTTGTGTACAGCGTCGGACGACCACGCAATTGTCAGTTAAAGTGGGATTCCGGCCACTGAAATTTTTTTTTAAAAGTCAGCAGCTACAAACACTGTAGCTGCTGACTTTAAACAAGTAGACTTACCTGTCCTGGGTGCAGGCGATGTCGGCCGCCCGAGGCCGACTCGTGCCTCAGCTCCCGGCACCGCCATCCTAACTATGGGAAACAGGCAGTGGAGCCTTGCTGCACACACAGTTCCCAGAAGGCAACGGGGCTGCTCACCGAGGACCAGGACATGCCGCGGAATAGGAAGAGGCAGATTAGGAAGACTGCCTAGCAACAAGGCTTCAGGTAAATAAAATGTTTTTTTTTATTTTTTTTCAAATTTTTTTTTTTTTTACAATTTTTCAGGCTATTTTTTATTTTAGGGTGGCCCTCCACTTTAATATAGCGCAATACCATATTGCAAAAAAATATCCTGCTCATGAAGAGGGGGGTGTAAACTTTCCAGAGCTGAAGTGGTTAAAACAGTCTACGCCTGTGAACCGATGATAAGCGACAGTGCCCAAAACGGTCTATAGGCAAAGCTTTAGGTCTTGTTCACATGGAGAGATTACATCTGTGCCGAGCCATTTTTTACAGGCACGGGGATGTGTGCATCACCCAGCAGTTCTATTCATGTCTATTGGGACACAACCTGTGTGTCCCAATATGACATCCCTGGGGGTGCATGTCCCTGAATTCATCCTGGGTGTCACATTGGGAAACAGCGGCTGAGTTCATGCATGAACAGAACTGACGGCACTGGGATGCATGCAACACCTGTGCATCCTCTTGCTTTTTCATTTTATTGATTTGATGTATCTATTTTTTAAAAACTTTTTTTCACTTAACTTTATTGCTATCACATAGAGGGCTAACAAGGTCCTATCTAATAGCACAATGTACAGGACAGGGCTTTTTTTTAAAGGAGATATTAGGGGTCCCCACTGAAGCTGATCTTCTTTTACCCCAGCCACAGCAGCCAGGCAATGACAGCGCTGAAACTGGAAGAAGAGAGAAGCTCCATGATTCTGCACCTGTGGAACTGATCCTGTTGCCCGAATCACTTTCACAAGAAAGCGGATAGTTGACTGAGGAAGTATACACACATACACAGGGGGAGATTTACTAAAACTGGTGCACACAGAATCTTTTGCAGCTGTGCATAGCAACCAATCAGATTCCAGGTTTGATTGTCAAAGCTTAATTGAACAAGCTGAAGTTAGAAGCTGATTGGCTATTATGCGCAGCTGCACCAGTTTTGTTAAACCTCCCCCATAGGCCCATTTCACACTGGGGCAGTGCAGGCGATGGTGGTAAAACAGCGCTATTTTTAGCGGCGGTATTCGGCCACTAGCGGGGGGCGGTTTTACCCCCTGCTAGCAGCCGAGAAAGGGTTAAAACCACCGCAAAGCGCTGCTGCAGTGGCGCTTTGCCGGCGGTATGCCCTATTCATTTCAATGGGCAGGAGCGGTATAAACACCGCTCCTTCACCGCTCCAAAGGTGCTGCTAGCAGGACTTTTTTTTACCGTCCTGCCAGCGCACCGCTCCAGTGTGAAAGCCCTCGGGCTTTCACACTGGAGTGTGAGGAGCAGCTCTTTCAGGGCGGATTACAGGCGCTATTTTTAGCACTGTAGTGCCTGCAAAGCATCCCCAGTGTGAAAGGGGTCATAGTGTGTGTAAATACCGACACTGCCTTAACTTGGTGACAGCAAAAACTATCAATAAATGGTGTATTACATATTTTCTGTAGTCTGCAAAAAACCTGGTTGATCCTGCTGCTCTCTATCTCCCCCTTCTGTTCATGTCCCCAATCCAGCTAGGGATTTTGTTGAGCATTCCCTCCCCATCACATCTGAGCAGCCCATGTGACTATAGAGTCACACATGTGGGTGTATACTAGGGATGCACCGAAATTTCGGCCGAAAATGGCCTTTTCGGCAATTTGCCGAAAGAGAAAAAAGGCCGATAATGGAGCCGAAAATGGGGCGGGGCCTGGGCTCTGCCCCCGCCCCTGGTGCCGCCCATTACGTGGGTGTCGTATAGAGCAGTAGAGAGGAGAGCCGCCGCCGCCTGGTTGATTAGAGCGCTGGGAACATCACAGCTTTCATTTCAATAGCTGTGTGTTCCCCGCCGTGCGCCGTCACATACAGCCCCTCCCCCTTGATCCTGGGATGGGTGATCTGTCTATCAAAGATCCCCAGACAAGGGGGAGGGGCTGTATGTGACGGCGCTCGGCGGGGAACACACAGCTATTGAAATGAAAGCGGTGATGTTCCTGGTGCTCTAATCAACCTGGCTTTGGCTCCGCTCTCTCTTCCCCTGCACAGGTAGGCTGCACTGGGGACACACAGGCAAGGCTGCATCTGATGGGCACTGGTGAGGCTGCATTGATCTCTTATAACATGTCCGCAGTCTCTGACCATCTCCTGTACCATGTCCCCAGTCTCTGACCATCTCTTCTACCATGTCCCCAGTCTCTGACCATCTCTTCTACCATGTCCCCAGTCTCTGACCATCTCCTCTACCATGACCCCAGTCTCTGACAATCTCCTGTACCATGTCTGCAGTCTCTGACCATCTCTTGTACCATGTCTGCAGTCCCTGACCATCTCCTGTACCATGTCTGCAGTCTCTGACCATCTAATGTAACATGTCTGCTGTCTCTGACCATCTCCTGTACCATGTCCGCAGTCTCTGACCATCTCCTGTACCATGTCTGCAGTCTCTGACCATCTCCTGTACCATGTCTGCAGTCTCTGACCATCTCCTGTATTATGTCTGCAGTCTCTGACCATCTCCTGTACCATGTCTGCAGTCTCTGACCATCTCCTGTACCATGTCTGCAGTCTCTGACCATCTCCTCTACCATGTCTGCCGTCTCTGACCATCTCCTGTACTATGTCTGCAGTCTCTGACCATCTCCTGTATTATGTCTGCAGTCTCTGACCATCTCCTGTATTATGTCTGCAGTCTCTGACCATCTCCTGTATTATGTCTGCAGTCTCTGACCATCTCCTGTATAAAAATATTTTTTTAAAAACAGTCATTTTTGGTATCGGCTTCAGTCTTCGGCCAAGTGTATTTTTCATTGCAACCTGGAGGGGTGACACAGCCTGTGACTGACAGAAATCTGCCCACACCATGTTATTACCAGTAGCAGAGAACTAGCAGCTCAGCTTGCTTTTGTTTCCCTGCAGTCAGGCTGGGAAAGAGCTGGGTCATGTGACAGCTGTATATCGATTAGGAAAAACGTACTTGGTTGTCTTTTTCATTAAACTAATTACAGTGCTATCATCCACATACAGAAATAGAAGGGACAATGTAAATTAACCACTTAAGGACCGGAAGGATTCACCCCCTTAATGACCAGGCCATTTTTTTGCGATACGGCACTACGTGGCTTTAACTGACAATTACGCTGTCTTGCAACCCTGTACCCAAACAAAATTTGTGTCATTTTTTTCCCACAAATAGAGATTTCTTTTGGTGGTATTTGATCACCTCTGTGTTTATTTCTTGCGCTATAAAAACAAAAAAAAGCGATAATTTTGAAAAAAAATAAATAAAAATGTTTTACTTTTTGCTATAATAAAACCCCTCCCCCCCCTCCCAAAAAAAAAACTGTGAAAAAGCAAATTTCTTCATCAGTTTAGGCCAATATGTATTCTACATATATTTGGTAAAAATAAAAAACAAGTGTATATTGATTGGTTTGCGCAAAAGTTATAGCAATAAGTTATATATACAAAATAGGGGATAGATTTAGGGGCTTTTAATTTTTTTTTACTTTTTTTTTTTTTTGGTAATGTAGGCGACTTGAGATTTTTAGCAGGACTGCGACATTGCAGCGGACAAATCTGACCCTAGGTGACACTTTTTGGGGACCAGTGACACCAATACAGTGATCGGTGCTAAAAAAAAAAAAAATGCACTGATAAATGCATAAATGACACCGACAGGGAAGGGGTTAACTCTAGGGGGCATTCAAAGGGTTAACTGTGTTCCCTCAGTGTGTGTTCTAACTTTGTGGTGGGATGGGCTCACTTGGACAACACAGATCGCTGTTCCAGATGGCTAGAAACAGTTGATCTCAGTGTTGTGTCCTGTCAGAACGGGGATCAGCCTTGTTTACATAGGCAGATGCCCGTTCTGCCTCTCTGTGGAGTGATCACAGGTGGCCGGTGGACATAGAGCGGGAGCTCGCCCCCGGCGGTGCGCGTACGGCCACAGGATCTCATGCACGAAACAACGTACAGGTATGTTGTTTCGCGCAGCCGGGCCGCCCTGTCGCAGTATATGTGCAGTGAGCGGTCCGGACGTGGTAAAAAATAAAATAAAAATTACCGGCAGTTCACGACCGCTTTAACGCATATATGCAGCGGCAAGCAGGGTGGACTTAACACCCACATGCCACACATACTGTATATGTCCATGGGCGACAGAGCTTTCTGTGCAGAGAACATGCTCACTGCAGACTTCCAGCACAGTGACCGAGCTGTCAAATACAGCTCTCCTTCTTTACTAATGGTCGGGTTAGGATGGTAAGCAGTTGGTGTCAATGTACAAGCATCTATGTAAAGTCAAATAAAGACTACACTAATTTTACCAGCATGGGAGATGTGCCAGGAAAAAGTTGTTGTCATAAAAACCATTAGAGCAGGACTACAGTTTGCCATTGAACATACAGGCAATGACCAGGTCGTCAGGAACAATGTGCTGTGGACTGATAAATTAATGATAGAGCTGTTTGGTCACAGTAACCATAGACATGTTTGGTGCAAACTGAAGACAGCATTTCAAGAGGAAAACCCGCCTCATCCCAACTGTGATGCTGTGGAAATGTTATAGTTTGGGGTTGCTTTGCCCAGGGCAGCCTGCAGTCAGAATCAACTATGAATTCTGCATCATATCAAGGTGTGCTTGATCAGAATGTGAGGCCATCTGTCCTAATGCTGAAGATGACCTGAAAATTGATTCTTCAATAGAATAGGAACTCACAGCACACAAGCAAATCCACCAAAGGAACAACTCAAGACGAAAAGGGGGGGTTATGACCTGGCTTACTCAAAACCTTCATTTGAATACCACTGAAATGTTGTGGCGGCATTTGAAAAAGGGCAGCTCTTGCAAGAAAAAAGGAAACCCACAAACATTTTACAGCTGATGGTATTTTATATAAAAGGAGTGGTCAAAAAGTTTACCAACTCGATGTCAGAGACTGGTGGAAAGTTATGCAAAATGCCTACAAGTAATTTCTGCTAAAGGGTTAGCGCTAGCTTCCGAGGCCAAATATATAGTTACTTTTTATAAAGTACACCATTACATCTGTTGATTGAAAATGCTAATTCTTGTGCTTTTATTCAAGTATATCACCCTTACCCGTAGATACTGCTTGAAAGAAGATCTAATTCCTGTCCGTAGATGTACTTGCTTTGACATGACTGCATATACAGTATAAGATTTAATTTATAATTTTAATACTATAATTGCAGCAGACAATTACAATATTAAACAGAGGCATACTGCTATCTACGGGCTACAATCTCAAACAATTATTCTCTAAATGAAGACTTCAGCTTGGATCACCATGTAATGGGTGGCATAGTGATTACACAATCAAGAACCAATAAAAGTCAGTGGAGACTGAAGCTGGGGTCCCCTGCTGCTGGTCCTGGCACCTCCCCCTTTCGAGTACCCCCCTAGCAAGCCTCTTGCTAAGGGGGGTACTCATTCAGGCACACTCGCAAGCCCAGTTGCCTGTGTCAATAGAAAGACAGCATGGCTTTTCCCCGCCCCCTCATCATAGGATGTGACTGACAGCAGCAGGAGCCAATGGCTCCTACTGTCATCAATCCACCATGCGAGGAGGAAGAAAGCTGAAAAAGATGCTGCTCTCGGGCACAGAGCTGGATTGAGATCGAGCTCAGATAAGTATAAGGAGGGGCTGGGGGGAGGGATCCTGGAACATATACAGTATGTTGTATCTAATAAATGGGTCTGCATAGACCTCATGACTAAGCCTTGGTGAGCGGGATGAAACGCGTAGCGCGGCTTAATGAAGACTTGCAGGCTGAGGCTGCCTTTCAGTTTTGGGCTATTTGGGTTGAGCAACGATCCCAACACAGGCACATTTATTGCTCTCTGGATCGGCACTCTGAGGATCTAAGGCACAAGCAATGCATCAGGACGCATTCAATTTGGATGGGTCAGCTTCAGTTGTGTTAAATACTATTCTTTCCCAGAATTCTCACTTCCGTTTTAACCATAACTAATTACTTCTTACCAGTAATGATCGCTACCCACTCTGCCTCAAAAAACTATTGGTTGTTCTCCTATTCCATGCTCTCTATAGAGATTGTACTCTCTATTGCCTCCCTTTTTACTTCCCATGAATATGCTTTACTGCACATACCTGCCCGCAGCAAGTATAGGAGGATGTAAGCCCAAATAGGTGTGGATAGCCATGTTAAAGGTGTAAAAAAATAAAAATAATAAAAAAAAAAGATACGCTTCAACAACAAAACACAAATCTCTGACAATAAAATTAACCACCAGGCAATCTCTTAAAATATTTTTTTTTTTTGTCCATACGGCTTCTTTAAACAGAGCGTAAAAAGCATTTAAGAAAATGACATAAAAGCAGGACTGCCCGGCGTGTCAATGGGAAACAGTTTTCACCAAACAATAATGTACTCCTGCCAGATGCTAACTGAACACTTTGAATTCGCAAAGCACAAACGGCAATCTGGTTGCCAGACAAATTGTATTAATGACCAGTTCACATGATGATGTGAGACCGCAAATATAGGATCTGTGTTACAATAAAGCACTATCACTTTCGCAAATGATCGAAAATGATAGATCATCCCGTAGTATTTATAGAGGACAAGCTGCCATCTGATAACAGATTTACATTGATGCATGTGCTGTTATATAGGGACACTTGATCTAACACCATTCAGGCCTAGACTGATGGCTCTTCAGACATAGAAAAAGTAGCATCTTTATACTTAAAAAAAAAAAAAAAACAACATTTTTTTTATACATGGTAGGAAGAGAAAAATGGTGAATTTTAACAATTTATTAATATTACTAATCAGTTTTTATGGAGGAAAAAGTGTTGTAAACTCAAAGCTTCAGAAAATGAGTAACAATTACATACAAATAAGATTTTAATAATAGAAAACCTGTGATCAGGGATCAAAAATGAATACACATTATTTTTTTAAATTGATACTTACATTATTATTATTATACAGGATTTATATAGCGCTAACAGTTTGCGCAGCTCTTTACAACATGAGGGCAGAGAGTACACTTACAATACAATTCAATACAAGAGGAACCAGAGGGCCCTGCTCATAAGGGCTTACAATCTAGAAATAATATATTATTTTTAATATTATTTTTTAAAATTTATACTTGCATATATATTATTATTTTTAAGCCCTTATGAGTAGGGCCCTCTGATTCCTCCTGTATTGAATTTTATTGTAAGTGTACTGTCTGCCCTCATATTGTAAAGCACTGCGCAAACTGTTGGCGCTATATAAATCCAGAATCTATATATATCTAGATATAGATATATCTATATAATATCTATATCTCTCTCTCTATATATATATATCTATATAGATATATAGATCTATATAGAGATATATATATCTATATATATATATCTATATATATATATATATAGATATATATATATAGATATATCTATCTATCTATAGATAGAGATATATATATATATATATATATATATATATTCACTTGTGGAGGAGAACCGCACTCTGCTTACGATTTAGTGCCAGCAATCAGGTCTTCCCACCGACCTTGTATATAGAAAAAGAGTCCAAGAGGTTGCTGCACTTAAAAATTTCTTTGCTTTATTTCTCAAATTGTTCAGTAGGGATTTACAAAGCAAGTATAATCCAAAAACACAGGCACGAAATGCCTACACAGTTTCAGACACAGGTAGATTCAGATATGGATGGATGGATGGATTACGTCTCGGGCTAGTCAGCTTACGCCCTTCCTAAGATCCATTGAAGCACATCTGAGGGTTTCAATCCAATCATTCATTTAAATACAGGTTAAGTGAAGTACTTCACATATGGAATCAATATGGCTAATTAATTCAAATCGCATACCATTTAACATCTATATATGCATATATTTATCTATAACATGCCATTAAAACAAGGATAAGCAACAGGTGTCGAATCTCTCATTCTCTTCACTCTCATTATAGAATATTTGAAATACCTATAAAAACGCAGGGAAATGTTGCATTCATGAGTAAATATAAAAACAAAAAGAAAAAACGAAAAAGATATCCCCATCATGAAGTTATTTTATCTGGCTACTTTCATATACTTATTCCAACAATTAAACAAATAAATAGAGATCCAAATCAACATTTAAGCCATATGGAGCAATTGTATTCAAAAAATGTATCCAGTATACTTCTCTTTTTCTTAGAATCAATTCACGGTTGCCCCCTCTCCTATTTTTCTCAATACCTTCTAGGACCATATACTTTAGTTGTGATACATTGTGGCCAAATTCCAAAAAGTGTCTCGCCAGCGGTAATTGGGTTAATTTATCTCGTATTGAGTATTTGTGTCTCGCTATCCTATCTTTGATTTTTTGTGTAGTCTCCCCTACATAGACTAAACCGCATGGGCACTTTATGGCGTAAATTACATATGAAGATTGGCATGTGTAGTAACCCCGTATGGGGATGTTGAAACCCCTATGTGGATGTGTAAAGTATTTACCTTTAATCATAGAGTTACATTGTATGCATGACAAGCAGGGATACGATCCCAGATTTTTAGGTCCCAGGAAGGTTAGTTTGGCTGCTGCAGCCACAGGTTGATCAGATTTAATCAATCGATCTCGTATCGTTCTGCCTTTTCTATAGGAGGACATGGGTGGATTCCAAAATTCCTGTACCATGGGGTAACTGGATCTTAAAAGATTCCAATGTCTTTTGATAATTTGATTAATTTTGTTGGAGAAGGGATGGTACTGCATAATAAAGGGGATTCTCTTCCTTTCTTTTCGGGGTGATCGATTACTATCCGTATTAGGATGATCGATATTAACTAAAGCTTGCGGATATCTTCTACTAATAAGTTTGTTTTTTATTTCATCAAGTCTCTGATCACGGCACAGCGGGTCACTCACGATCCGCTGCACCCTCATCATCTGACTTTTTGGGATGGATGAAAAAACGTTTGGGGGGTGAAAGCTATTAAAATGTAGCAATTGATTGCGATCTGTGGGTTTCACATATAAGTCAGTAGTGATCTGCCCATTGTTCAATTTAAGAAGAGTATCAAGAAAGGAGATCTCATTTTTACCAATTTCAATGTTGAACTTTAATCCAGGTACTAAATAGTTAATGTATTTATCAAATAAGTATAGGCTTTCCATGTTGCCATCCCATATAGCGAAAATATCATCCACAAATCTGTACCAACATTGGCAATGTTTTAAAAATAAATCATTGACATAAATAAAGGACGTCTCTATCATATTCATAAATGCGTTCGCATATGGGGGTGCAACATTTGAACCCATCGCTGCTCCATTCAATTGCAAGAAATGAGTATCCCTGGAACTACAGCAATTCAAGAAAACGAATAATGATAAATTAGAAAGATTTCGCACCAATATTCAATTCCGTAAACGTACAAAACTTGAACGAGATCGGGAAGATTATAAAAACGATCGTGTCTACAATTGGACTGATCCTACATATTACCATTCAAAGGGCTACAGAAAAATACAACGAAAAAATCTGGCTAGCTCAAACTCCTCTATGACATCTACTGGATCATCCACCAGTGTATCAACTACTCCTTTTTTACCAGGGAACCTGACCGAATCCGGACCAGGAGGGGCGGCCGGCGAACAAAGAAAAGACACAGCAGGGGGTGTAACCACCAGACGCCAGAACCGCCAGAGACATTAGATGAAAACCTGGTACATAACATTTCTTCTATTGTTTTGTCTAAAACTGAACTAAGTGTTTTGAATAAGGGTTTGGGCTTTTGCCCTAAAGAGAAAATGAATGATTTTGTACTTAAACAGGATTTATATAGATTTTTTAGACAATTAAGATTTAAAGCATACTATTCTGGTGTACCCACTGCCACAACTAAAGAATTATCAATATTATCGATCAAAAACATGGGTTTAAAACCAAAAAGCACTAAAGTACCACCCACTTCATGTGCTGCTGTAGAGGTATATATAGACAAAGTGGAAAATGATATAAAACGTTTTTTGTGTGACAGAGATAAGAGAGACCATATACCCCACAATCTAAATAGAGATGAGATTGCAGCGTTAAACCCCTTGTCAGCCCGGCATGATATCACTATCAAGCCGGCTGACAAGGGGGGAGCTATTGTGGTCATGGATACATCCATGTATGAAAATGAAATAATGAAACATCTGAGTGATACCCTTACTTATAAAAGACTTGATTGCTGTCCTGTTTTTAAAGTGCAAAAAAGGATAAAAACAACTCTTACTAAGGCAGTTAAACAAAAAATCATTGATGATGAAACTATGGAGTTTTTGATATGTGAATATCCAGTTACACCGGTACTGTATATGTTACCAAAAATTCATAAAGACCCTAAAAATCCCCCCGGACGTCCCATTGTATCAGGGATGGAATCTGTGACAACACATCTAGCACAATACCTGGATAAGTGTTTGACACCATTGCTATTAAACACTAAATCATTTATAAGAGATACTACTGACTTTTTGTCAAAAATTCAAGATATAAACTTGTCATCAGATTCCATCCTGATATCATGGGACGTCTCTAGCTTATTTACTATCATTCCACATGATTTAGGAATAGAGGCATGTCAGCGATTGTTAATTCAATCAGGCATCTATAAAACCGAACAGATTTCATTTCTGCTTGACCTTTTGAAAATTACTCTTGAAGAGAACTATTTTCTTTTCAGGGATACTCATTTCTTGCAATTGAATGGAGCAGCGATGGGTTCAAATGTTGCACCCCCATATGCGAACGCATTTATGAATATGATAGAGACGTCCTTTATTTATGTCAATGATTTATTTTTAAAACATTGCCAATGTTGGTACAGATTTGTGGATGATATTTTCGCTATATGGGATGGCAACATGGAAAGCCTATACTTATTTGATAAATACATTAACTATTTAGTACCTGGATTAAAGTTCAACATTGAAATTGGTAAAAATGAGATCTCCTTTCTTGATACTCTTCTTAAATTGAACAATGGGCAGATCACTACTGACTTATATGTGAAACCCACAGATCGCAATCAATTGCTACATTTTAATAGCTTTCACCCCCCAAACGTTTTTTCATCCATCCCAAAAAGTCAGATGATGAGGGTGCAGCGGATCGTGAGTGACCCGCTGTGCCGTGATCAGAGACTTGATGAAATAAAAAAATAAAAAACAAACTTATTAGTAGAAGATATCCGCAAGCTTTAGTTAATATCGATCATCCTAATACGGATAGTAATCGATCACCCCGAAAAGAAAGGAAGAGAATCCCCTTTATTATGCAGTACCATCCCTTCTCCAACAAAATTAATCAAATTATCAAAAGACATTGGAATCTTTTAAGATCCAGTTACCCCATGGTACAGGAATTTTGGAATCCACCCATGTCCTCCTATAGAAAAGGCAGAACGATACGAGATCGATTGATTAAATCTGATCAACCTGTGGCTGCAGCAGCCAAACTAACCTTCCTGGGACCTAAAAATCTGGGATCGTATCCCTGCTTGTCATGCATACAATGTAACTCTATGATTAAAGGTAAATACTTTACACATCCACATAGGGGTTTCAACATCCCCATACGGGGTTACTACACATGCCAATCTTCATATGTAATTTACGCCATAAAGTGCCCATGCGGTTTAGTCTATGTAGGGGAGACTACACAAAAAATCAAAGATAGGATAGCGAGACACAAATACTCAATACGAGATAAATTAACCCAATTACCGCTGGCGAGACACTTTTTGGAATTTGGCCACAATGTATCACAACTAAAGTATATGGTCCTAGAAGGTATTGAGAAAAATAGGAGAGGGGGCAACCGTGAATTGATTCTAAGAAAAAGAGAAGTATACTGGATACATTTTTTGAATACAATTGCTCCATATGGCTTAAATGTTGATTTGGATCTCTATTTATTTGTTTAATTGTTGGAATAAGTATATGAAAGTAGCCAGATAAAATAACTTCATGATGGGGATATCTTTTTCGTTTTTTCTTTTTGTTTTTATATTTACTCATGAATGCAACATTTCCCTGCGTTTTTATAGGTATTTCAAATATTCTATAATGAGAGTGAAGAGAATGAGAGATTCGACACCTGTTGCTTATCCTTGTTTTAATGGCATGTTATAGATAAATATATGCATATATAGATGTTAAATGGTATGCGATTTGAATTAATTAGCCATATTGATTCCATATGTGAAGTACTTCACTTAACCTGTATTTAAATGAATGATTGGATTGAAACCCTCAGATGTGCTTCAATGGATCTTAGGAAGGGCGTAAGCTGACTAGCCCGAGACGTAATCCATCCATCCATCCATATCTGAATCTACCTGTGTCTGAAACTGTGTAGGCATTTCGTGCCTGTGTTTTTGGATTATACTTGCTTTGTAAATCCCTACTGAACAATTTGAGAAATAAAGCAAAGAAATTTTTAAGTGCAGCAACCTCTTGGACTCTTTTTCTATATATATATATATATATATATATATAGATAGATGTATAGGCTATATATATCTATCTATCGATTATATATATATATATATATAGATGTATAGGCTATATATATCTATCTATATATATATCTATATATATATATATCTATCTATCTACCTATCTCTCTCTCTCTCTCTCTCTCTCTCTCTCTCTATATATATATATATATATGAGAGGGGGGAAATAGGAAGGAAGGTGGTGCTTGTACATGTAAAAATACATCTAAAAATACAACATAAAACACTATAAAAGGAGCAGTATTTCTCTAATTAACTGTAATTGCTCGATATGTTAAAATAAACTGTGGCCAAAACCATTTATCAAGGAAATACAGACTTTTTTTTAATATACTAGTTGCTACTGTTTAGCAATCAAACACAACATTGTGAAAGAATTGGGACAAAAAAGTTAACATGAAAACAAAAAAAAAAAAAAAAAAAATGCTTAGTAAAAAAAAAGATTCATGATAAGCTGCATTAGGGTTGACTTGCACTTTAGGGAATGTATATGTCTTTGATGGGGTTTTTCAGACATAGCGTGGAGGGGTTCAACAATTTAATAAAAAATAAAATTAATAAAATAATAATAAATACGCAGTATTGTAATTATTTCACGTACACTTAATTTTGCATGAAAAATAAGTGAAGAAAAAAAAACCCCCTATATACACGTGCACAAGTTGTTCATAGGCATTATATTATGTTAATTTGCAAAAATAAAACCGACTTGGACTGCAAATTTTAACATTGCTAAAAGCATGTACGCATATTTTTTTTACCCTCCCTGAAAACACAAAAATGTTGCATGTCTGAAAAGAAGAAGAAGAAGAAAAAAAAAAAAGCTTCATCTTAAGGAAAGGAGAAAAAAAAAAAAAAATCTTGTGTTAAATGGGATGGAAACCGGACTAAGTGGTCAAATGACAAGTACATTCATATTCAAGATGTATTATAAATGCATGTACAGTAATTTACGTCTCTCCGAGACCACAAAAGGCTCTTGATAAGCAGGTAATTTGCTAAATGGACTCCTTTATCTGAGTATTCGAAGGGCGTAACAAGAAAAATCTACAGAGGCATTAATGTGACGTAAAGGTCAAGCATTATGACATACCTTTCAAACAGTCCCGCCTAACTTGCTCTGCCAGAAGGAGATTGCAGGAAACATTTTGCATGCTGTAGTCGCTGAAGTGGTTCTTGGCGCTAAAAGAGGCAGACAGTCAAAAAGGCATTACTGACATGCTTCTGATAGGATAATGATCGGTTAAGCTCGAAGGTGAAATTACAAAAACTACTGTTCATATGTTAAAAATATTGCTGGAAAATATCGACCTGGAGACAGCTTTTGTGCTAAACTGTCAATGGTTATAGAATAATTATTTTTCTCCCCCGTTCTCGCTTTTCTTTTTTTTTTTTTTCCTTCTTTATGATCTGACAGATGACAAAGTTGAAAATGAGCGACAAAAAGGAAACAAAGTAACGAGATTTTCCTTTTTAAACAATCTGCTCAGATTCTGGAACGCTGACATATTAGATGACTAAAATAACCGCATCTGTTATGTCTTTTCAATGTATATCATGTAAGATACCCTCTTGATGCTCATTTACATCATCCTTCACTGTAATTATAAAACAGAAAATGGAGCAGGGATATGTTTTTTTCTTTTGATGGGTTGGTTACTGCTACTGAAATTGACTGTAGGAATTAACTGAGTGTTTTGGACGATTAATTTTCACATTACAGTCAAGGAGAACCGTATAATCACACAGATCATCAGAAGATAAAACGAACAAATATATGTCTGATTAAGCATGCTGTTTGTGCTTACTAGCTGGATTGAGCGCCGGGGGACTCGGTATACTGCCCTGTCCATGTGCACCTCTTTTATTGCGCTAGTTATAAATTAAAGAGGAGTTCCACCCGAGGTCCAGTAAAAAAAAAAAAAAAAAATTAAAAGTAAGCAGCTACAAATACTGCAGCTGCTGACTTTTAATTGGACACTTACCTGTCCCTGGGTCCAGAGATGCGGGGGATCGAAGCCCCGCTCGTCTCCCCCTCCGTTCAGCGGCGCCGGCATTGCAACTGTGGGCGCCGGGCTGTGGCTTCACAGCCTGGCACCCACTGCGCATGCGCGAGCGGCGCCGCGTGCCGTGATTGGCCGCTCAGTCACCTGGGACCTGTAATGGGTCCCAGATGATTGACAGGAGGGAGGGAGCAGAGCTGAGCCCTTCCTGTGCCGAGGGGGAAGTGATGGCACCAGCCCAGGCACTGGAAGAGGCAGACTACGAGGGACCACCTAGCAACAGGCATTTAGAGGTAAGTAAAAAAAAAAAAAAAATATCCAAAAGTCTTTTTCTATTTTTTTTTTAATTTTTCATGTAGTTTTTTTTTTTGGGTGGAACCCCACTTTAATCTGAGTGGCCGCCATTTTCTGCCTAATTGTATTTGGTGGCGACACAGACTGTGGGGTCTTCAGCTGCCTTCAAGCAGAACTTTACCCATACCAATTTGATAATTAAAAGTTCTTTAACAAAAGAAAATACAGCGCCTTGATAAAGTATTCATACCCCTTGAAATTTTCCACATTTTGTCATGTTACAACCAAAAACATAAATTTATTTCATTCGGATTTTATGTGATAGACCAACACAAAGTGGCACATGATTGTGAAGTGGAAGATAAATGGTTTTCCAATTTCTTTACAAATAAATATGTGAAAAGTGTGGGGTACATTTGTATTCAGCCCCCCTGAGTCAACACTTTGTAGAACCGCCTTTCACTGCAATTACAGCTGCAAGTCTTTATGGGGATGTCTCTACCAGCTTTGCACATCTAGAGAGTAACATTTTTGCCCATTCTTCTTTGCAAAATAACTTAAGCTCTGTCAGATTGGATGGAGAGTGTCTGTGGACAGCAATTGTCAAGTCTTGCCACAGATTCTTAATTGGATTTAGGTTTGGACTTTGGGCCATTCTAACACATGAATATGCTTTGATCTAAACCATTCCACTGTAGCTCTGGTTGTATGTTTAGGGTCGTTGTCCTGCTGGTAGGTGAACCTCCACCCCAGTCTCAAGTCTTTTGTAGACTAACATCTTCCCATCAACTCTGATCAGCTTCCCTGCTGAAGAAAAGCATCCCCACATGATGCTGCCACCACCATGTTTCACAGTGGGGACGGTGTGTTCAGGGTGATGTGCCATGTTCATTTTCCGCCACACATAGCGTTTTGCTTTTAGGCCAAAAAGTTCAAACTAACCAGAGCTCCTTCTTCCACATGTTTGCTATGTCCCTTGCATGGATTCTCGCAAACTGCAAATGGGGCTTTCTTTCAACAATGGCTTTCTTCTTGCCACTCTTCCATAAAGGCCAGATTTGTGGAGTGCACGACTAATAGTTATCCTGTGGACAGATTCTCACACCTGAGCAGTGGATCTCTGTAGCTCCTCCAGAGTTACCATGGGCCTCTTGGCTGCTTCTCTGATTAATACTCTCCTTGCCTGGCCTGTCAGTTTAGGTGGACGGCCATATCTTGGTAGGTTTGCAGTTGTGCCATACTCTTTACATTTTCGGATGATGGATTGAACAGTGTAAGATTTTCATGGCTTGGGATATTTTTTTTATAACCTAACCCTGCTTTAAACTTCCCCACAATGTTATCCCTGACCTGTCTGGTGTGTTCCTTGGCCTTCATGATGCTGTTTGTTCACTAAGGTTCTCTAACAAACCTCTGAGTGCTTCACAGAACAACTGTATTTATACTAAGATTAAATTACACACAGATGGACTCTATTTACTAATTAGGTGACTTCTGAAGGCAATTAATTCCACTAGATTTTAGTTAGGGGTATCAGAGAAAAGGGGACAACATACAAATGAACGCCACACTTTTCAGATGTTTGTAAAAAAAATTGAAAACCATTTATTATTTTTCTTCCACATCACAATTATGTGCCACTTTGTGTTGGTCTATCACATAAAATTCCAAATAAAATACATTTACGTTTTTGGTTGCAACATGACAAAATGTGAAGAATTTCAAGGGGTATGATTAATTTTTCAAGGCACTGTACATTCCACGTTAATAATTATGGTACAAAAAGTGTGCGCTATAAATTGCCTCCAGCATTGTTCCTGTTTCTTCTTGCTGGAGGCTGTTATTTTGTTTTAGGCCGGAGCAGTCACTTTCTCATAGGAAACTCTCCTTGGTCTCAAAAACTATATGTCAATTTCTGTAATAAAAAATGTGTGCATTTTAGTTACAGGAATTGTATGTCTGGGCTCAGCTAGACAGGGAGGCAGACAGAAGTTTCACAGCACTGAAGTTCACAGGCTGCTGCTGAAGAAGAAAGTAGAGAATATCAGGGAGATAATAAGGCTGGCCATACACAGTGTATATTTTTCTGCAACCATGGGTTGCAGGAAAGAAATTTGCACGATTCCCTCAACACGAACAGTGCTGACATTGATTATCGCAATAGAATCCGGCAGGCAGGTTGTAACCAAGTTGATCAATCGAACAACTTGGTACATTCAGCCTGCCCATTAACGGTCGAATCTCAGCCGGTTCCTGCAGAAACCGGCCAAAATGGGAACCATGTATGGCCGAGCCTAAGAAAAGAAATGCTCCTTGTAAATTTAATTTTCTTGTGTCTCCCTGGCAGCAGAGTTTGTCCTGTCACCTCTCCTGCTTTTTTTTCCTCCCTCATTAATCTGTGTTCTTAGAGCACATTCTGTGTCATTCCTATTGTTTTCCCTCAGCAGCTGTAAATCTTAAAGTGATTGTAAACGATCACCTTGTAAAACATCCCATTCAGTTTAAAAATGAAATGAAAGGCAAAACATTTTTGTATGAATATAAAATACCTTTTTTCCCTTTTTATTATAAGTGATCATATCCCCTCTGTCCTCAGCTACATAAGAACTGTGGGGAGGAGAAGCAGCAGCAGTACACTGAGCTTCCCAGTGAATGGATGCAGCAGGGGCATGTCAGGACATGTCTGATCATTGGAAGAGAGCACACTGAGTTCCCAGCATAGCTAGAGAACTGACAACGGTGTGCTCTACTGCTTAGTATGATCAGTATTTAATAGATAAGCAGAGAGACTGGCAGGAACGCCACTGATTTCACACTAAGGAAGCAATACAAAGAAAACAGGATACTTTCTCATACAAGCAGGGCTTTTTTTTTTGTGTGAATGCAGTTCCGGCATCTCCAATACTGAATTTATTCTATAGCAAGGTGTGCTGGAGGGTCTATTGATGCTGGGTAGTTCTATGGTTGTTGGCTGGGGGGGTCTTATGTCGCTGGAGGGTCAATTGTTGCTGGGAGGGATCTACTGTTGAGGGAGAGGTCCATTCATGCTAGCTGCTGGAGGTTCTATTGATGCTGGCTGCTGGGAGATCTGTTACTGCTGCTGGGGGTCTATTGTTGCTGGGGTGGTATTTTGTTATGGGGGTCCATCGTGGCTGGGGGTGGGTCTGTTGTGTGGGGGATCTATTGTTGCTGTGGTGGGGCCTATTGTTGCTGGGGGGGTCTATTGTTGCTGGGGTGGGGTCTAACAAATTCCATACAAATTACTTAGTAGCACAAAATGATACCTGGTTCTGTATTCTCTAAAAGGGGCAGTATTAGGAGATGGGTAGTGGGTGGAGACAAAAGACAGTGCTTAGAGGTGGGTAGGGGGCAGAGACGAAGGGTGACTCAGAAAGGGGAGGGGGGGCGGGGGGGAATTCCTGCAAAAAAAAATCCCTGCATACAAATAAATGGTACAGCTGGCACATATCAGGAATATGAAGTGTTGGGGGTAACAAACGCTTTATGGATGGATAGATGGATAGATAGACCTCTAGTGAATCCCTGATTATCGGCACAGTGCCGTGAATACAGGACATCTGAGCATGTGCAGAGCAGGGTAAGGGTATTGCTGGGTTTTAAACAGTATAGACAGTTAAATGTAATGTTGTACATAGCTATACCTGCTATAGCTATACCTGCAAAATGGGTCAGTCTAAAGTGATCAATTAGGAATTTTCGGACTAAAAGTTTTACTAAAATATGTGAAGACCAATGAATGTTTATTTTTTGCTTTTTTGAACTCCGAGGGTTTTTTTTTTTTTTTTTTTTTAGTAATTCTTTTATTTTATTTTCCAAAAGAAATCTGCATTTAAAAGTCCAGGTATGCGCTAGTGACAGATAACAGAATCAAGTAGCAAAAAAGGGTCACACAATCAGAGTAATAAGACAACTAGCCCCGCTCTTCACATTACAGACAGTCCTAGAAAATCATGATGATTTTGAAGCTAATTTTCAGCATGCAGAGCTGGAAGGATAGGATAGATAGGAATCTACAGGGATGACCCAGAACATAGATTCATAATAAGCAAAACGGTATATTGAAATAATGTGAAATACAATCAAATAGAACTTGTACAGTATATCGGGAGATCATGCATCCCGATTGCCCGCTTAGCCCAGAAATGGGACAATGAGGTGAGTGTGACATAAACAAAAATATGCACCATGTCTGAGTATGATAGCCCATTACCGAGCCAATGATACGGGGGAGGTGGGGTAACCAGAGGAGGAGAGGGTTCGGGGATCAGGCGTCCCGAGTGCAAAAGAGGGAGCAAGGGAAAGAGAAAAGAAATCTAGAGGTAAGGCTTCTCACCTAAAGAGTAGGACTAATTCCAGAAGGTCAGCCTGACTGCGCCATCTCCTGAAGATAGGCATCTGTAAACACAAAATGGTTCCAAGGACTCCAGGTCTCACAGAAGGTCTCCTCCCGGCTATGCGGTGAAGTAGCGGTGAGGGCCGCCATATAGCGGTTTCTTTACTTTAGCAAACCACAGGGATATGGATGGGGGGGTTCTTCAAACTCCAACAGAGGGGGATGCTTTATTTTTTATTTTTTTGCCTTTTGTATTCCATTGGGGAGATTTACCTTCACTTCCTGTCCCATAGACAATACAAGTGGGTGTGAATCCTTCTTAAAGCGGTATTAAATTCTATATATTTTTTTATAATTATTTAAATGGTCCTCCTGCATGTTTAGGCCATAATGTGCTAGTATACACCACATACTAGCACCTTTTGACAGACTTACCTTTCAAACGGAGCCTTCAAGGACTGGGCTGTCACCACTCCTGGCACATTTATCTTCTCCCAGTCTTCCATTTGGGTTTGTGCTGTCTGGCCATTTGGATGGCTGGGCCATAATGACCTCATTCTCACGCATGTGCACGGAAGTCACCATCGTGGCACTGCGCTCTCTGCAGTCACGGCACACTCAGTGTTCTCTGAATGCAGAGCTACTGTACATGTGCCAATTACATCATTGTGTAAATATTTACTAAACTTGCGCCATTTAGTAAATATTCCCATCAGCTCACTGATGCACATTCACATTGCAACAGGAAGGGGCCATCTTCAAAGTTTGGGAGCATGAAATAGTCCAAAATGTCTTTGTATGCTGACCCCTTAAGAGTCCCCTTCACTGGCACTAAGGGGCCAAACCCAACCCCTGAAAGACAACCCCACACCATAATCCCCCCTCCGTCAAATGATTTGGACCAGCGTACAGAGCAAACTCCATAAAGACATGGATGAGTGAGTTTTGGGTGGGGGAACTTGACTGGCCTGCACAAAGTCCTGACCTCAAGCCAATAGAACACATTTGGCATGAATTAGAGCGGAGACTGTGAGCCAGGCCTTCTCGTCCACATTAGTGCCTGACCTTACAAATGTGCTTCTGCAAGAATGGCGAAACATTCCCATAGACGCACTCCTAATTCTCGTGGACAGCCTTCCCAAAAAAGTTGAAGCTGCTACAGATGCAAAGGGTGGGCCAACTCAATACTGAACCCTACGGACCAAGACTGAGATGCCATTAAAGTTTATGTGCGTGTAAAGGCAGGCGCCCCAATACTGTTGGTACTATAGTGTACTTATGGACAGATGTAAGTTTAAAATACATGCCGCCAGTTTGCGGAGGACCTTTGATGGCTTTGTGTAAGTGGACTTGTGTCTGCTAACAGGCTCCCATCGATCTGTCATGCTGAGATTAAGAAAAACATTTAAGGACGCAGTCCTTTTCGTTTTTTTTTTCTTATTTTTATACTGTAAGTTGGACATTAAACTGTTTACATCCGTCTGTCCACAAAGCTGCATGGAGCTTCAGATCAGGTCCACCTGAAAAACTGTAGAAAATAGAAGAAAAGAGTGCACTGACCTAGGGCATTATCCAATATAAATTTATTGTAACAATAAAATGGTTAAAATGTCTACTCACGGGGGGCGTGACCGGAAGCCGACCTTAATGGACGCCTGAACACACAGCTCCATCAGCCCACAGCACTGCAGGCACATTAGGAGACGATCCACAACACCCACATGGGCAAATCGAGGACCACCCGATCCTCCAAACAAAGGGGCACATCGCAACCCCCTCCGGGAGCTCCCACAGACCTCCGCACCTTCTTTCTCCAGTCGGACATGTCCCGGAGCGGGGGAGACAAGATGGCGCCGGACACTCAGGCGCGCGGCCGACGGAGTTCCCCGCAGCCCATACCGCCTCACATCACCCAGCAACACCACCCATCTGACTCCCCGCTGAAGGAGACAGACCCAGGGATCCCAACGCACCACGAGGGAGCGGTGAGTCCGTCGACCCCCCCTGATCCCCAGTCTATGCAGACACGCGGGCCGCGGCCCACCATGATGCCGGCCACCTCACAGCACTACACACAGTGCTCAGCTGCATTTCCGCGCCTTCTCAGAGCAGCATCAGACCCTTACTTGCAGGGAACGGCTCCGCTCTCCCCAGCATCCTCAATCCTCTCCCAGGACTACCCACCTTTACCTGCCCCAGCCCACCCTCCTGTGCAGAGACACTAGAACATGGAGGAGGACAGTGCAAGTCCCTGGGCCGTGACTATATCGTCCCCCCCACCTAAAGCACAGAGACTTTCTAGATCCAGAGACCCAAGTGTCTCTAGGCAGCAACAAGCCTTCAATCCCTCATACGCACAGAAAGCCAGCACCCCTCCTTGTACGACATCAGACAACCACCACATGAGGCCCCCCCAGCTAACACAGGCCCTGCCATGGTCAGAGCAGTGGGAACCCTCGATGTCTGAACCCCCCTTGCCATCTGAAGCAGGCTCACTCAGCCCACGCTCTCCACCTCCAGCCCCATCCCCACCAGGCCAGCAATTTGGACCGATGCAACCCTCGCACATGCCACCTCAATGGCACACATATCTCCAGGCCATGCCCACTAAGGAGGACTTCAGGCAATTAATAGAGGATGTGAAATCCACATGCCGCACAGAAATTCAAGTTCTCCAAACGGGCCTTAAACACCTGGCAGACACAGAGTGGAGATGGCGGAAGAAGAGATCCAGGAAACAAAACTAGCAGTTCACAACTTCAGGGAGCGGAACATAGATCACTCCTCAGAGATATGCAGAGGCACGTGGAGGACTTGGACAACAG
The DNA here is from genome assembly GCA_037952835.1 of Lithobates septentrionalis. NCBI lineage: Eukaryota > Metazoa > Chordata > Amphibia > Anura > Ranidae > Lithobates > Lithobates septentrionalis. The sequence continues at coordinate 742,242 of JBBDGP010000632.1, forward strand.
GGGGCGCCGCAACAACATCCGCGTGAGAGGTATCCCAGAATCGGAGGGTAGCGAGGACTTACAAACCACTCTACAAACCATTTTCAATAATCTCCTCGGTGAACCCCCCACAAAACATATAGAGATGGACAGAGCACACCGAGCCCTACGACCTAAAGGAGCAGCATCTAAGCCACGGGATGTCATCTGTAGGATCACCTCCTATCCCCTCAAGGAGGGCATCATGAAACAAGCACGCCTGGCACGCAAAATCATTTTTGACGGGACTCAGCTACAACTATACCCTGATCTTTCTTGGATCACTCTGCAAAAACGCAGACTCCTCCAACCACTACTACAACTTCTACAGACCAAGACAATCCCTTACCGGTGGGGCTTCCCCTTCACCCTCACTGCAAAGCACCAAGGCACAACAGCTGTCCTGAGATACCCGGAAGACCTCCGCACATTTTGTAACACCCTGGACATTCAACCTCCACAGCTTCCAGAGTGGGACCTAGTAGCCACCCCTCCAACACCACCTGCAGTCTGGCAGAAGGTCTCCACCTCCAATCGGCCCCTACACCCTGAGGCACCACGCAAACCCGCCGAGCATAAGAACGGATAAGCTCCACCGCTCCATGAAGGACTACACCTCCGAATAGATCACTACTACTCCGGAACTTTGGTTCTTCCTACTCGGGACTTAAAAGCCCACTAGATCTCTAGATTATAGTCTCCTAAATTGCCCCTACACTACAGAATGATTAACTACAAGGGCTCACCCAGATCGAGCTTTGAGACCGTAGTTTCTCATTTGATCGCCCCTCACTCCCCCTGTTCTCCCTTTTTTTTTTGATTCATAGTTTAGCGAATCATAAAGTTTGATTGTATAGCTATACTAGTGGCGGGCTCCCGGGTGTCTTCTCCTGGCTGATCCTTCTGGGTTGGCGGGGGGGAGGCATCTGGGAATCCGTGATTGTCAAGGCCTGTTGGCCAGAAAAAGCACTAAAGATAATGTATGCAACATATTACCAATTGGTTCTACTCTCTCACCCCTTTCTTCCTCACCTTTCTTCCCTCTCTTCCCCTCTTAGTCATCCTCAGAGGTACACAAAGATGAAGATGCGATGTCCTGGTCCCCTCCCGGAGAGTGCCGGCTCCTGGCTTTTGACCACAGACCCAGATGCATCCTCGGTGAGTAAGCTCACACACGCCCACCCACACGTAGACAGATGGCAAAGATACTATCATTGAATGTCCATGGACTGAACTCACACAAAAAAAGGCATCTGGCATTGAGGGAGTTTAGACAGTCAGGAGCTGACATAGTAATGGTACAGGAAACACATTTCAACAAAGAGGGCTCATTCGCGTTCGCCTCCAGATATTTTCCTCAAATATACTTATCATCTAGCACTCAAAAAAAAGCGGGTGTGGCTATACTTATTAAAAAGGGAGCCCCCTTCACTTGTGCACGCCACTATGCTGATCCTAAAGGTCACTTCATTATCCTGCAGGGTACATGGCACGCACAACCAATCACGTTATGCACCCTATACGCACCGAATACCAAACAATATAACTTCCTCTCCAAAGTATATTCCCGCATCTTTAAATCAAATCCAGGGGTTTTGGTGGTGGTGGGGGACTTCAACCTTGTCCAATCAGCAACTGCGGATCGTCAGGTGGTGGGCACCCGGACGTCACCAACAGGAGTCCTTAGGGACTCTAGACTCTTCCGACAAATCTCTAGACGATATGCGCTCTTTGACGCGTGGAGGGCCCTTCACCCAGGCGATCGGCAGTATACATTTTATTCCGCCCCCCACCGCACCCACTCTAGAATAGACTACTTCTTCGTCAACAATCTCACGCTTAAACTAACACAAACAGCTCAAATACTCCCCATCTCATGGTCAGATCATGCCCCCATCCTACTTAGGTTGAACTTAGACACCCCCAACCACAAATCCTATAACTGGAGACTTAACACATTCCTCCTCCAACACCTGCCCTCTCAACTGGAATTACATTCCACCCTTAAATATTACTTTAAAGAAAACGCCTCCTCAGACACTTCATTATCTACACTATGGGAAGCCCATAAGGCGGTACTACGCGGCAAATGTATGGCACTGTCCTCCGCAATGAAGAAAGATAAACTAGCAGCGAAATTAACCGCGGAGAGGGACCTCAAAGTGTTGGAGGGTAAACTCCAAGACACCCCCACAATACCCCTTCTCCGGAAAATAATCAGTCTCCGCTCCACCCTTAAAGAACTCGCATTAGGCCAAGTAGAAAAAGCACTGATTAGACTGAAACAAATGTTTTATGGCAAAGGAAACAAGGCGCATTCCCTTTTAGCCAACAAATTACGAGACAAATCCCATATGCAAACACCACACCAAATTAAAAATAAATTAGGACAAATGGTTTCCCACCCTACAGAGATTGCCCATACTTTTGCAGACTTTTACAAAAACCTATACAATAACCCGGACATACCCAGTAACCCCCCCTCACAGGACTTATCCCACAAGCTACGACAATATCTAGAATCCAGTGGAATCCCCCACTTGACACCAACTGACTTGCTATCACTAAATGCACAGATCACAGACGAGGAAATAGAACTGACTGTTAAAAGTTTGCCTTCACATAAAGCCCCAGGACCGGACGGATTCCCATACGAATACTACAAAACGTTCCTCCCCACCTTACTCCCACATATGCGCAGGATATTTCAAGCCTTCCTACAGAACACCCCCATACCTCCAGACATGCAACGTTCCTTTATTACGCTTATACCCAAACCGGATAAAGACCCCTCCATATGCGCTAGTTACAGACCCATTGCGTTACTGAATTCCGACCTAAAAATCTTTACCAAACTCCTTTCCAACCGCCTCAATCAGATCCTCCCCTCCCTGGTCCATAAAGACCAGGTGGGATTCGTCCCGCTCCGACAAGCAGGTGATAATACTAGAAAGGTGATAGACCTGGTGGAGGTGGCGAACAGGGAGGGCCAGGCGTCCTTGCTGTTAAGCCTGGACGCGGAAAAAGCATTTGATAGGCTGGGATGGCCTTTTCTGTTCGCCACCTTGCAATTTATGGGATTTTGGGGACCTTTTCTACAAGCAGTCAAACACTTATACACTAACCCCTCATCCCAAGTTAGAACCCCTTTTGCGCTCTCACCGCCATTTCCTGTGGCAAACGGGACTAGACAGGGGTGCCCACTCTCCCCCCTCCTATTCGCACTCTGTGTAGAACCCCTAGCAGCATCCATCAGAAGCAACCCAGACATTAAGGGAATTTCGGTCAGAGAGAGAAGTAGAGAATTTAAGATCTCCCTCTTCGCCGACGATATCATACTCACATTGACTCAACCTCATATTACTCTCCCGATCCTACATACTGAACTAAGCCGCTTTAGAGCCCTCTCAGGATATAAAATAAACGAATCAAAATCAGAAGCACTCCCAATCAACATCCCGGCCACCGAGGTCACACTCTTAAAATCCAACTTTCCGTTTACATGGAAAACAACATCCCTGAAATATCTGGGGACGTACATCACCTCCAAATTCACCACCCTATATCAGGAGAACTTTCCCCCATTATTCCGTTCAATTAGATCCTCCATGCTCCAATGGAAAAAGCATCATATCTCCTTGCTAGGTCGAATAGCTTCGCTTAAAATGACTATCCTTCCGAAGCTCCTTTATCTTTTTCAAACATTACCCATACCAATTCCGCTCCACCAATTAAAAAAACTCCAGACTGATCTCCTACAATTTGTTTGGAATTACAAAAGACACAGGGTATCGGGATCAGTGTTGATGGCGTCTCGCAATGAGGGGGGATTAGCTTTCCCTAATATTATTAAATACTACTACGCAGCTCAACTTCGAGCAGTAGCATCGTGGTACACCCACAAGTCCTATAACAAATGGACGGAAATAGAGAAATTATGGCTAGCTCCCATACATCCAAATAACCTATTATGGAGTGCGAACGCGGATGTGGCCCCTGAACGTATGCTAGGACCCATGTCCCTCCTCCGGAGGGTATGGCGCAAACTGGCTTCTACTCATGGACTGTCATCAGAGAGATCGCTCCTGACCTCTTTTGTCTGTAACCCCAAAATGCCGGATAGCCTCACCTATCAAATGTCACACCCCTGGACCTCCCGGAATTTATTCCATTTTGGAAGCCTGGTGGATCATAGGACACGGAAACTCTTGCCATTTACTGATCTACAAAATAAATATGAACTCCCCAGACAGGCGCTCTATGGGTACTTACAAATCAGACACTATGCCCTTACTATAACACCCAACCTACAATTCTCACCTCCTTCCCCATTCGAAACTATGATTCTGGCAGGCAATGCCCAGAGAGGGCTCATATCGAGCATATACAAGATCCTAAACACATTCTCTCAAGATGGGCAAGGCAAACATCCCTATATGACCAAGTGGGAAAGGACTCTTGGTGAGGACATTCCTATGACACAGTGGCAGATCATCTGGTCCCAGGCAGCAAAGAGCTCAATGTGCACATTGTATAAGGAGAACTTAGAAAAGTTCAAAGTTAGAAAAGCTATATACAATAAGAAAAGAGCTTTTAAAAAATATAAAAATGAAGGAACACTAGTGTCATTTAAATGCTACAAAGAATTTAACAGAATATGTAAAAAGGAAATCAAGGGTGCAAAAATTCAAAATGAACGAGAGATCGCAAAAAATAGTAGGACAAACCCCAAAAAATTCTTCAAATATATTAATAGTAAAAAGGTCAGGTCTGAGCATGTAGGCCCTTTACAAAATAATCTAGAGTGGGTGACTGGGGACAAGGAGAAGGCTAATTTATTAAATACTTTCTTCAGCTCTGTGTATACAAAAGAGCATGGGGAAGTTCATGTCCATAATGGGGGTGGTATTGACACAGCCCCCAATGATCCACAATGGCTCAAAAGGGATATGGTCCAGAAATATTTAGACAGAATAAAGGTGGATAAAGCACCTGGACCTGATGGCATCCACCCACGGATCCTAAAAGAATTGAGCTCTGTAATTTCAAAGCCATTGTATCTAATTTTTAGGGACTCATTAATGACGGGAATAGTACCGCTGGATTGGCGCAGGGCGAACGTGGTGCCTATATTTAAAAAGGGATCAAAGTCTTTACCAAGTAACTATAGACCTGTTAGTTTAACTTCTATAGTCGGGAAGATACTGGAGCGTTTAATAAAAGACCACATAGACAAGTTCTTGCTGGAAAAAAACATTTTAAGCAACAGACAGCATGGGTTCATGAAAGACAGAAGTTGTCAGACAAACCTGATTTCTTTTTATGAAGAGGTAAGTAAAACCTTGGACAGAGGGGTGGCTGTGGACGTGGTTTATTTGGATTTTGCAAAAGCGTTTGATACAGTTCCGCACACACGGCTCATGTGTAAGTTAAAGTCTACAGGCTTGGAAATATCAGTTTGTAAATGGATAGAAAACTGGCTAAAAGACAGAATTCAGAGAGTAGTGGTTAATGATTCTTACTCTGAATGGTCTAAGGTTATCAGTGGTGTACCCCAAGGTTCAGTGCTGGGACCCTTACTCTTTAATATCTTTATAAATGATATTGGGTCTGGGATCAAAAGTAACATTTCTGTCTTTGCAGATGACACCAAGCTATGCAGTGGAATAACGTCCTTACAGGATGTCTCCAATTTACAAGCTGACCTCAATGCTCTGTCTAATTGGGCGAATATGTGGCAGATGAGGTTTAATGTTGAGAAATGTAAAGTTATGCACTTGGGGGCTAAGAATATGCATGCATCATACATGCTAGGGGGAGTACAACTGGGGGAATCTGTAGTGGAGAAGGATCTGGGGGTTTTGGTAGATCATAAGCTCAATAATAGCATGCAATGCCAAGCTGCGGTTTCCAAAGCGAGCAAAGTTCTTTCTTGTATTAAGAGAGGTATGGACTCCAGAGAGAGAGATATCATTTTGCCCCTGTTCAAATCATTAGTAAGACCTCATCTGGAATATGCAGTTCAGTTTTGGACACCAGTTCTCAAAAAGGATATCGGGGAACTGGAGAAAGTGCAGAGAAGGGCAACCAAACTGATAAGAGGCATGGGGGAGCTCAGCTATGAGGAAAGATTAGAGGAACTGAATTTGTTCACTCTTGAGAAGAGGAGAATAAGGGGGGATATGATCAACATGTTTAAATATATAAGGGGTCCATATAGTGAACTTGGTGTTGAGTTATTCACTTTACGGTCAACACAGAGGACAAGGGGGCACTCTTTACGACTGGAGGAAAAGAGATTTCATCTCCAAATACGGAAAGGTTTCTTCACAGTAAGAGCTGTGAGAATGTGGAATAGACTCCCTCCAGAGGTGGTTCTGGCCAGCTCAGTAGATTGCTTTAAGAAAGGCCTGGATACTTTCCTAAATGTACATAATATAACTGGGTACTGACATTTATAGGTAAAGTTGATCCAGGGAAAATCCGATTGCCTCTCTGGGATCAGGAAGGAATTTTTTCCCCTGCTGTAGCAAATTGGAGCATGCTCTGCTGGGGTTTTTTGCCTTCCTCTGGATCAACTGTGGGTATAGTATTGGGTATATTGGATTGTACGTTTTTTTTTTTTTTTTTTTTTATGGTTGGACTGGATGGACTTGTGTCTTTTTTCAACCTGACTAACTATGTAACTATGTAACTCCTACAAAGTTCTCCTACAGTGGTATATGACCCCAGAGGTGCTCCATACTATTTTCCCTAACACCTCTGATAGGTGCTGGCGCTGCCAGGGAGCAAAGGGCACCTTCCTACATATATACTGGAGTTGCCCACTACTGGCCCCATACTGGTCCACAGTCCAGCAATTACTAGACCGCCTACTGGACACACAGGTCCAGGCATCCCCAAAGTTTTTTTTACTAGGTCTATCGCCACTCAAACTCTCCAAACCATATAAGAAATTAGTGCGTCATGTCCTAACGGCAGCAAGATGCCTCATAGCTTTACACTGGAAACGCTCCGCCCCACCAACTGCTGAGGATCTTTATGCCAGAATTAAGGACATAGAAGTGATGGAAAATATGACAGCCAGAATACAAGACAGATTGGAGGCACATAACAGGGTCTGGGAGCCATGGCACCTCCGGGAGGACCCACCTTGACCAGGTAACACCGCCATCTTAACGACTTCTATACCACCCCCCTCTTTTTCTTCTAAATCTCATTCCTTTTCTCCTCCCCTTCTTCCCCTCTATCTCATCCACCTCTCACTATCTACCTCTAATTTCTCTTAAATGTACAGATTTATGACTTCTACAGTTTTGAAACATATTACCACAGTTATGCAATGGTGAAACAGGTATTCCAATAATCTGTAAAACAAATGAATCACCAGACGACAAACATTGGACTACCGAAGGCAATTAGTAATACCTCTGTCTATAATTATAGAAATTCAGCATCAGCATACTATATGTTAACTTAAGTCTAGGTACCGCCATTGCTCAGAATGTTCTCACTGCAATGTAATACACTTGTGTTTGAAAAAAAAATAAAAACGCTATTTGAAAAAAAAAAAAAAATGTCTACTCACAAACATAAAAGAAAAGATCGCTCAACAGGCCACATGTGTGACTGGTCTTTCCCAGAACGCCTGGAACACCAAGCGTTATTGTTACAATAAATTTATGTTGGATAATGCACTAGGCCAGTGCGCCCACTTTTCTTCTATTTTCTACAGTAGGGTCAGGACAACCCCAGTCCCAGAGGGTAGCAAGGCATCTAAAGAAATTATCCTCGTTGTCTAAGGCACATGTCTAAGGCAGGGGTCTCCAAACTTTCTAAACAAAGGGGCAGTTTACTGTCCTTCAGGCTTTAGGGGGACCAGACTGTGGCTGGTGGGAGTAAAAAATGCCATGCCGGTCAATGGGAATAAGCAATACCCCTCATGGGCTTTAATTGGGGAAATAGTGCCCTATTGTTTGTATCAGTGGGAAGAATAGTGCCCCATCATGGATATTAATTGGAAGAATAGTGCCCCTTTGTTGGTGTCAGTGGGAAGAATAGTGCCTCATCACTGGTATCAGTTGAAGGAATTTGCAGGAATAGTCAGTGGCAGGAGCTGTGCCCCATTGTTGGTGTATTAGGTGGAATAGTGTCAGTGGGAGAAATAGTGCCCCAAGGGCCAGGTAAAGGCAGGCAAATGGCCACATCCGGCCCCGGGCCACAGTTTGGAGACCACTGGTCTAAGGCAACACAGCCACTATAGAGCCACTCATGCACAGTATGCTGCTACCGCTTGAAAAACTGACAGGGGGCCCCGATTGGCAAGTCCACTACCTGCCAAGACAAACTCTGCCATCTGAGAAAGTGGGCATGCGTTTGAAATAATTTAATTGGCTCTAGTCAAAGCCTGGTTACAAGTAATTTCCCAACGTGCTGGTCAATTGCTTCTGCCAAACTTGGGATGAGTGAGATTTTCCCATTTGTACCAATGTTAATTTTAATACATAAAAATATCACACAGCTGAAATCGCTCCATATCTGGCCAGGACACAACTATAGGTCCATAAAGCTGACAATACCCCCCGCGTAAAGCAAAAACGCATGGCGTCTCACCTGCTGCCGTACGCACGCATCTCAAAATTCAACAGCAGTCTCTGTGCTCTAATGACAAAGAGTTTAATATCAGAAAGCCAAGGCAAGCTTTCAAATTAAGAAGAAGCCGAGCTTGTCCCCTGCATCTGTTTTCCAGCATCTGCCAAATGCACCGACCGCTAATGAAATCCCAGCATAACTTTGCAAAGTTCCTTCCTAGATTAACAAAAGCGAAAAAAAAAAAATCTCCTGCAGCAGGGAAAGCAGTGAGAGTAGCAAGGGGATAAAAAGGTCACTGTCATTTAGTGTATCAACAATCAAGATAAATCACACTGATCGTCTTGAGGCTAACCAATTGAGCAGTCTATTCTACCTACTGAAACTTATGCACTGAGCAGATTGGGAAGTAAGCAGGGTCATTGCTAAATTATTCCCATCAATCCCGCAAAATCCTTTGCCGGCACAATATGACCATCCTCTCTCAGTCACTTTCAGCTTCAGGGGGGCCAGAAATAGTCATCGGACTCTGGATTTTCTTAGCAATCCCCTTAATCCCTGCCTAAGCACTCATTGCTCAGTTCCTCTTCTTACTTTGTCCCATCTGTCGGAGGTCTTAAATCAACATTTCACGCGGGAGGGCTGTAAATTACATGAAGCTCGGGATTTACTTTCCCCCAATCTTTCAATCTTCAGTGTGATTAAATAGATGTTAGCCACTGTTACAGACCTAATCTTTCATTCCAATACTGCGACATCTCTAATTTCATGTCTCCCAGACTAGCTCTATATAGACGACACAAAACTCATTAGAAGTGCAGCAAATCGGCTACCGGCTTCTCGGTCTGTATTCCATATATGAACATACAGATATTGCAGAATTTATTTGGTGTAACTGTAAATGAAAGTCTGGGCAACAACCGGCACAAGAGGATCAGTGTCAACAATAAGGCAGTACAGCCAGCCCTCCTGCTCAGCAGGTGCCCGGGCCCCCCTTCTCAACTGATAGAGCCCAGGCCCAATACTGACTCCGTTAGGGATCACTCATAGACTATATTGCCAAAAGTATTGGGGCGCCTGCCTTTACACGCACCTGAACTTTAATGGCATCCCAGTCTTAGTCCGGGTTCAATATTGAGTTGGCCCACCTTTTGCAGCTATAACAGCTTCAACTCTTCTGGGAAGGCCATCCACAAGGTTTAGGAGTGTGTCTATGGGAATGTTTGGCCATTCTTCCAGAAGAGCATTTGTGAGGTCAGGCACTGATGAGAAGGCCTGGCTCGCAGTCTCCACTCAAATTCATCCCAAAGGTGTTCTATTGGGTTGAGGTCAGGACAGTCAAGTTCCTTCACCCCAAACTCGCTCATCCATGTCTTTATGGACCTTGTTTGTGCACTGGTGCGCAGTCATGTTGGAACCAGAGGGGGCCATCCCCAAACTGTTCCCACAAAGTTGGGAGCATGAAATTGTCTAAAATGTCTTGGTATGCTGACAACCTTAAGAGTTCACTTCACTGGAACTAAGGGGCCAAGCCCAACCCATGAAAAACAACCCCACACCATAATCCCCCCTACACCAAACTTTACACTTGGCACAATGCAGTCAGACAAGTACCGTTCTCTTGGCAACTGCCAAACCCAGACACATCCATCAGATTTCCAGACAGTGAAGCGCGATTCGTCACTTCAGAGAGCACATCTCCACTGCTCCAGTCCAGTGGTAGCGTGCTTTACACCACTGCATTTGACCCTTTGCATTGCACTTGGTGATGTAAGGCTTTGATGCAGCTGCTCGGCCATGGAAACCCATTCCTCTACGCATTGTTGTGCTAATCTGAAGGCCACACGAAGTTTAGAGGCCTGTAGCTAAATTCTGCACTTTGAATGGATGTGGAGGAAAGACTGTTGCAGATAAACAGGTACAACTTATGTAGGAGGATTTCTTTCATCTCTGTATATCACGAGTATGAGCATACTATCATGAGTATATGAAAGGATTTACAACCATTTTAAAGCGGAGCTCCAGCCCCCCTACAAAAATTAAAAGTTAGCAGCTACAAATACTGTAGCTGCTGACTTTTAATATTAGGACTTACCTGTCCAAGGATCTAGCGAAGTCGGCACCCCAGCCAATTTTCCGATCGGTTCTCGGGTGCTGCGTAAGGGAAACCGGCCTTTCGGCTTCACGGCCAGTTCCCTACTGCGCATGTGCGAAGCGCGTTGCACTTTCTAAGTGGCCCGGCGGCAGAGGAAGGAGGCCGAACTTCTGAGGGCCCCCATCGCATCTGTCTCCCGGAAGTGGGGACAGGTACCTGTCAAAAACAGGTACCTGTGGCACTGGAGGGGGTGAAGAAGCAAACAAGTGGAGCTTGCACTTTTGAGTGGAACTCCGCTTTAAAAGGGCTGAAAACCCTCATGGTTTTTCACCTTAATGCATTCTATGCATCAAGTTGAAAAACCTTCTGTAGTGCTGTAGTCCCCCAGTTTTACTTACCTGAACGCTGTTATCCTGCGGCCGGGAACAAGCACACCCACTCTAGATGGTGTCTCGTGTCCTGACTTAATAGATTGATAGCAGCACAGCCATTGGCTCCCGCTGCTGTCAATCAAATCCAATGACGTGGGCGCCGGTGGGTGGGGCCGAGTCCTGGTTTGTGCGCGAATACACGCAAAAGCAGGACTCGGGAGCGCGCCCGCATGGGTGTCCACCAAGGAGAGTGCTTCTCCAACATGGACACCTGATGCGGGGAGGAGCTACCAGCGCCGCTGGGGAACAGATCAGGGCCACTCTGTGCAAAACGAACTGCACAGTGGAGGTAAGTATACCATGTTTGTTTTTTTTAAAAAAAAAAAAAAGGGGGGGGGGGGTTTACAAACCCTTTAAGGACAAAAAATTGGCTTGGTAGAGTGAAAACACTTAATATAGGCAACCTATGTACTCACTCAGCACTGGTGTACATAGCACATAACTTTTTAATGCATTCTTTATTTACAGAGACAACACAACATCAGGTGATATGCTATGTACACCAGTACAATGCATATGTTCTAGTGGTCATAGTAATACATAGAATGTGGTACACTATAAGTAATAGCGTGGAAGAGGCATTACAATGATAATTTAAAACAAAAGATTCAAAGGCAGTGGCGTAGGTTGAGCTGGGTTATCATACACAAGGTGCAAGAAGATGGGCCACCTAGTAATAGTCAAGGTAACTTGGCGATCCTGAAGTTGAGTTTTTAATTTTTCTCAAAAAGGAGAACATGGGCAGAATTAAACTTGGGGAACTGTGATTGTGGGGGGGGGGAGTGGTTAAGATGCAAAGGGGGACGAAGGAAGTACAACTGAATTTATCAATGGGTCAGGTTAAGGTCGCTAAAGCTGTGGAACCGATGCATGGATAAGAATGCAGTCAGACTGTGTTGTGATCTGTACATTGGGACTACACAGATATACAGCTGGGGATGCACTTGGAGGCCCAGCCTGACTGCACACAATGTCTGTGTATGTTGTGCAGGTGAAGATGGCTCTACGAACGGCTGTAGCTGTGGAATTCTAAGGAACTGCTTCCACTGTGTTCACCTTACCCCAATTACAAATCCACAGCTCATAACATGGAAAGTAAAGATATTCTTGAAAGCTCGATACTCACACATCTTCTACATGCAAAGCGTTCTCCAATTGGCCACCTTCTAGCAGTGCTTTAATAAGCCTTGCATAGGCAGTTTTGGTTAGAGTTTTCTGGTTCTTCTCAAACTTCAGAAACAGACTGTATGCACCTAAAAAAAAAACAAAAAAAAAACAAATAAAATGTCTTTTAACATAGGTACATAGTAGGTGAGGTCGAAAAAAGTCCATCAAGTCCAACCTATGTGTGTGATTATATGTCAGTATTACATTGTATATCTCTGTATGTTGCGGTTGTTCAGGTGTTTAATAGTTTCTTGAAACTATCAATGCTTCCCGCTGAGACAAGGGAATTCCAAATCCTTTCCGCTCTTACAATAAAGAACCCTCTACGTAGTTTAAGGTTAAACCTCTTTTCTTCTAATTTTAATGAGTGGCCAACTGTCTTGTTAAACTCCCTTCCGCGAAAATGTTTTATCCCTATTGTGGGGTCACCAGTACGGAATTTGTAAATTTAACACTATGGAACTTTTTAAGCAGTCTCATAGGAAGGCTTAATTCACTAAATGATGCCTAGTGAATCATCCACCTGACCATATAACATTTGGGGTTCTCGGGGTGAGGGGTATACACACTCACCGGCCGCTTTATTAGGTACACCTGTTCAATGGCTTGGTAACACAAATTGCTAATCAGCCAATCACATGGCGGCAACTCAATGCATTTAGGCCTCTAGATGTGGTGAAGATGACTTGCTGAAGTTCAAACCAAGCATCAGAATGGGGAAAAAAGCAGATTTAAATGACTTTGAACATGGCATGGTTGTTGTTGCCAAATGGGCTCATCCGAGTATTTTAAAAACTGCAGATCTACTGGGATTTTCACGCACAACCATCTCTCGGGTTTACAGAGAATTGTCCGAAAAAGAGAAAATATCCAGTGAGTGGGAGTTGTGTGGAGAAAAATGCCTTGTTGATGTCAGAGAATGGGCAGGCTGGTTCAAGATGATAGAAAGGCAACAGTAACCCAAATAACCACTTGTTACAACCAAGGTATGCAGAATACCATCTCTGAATGCACAATACACTGAACCTTGAAGCAGATGGGCTACAGCAGCAGAAGACTAGACTGGGTGCCACTCTTGTCAGCTAAGAACAGGAAACTGAGGCTACAATTCGCACAGGATCACCAAAATTGAACAATAGAAGATTAGAAAAAATAGGATTTTTTATTACAGCTTACCTGTAAAATCCTTTTCCTTAGACGGACATCACGGGACACAGAGCCACAGTAATTACTGATGGGTTATAGCAGGCATGTCCAAAGTCCGGCCCGCGGGCCAATTGCGGCCCGCGGTCTGGTTTCGGACGGCCCGCCTGGTAATTTTGACATATATATCTTTTGTGGCCCCCAACGAATCCCCGAGCGCCGGGGGCCATAAAAGATATAAATATGCTGGCTGCCTTGGAGGGGGCGGGACGAGCGCCGTACAGGATACAGGAGAATTTCCTGTTTACACGGCGTCCTGTGTAAAAGGAAGTCCTGTCTCCTGCGCTGCCATTGGACAATTGTTTTGTCCATCATAGGAGGCGGGACTTTCAATTAAAGAGGCTGCCGATAAAAACAGGAATTTCTCCTGTATATCTGTTGGCGCTCGTCCCGCCCCCTCCCTGTCTTCTCCAAGGCTGCAGATGGACATGAATCAGGCTGCACTGACGGCAATGGTGAGTCTGCATTCATGTCAATGTGGGGGCTGCATTCATGTCAATGTGGTGGGGGCTGTATTCATGTCAATGTGGTGGGGGCTGCATTCATGTCAATGTGGCGGGGGCTGCATTCATGTCAATGTGGTGGGGGCTGCATTCATGTCAATGTGGTGGGGGCTGCATTCATGTCAATGGGGTGGGGGCTGCATTCATGTCAATGTGGGGGCTGCATTCATGTCAATACGGTGGGGGTTGCATTCATGTCAATGTGGGGGCTGCATTCATGTCAATACAGTGGGGGTTGCATTCATGTCAATGTGGGGGCTGCATTCATGTCAATACGGTGGGGGTTGCATTCATGTCAATGTGGGGGCTGCATTCATGTCAATACGGTGGGGGTTGCATTCATGTGAATGTGGGGGCTGCATTCATGTTAATACGGTGGGGGCTGCATTCATGTCAATACGGTGGGGGCTGCATTCATGTCAATACAGTGGGGGCTGCAGATAGGCACTGATTAGGCTGCATTGATGGGCACTGACCCTTATTTTGCTTCACAGTTCTTTATTTAAAATTTAAGATTTTTTTCCTGAAACTTCCTTTTTAAAGTGAAGGTGCGTGTTATAAGCCGATTAAATACGGTATATCCAAATAACACGCCCGAGCTCATCTATTCACAACACACAGCACAAAGGCAAAAGAATTCTTGTTGGGCCGTGTATTAGCGCTCGGACGGACACACTTAGACCAAATTTTATTGGTTTAAAAATGTCAGGCAAAATGGTCGGCCCTCAAGCATGTTCTATTCATCAAATCTGGCCCTCTTTGAAAAAAGTTTGGACACCCCTGGGTTATAGGGTATCACTAGGTATTGGACACTGGTCACACCCTAATCAGGAAGTTCAACCCCCTATATAACCCCTCCCCTTCCAGGGATACCTCAGTTTTGTAGCAAAGCAGTATAGGTGTATTAGAAGAGGGGCGGGACCTCTGTGTCCCGTGATGTCCGTCGAAAGAAAAGGATTTTACAGGTAAGCTGTAATAAAAAATCCTATTTTCTTTTCTCGGACATCACGGGACACAGAGCCACAGTAATTACTGATGGGATGTCCCAAAGCAATGCCAACTGAGGGGGGGGGGGGATCACAACCAAGTAGGGTGCTATCAGACCTGAGGACCCTGTACCGCTGTCTGCAGCACACTACGCCCAAAGGCGATATCCTCATGCCTTCCTACATCCACCTGATAGAATCTGGTGAATGTATGAACTGAAGACCAGGTTGCGGCCTTGCAGATCTGAGCCATAGAGGCCCGGTGATGCACTGCCCAAGAAGCACCAATAGCCCTTGTGGAATGTGCCCTGATCTGAAACGGAGGAATCTTCTGTTTCAAACCGTAAGCTTGAATAATCAACTTTCGAATCCATTTAGAAATGGTCGCTTTTGACGCTGCCTGTCCTCTATTGGGACCCTACGGCAGCACGAACAAGACATCCGTCTTGCGAATCTGAGCAGTTGCCTCCAGATAGGTCTTGACTGCTCTTACTACATTCAAAGAATGTAATGACCTTTCTTCTGAAGAACAAGGTTATGGAAAAAAGGAAGGTAGCACAATGTCTTGGTTTAGATGAAAATCTGAAACCACCTTCGGTAAAAAACTAGGATGAGGGCGCAGTACCACTCTATCCTTGTGTATAATCAAGTAAGGCTCTTTACAGGAAAGAGCTGCTATTTCTGATACTCTTCTAGCAGAAGAGATAGCTACCAGGAAAATTAGTTTCCTCGTCAGTAAGACCAAAGGAATCTGACGTATTGGTTCAAAAGGTTGTTTTTGTAACACCGATAGAACCAAGTTCAAGTCCCAGGGGTTTAGGGGCGCCTTAACCGGAGGATTAAGACGCATTACCCCCTGTATAAAGTTTCGGATCAGAGAATGCGAAGCAAGCGGCCGTTGAAACAACACTGATAAGGCCGACACCTGGCCCTTGATGGTACTCAAGGCCAGCTTCATCTCTAATCCTAATTGTAGAAAATCCAGAATTCTACTTATGACATATTTCCTGGGATGCCAACCCCTGGATTCACACCAGGATACATAAGCTTTCTAGACTCTATGATAAATCATTCTGGAAGCTGGCTTCCTTGCATTGATCAAGGTAGATATGACAGGACCTGAAAGCCCACGATTTTTCAGAACGTGGGATTCAATAGCCCACCCGTTAAATCTAGCATTTGTGAGGCAGGCTGGAACACTGGACCTTGAGCTAACAGGTCTGGGTGTATCGGTAGGGTCCACCGGGAACCCACCATCATCCCTGCTATTTCTGCTTATCAGGTTCTTCTGGGCCAAACGGGGGCCACCAGAAGTGCCGACTTCCCTTCTTGCCTGAGTCTGCGAAGGAGCCGTGGCAGTAGCAGAATGGGAGGGAATGCATAAATCGGTGAGAGCCGATGCCACAGAATCACCAACGCATCCGTCCTGCCTGCAAGAGGATCCCAGGCAACCGGTAGGAAGGATTTCCCCTTCTGTAGGTTTTCGGGTATGAGCCATCAACTGAGGCTCTGACGCATCGCATGCAAAAGGGGCATTGGAAAGTTTAATGCCTGCACCTTCCTGTTCCAGGTCAACAGAATACTGTGTTGCAACAGTTCTGCTTGGAACTGCGCATAGGGAACTGCTTCGAATGAAGCCACCATCTTCCCCTGCAGCCTCATACAAAGGCGGACAGAAAGACCCTTCTTGGCCCTGACTGTCAGAATCAGCTCCCTTAGAGCAGTGATCTTTGCCTGCAGACACTTCAGTTAAGCAGGAAGACTGGGCACATATAGGCCTGTATCTCTGATGCCTATTGATATCAGAAATTCTCCTCCCTGCAGGACGGAGATTACTGTCTGAATTGATTCCAAACGAAAGGACTGCATCCTTGGGAATCGTTTCAGATCTCTCAAATCCAAAATGGGTCTGTCGTCCCCATTTGGTTTTCGGACCATAGAAAGATTGGAACAGAGTCTCAATCCTTGATCCTTTGTGGGAACCCCCACAATGACCTCTTGCGACCACAGTCGCTTTATCGCTAGAAGGAGCGACTGCTTCTCTTCTGGTTTTCTGGGAACAACTGATCTGAGGAAACGAGGAGAGGGACATTCTTGGAACTCCAGTCTGTACCCTAAGGTTACCATGGAGATTACCCATCTGTCCTGGAAGTCCTTCTGTCAGGGCCCTGAGAGCTGCAGCAGTCTTTACCCCCACTCGAGCGAGCGGGGCGCCCCTTCATGAAGAGGTCTTAGTGTCTTGCTTAGAAGACCCTTTCCCCCAGGATTTCTTGTGTCCCTGGGGTTGACTCTTGTTTCTTGCCCCAGACGGAGGAGACCGTCGTGACTGCCTGGAGGCTGAAGCCCCCGGCGCTGGGGAAAGAGTCCGTTTAAAAGAGGGACGCTTACTCTTCTTCTTATCAGGTAAGAGAGTGCTTTTCCCATAGGAGATCATCTTGATATAATTATCCAAGTCCTCTCCAAACAACCTTTCACCACGGAAGAAAAACCCAGCCAGAAGCTTCTTACATGGTGCTTCGGCTGACCAGTTTTTCAACCATAAGATTCTACGTATATGCACCAACCCAAGCGAGAGGTTTGCACGATAGAATCTCTAATGGTGTCAACAGCATAACATAAAGCCGCAGGAAGGTTAGCCAACCCCTGGGCCTGCTGTTCAGGCAATACTTTGATGACCTGCTTAACATGGTCTCTTAAGTATTGACAGACTCCAATCGCTGCTACTGCAGGTTGGGCCACTGATCCTGCTAAAGAGAACACATCTTTCAATAAGAAGTCCATCTTTTTATCCACAGGATCTTTGAGCATCTGAGCGTTGTCTACAGGACAAGTCAGATTACTATTTACAGAGGAAATGGCCGCATCAATGGCCGGTATTCCCCACCTCTTAATAAACTTTTCTTCCATAGGATAAAGTGTAGAAAACTTTTTCGGCGGAAGAAATCGCTTATCTGGGTGATCCCACTCAGAATAAAGCAGCTTTTCAAGTAAATTATGAACAGGAAAAGCATGTGCTGCTTGGAAAGGTTTCAGTGACCCCAAAGCAGAAGAGGTTTCTGTAGTAGTTTCAGGTAGGGGCAACTTAAATGTGGAGCGGACCAAACCAGTGAGGATCTGCACTAAGACTTTCTCCTCTTGGGAAGTCGCAGAGGGTCCCTCTCCACCTGAATCCTCCGAAGAGGAATCATCTGTCCCATCCCGATCCTCTGAAAGGGATTCATCTCCTTTATCCCAGAGCTCCTCTGACTGAGGGTCTTGGGGAGCAGAGGAAGGCCTTGTGCGTTTTCTTCCACTCAGTGAAGATGTAATCGCGGCCATTAGTTTTTTCTCTAATACAGAAATGGTTGAGGAAAAAACTTCTTGTGTAATGTACACAGGGGCTGAAGTGCCGGCAGCAGATGTAGCCCCTAACCCCAAAGGCTCTCCCTGTCCAGCTGCCCCTGGTCCCTCAGGAGGGGATGGTGTAGCAGACAGGGGGTCCTCAGAACCTGAACGAGACCCCCTAGTGCCTCCGGTTCTAGGGGTGCTTGAACCTCTTCTACCCATAGTGCAAAGCAACAAGGTGTGAGGTATCAAAAACGAACACTGACTGCTGAGCGATGTAGTCTGGCTAAAAGCCTTGCTACCAAATGCCCAATCCGGTGTTCTTTAGTGAATGCAGCCTAGGGGAATGCCTGTGTCCCACCTTACATGTGACTGTCAGCTCTGTGTCTCTCCAAAGCTCAGAGCACCTGTACAGTGTGCTTTAAATAGCCATGCTTTCAGGCAATGTGGGCGTCTGGGCACGCTGACGCTGTGCTGACGCCCCGCCCCCTCCCCCCCTCGTTTTTGAAAAACGGGTACCATTCAATTCGGCCATGAAAATACACTTTGAATGGATCCGGTCGCCTGGCTTGCCCCAGTATAGGATCTTAGGATATTCCTTTTGGAGCTTCAGCACAGGACATCTTTGCACGTCCAACACCTAAGACACTGGTGTAAAAACTGAGGTATCCCTGGAAGGGGAGGGGTTATATAGGGGGTTGAACTTCCTGATTAGGGTGTGACCAGTGTCCAATACCTAGTGATACCCTATAACCCATCAGTAATTACTGTGGCTCTGTGTCCCGTGATGTCCGAGAAAAGAAATGTTGCCGGTCTGATGAGTTGATTTCAGCTGCGACATTCAGATGGTAGGGTCAGAGTTTGTTGTAAACAATATGAAAGCATGGATCCATCCTGCCTTGTATCAACAGTTCAGGCTGGTGGTGGGGGTGTAATGGTGTGGGGGGGATATTTTCTTGATGCACTTTGGGCCCCTTCGTACCAATTGAGTATTGTTTAAACACCACGGCCTACCTGAGTATTGTTGCTGACCATGTCCATCCCTGAGCAATCCCGCCAGAAAGTCCTCACTGCACACAGCCAATCATAGGCAGTGAGGCATTTCCCGGCCTGCGGTTTCACATACATGCTGCTTCTGATTGGCTGTGTGCAGTAATGGCTCCCTGGTGAAATTGCGCACGTGGGTTAGGACTACGATCTTAACACGCCTGAGCCCATCCCTAGTTGCTTACATTGTTATCACTATGACCAGTCATAGTGATCACATGATAACCGGTAGGGTTGTCCCGATACCGATACTAGTATCGGTACCGATACCGAGCATTTGCCCGAGTACTTGTACTCGGGCAAATGCTACCGATGCTTCCCCCGATACCTAGAGGACAGCTGTGATCGGCGCGTGGGGGAGTTACAAGATTCTCCCCCAGCGGCTTTCACCAGCTTTAGTGACATACAGCGGTGATCGCTCACAGCTGACTGTCACTGCATCCTCCTCCGTGCCCCCTCAGTTCCTCTGTGCCTCTCCGCTGTCCCCCTCCGTTCCTCTCTCCTTATCTGCCCCTCTCAGCTGTCCCCCTCCGTTCCTCCGTTCCGCCGTCCCCCTCCTCCTTCCTTTGTGAATAGACAGAGTCAGCTGACTCTGTCCATTCACATAACTGAAACATTGTAATCTGTGATTACGATGTGTCAGTTTATGAATGGAGAGGAGCCGCTGTCTTCTCTCCATTCATTCTCAGTGCAGCTGAGGCTGCAGAGAAAGGGACTGGGGAATCTCTATCCTCGGTCTCTTTCTCTGTCTCAAGGGGGAGATATCAGAGGTCTTTTAAGACCCCTGATATCTCACCAAAGCCCCCCAAAAGGGCTGATTAAAAAAAAAAAAAAAACACAATAAAGAATAAAAAAATATTATTGTAAAAAATAAAAATTGTTAAAAAAAATAACACACACACATACAACGTTCACCCCCTCCCCCCCCCCCCCCCAAAAAAAAAGCAAGCACTGTTACAAAAAAAAACAAAAAACTGTCACGTGACATTAAAAAAAAAGTATCGGTAATCGGTATCAGCGAGTACTTGAAAAAAAGTATCGGTACTTGTACTCGGTCCTAAAAAAGTGGTATCGGGACAACCCTAATAACCGGTTACCGATTACTGGAAATAGTAATTCGCTGGACAGAGCGATCACAAGAGGATTGCACTGCATGCCCGAGCGGGCACGCTGGAAGAGGTCAGATCATGTATATACAGTATCTCACAAAAGTGAGTACACCCCTCACATTTTTGTAAATATTTTATTATATCTTTTCATGTGACAACACTGAAGAAATGACACTTTGCTACAATGTAAATTAGTGAGTGTACAGCTTGTATAACAGTGTAAATTTGCTGTCCCCTTAAAATAACTCAACACACAGCCATTAATGTCTAAACCGCTGGCAACAAAAGTGAGTACACCCCTAAGCGAAAATGTCCAAACTGGGCCCAATAAGCCATTTTCCCTCCACAGTGTCATGTGACTCATTAGTGTTACAAGGTCTCAGGTGTAAATGGGGATCAGGTGTGTTAAATTTGGTGTTATCGCTCTCACTCTCTCATACTGGTCACTGGAAGTTCAGCATGGCACCTCATGGCAAAGAACTCTCTGACGATCTGAAAAAAAGAATTGTTGCTCTACATAAAGATGGCCTAGGCTATAAGAAGATTGCCAAGACCCTGAAACTGAGCTGCAGCACGGTGGCCAAGACCATACAGCGGTTTAACCTGTGTGTTGAGTTATTTTGAGGGGACAGCAAATTTACACTGTTATACAAGCTGTACACTCACTACTTTACATTGTAGCAAAGTGACATTTCTTCAGTGTAGTCACATGAAAAGATATAATAAAATATTTACAAAAATGTGAGGGGTGTACTCCCTTTGTGAGATACGGTATACACGTGACTGGGCCTGCTGACACCACCCTGATGCAGTATATCCACAGGGGAGCAGCAAGTGGTTAATTGGAGGGCTTTCTCTTAGCCCACCACAGGTGTCTAGCTGTTCCACTGTGTTGGTCCATATACCCTGCTCCATAGACGTCATGGTTTCCACATGCCCTACTGATAATAGCCGACTAGTCAGACACAGCTGTATGCAGTTTGAAACAAAATGGCTCTATAGCATTAGGCTGTGTCTGTATTATGAACCAGTACACCGGGCCACAACAGCATAAAGGAATGCTTTGCATAGGCCTGCCCGCTATCCTAAAATGAGCACTAAACTGCCACTTCCACTTTTTGGACCTGTGATGGATGAAAGTGAGAAAAGAAAATACCTCCTTGTTTTAAGGCGGCTTCACAAAGACTTTTTTTTCCTACAAAAGTAGGTAAAACCTGTTGAAATCAGAAAGCCTAATGCATGACCTGTGTGCACGTAAATCCCACATTACAAAAAAGTGGCGTTCACAATCGCTACACTGTTTTATAGCGTGATCTGGAAGTAATAACCAGATCTTTTTTTTTTTTCTATTTTACAGTGTTGCGATTAGTGTCAACCCACATGTGGAATTGCACAAAAGTGCATTGCCACATGCATTACAAATGCAGCAAAGATGTGATTGGGCCCTGAAAATACTACAGGACTACAAACTAAACATTTTTTGCAAGGGGACAGGTCAGGTGCTGGATCACACAACTAGCTGAACAGTATTATAAGCCCTTTGGCAGGCAAGTAATTTAACCTTTATTGATTTCAGTTGTGCAATTATCAGATCATCTTAGTTCAGGTCAATATACACAATGCCTTGAAAAAGTATTCATACCGCTTACAATTTTCCATTTTGTCATGTTACAACCAAAAACGTAAATTTTTTTGGGATTCTATAGGATAGACCAACACAAAGCGGCAAAAAATTGTGAAGTGGAAGGAAAATGATAAATGGTTTTCAACATTTTTTACAAATATGTGAAAAGTGTGGGGGGGCATTTGTATTCAGCCCCCCTGAGTCAATACTTTGTAGAACCACCTTTCACTGCAATTACAACTGCAAGTCTTTTTGGTGATGTCTCTACCAGCTTTACACATCTAGAGTAGGGATCGACCGATACTGTTTTTTCTGTGCCGATACAATACCGATATTTCGGTCACCTTTCAGGCCGATATTGTCTGCCGACATTCTGTACATTTGAAAAAAAATATTTTACACTTTTTTTTATATCACTGTTATTGCTGTCACAAGGAATGTAAACATCCCTTGTGACAGTAATAGGCAGTGACAGGTACTCTTTATGGAGAGATCGGGGGTCTATAAGACTCCAAACCCCTCCACTGCACTTAAAAATACAGTGGAACCTCAGATTACGAGCATAATCCGCTCCAGGAGAATGCTCGTAATCCAAAGTACTCGCATATCAAAGTGAGTTTTCCAATTGAAGTCAATGGAAACGAAAATAATTTGTTCCGCATTGACTACAATCGGATGCAATACCGCAGAGGCGGGGGGCGCCGGAGAGCCTCGGAAACGGCCAAAAAGGCCAGAGAACACTTCGGCTGACCTCGGCAAACTTCGGAAAGACTCTGTTCACGAGCCTTTCCGAGGTTTGCCGAGGTCAGCCGAACTGTCCTCGGGCCTTTCCGTGCATTTATGAACGCAGACGATCGGCGCTGTTCGGCTCCGGCGCCCCCCATCTCAGGCCAAAAGCGGTACTGCACACCGCTTTTGGCCTAAATCCTGCTCGATTTTGCAAGACAACACTCGCAAACCGAGTTAGGATTTTTAGAAATACAGTGCTCGTTTTGCGAAACGCTCATTAACCGCGTTACTCGCAAACCGAGGTTCCACTGTATTCAAAATGTCAAGATCAGCGTTTTTGAATACTTTATATTCTTTAAAACTGGCGCCTGGCAAAGTGATATCATGACATTCCTTCCGGGTTACTAGCTCTGAGACCCGAACAAAGAATCGGCTTTGTTTGGGTTTTCGGCCAGCCGGAGGACGTGCCTGCTGGTTTCTCGGACCTCCCTGTGGGACGGGAGAGCCCGGGCGAGTGGCGGGGGGAGGTCCACCCCCACTGCTTGTAAAAACAGCCAAATAACTGCTGAGCTGCATCAGTTGTTATTACAATAAAGCCAACCATCCGCTCCAAAGAGCCGCACTGGTGTGATGCATGCAGCTGCATGCAACACACCAATAAAACCCCTTGAAGCAATATTGGTAATATCGGGTACGCCTGATATCGATACTTCAAAAAAAGTGAATATCGGTCGATTCCTAATCTAGAGAGTGACATTTTTCTTTGAAAAATAGCTCAAGCTGTCAGATTGGATGTAGAACGTCTGAACAGCAATTTTCAAGTCTTGCCACAGATTCTCAATTGGATTTAGGTCTGGACTTTGACTGAGAAATTTTAACACATGAATTTGCTTTGATCTAAACCATTCCATTGTAGCTCTGGCTGTATGTTTAGAGTCCATGTCCTGCAGGATAGTGAACCTTCGCCCCAGTCTCAAGTCTTCTGCAGACTAACAGGTGTTCTTCTAAGATTGCCCTGTATTTGGCTCTATCCATCTTCCCATCATCTCTGACCAGCTTCCCTGTCCCTGCTGAAGAAAAGCATCCCCACAGCATGATGCTGCCACCACCATGTTTCATGGCGGGGATGATGTTTTCAGGGTGATGTGCAGTGTTAGTTTTCTGCTACACATAGAGTTTTGCTTTTAGGCCAAAAAGCTACATTTTGGTCTTATCTGAGCACAGCACCTTCTTCCACATGTTTGCGGTGTCCCCCACATGGCTTCTCGCAAACTGCAAAAGGGTCTTCTTATGGCTTTCTTTCAACAATGACTTTCTTCTTGCCAATCTTCCATAAAGTTCAGATTTGTGGAGTGCACAACTAATAGTTGTCCTGTGGACAGATTCTCCCACCTGAGCTGTGGATCTCTGCAGCTCCTCCAAAGTTACCATGGGCCTCTTGGCGGCTTCTCTGATTAATGCTCTCCTTGCCCAGCCTGTCAGTTTAGGTGGACGGCCATGTCTTGGTAGATTTTCAGTTGTGCCATACTCTTTCCATTTTTGGATGATGGATTGAACAGTGCTCTGTGAGATGTTTAAAGCTTGGGATATTTTTTTTAAATCTAACCCTGCTTTAAACTTCTCCACAACTTTATTCCTGACCTGTCTGGTGTGTTACTTGGCCTTCATGATGCTGTTTGTTCACTAAGGTTCTCTAACAAACCTCTGAGGGCTTTACAGAACAGCTGTATTTGTACTGAGATTAAAATTGCACACAGGTGGACTCTATTTACTAATTAGGTGACTTCTGAAGGCAACTGGTTCCACTGGATTTTAGTTAGGGGTATCAGAGTAAAGGGGGCTGAATACAAATGCACACCACACTTTTCACACATTCATTTTGAAAACCATTTATCATTTTCCTTCCACTTCACAGTTATGTGACACTTTGTGTTGGTCTATCACAGTGATGGCGAACCTTGGCACCTCAGATGTTTTGGAACTACATTTCCCATGATGCTCATGCACTTTGCAGTGTAGTTGAGCATCATGGGAAATGTAGTTCCAAAACATCTGGGGTGCCAAGGTTCGTCATCACTGGTCTATCACATAAAATCCCAATAAAACGCATTTACATTTTTGGTTGTAACATGACAAAATGTGCAAAATTTCAAGGGGTATAATTATTTTTTTAAGGCACTGCAGATATCAACTTATTTATACACGTAATATTGATCTATGAATTGCTTCAATTTTCATTAATTTCCAAAATAAGTCTAGTCTCTGTTGCGTTGCATGTACTAGGACACAAAAGAAAACATGAATTTATTTGGTGAAGGCAGTTGTTTAGGCTGCAATTTGGGTTATTTTTATTTGACTGAATAACAGTTTTATGTCACACATTCAAAATCACTGTTATTCGACCGGACAAGCAAATTTTCCTCGTACGACACCAGATCGCGCAATTTTCGTTTAGTCAGTACAGTTGTCATCTGAAAACACAATACAAAAACACGACATCACTTCCGATTTATTTTTCTGTCGTACGAGAATTTTCGTGACTTCAGCAACCTGTTCAATTTCTACTTGCGACTATTAAGCGAAAAAAGTCGTACGATCTGTCGTACGATATTCGGATCGTGTGTACGGGCCATTAGGCTATGAAAAGAAGTTTGACAAAATAGGTAGCCAGTTTTTTATATAGGAGATCCTAAAGCGCTTAATGAAGCTGCAATCCAAAGTGATAAGTGTGGAAGCAATCTGAATAATAATTGGGCTGGGATAAGACCTTTAAAACACAACTTAACTTTCAGTTGGAATAAGTTACATTTCAGGTGCTTCAAAACAAAACAAAAGGTGTGCAAAGTCTTAGGCCTTGCTTACACTTGTTGGGGTACGGGGAAAATGTGCCGTTGAGAGGTTTAAAGGAATAAAACAGGCAAGGGGCAGTGTGGAGGTAGTATATTGCTTTGCAACAAGCGACAGAACATTTCCTTCATGTAAACAGGGTTCTTGCAAGATTTTGTTTGGCACTCTTAGCCCCGGTTCACACAGGGGCGACTTAGCCGCCTGACAAGTCGCGTCCTGTTCTGTACTGTGGAACCGTTCTAATAGGAGCGACTCAAGTCGCTCCGACTTAGAAAAAGGTTCCTGTACTACTTTTGGGGTGACTTCAGGCGACTTGCATTTTCTATACAGAAGTCGTTTTGCAAGTCGCCGCTGAAGTCGTGTGCAGGTCGCCTCACGGAGTCGGCCTGCAAGCCATGTTGCCCCTGTGTGAACCGGCTCTTACCCGAAATTTGTATTAAAAAAAATATGTTACAACATCAACATACCGTTAAAATCGCCCTTCTTACACAAATCCACCACTCCTTTGCTATGGTTGTCTGCGTGATCACTTCCTTGCTTGAACTTAAAAACAAAGACAAAAAAAATGGCTCTAAGTGTAAGCACAATAAAACAGATCATTGTTACATTTCCTACAGCCAAGACCAGGGGTGTCAAAATTATTTAATTGCGGGCCGCATCAGCATTATTGTTGCCCTCAAAGGGCCGGTTTGTGTCTGCAAGACTATATAGGAGAACGTGGTGTACCTAAACCCCATAGAGAATCTGTGGGGTATTGTCAAGAGGAAGATGAGAGACACCAGATCCAACAATGCTGAGGGCTGCTATCAAAACAACCTGGGCTTCCATAGGGGGTGCCACAGGGTGATCTCCTCTATGCCACGCCACAGTAATTCATGCAAAAGGAGCCCCGGACCAAGTATTGAGTGCATACTTATATAGTACCTATAGACATACTGTTCAGTAAGCCAACATTTCTGTATTAAAAATACTTTTTTTATTGGTCTTATGTAATATTCTAATTTTCTGAGATGCTGAATTTTGGGTTTTCACTAGCTGTAAGCCATAATCATGAAAATTAAAAGAAAGAAATGCTTGAACTATATCACTCTGTGTGTAATGCATCAATATAAAATATATGAGTTTCACTTTTTGAATTGAATTACTGAAATAAATTAACTTTTTGATGATATTCAAATTTTAGGATATGCACCTGTATGTGTGTGCGTGTATATATATATATATATATATATATATATATATATATATATATATATATATATATATATATATATATATATATATATATATATATATATATGATGGGCTGTGTATTACCTTTAGCCACTTCCCGACCGGCGCACGCCGATGTGTGTCGGCAAAATGGCACGGCTGGGCAAATGGGCGTACAGGTACGTCCCTTTGAATTTCCCGCCGTGCCATTGCGTGCGCGCTGGCCGGGAGCTCCGGGAGTCGGGTTGCGGGTCCCGTGGACTCGATCGCCAAGGGGATACCCGCGATCGCCTCACGGAGAGGACGAACGGGGAGATGCTGATGTAAACAGCATCTCCCCGTTCTGCCTAGTGACAGTGTCACTGATCTCTGCTCCCTGTCATCGGGAGCAGAGATCAGTGATGTGTCACAGCTAGCCCATCCCCCCTACAGTTAGAAAACACTCCCTAGTACTGACTTAACCCCTCCCCGCCCCCTAGTGGTTAACCCCTTCACTGCCAGTGTCATTTACACAGGAATCAATGCATTTTTATAGCACTGATTGCTGTATAAATGACAACGGTCCCAAAAATGTCTGATGTGTCTGCCATAATGTCACAGTCACAATAAAAATCACTGATCGCCGCCATTACTAGTAAAAAAAAAAAAAAAATTATTATTAAAAATGCCATAAAACTATCCCCTATTTTGTAAACGCTATAACTTTTGCGCAAACCAATCAATAAACGCTTATTGATTTTTTTTTTTACCAAAAATATGTAGAAGAATACGTATCGGCCTAAACTGAGGAAAAAAAATGTTTTTTTAAATATTTTTGGGGAATATTTATTATAGCAAAAAGTAAAAAATAATGCATTCTTTCCAAAATTGTCGCTATTTCTTTGTTTATAGCGCAAAAATAAAGACCGCAGAGGTGATCAAATACCACCAAAAGAAAGCTCTATTTGTTTGGGAGCCACGTCGCACGACCGCACAAGTGTCAGTTAAAGCGGCGCAGTGCCGAATCGCAAAAAACGCACTGGTCAGGAAGGGAGTAAATTCTTCCGGGGCTGAAGTGGTTAAAGGAAGCCTTTCCTGGGAGAGATATGGAGACTACAATTAATACTGTGTCTCAATATTATGCACCAATCAAATAGAACAAGCAAGTGATCTCATACATAGCCTGTGGTGCCGCTCCAAGCAGAGACAATGCCCTAGATCCTCAGGGTTCATGGGGTGCTGGCAATATCTATGTGACGATCCACACAGCAATAAATGTATCTGCGTGGGGATCACCGCTCAACCCAAGCAGCCTACGTAATCCAAAAGTGAAAGGCAGCCTCAGCCTGTAGGTCTTCGTTAAGACGTGCCCCTCGTTTCTCCCCGCCTACCAGGGCTTAGTCATAGGGCTATGACTAAGCCCTGGTAGGCAGGAAGAAACATCAGTGGGTGTGGCTTAACTGAGACCTGCAGGCTGATGCTGCTTTTCAGATTTGGATTACATAGGCTGCTTGGGTTGAGCAGCGATCCCCACACAGACACAAGAAGAAGCAAGAACAGAATTCTGACTTAAAGCCTATATAAACCTCTCCTATTTGTACATTTTTGTTGTGCTAAATATACTTTATATTTATGACAGCGTTTAGTTATGTTTGTTCTACAAGTGCAAAAAATATGTTTTAATTGTGCCAGAAATCCAGCACTGTCCTTTAGCATTCAACCCAGACATCAAAGCGATTGTAAAAAGTCTATTTTTTCTCTAAAAATAACAAACATGTTATACTTAACTGCTTTTTGTAGTGGTAATGCACAGAGCAGCTCGGGTCCCTCTTCGGCTATCCTGGCCCCTTCCTGCTGTCAAGAGCCCCCACAGCAAGCAGTTTGCTATGGGGGCACCTGAGCCGAGTCACAGCTCCCTGTGTCCATTAAGACACTGAGCCCCATTTCGACCCCGCGCCTCTCTCTCTCCTGATTGGCTGAGTTTGATTGACAGCAGCGGGAGCCAATGGCACCACTGCTGTGTCTCAGCTAATCAGGAGGAGAGTCCAGGACGGCCGAGGAACTTGTGGACATCGCTGGAGAGAGATGACGCTCAGGTAAGTATTAGGGGGGCTACTACACGCTACTACTTTTTATCTTAGTGCATAGAATGCATGATAAGATAAAAAAGATAAAAAAACCTTCTGACTTTACAACCACTTTAAAAGGGGTTGTAAACCTCTCGCAGTTTTTCACCTTAGCTTCACCATTTTGCACTTACTGTTTGTGACATTTAGTACATCACTGTTATTTGATACTTTATATAGTCATTCATATTTACTATTAAGAAATTGTGCTGATCATTTCACCACTTTATTCTATGCATTAAGGTGAAAAACCTTTTGTGCTGCAGCACCCCCCCTAGAGCCCCCCCTTTTTTTTACCTGAACCCAATCATTTCAGCAACAGGGACGAGCACAGCAGCCCCAGCCACTGTCTCGGGTCCTCATTGGATAGATTGGTGTCCTGATACACTTTAAAGAATCTCTAAACCCTAAAACAACAATTTAATATGTTGCAGATTATCAGTCATCCAATAATATGGCTGCATTAGTTTCCCTTTTCCCCCATTTATTTTACCTTGCAAATCCATATAAATAAAATAACACACATTGTGTCTTTAAGTGGCTATGCTCACTTACTACAGTGTATCTATGGAGGAAGCCACCAATTCTGGTCTCCCATGATACTTCCTCTCTTTACCTCCATTACATGGGGGGCTCAGGATTAGAAGTTAACAGAACAAAGTTGGCTTTTGTTTTCAGTTTAGCTTACAGGACATAAGGCCACTGAATTTGCGGCAATGTCGACAGGTATTTTCTATACTTGCTAAAAATGTTCTTGGCCTGAAAAAAAGTTAGAAAGACAGCATGGGAGCCGGGCAACTAGCATTTTCAGGTCAGGAATGGCAGGCTTCCACAAAAGCTTTACTTTATAACTACAAAACGTAGTGAAACAGTTTTAGTTACCTCTGGGATGTGAGCAAAAATATCTTGACCATTTTCCTTAAATATTTTGGTGAACAGGGCCTGGGTTTTCTCCAGTACTCCGACTTTCTCCTTCTTCATTTTGTGCCAGAGTGGTATTGCCTTAGCCCAATCATTATTCTTTGCTGAAACACAGAGATTATCAGTTTTACTTGTTTTTAAAGGAGCAGGCTTTTTTTTTTTGAGACTTGTTGCTTACAAGTAAAAATCTGTATTTTTTGCAAGAACATTACTTAAAACACCCAAACATTACATATATTTTTTTAAGCAGAGACCCTAGAGAATAAAACGGCAGTCATCGTAATTTATGTCACACGGCTTTTGCGCAGCAGTTTTTCAAACTGGGAAAAAATACACTTTAATGAAACTTAAAAACAAACAAAATATGTAGCCCAATTTTTTGTATATGAAAGATGTTACACTGCATTAATTGATAATTGATTGCGGTAATTGATACCCAACATGTCATGTTTTAAAATTGTGCACGCTTGTGGAATGGCGCCAAACTGCGGTACTTAAAACTCCCCATAGGTGACACTTTAAAAATTTCTACAGGCTACCAGTTTAGAGTTACAGAGGAGGTTTAGTGCAAGAATTATTGCTCTTGCTCAGACATCCACGCCGATACCTCACACGTGTGATGTGAACACAGTTTACATATGTGGGTGTGACCTACGAATGCGTTCACTACTGGACGTGAGCATGCGGGGGGCAGTGGTGCTTTTACTTTTTTTCATTTTTACACTGTCCCCTTAAAACATGTTTTTTTTTTTTTTTCACTTTTATTGCCATCACAAGAAATGTAACAATACAGCATGGCAGGCCCTCTTTATGGAGAGATTTGGGGTCTAAAAGACTCGAAATCACTCCTCTGTCCTTAAGCCCCCTTTCACACTGCTGCGATTTTACGTCAATTTCAGGGAATGCCTGTGTAAACTTAAGGTCTATGGACCTCAACTTGCATCAAAGACGGACCAAAGTAGTACAGGGACTACTTTGAAGTCGGTGCAACTTATGAATAGTTATCATTGGGAATCATGAGGTATGACTTAACATGCGACTCTGATGTCCAATGTCACAGGAAAAGGCGCACAAGTGTGAAAGAGGCCTAAAAAGCAAAAGATAAGAAAATAAATTTAAAAAAAATTATCTTTTGCTTTAAGAAAAAAAAAAAAAAGCCATGTGAACCAGAAGTGACCTCATGACATCACCACAGTCCTCCAAGGGCATAGAGATGAGTGGTGGCAATCTTGCCATGGCTTATTACTATGCCAAGTCACCACTGAACGGTTTTCTGGGCTCAGCGATCAGTGAGGTAAACCCGGGAACCAATGGGAAGAGGCGGGGGAGCTGGGGGCACCGTGGAAGATGGACTTGTAGTTTATACATTCACAGATTCCTGTAAATTAAAAATGCAGCTGTAAATTGTGACAGCAGGTGTGGGGTGAGCAGCAGTGGAGGATCGGGGGGGGGTCTTGCCTAGTAACATGTTACTAAGGGTGACCTTCGCCTTTAAACTATGAGTTGGCTTGAAAAGTTTTAAATAAGCAACAATGCAGCTTTGATATAACGTGTACAATTGCTCCTTCCTCGGCAGCCACATATACACTTTCTAAAAATAGTGTAGAAAGCTGAAGACAGCAGATTTACAGTTCGGTCCATGTATATTTGGACACAAGCACAATTGTCATACGTTTGGCTCGGTTTGCCACCAGAATAAAATTAAAACAAAACAATCCAAATGAATTTGAAGTGCAGACTTTCAGCTTTTATTCAAGGGGTTGAACATGAATATCAAGTACAAAATTTTAGGAACTGCAACCATTTTTATACACAAACCCCCCATTTTCAGGGCTCAAAAGTAATTGGACAAATGAATGTAATGATAAATAAAATGTTTATTTAATATTTTGTTGAGAATCCTTTACGGGCAATGACTGCCTCAAGTGTGGAACCCATGGACATTACCAAAGACTGGATTTCCTCCTTTGTGATGCTTTGCCAGGCTCTAACTGCAGCTGTCTTCAGTTGCTCTTTCTGCCTTTAGTTTTGCCTTCAGCAAGTGAAATGCATGTTCAATTGGGTTGAGATCAGGTGATTGACTTGGCCAGTGCAGAATATTCCACTTCTTTTCCTTTAAAATCTCCTGGGTTGCTTTTACAGTGTGTTTTGGATCAATGTCTATCTGTACTGTGAAGTGCAGTCCAATCAACTTTGCTGCATTTGGCTGAATCTGGGCTGACAGTAGCTCTAAACACTGCAGAATTCATCCAGCTGCTTCTGTCACATCAATAAACACCAATGACCCAGTGCCACTGGAAGCCATGCATGCCCATGCCATCACACTCCAAGCTCCACCATGTTTTACAGATGACGTTGTGTGCTTTGGGTCATGAGCTGTTCCAAGCATTCTCCACACCCTTTTCTTCCCATCGTTCTGGCACAGATTAATCTTAGATTCATGCATCCAAAGAATGCTTTTCCAGAACTGGTCTGTTTTTTATAGATGTTTTTTGGCAAAGTTTAATCTGGTTTTTCTATTCTTCAGACTTATGAATGATTTGCACCTTGTGGTGAACCCTCTGTATTTGCTTTTGTGAAGTCTTCTGTTGATTGTAGACTTTGGCAATGATACGCCCACCTCCTGTAGAGTGTCCTCCACTTGTCTGGATGTTGTGAATGGGCTTCTCTTTACCATAGAGAGGATCCTGCGATCATCCACCACTGTTGTCTTTCATTGACGTCCACATTTTTTTTTATGTTCCTGAGCTCATCAGTGCGTTCTTTGTTTCTCAGAATGTCTTCCCTTGACGTCCAGGCCTTTTTATGTTCCTGAGCTCATCAGTGCGTTCTTTGTTTCTCAGAATGCACCAAATTGTTGATTTGGCCACTCTTAATGTTGCTGCTATCTCTGACTGATTTGTTTTGCTTTTGAAGCCTAAAGCCTCATACACACGATCGGACTTTGTACAAACTTTCCCGTGGATTTTTGCACAAAGGGCGTTGGCCGTAAACGAATTAAGCATACATACGGCAGGACTTTTTCGGCAACAAACACGAACGTAGTGACGTTTCAACGTACTGACGGCACTACAAAAAGAGGACGTTCAATTCTCCGGCGCCACCCTTTGGTCAACTTCTGTATTGTTGTCTGATCTTTTGCATTGGTTCTGAGCATGCGTGTTTGTAGTTTGTACAAAAGTCCGATGGTTTTGTGTACACACAATCGGACTTTGTACATCGGACTTTTGTTGCCGGAAAGTTTGTGCGTTCGCACAGCCAACAAAAGCCCAATGAAAACCGAAAAAGTTTGTCCGATTGAGCATACACACGGTCGGATATTGCCTTAAAACAGCTAATTTGCATGTTTGTTGTCAAAAAGTCTGATCGTGTGTACGGGCCTTTACACTTTCACTTGTATGGATAGCTCCTTCACAGGTTCACAGCAACAAATTCCAAATTCAAACACCACACTTAGAATCAACTCCAGACCTTTTACCTGCTGAATGGATGAAGAAATAATGGAGTAGCCCACACCTGGCCATGAAACAGCTTTTGATTCAATTGTCCAATTACTTTTGGTCCCTTGAAAAAGGGGGATGGCTATTCTTAAGAGCTGTAATTCCTAAACCCTTCCCCTAAATTGGAGGAATATACCCTCAAATTAAATCTGAGAGTGTGCACCTTCAGTTCACAACCATTATATACCTATAGCTTGAATATGTTTTGGTAAATACCTGAAAAAAACTAAAATTGTGCCTGTGTCCAAATATATATGGACCTAACTGTACATGTAAAACTTATGTAGGGAGATTTGTTTCATTTCTGTGTATCATCTGAGGCTGTTCCTGTCACTGGGTATATATGAGGGTTTACATCCACTTTAAGTAAAGAATATTTACCATATAGGCACAGCAGTTGAAAATGAGTCTCTTCCCTGTCAACTCCATAGAGGTCCCGTGTGATCTCCACACCTTTCTCCATCGCTTCTACCTGTAGCAACAATAATAAAAAAAGAGTTTCCAGTCAAGGATTACAGAATGCAGTCATATTTTGAAAAGTCAACACGTGCCATTTATATGCAGAGCTTTCTGGGTGTTAATGTATAAAAACTGTAGCAGCGAAAAGTGAAAGCACAGACCACATCTAAAAATCTAAGTACTTGATGGCCCTCACTAGTCTTTCCCTAACCACTGAAAAATTTTCTACTTGTTTATTTGCCTCACTTTTTTTTGCCAATTTTGCCAAATAAACTTTATTTAATACTAAAAACAACCTAAAGTGGCCTGTTGCAAATACTATAGAATTATTTAATAAGAGCAAATTTAAAGTATAACTTGTTTTTTTGTTTTGAATAGAGTGGAGAGGGATTAGAACTCCTATCAGTTTTTATTGCTGTCTGTGCTCCCGTTTAGGAGATTCACCCTATTTGTCCTGTTTACCATTATCATTGAAAAGTAAAAGAATCAAAAATTTTGGGGTGTCCCCAAAAATGTAACAGGGGGGAAGCTGTTCTGGTGAGCTGGGGGTCCCCAAGGAGATCCCTTAATTTGCAGGCATTACCTCTCACTTCCTGTTGGGATATGGGACAGGAAGTGAAAGAAAATCTCCAAAATGTGACACAGACAGTGAAAAAAAAAAAAAAAAGAAAAACTGACGGGTTATAACTGGGCCACATTTCTTTATTTTTATGGGATTCATATTCTGTAACCGTAGGTGATAAAAGAATGACTCAATCATAAAACAAAACATGGTAACAAGTATACAAATGAAATGCCTGTTCAAAAGTATGCATACCCTTAGTTCTTAAAGCAAATTTCCACGCAAAAGTGGAACTTCCACTCGTTGTACTCCTTCCCCCCTCAGGTGCCACATTTGGCACCTTTTGGGGGGTGGGGGAGGGGGGACAGGATAACTAGGAGTGTACTCACTTTTGTTGCCAGTGGTTTAGACATTAATTGCTGTGTGTTGAGTTATTTTGAGTAGACAGCAAATATACACTGTTATACAAGCTGTACACTCACTACTTTACATTGTAGCAAAGTGTCATTTTTTCAGTGTTGTCACATGAAAAGTTAAAATAAAATATTTACAAAAATGTGAGGGGTGTACTCACTTTTGTGAGATACTGTATATATCTATATACACTACCGTTCAAAAGTTTGGGGTCACCCAAACTATTTTGTGTTTTCCATGAAAAGTCACACTTATTCACCACCATACGTTGTGAAATGAATAGAAAATAGAGTCAAGACATTGACAAGGTTAGAAATAATGATTTGTATTTGAAATAACATTGTTTTTACATCAAACTTTGCTTTCATCAAAGAATCATCCTTTTGCAGCAATTACAGCATTGCACACCTTTGGCATCCGTCCACAACACTTTTTTCCAGTCTTCCTCTGTCCAATGTCTGTGTTCTTTTGCCCATCTTAATATTTTTCTTTTATTGGCCAGTCTCAGATATGGCTTTTTCTTTGCCACTCTGCCCTGAAGCCCAAAATCCCGCAGCCGCCTCTTCACTGTAGATGTTGACACTGGTGTTTTGCGGGTACTATTTAATGAAGATGCCAGTTGGGGACCTGTGAGGCGTCTGTTTCTCAAACTAGAGACTCTAATGTGCTTATCTTCTTGCTTAGTTGTGCAACGCGGCCTCCCACTTCTTTTTCTACTCTGGTTAGAGCCTGTTTGTGCTGTCCTCTGAAGGGAGTAGTACACACCGTTGTAGGAAATCTTCAATTTCTTTGCAATTTCTCGCATGGAATAGCCTTCATTTCTAAGAACAAGAATAGACTGTCGAGTTTCAGATGAAAGTTCTCTTTTTCTGGCCATTTTGAGCGTTTAATTGACCCCACAAATGTGATGCTCCAGAAACTCAATCTGCTCACAGGAAGGTCAGTTTTGTAGCTTCTGGAAGGAGCTAGACTGTTTTTAGATGTGTGAACATGATTGCACAAGGGTTTGCTAATCATCAATTAGCCTTCTGAGCCAATGAGCAAACACATTGTACCATTAGAACACTGGAGTGATAGTTGCTGGAAATGGGCCTCTATACACCTATGTAGATATTGCACCAAAAACTAGACATTTGCAGTTAGAATAGTCATTTACCACATTAGCAATGTATAGAGTATATTTGTTTAAAGTTAGGACTAGTTTAAAGTTAGCTTCATTTAAAAGTACAGTGCTTTTCCTTCAAAAAAAAGGACATTTCAATGTGACCCCAAACTTTTGAACGGTAGTGTATGTATATAGATATATCTATATAGCTATTGAGATATATATCTATAGATATGTATATACACGTTTTAGCTTTAAATACACAAATATAATGGTTTCCAGTGCAAGACAACGGGAAATTATTAACACAGCAGACATTACCAGGTTCATCCTCGTGTATCTTTCAAATACCCATTTTATCTTGTTTGGAATGGCTCTCAAACCAGGAGTCTAAAGTATAGAAAAAAAAAAAAAAAGACAAGAAGAGTAAAGACAAAATGAATAGAGTAAACCACAGCAATCTCAAAGACCTATCATTAGGCAAGTATATTATTCAAATAATGTAAAACAGGTCAGTGCATTTTCAGTAGGCATTCAGTAACTGCTCTTTTGTCTATGCTCACTTTTTCTACCAATCTACGGTGCTTGGTGGCTGAAATTTAGGTGGATGGCAAGATACCACCAGGTAACTTTTCCTATGACTAGACCCTACCCCACCCCTTGAAGACAACATTGATGCAATAAAGCAGAAGCAGCGAGGGTATGTCTCTAATGATGAATGAAGTCCTGACAGGACAGATGTAAGGATAGACAAACAGACGGTACCCAGTTGTCAAATGTGTAGAAGTGCTTTGCTGCCCCCCGGTTGCTGCAGGTATATAACACTTCAGGATGAGCGAATACCTGCGGGAGGAACCACAGCATATTCTGTGGAAAACAGGATTTTTGTTACTTACCGAAAAAAAAAATTAATTTCTCTGAGTTCATTGACGAACACAGCTCTTCTAAATCATACCAAAGGACTTATAGTGCCACCTACAGGAGTAGGATAATAGTCAGAAAATAACAGAGCATCACCTATGGACCCCTCTGGTATAAAATCCCCCCACTGCTATAGGCAAGCCAGTTCATAACAAAGCAGTGTCAGAAATATAAACTCCGATAGAGGGCTGGGTCATGTGTCCATCAAGTAAGAAATACATTTTCCAGTAACAAAAAATTAATTTTTTTTTTTACTTTCATTGACGGACACAGCTCTTCTGATCATAAGAGCGCCGAGGAACATCGCTGCAACAGCTTTCATTAGAATTGCCGAGTGTTCCCGCCACTCGCCGTCACACACAGCCCCATCTCCTGACCCGGGTGCTTTGATAGTCCAATGCCGGGATGTGTTCCGTATATCAAAGTACCCGGGCTAGGAGGCTGGGCTGTATGTGACTGCAATTCAAATGAAAGCTGTTACAGCGAGGTTCCTCGGCATGCTGATGATCAGGCCGGCAATCCTCTTCCTTTCCCCTGCACAGGTAGGCTGCATTGATGGGCACAGGTAGGCTGCAATGATGGGCACAGATAGGCTGCATTGATGGGCACAGATAGGCTGCATTGATGGGCACAGGTGAAGCGGCATTGTTGGGCACAGGTGAAGCGGCATTGTTGGGCACAGGTAAAGCGGCATTGTTGGGCACAGGTGAAGTGGCATTGTTGGGCACAGGTGAAGTGGCATTGTTGGGCACAGGTGAAGCGGCATTGTTGGGCACAGGTGAAGCGGCATTGTTGGGCACAGGTAGGCTGCATTGTTGGACACAGGTGAAGCGTCATTGATGAGCACAGATGAGGCTGCACTGATAAAGTTGTTGTTAATATTTATTTTTGTAACTTAATTCTGCATAAAACATTTAAGTGTAATTTCATGAGATAATTTATGAGGGCGTGTTTAGCGGTGGAATTAGGGGCGGGGCAGGTAGGGATTTGGTGGGGCAACTAGTAGCAAGTAACCCTCAAGGCCTGGCTAGTAACTCAGGACTTGAAATTTTGAGTCCTGTAGTACAGGACACGGGCTTCTTCAAATCATTACAATTGGGGCTTCCAAAAGCAGCCCAACTGAAGGGTGGACAACCCAGCAAACAACAGGCCCACATAAATGGGTCAAGAAGACTTGTCAGGCACAGAGAGCAGCTTGTTGCACGTTATGACTGAAATCTGAACATCCACTTGGTAGAACTTTAACATGTGAAACGAAGTCCAAGTGGCAGCCTTGCATATCTGAGAAACAGATGCCTGATGCTGAAAAGCCCATAAAGCACAACACAGATTGGGTACAGTGCCCCTTAACAGGGAAGGAACCCTTATCCTTAGACCATAGGCTCAAATGAT
This sequence comes from Lithobates septentrionalis, assembly GCA_037952835.1. Classification (NCBI taxonomy): domain Eukaryota; kingdom Metazoa; phylum Chordata; class Amphibia; order Anura; family Ranidae; genus Lithobates; species Lithobates septentrionalis. Next base: position 780,505 of record JBBDGP010000632.1, read on the forward strand.
AACTTATCGAATTCACCTAGCAATGGTAGAGAGAACCAGGGAGCTCTCTAAGTCTAGGTTCACACTGCTGCGATTGCAGACATCGCATGTGATTCGCATGGCATTCCTGTGCACATCACATGTGATGTCTGTGTGGGGTCGATTTCAGCCGAGCAGTTTGTATGGCTGAAATCGCATCGCATTCGCAACAAAATGGTGCAGGACCCTTTTTCCCTCCACACCTGAATCACATTGCATGGGTGTTGTTCACACCCATGTGATGCGATTCTGGCAATTGCACTGTGTTTTGCAATCTGTTTTGGGGTGTCGTGAAGATAACAATGACACCGCTGCAGATCGCATGGATGCCGTGTGATTGCAATGCGATGCAGGAAACACACAGGATTTGCTGCATTGCCCGCATCGCATAAGTGTGAACCGAGCCTGAAGGGAATTTCAGGAAGAACAAAGGAGGAATCTGATTGCCAAAAGGAGGATGTAGCAGAAAAGCAGACTCACAGCAATGTATCATGTTGTGACAGTGGTAAGAAATTTCTTTGGGAGCAGGACATAAAGAGGGAAGGAAAACACCTTTTGGCCTCAGGAAATCTTGTTTGATCTTTGCAAGAATAGGCCATTAAATCAAAAGGCATTCCTCGCCAAGGTGACAGAATCAAGAAAAGCCACCTTGCGATTGAGGTCAGACAAGAGAATATCCTTAATAGGTACTAAGAATGGCTTCTAAAGGGCTGAAAAAACTAAGTTAGGGTCCCTTCCTATGCTATAACCAAAACAGGAAGTGAGAGGAAATCCCTCCAAAGTGAAGGAATCACTTTGTGTTGGGTGCCCAGTGTGCTTCTGTTCCTTTAAGGGGGATTGGGCTGCCTCCAGGCCCAACTGACCCTCATCTACCCATTTAATGCAGGTGATGGCGGGTGACAAGAAGGTTGCCATGTTGCAAACAACCACTGGAAATTATAGTGCTATGTATACTACTAAAAAAGATATGCAAAACACCAGAGCAAAATGTAAAAATTAATTAAAGTGTTTGTTCACCAATGCCAGAAGTCTGCCAAGCAAAATAGGCGAGTTGGAAGCTCTGGTGCACAAGGAGAGCTATGATGTAATCAGTATTGCTGAAATTTGGCTTCATTCCTCACATGACTGGGCTATTAATATTCCTGGCTATGCACTCTTTCGGAGAGACAGGGTAAAAAGGAAAGGTGGCGGGGTCTGTCTCTATGTGCGAAATGATCTCAAAGCGAGTGTGAAAGAGGACCTAATTGATGGAGAGAGTGATGTGGCTGAAGCATTATGGGTGGAACTGCATATATATGTGCGTAGTTCAAAGTTAATCATTGGAGTTTGTTATAGACCAGGAATCTCCAAACTACGGCCCTCCAGCTGTTGTGGAACTACGCATCCCATGAGGCATTGTAAAACTTTGACATTCACAGACATGACTATGCATGATAGAAATTGTAGTTCCTGAACAACTGGAGGGCCATAGTTTGGAGACCCCTGTTATAAACCACCCAATGTTATTGAGGAGGTGGAGACTCAGCTCCTTGCACAGATGGAAAGGGCTGGGACGGTGATAATAATGGGGGATTTTAACTACCTGGAAATTAACTGGAGTAATGGCACTGCTGGATCAGTTAAAGGGCAAAAATGTATAAACCTATTACAGGACAATTTTATGGTCCCTTTTATTGAGGCCCCAACTAGGAATGATGCTCTGTTGGACCTGGTACTCTCAAACCATGCAGAGCTTATTACTTATGTCCATATAAAAGGAACATCTGGGTAGCAGTGACCATAACATGATTTTATTTGATGTTAGCTGTAAGCAAAAAACAGGACTTAGAATGGGAGGGAATATTAGCATCAATGGACACAGAACAGAAATGTGAATTCTTCAAAAAGACTGAACTCACTGCAAAGTATATTCCCATGGGCAATAATTTTAAAGGGCTAAAAATAAAACCTATGTGGTTTACGGCTAAAGTTAAAAAAGCTATATACAATAAGAAAAGAGCTTTTAAAAAATATAAAAATGAAGGAACACTATTGTCGTTTAAATGTTACAAAGAATATAACAGAATATGTAAAAAGGAAATCAAGGGTGCAAAATTCAAAACGAATGACTGCAACGAAGATTGCAAAAGATAGTAGGACAAACCCCCAAAAAATTCTTCAAATATATTAATAGAAAAAAGGTCAGGTCTGAGCATGTAGGCCCTTTACAAAATAATCTGGGTGACTGGGGACAAAGAAAAGGCTAATTTGTTAAACACATTCTTCAGTTCTGTTTATACAAAGGAGCATGGGGGAGCTCAAGTCCATAATGGGGATGGTATTGACACAGCCCCAAATGATCCACAATGGCTCAAAAGTGATATGGTCCAGAAATATTTAGACAGAATAAAGGTCGATAAAGCACCTGGACCAGATGGCATCCACCCACGGATCCTAAGAGAATTGAGCTCTGTCATTTCAAAGCCATTGTATCTCATTTTTAGAGACTCAATGATGGGAATACCACTGGGATTGGTGTAGGGCCAATGTGGTGCCTATATTTAAAAAGGGAACAAAGTCTTTACCAAGTAACTATAGACCTGTTTAACTTCTATAGTCGTGAAGATACTGGAGAGTTTAAAAAAAGACCACATAGATGAGTTCTTGCTGGAAAAAATATTTTAAGCAACAGACAGCATGGGTTCACGAAAGACAGAAGTTGTCAAACAAATCTGATTTCTTTTTTTTTTTTTTTTTTTTTTAATATTTTTTTATTAATGACAGGAAGTCCAATACAAAGAAATACCCATCACATGCTTGGGCATACAAAACATACAAAAAATGTTATAAGTTCCAGAATATACTAGGACAAAATATAAAGATATTTATGCAAGGCATGGGTGATCAAAAAACATAAAGGCATATTATCTGTAGCAGGACCTAATCCCGACATGTTTTTCACTTATAAAGACATCTTAAACAATAAGAGTAAAATGGAAAAGTATAAAGAAGAGGAAAAGCACAGAGAGAGAGCAAGAGAGAATGAGAGGGGGGGGGGGAATAAGAGGGGGGGAGGAGGGGGGGTGGGAGGGGTGTCTACTTCAGCCAGAGCATTGCATTTTACTATTCGAGCACACTACGTGCACGAATCCATAATTTCCGCGTACGCCGCGGAATACTTGAAGGCGAACCACGGGGACCATATTTTCCTCCCTAAGTCTGATTTGTTTCTGAGGGTGAAGGTTAAGTCCTCCATATAGTACGTGTGGTCTACTTCACACAGCCACTGGCGTAGGGAAGGTATCTTAGGAGTTTTCCAGAACCTAGGTATGAGAGCTTTGGCAGCGTTCAATAAATGTGGAGTGATAGATTTTTTATATGATCCCGTTGGTTCGTCTGTACAATGCAATAATACCTGCCAGGGGTCATTAGGCACCTCCGAACCCTGGATTTCCTTTATCCAATAGAGGATGGTAAGCCAATAGGGTCTGATAAGTGGGCAGAACCACCAGATATGGGCATGCGTCCCTCTCTCCCCACATCCCCTCCAACAGAGAGGTGAGACCTGAGGAAAGAGCTTGTGGAGTACCACAGGAGTGTACTGCCACCTTGTTAAAAGTTTATAATTAACTTCGGCTGTTTTCGAGGACATAGCTGATGCGTGGGAGAGTTGAAGGATGGAGGATTTTTGAGTCTCCGTTAGGGTCTTATGGAGATCCTTCTCCCAGTTGCGGAGGAAGCTAGGATATCCCGTAGTAGCCAATGATCGTAGAGATTTATAAAAATAAGAAAGAGGTTTCTCCACTGGGTGGTCATCTACAAAGGCTTTTTCTATCACAGTTAAGTTAGACACATTGCGCAGCGGCTTAGGGAGGGATTTAATGAAATCTGATAATTGCAAGTATCTCCATTGATCCATAAGCGATGGGTTCGGAACCGTTGTGAGCTTGGATATAGGCAGGATGTCAGAGTTTTTAGTGACTTGGTGCAGTAAAACTAGGTTCCCAAGATTCCAGGAGTGTAGTCTGGGGTCAGTGTTCCCGGGGGGAAAGTACATGTGACCAGTTATTGGCATGAGGGGGGAGTTGCATTGCCAGGCGTGTCTCTTACAAAGTAGGTCCCAGACCCGCAGGGTATAGCATGTGAGAGGAGACGCATCCCCAGATAGGTGCCTAGTCCTCTTCGGAATCCAAATTAAGGGATAGAGGTCAGAACCCCCTAATGCCACCTCCAGTGACACCCAGAGTTTCGAATCTTTGTGGTATTTCCAGTCAGAGATTCTGGATAGAATGACTGCAGAGAAATATTGTTTGATGTCCGGGAGAGCCAGACCACCCTCCGCCTTTGACCTAGTAAGAAGCGACCTGGCCAACCTGGGGCGGCGTCTACCCCAGACATATCGACAAATCATAGTTGTTATACGTGTAAAGTACTCAGCGGGAATTTGAAATGGTATCATTTGAAACAAAAATAACAGCCTGGGCAGTATGTTCATTTTTACCACTCCTATCCTTCCCAGCCACGAATGTGCAAGTTGAGACCATTTTTGAAGATCAGATTTGACAGAGTTTAATATAGGCATAAAATTGGTTCGGAATAGAGAGGACAATGAGGGTGTAAGGAATATACCTAGATATTTCATGGCTTTTTTTTGCCAACTAAATGGAAAGGATTCTTGCAGGTGGGTCGCGGTTTCTCTGGGGACTGAGATATTCAGAATTTCGGATTTTGTCATATTAATTTTGAAATTTGAGATTTGGTTAAAGGTCGAGAAGGCCTGCATTAAATTAGGAAGAGTAATTCTAGGCTGTTGAATATAAAACAAAATATCGTCCGCATATGCGGCATATTTATGTTCGAAAGAGCCCACCGTGATGCCGTGTATGTTCGGGTTATGTCTTATGGTTGATAAGAAGGGTTCTAGCGAGAGGGCGAATAAAATTGGTGAAAGGGGGCATCCCTGACGGGTACCGTTGTGAAGTACGAAAGAATCACTTAAAGTGCCGTTAATTCTAAGTTGGGCTGTTGGATAATTATAGAGGGCTGCTATTTGGTTCAGGAAAGAGGGGCCCAGTCCCAGATGAGCCAGGGTCGCCATCAGGAACTCCCAGTCCACCCTGTCAAACGCCTTCTCAGCGTCCGTTGATAATAGCAGGGTGGGCTGGGAGGACCCACGCACATGCGCAATCAGGGAGAGGGTGCGGAGAGAGTTGTCGCGTGCCTCTCTTCCGGGAATGAAGCCTGTTTGTTCGTTTGAAACCCATTTTGGGATTAGAGGGAGAAGTCATCTGATTTCTTTTTATGAAGAGGTAGGTAAAACCTTGGACAGAGGGGTGGCGGTGGACGTAGTATACTTGGATTTTGCAAAAGCAATTGACACAGTTCCCGCACACGGCTAATGTGTAAGGTAAAGTCTACAGGCTTGGAAATATCAGTTTGTAAATGGATAGAAAACTAGCTAATAGACAGAATTCAGAGAGTAGTGGTTAATGATTCTTACTCTGAATTGTCTAAGGTTATCAGTGGTGATGCACTGTCTAATTGGGCGACTATGTGGCAGATGAGGTTTAATGTTGATAAATGTAGTTATGCACTTGGGGGCTAAGAATATGCATGCATGCATACTAGGGGGAGTACATCCGGGGGGATCCATAGTAGAGAAGGATCTGGGGGTTTTGGTAGATCATAAGCTCAATAATAACATGCAAGGAAAGTCCTTTCTTGTATTAAGAGAGGTATGGACTCGAGAGAGAGATTACATTTTTGCCCTGTACAAATGATTAGTAAGACCTCATCTGAAATACGCAGTTCAGTTTTGGGCACCAGTTCTCAAAAAGGATTTCAGGGAACTGGAGAAAGTGCAGAGAAGGGCAACCAAACTGATAAGAGGCATGGAGGAACTCAGCTATTAGGAAAGATTAGAGGAACTGGATTTATTCTCTCTTGAGAAGGAGATTAAGGGGGGGATATGATCAACATGTACAAATATATAAGGGGTTCATATAGTGAACTTGGTGTTGTTATTCACTTTTCAGATTGCTTTAAGAAAGGCCTGGATTCTTTCCAAAGTACACACAATATAAGAGTGTACTAACATTTATAGGTAAAGTTGATCCAAGGAAAATCCAATTGCCTCTTTGGGGTCAGGAAGGAAATTTTTCCCCTGCTGTAGCAAATTGGATCATGCTTTGCTGGGGTTTTTTCACCTTCCTCTGGATCAACTGTGGGTATAGGATTGGGTATATGGGATTGTTTGATATTATTTATTTATTTTTATGGTTGAGCTAGATGGACTTGTGTCTTTTTTCAGCCTCACTATGTAACTATGTAATGCATGTGCTCCCACTGTGGAGACACTCAAATTCAGTAGCGTATAGGACTGCAAGGGTGCCGTGAAGAGGCCTTGCATCTTACGCATGCATTTGCAAATGTGTGCTAACTAAACCCCTGTTTTTAAAACGCAGACTGTTGGGACAGGTTAATTCGGTTTGTCAGCAGACTGGTTGGTGAGTTGAGCTATGGAATGTTCTGTTTTTGTCTTTTATGCGTTTGCCCTTCCATGTGCTCCTTGCTGTGAAGGCCAGTTATAGGTGGGGGCAGGGGCCATTTATTTGTTACTGGTGTAAATATGGTCCGGGGACACTCTGGGCACCTTCACTGCCACTTTGCTATGTGCTGGGTGCCCAGTGTGCTCCTGTTCCTTTAAAGGGGGATTGGGCTGCCTCCAGGCCCACCTGCCCCTCATCCATCTATTTAATGCATGTGCTCCCACTGTGGAGACGCTCATAAAATCAGCAGCATTTAGGACAGCAAGCATACACAGGGTGCCGTGAAGAGGCCTTGCAGCTTACGCATGTGTTTGCAAATGCGTGCTAACTAAACCCCTGTTTTTAACGCAGACTGTTGGACAGGTTAATTCATTTTGTTCAGCAGACTGGTTGGTTAGTTGAGCTATGGAATTTTCTGTTTTCTTTTATGCGTTTGCCCTTCCATGTGCTCCTTGCTGTGAAGGCCAGTTATAGGTGGGGCAGTGGCCATTTGTTTTACAAAATACATCATGCAAGCTGGGTTACTGGATTAATGCTGGATTGCTTTTAGTTTATTGTGAGTTTGTTTTTAATATAAATAAAGTGCATTTTAGTTTGATGGTTTTATACTATTGGATCCCACCTTTTTTTTCTTGTTTACCATATGGGGAGTTCTACAAGAGAAGAGAGTCCGGACCAGAAACCATATTAGATGAAAGTTATCTGTATAAGTACGATATGCCAAACTGTAAAAAGAGAGGCATTGTTGTCTGGTGAGTCCTAGTCTGCTGGGGAGATCTGTTTGAGCACTGAAGCACTTTTTATTTCAGAGATTGAAACGTTCTTGAGAATTTTTAAAAGGTTGCAGGATGGACTAATCTTAATTTGATTTCATTCCCGGTAAGAAAGACTGAACTTTCTAGTTTATTTAGAACTGTAGCAGGATGGCCTAATCTTTGTCATACACCTGGTCACTTTGGTTTTTACAGTGGTGCTTATTTGATATATAATGCACATTTTATGTTTGCAGCAACTATTTTATTGTTATATTGTGTTACATATTTTGGGTATATTGAATTAAAGGCAATACTGCACATTTTATTTATATACCTAAAAATATTTAATGTAATTTTTTTTACTCCCAATTTCATTGTTCACATTTTTTTCCAATTGCCCAGATTTCTCCATTTAAAAAAAAAAAAAATCATTGTTAAACAAGCAAAAGCATTCTAACAAAGAATATGGGGAGTTCGACACACAAAAAAAAAAAAGCAGGAAAGTTGCTAGACCCAAGCACCAAGAGAGCATATGCTGCAGGTCTTCTATTGAGTGCCCTAGGTCTCTTTTGCCATTATTCCAAGTATTATTCTGCAGACAACCATGCTTCAATCTTTGCTGAATGATGGTTCCAAGATTGTTTGTGTCTTGTGTAACCATTTGATCCACAATACACTTTGTGAAATATAAATGATCTACTTTAGAAAGAATGTATTTTTCAAACAATAACAATCAGATTTTTTTTTTTCAGTCGTGTCATTTTATATGGAATTACAGTGAGGGAGTAGGGGAAGAGAGGAGATGGGTAGAAAAACAGGCCCCAACCACATTATTCACGCCATCTAGAAAGACGTTGAACGATGGACATGATTTCATCATGATCTGCTGATCACAGCTGTAATGATTTGCAAAAAAATTCTAAATGCATTTGTTTTTGCACCAAATATTTGTGCATTACATTTTTGTATAATGTGGACTTGGCTCTTAAAACTACAACTAAAAAAAAAAGTTTTAATTTGGAATGATGAAAACCCTGGTCAGGGTTTTTTTTCCCCATTTGTGACCCATTGGGGAGATTTCTCTTCATTTTCTGTTCTGTAGACAAAACAGGAAGTGAGAGTAAATCTCTACAAAGTGAGGGAAATGCCTGATTAGAAAACAGTTACTGGAACTAGTATCCCCATTAGAAGATTCCCCTTTATTCCTGTTCTGGTGACAACTCAAATTTAAGATTCTCCCTCACTTTCAGTCTCAGATGATAGTTGTCCCTAAGATAAATCGAGAAAGCGCATCACCCCAAAGGTAAGACAGACCACAATAAAAACCTTAAGGCTCCGTTCACATCTAGGTATATGGGGGCAACAATCGCGGTAAAATCTCACAATTAGAATGGCGGGATGCCCGCCACCCAAAAAAAGCTCATGAACTTCTTTTGGGCGATAGGCGTCCTGCGTTTTTACCGCGATTGTCGCCTGACGAATTGCTGGAAAATGGCGCCGCATTTGGGTGCTATTGAAATCGACGGGGCAACGCACCGGGAGCACACGGGGAACACACGGGATTCCGCCCGTGATTTGGAACGCGGAGAAGTGAATGGGGCCTTAAAGGAGTTCCAACCTTCTACCCCCTATTCAAAGCTAGAAAGAACGTTCTGACGTTAGATACCCCCGGATACTGAGTTTTAAAATATTTACCCCTGTTCTACTGTTTATCTTCTGGCTAGAGCTGTGTACTAGGCACAAAGTTATGTGAATTTGTAAAATAAATGCACTGAGCAGGAAAAAAAAATGAAAGCAGGAAATAAAATGATATTGAAAAGTAAGTTGGTCTCACTTCTTGTTAATCCTCCTCCCAAAGAGACAGGAGCTACAGCCTCTGACAACTTTCAATATCATTGCAGACTCAAATGCCAATGATCTAAAGAGCTGCAAAGCTTCACAACTTAATATAGTAAATCTCCCTCTTGTTCCTCGCTGATTGAAAAAGGCTGTCATTGCGAGGACGCAGGAGCTAAGCGCCAGATATCCTTGAATTTCATTTTGATATTGAGAACTGTTTCGAGAGGACAGGGTCTCAATCATCAAAAGAACATCTAGGTCAGATTAACTAAATCTCCTTGGCTTGCACAGCAGTCCATATTTGTAGCTCATCTCTTACATCTGAGTGAATTACAAACAACCAAGCCTGCCTGCTTGACTGCATGAGAAGCCATCCATCCCGCGCAGCGATACATATGTCATTAAGAATCAAGTTCACCTCAATGAGAGCCCATCTGGAGAAGTACATAAACATTGGAGATAAAGTAAACTGGAACTGAGCTCAAAAACTGAAGATCTGCTATCTTATAGAGAACATCTAGAAATAATTGTGCCCAATAGGTACCCTAAAATTTTTAGCTTTTTGCCTCAAATTCCTCCTGAAAAATTGCAGAGCAGAACAGCAGGGAAATGTGCAGGCTCAAATATACAGGCTGTAGCAGGTGTGTAAAGCTGGAAACGCAAAACATATTTTTCAGCTGGGTTCGATTAAAAAAAAGGACTGAACCCAATAAGTAAACCAAACTAACCAAAAACTAAAAACGTCAGCTTTGCTGAACACCACATTAAAGTCTGGGAATATCCTCTGATATTTCAGGGATAGCTGCACTTCTAGCACATACTGTATCTTAGGTGCCATTCAACTGATAAAATAAAATACTGGCTTCTTATATCTTAAATATTACATTTTGCCAGCCTAAACTCCATGCAGAGCAAAGTAAAAGGATCACTTTTTAATGCACACTTCCACAAACACCTATACTTATGGTAGATTAATTTCCTCGCTGCTCCATTCAACCACCAGGAGAAGGAAAAAAAAAAAAAAAAAAGGATGTAAATGAGCTTTGACAGGGCTATTGACTACCAGTGGTTCAGCACTGAGTGGCCCTAGTGTTGTCGCATGCAGCAAGTTACATATGCTCCCATGGCCAGGTATACCCTTTCACTGAATGGAGCAGTGGGGGAGTGGAGAGAAGGGAAGTAATAAAGTAAGTAAACCACAATTTTGATTTCAATAGAAATTCAGGCAAACGGGTAATTTGGACTTCTGGTTTACCTGTAAAATCCTTTTCTTGAAATACACTAAAGGACTTCTTCATATTCATGACTATTTGGGATGTCCTAACATACTGCACATGAGGGGTCAACAACAGAAGAACAAGCCAACAAGCCTCAAAACCTCTAACAGAACAGGGAAAAACTCCATACAGAACTGTCTGCAAGACCTTCCACACAAAAATGGCATCCACAGAGGTGAGAACATCTACCTGAAAAAACTCTGTAAAAATGTGAAAACCAGGTAGTAGCCTTACAAAATAGAACAGAAGCTTGATGCTGAATAACACAGGAAGCAATTACTCTCTTGGTGGAATGTGCCTTGAACAGGAAAGGAAAAACCTTGTCCTTAAGACTGCAGAGCCTGAGAAAAGTTGACAAATCCACCTGAAATTAGTGGACCAAGAAGCAGGCGGACCATTGCATAGACCCTATTGAAACTAAACTATAGCATTGGGAAAAAGCCACACAGCTCTACCATCCAAGGAGTGAAGCATCTTCTCCAAAGGCTATTTAGGATTAGGACAAAAAGAAGGCAACACAGTATCCGGACTCTGGTTGAACAAGGAAACCATGTTAGGTATACAGTGCCTAGGGATTCTCCAGTGACCTAAGAGACTTCACCTGAGAGCAGAGGGACAGGCATTTCTCCTGCATAAGAAGCAGCTTTGGCTGTGCCATGTCCAGGGCTAAAAACATCAGAAGTTGCTTCAGAATCAAGGAAGACATCTGAAAGTTCATTGTCCAGCCAAACCTTTTTCAGGACATGCACCATCAGATGGACATTTGTTGTCAAAGTCTGATTGCTCTCTAAAAAGCAGGTTGTCCAGGCATCCCACTATGGTCATAACCCGGGTCCTCAACAATCCCAGACCTGGAGCCAACACCTTGGCAAACATTTTGGGAGTTATAGGACAAACAAAATGGCAATGTCAAACTGATAGTGGTGGTCCTCTACCTTCAACCCCAGAAACTGTTGATGAGGGCAGGGCATCCTTGTTATCTACCAATGCCATGAAGTCCCACTAATGAAGCGAAGCAATCACTGATTGGGAGAACGCTACTATGAAATTCTGCATCCCTCCGGCACTGGAGAGAAGACAGTGCCCTTGAGACAGTAGCCTTTCTAGGGCTGCAAAAAAAATCGGAGTTACTTACCGGTAACGTCCTTTTCCAGGAGTCTTTCAGGACAGCACCATAGAGAGACCTTGACTCCTCCCCTTCTGAGGAAACACCGCCTTCAACTTTTAGATTTAAACCTCACCGCTTCCCCCCGGCCCCTCAGTTCTTCAAGAGGACCTCCGGTTAGCTGGGGAGACACAAGAACACGTCATAATAATTCTGATCTTACCTGACGTTCTTCTGCGATGAACTCTTCACGAATGTCCCTAAAGTAGGGTGGGTAACTGTGCTGTCCTGAAAGACTCCTGGAAAAGGACGTTACCGGTAAGTAACTCCGATTTTCCCATTTACGTCTTTCAGGACAGCACCATAGAGAGGATGAGCGAGCACCTTACCTTAGGGTGGGACTACTGCCTGCAGAACCTTACGCCCAAAAGCCTGGTCTTTTGCTGACAGAAGGTCCAATCTGTAGTGTTTCACGAACGTGTCGAATCTGGACCACGTTGCCGCTCTACAGATCTGCTCCGGAGACGCACCAGCCCACTCGGCCTGAGAGGTCGCCACTGCCCTAGTGGAGTGTGCCCTGATACCTTTGGGGGCTTCCAACCCGCTAATTATATAGGCCTGGCTGATGGCTAACCTTAACCACCTAGCTATGGTGCGCCTAGAGGCTCTGTCTCCCTTCTTGGTTCCTGAAAATAACACAAAAAAGGAATCAGATTTTCTAAATGGTTTTGTATCCTCCAAGTACTGCAGGACACACCTTCTTACATCTAGTTTATGAAACCTATGTTCCTGTTCCCTCACAGGATTCAAACAAAAGGTGGGCAAAACAATTTCCTGGCCTCTATGGAAAACCGAGGCCACCTTTGGCAAGAAGGCCGGATCGGTTTTAAAAATTACCCGGTCCGGAAATATCTGAAAAAAGGGTGCCCTAATGGAGAGGGCCTCGAGTTCACTCACCCTTCTTGCCGTAGTGATTGCCACCAAAAACACCGTTTTGAGGCTAATCCATTTTAGCGTACACGTCTCCAATGGCTCAAAAGGTTCCCCTGTAAGCGCCTGTAAGACCAAAGAAAGATCCCACATTGGGAAGGGGGAGACCCTCAAAGGTCTCTGCCTACTCAATGCTTTAAAAAATCTAACGATCCAAGGATCGGAGGCCAGTTGTTTCTCCAGAAACACACTTAAAGCGGAAACCTGTCCTTTCAGGGTGCCCCTGCTTGCAGGAACTCTAAGACCGCTATAGAGCTGTGAACATCAAAGGAAGTCTCTGTGCACCAGCTATTAAAACGCTTCCACGTTTTTTGGTAGATAGCCTGGGTCTCTTTTTTCCTGCAATTTAGGAGGGTCTTCACTAAGTTATCTGAGAAACCCCTGCTCTTCAACAATCCCTCCTCAGTAGCCAAGCCGCGAGGTTCCATCTCCCCACCTGGGGACAACAGATTGGCCCCTGGGAAAGGAGATTCTCCTGAACTGGCAAAAGCCAGGGGGGTTCCGCTGCCAGACTTCTCAGGATGGAGAACCAAGGCCTCCTGGGCCAATGTGGCGCAATAAGAATGAGGGTTGTGTTTTCCAGCTGGAACTTTCTTAGAACGGCTGGGATCAGTACAGGTGGGGGGAAGGCATAACACCTGTCGAAAGTCCAACTCTGAGCCAGTGCGTCTACCCCTAGAGCTCCATCCCACCTGTTTAGGGAGAAGAAGAGATGCACCTTCCTGTTCTCTCTCGAGGCAAAGAGGTCTATGCATGGCCTTCCCCATTTCTGGGATATTGCCTCGAAAACCCCCTGGTTCAGAACCCAGTCGCCTTCTCTTAGCCGTTTCCTGCTGAGGAAATCTGCCACCAGATTTTGTTCCCCCTTCAGATGCACTGCCGAGAGGGATAGGACATTTACTTCGGCCCATTTGAGAATGCTTTCTACCAGGGTCCACAAGGGCCTGCTTTTTGTACCCCCCTGCCTGTTTATGTAGGCTACAGCTGAGGAGTTGTCCGACCGGACTCTCACATGCTGTCCCTGAAGTTCCTTTTGAAAGGCTCCGAGTGCCAAGGCTACTGCTCTCAGCTCTTTCCAGTTGGAGGATCTTCTTGCGTCCTCCCTCCGCCAGACGCCCTGAGCCACCCGGTCCTCCATATGCGCCCCCCAACCTCTGCCACTCGCATCGGTCGTGACGCATCTGGACACCGGCAGCACCCACTCCAGACCCTGTGAGAGATTGGCCTCTCTTCGCCACCACCATAGGGATCTTTTGACCTGGTCTGGTATGGTTATCAGGGAGTCCAAAGACCCCTGACTGTGGTCCCAAATACTCAGGATGAAGAGTTGTAAAGGGCGAAAGTGTAACCCTGCCCATTGAACTGCTGGAAGTGCTGTCGTCAGTAACCCTAAGGCTGACATAGCCTTTCTTACTGATATTTGTGGCTGCCCTGGAGTAACAACATTGCCTTGTCTACCTTCTGGATCTTCTCCATTGGCAGGAAGACCTTCTGTTTTGTTGAATCCAACATGTAACCTAAAAAGACTACCTTTTGCGATGGAGTCAAATTGGACTTTTCCAGATTTAAGAGCCAACCTAGACCCTCTAGAATGTTCCTTGTGAACTGTAGGTCCTGCGACAGTTGTTCCGGGGAAGAGGCAAAAAGTAGTAGATCGTCTAAATATGCGATCACTGAGATGCCCTTGATCCGTAGGAAAGCCAAGACTTCTACCATGACTTTGGTGAAGATGCGGGGGGACGAGGATAGCCCGAAGGGAAGGGCCCTGAATTGCCAATGAAACGTCCCTTCTCTGGTATTTACCGCCAGCCTGAGGAACTTCTGACACTGATCTGCAATGGGAATGTGCAGGTAGGCATCCCTCAAGTCTACCGATGCCATGAAGCAGTTCGGAGGAAGGAGCGTTTTTACCGAATAGATCGAGTCCATTCGGAACCTCCTGTAGGTGAGCGAGACGTTCAGAGGCTTCAGGTTCAGGATGAGCCTGAACTTCCCCGAGGGTTTGCGCACCACAAAAATGTGGGAGTAAAAGCCTCTGCCCGTCTCTCCTTCTGGAACTCGAACTACCACCTCCTGCTCCTCCAACTCCTGGAGGGAGGAAAGGAGAGCCGCTGACCTCTCTGCACATTTCGGTAGCGTGGTTACCAGGAGTCTGCATGGTGGAGGTTCTGCAAACTCTAACCTGTACCCTCTTCTTATGACTTCCAAAATAAAATGGTTGGAGGTGATCATCTCCCACTGTGGAAGGAAGGCCCCCAATCTTCCTCCCACCGTTATTCTGTCACTTTGTCTTTTTGGGCTGTTCAGGAGGGCGAAAAATAGCCCCCCCACGCCCTTTCCCTTTTTGTCCCCACCCCTTTTTCTGTTGATCAGATTTTGGAGGGTCCAATTTCTTCCAGGGCCGAGACTTTCTTTTAGTCTCTGCCGGTTTCCTTTTAAAAGGGAACGCCTTTTTTCTGTCAGCCGTTCGATCCAACACGGCTTCCAGACCTGGTCCGAAAAGCAAGTCCCCCGTGAGAGGAATGCCGCAAAGTTTAACCTTGGATGCGGTATCTCCCTGCCACGTTTTAAGCCATAAGGCTCTTCTTGCCGAATTAGACAATGCGGCTGATCTTGCGGACATACGCACCGATTCAGCTGAAGCATCTGCCAGATAAGCTACTCCCTTCAGGAGCATGGGGAAAGACGACAGGATTGTTTCCTTAGGTGTTCCTGCCTCTATGTGTGCTTTAATTTGCGTCAGCCAGTATTCCATGTTTCGTGCCACGACTGTGGACGCCATGGCGGGTTTGAGGTTCCCTAGGGAAGAGTCCCAGGATTTTTTCAGAAGGGAATCTATCCTCTTATCCATGGGATCTGGGAGTGCCCCCATGTCCTCAAAGGCCAAGTCAGTGTGCCTGGAGACCTGCGAAAAGGCTGCGTCTAGCTTAGGAGATTTGTTCCATACCAGCGCCTCCTCTTCTGCAAAGGGGAACCTACGCTTAAGTGCTCTTGAAAGGAAAGGTTTCCTTTCGGGGTCTTGCCATTCTTTTTTGATGGCGTCGACCAAGACCTCGTGGACCGGGAACACCTTCCTTTTATGTTCCCCTAGTCCCTTATACATCTGGTCATGGAGTGATAGCTTTTTTCTTTCCTCCTGGATTCCTAGGGTGGTATGAATGGCTCCTAGGAGCTCCTCCACCTCTTCCAGGGAAAGCTTGTATCGAGAGGATCTTGTGGATTCCCCTTCCACCTCCTCTCCCTCTGATTCCCCCTGGGGATCTGAAGACTCGCTATCAGGCTCTTCCTCAACCTCGAGTCTGGCACCTCCTGGATTCTCTCCACTTCCCGAGGGAGCATCCATTAAGGACTGAGGGACACTCAGCTGTGTTGGTGGAGGAATAACCTGCGGCTGTGGCAACTGAAGACTGGAAAATAGTGTCTTAAAGGTCTGCACCGTATTAGAAAGCTCCTTAACGGATGCTGCTAAATCTGAAGACTGTTCTTCAGACTGCTCCCTCACTAACCCCTCTATACATTCCCTGCAGAGGGGCTTAGACCAAGATTCCCCCATTGTGATTCTGCATGAGGGGCATTTTTTCTTGGTACTGTGGGGCGACTTGCTTTTCTCTGTAGCTTTGCCCTGTAAAATAAGTTAAAAAAGAGGGAGCAATCAGCAAACCTATCCACCAGCACTAACACAGAGGGCCACCAGGGGTGCACTTCCCGGGACCGACCACCACCAGGGACCCAGTCACACCCCCCCCCCCTCACCACCAAGGGGAGTTCTACACCTGTGGAGCTTACAGGAAGCGGTAAGGGAACACCACCCCAGGGTTCCTCTTACCTTGGAGTGGCTGGTGCAGGATTCTCCTGGAGCGGTTCTTGAAGCCTCTGCTTCCGACATCTCCTTTAGAGTACAGTGGTGTTCCAAGCTTCTGTATGCTGTCCCCACAGCAGGTCAGAGGCAGCACCAGCCGAACGCGCGGTCCGTTTTCATCACCGCGACCGGAACCGGAAGTCACGGGTCAGACGGAAGCACTGACCTCCGCCGGAAATGACGTCACCCGCCCTCCGACCCAGCGCTCAGAGCTCCCACGCTGGCTGCTAGTGCAGGGCGGTCTCCTGTGCCTCCGCCTATGCCACTGCTAGGCAAAACGAAAACGGACCCCTCCAGCTTCCAGCTTCACTAAGAGAAGCTGGAGGAGCGTGATGTGCAGTCTTAAAAGGTACCCAGCCACACTAGCCCCTTAGACTGCAGTCTTTTAAGGAAAATGAGCAGGAGAGAGACAGAGAGAGAGAGCGCCCGATCCACCCCCCTCTGCTCAGCCTGCAATTAGCCTCAGCCTCCCTGGCTGTTTAGCCCTGGTTCCTTGCGATGTCTCCCCACCGGAGGAAACACCAGAACTGAGGGGCCGGGGGGAAGCGGTGAGGTTTAAATCTAAAAGTTGAAGGCGGTGTTTCCTCAGAAGGGGAGGAGTCAAGGTCTCTCTATGGTGCTGTCCTGAAAGACGTAAATGGGAAAACATTTAATATGACCACAAAGAGACCCTTAAATGCATAAAGCTTGGAGGGGGGGGACTCCAGTTTCTAACCTCTGGAAACCACACTGTAAACTAATTTCATCTACCCCTTCTTAGATTTCAGACGACCGTTGGTTGGTAGGCTTCTGCTTGGAACTAGACATCTCTTTACGAAAGAAATGCTTCTTTGATTTGGAAGGCTGCTCTGACTTCTGACCTGATGATTTTGCCTTCTTCAGGGGTAAAAGTGTATGCTAACCCACAGTCACCTTCTGAAAGAAAGCATAAAAGGATGGCCTAAATAAATACATGCCGTTAAAGGTCATTCTCTCAAGTTGCTTCTTGCAGGGAAGTTCTGCCAACCAGCACTTAAGACAGAGGATATGGTCTGACATGGTAACTAATCTGGAAAGCTGCCATACAGAGTCCTCTATGTCATCGACTGAGAAACTAAGGCCCTCAGGAAATCATGCAGATAATGCCTCATAGCAGAATCCCCCGGATCAGCTTCTTTAGAACCATATTGCTTAGCCCAAACTTTGAAAGCTTGGCACCACCCACTGCAGCCACAGCTGGCTGCAGGGCTGCACCTACCAGAGAAAAATATACCTTTAGAGACTGGGACCCCATCCACTGGGATCATCACGGTTTTGTTTAAGTAGAAAATGACTGGGTCCACAACAGGGAAATCAACTTTTTTGTAGGATTCCACTTCTATGGGACAATGCTAAGCAAACAGTTGTGGCAGTAAGAACATCTTCTCCATGTGCACCTAGTCCGCATACTTTAATTCTTGCAAATGAGGATGTACAGGAAACAATTTGGGGTTCCTATGCGGCCACCAGGACCTAAACCCTATAACTTTTGAAGAAAACTCTGGAAGCGGCAACTTCAAATTTGTACGTACCGCATTCTGCAGAAAGCTTACTGTGGACCTTTGTGCCGGTGACAATCCCAAACTACGAGATCCTTCTTGAAAGAAATCATTTAAAGAGGAGGACTGCTATTCTCACTAGCTTCCTCGATCTCCAACTCCTAATACAGGGGAAGTTTCTCCAACACCGCATCCACCTGAAAAAGTGGAGGGGGGGAGATGAATGCCCATGTTCCTTCTCCAGGCCTTCCAAATCTTTGAGATCACTATAGCGTTGTTCCCACAGAACAGAAATTGCAGCTGAGAATTCTTTATGAGGCACAAAGGAAGCAGAGGACTGTGCCCTTGAAGGGTAAACTATGAAAGGGAATCTTCTTACTCGATACAGGGGTTTGGGAGCCCATCCCATAATCCCCCCCGTCTGCCTACCAGGCCTATGATACCAGAGATGAGAAGGCCTCTCAGCTGAGAGGAGTGTCTGGCAATAAACAACACACCTGATGATAGCAAGAAACCCCTGCACAAAACCAAAATGGAGTCCACTCTTGCGTCTGTTGACAGCATATCAATGTGTTTATGCTGCTTGGTCCCCTTTTAAACACTGTTGGGATAGTATATCGCTTTCCGCCAGTGGCGTAGCATAGCCGCCGAAGCTGGACCATATGTCACCATACAGTTAGGCACTCCAGTACACAAAGGACTATCAGGAGGAGTGCACATCATAGGAATCCACTTAAGAGGGATGCTCATCAGTCCAGGCTGCAGAAAAGCCACAAAGGTATCTTCATAGACTTCACAGATGCATTTATCACCCAAGGAAACTAGCATAAAAATGAGGTTTGGTGAGTTGGGAGGGGTATGCTTGTTTAGCAAAACCTGACATTTTTCAGGGCAAAGTCCTTTAATCTGCAGGAGGAAGCAAAACTGAAGTAGTCATGTATATGAAGAAGGCAAGTGATGTATGATTAAGAACAGTACAAACAGATCTCTCTCATCACTTTGCTAATGGTCTATGGTTACTTTTTTTTCTCTCATATTCGTTCCCTGACCACTGGTCAGAGGTGATAAAGCTGATTTTTTGCCCAACGATGACAGTGGAGAAGCAGAGGTGACATAGGAAGCCACATAGCTGCTCCAGAAAATATGCGTGTCACCCGTCTGACTATGCAAATGACACGTGAAGCACAAGTCTTTCACCAGGCCAAGCTAAAAGCATGTGTATTTCAAATGCTGTTAGCCCGGAGGTCCACTTTAATTTTACTACCAACAATCAGCATTATTTACTACCAGGCTTCATGACTTTCACCTGTCATTAAGGGATAGTGTTCTTTTTGAGTGACAATCGTTAATTTTACACCAATTCACTCTATTGTCTAACCAGGACTGCATATGCAGTCACAAAGATGAAAGGGTATTTAAAAATCACTCCAGTAAATAAGAGATTAAACAATGCAAAGACATAAAATACACTCAAGACTATTAGCATATGAACAAAAGGCATCAGAAAGCACAAAAAAGCCTGTGTTTCGATCTGACAACTTCCTTCCAAACAACTGTTTTTTTTTTTCAAATATGTCACATTATCAGTCCCAGGAAACATTATGTACACACAGCACAATCGTTGATTTACAATCCCTACTCAGACCATAAAGAAAATTGTAACTTTCAATTCATCATATCTTCCACTTCAATGTGTTCCACTTCCGACATCAAATACTACTCCCTGTTGATTCTATAATTCATAAGAAAGGCAATCAAGATAAAACGTGATTATAATCTTCGGATCTTCAAACCAGGAATTGTTTTATAGTTTGTTTCCTCTGAGATGGATTAGAAACATTGTTAAGCCAAAGCAAGAAGCACCCTGAAAGGGTCTGATAATGTTATGTGTTTAAATGCCTGTCATTCATAAATGAAAGATCAGAAAATAATCTGACCATCTATAACAAACTGCAGATACTCCAAAAAGTATCCACAATTGGATGATGACAGATATGTGCAAGTTTTTAGACGAATGTGGGTCTACTCATTTCTTTTTTGCAATTTAAGGAATAATGTATTTAAATGACCAATGTGCCAAAAAATCCCAAAACAAAAAAACAGCTTAACAGCTGCAGCTTAATGGTGCGAGAGTACCATAAAAAAAAAAAAAAAAAAAAAAAAGGAGGAAAGTTAAAAACGGTGCTATCCTACTATTGTTTAAAAGTGCTAGTGCATATAGTTAGGTCCATATATATTTGTACACGGGAACAATTGCCATACTTTTTGCTCTGTATCCACCAGAATAAAATCAAAACGAAAAGATCCAAATTAATTTGAAGTGCAGACTTTCGGGGTTGAACATAATATCAAGTACAAATTTTAGGAACTGCAACCATTTATATACAGTCTCCCCATTTTCAGGGGTTCAAATGTAATTGGACAAATAGAATCATAAATAATAGGGTTGTCCCGATACCGATACTAGTATCGGTACCGATACCGAGCATTTGCCCAAGTACTTGTACTCAGGCAAATGCTCCCGATGCTTCCCCCGATACCTAAAGGACAGCTGTGATCGGCGCGTGGGGGAGTTACAAGATTCTCCCCCAGCGGCTTTCACCAGCTTTAGTGACATACAGCGGTGATCGCTCACAGCTGACTGTCACTGCATCCTCCTCCGTGCCCCCTCCATTCCTCTGTGCCTCTCCGCTGTCCCCTGCATTCCTCTCTCCTTATCTGTCCCCCTCCGTTCCTCTCTCCTTATCTGTCCCCCTCCGTTCCTCTCTCCTTATCTGTCCCCCTCCGTTCTCCCCATCCGTTCCTCTCTCCTTATCTGTCCCCTCCGTTCTCCCCCTCAGTTCCTCCGTCCCCCTCCTCCTTCCTTTGTGTATGGATAGTCAGCTGACTCTGTCCATTCACATAACTGAAACATTGTAATCTCCTGTGATTACGATGTGTCAGTTTATGAATGGAGAGATGCCGCTGTCTTCTCTCCATTCATTCTCAGTGCAGCTGAGGCTGCAGAGAAAGGGACTGGGGAATCTCTATCCTCGGTCTCTTTCTCTGTCTCAAGGGGGAGATATCAGAGGTCTGTTAAGACCCCTGATATCTCACCAAAGCCCCCCAAAAGGGCTGATTAAAAAAAAACAAAAAAAAACAATAAAGAATAAAAAAATATTATTGTAAAAAATAAAAATTGTAAAAAAAAAAACAAAAAACACACACACACACACACATACAACGTTCACCCCCCCCCCCCCCCCCCAAAATAGAAAAAAAACACAAAACTGTCACGTGACATTTAAAAAAAAGTATCGGTAATCGGTATCGGCGAGTACTTGAAAAAAAGTATCGGTACTTGTACTCGGTCCTAAAAAAGTGGTATCGGGACAACCCTAATAAATAAAATGTTAGTTTTTAACATTTTGTTGAGAATCCTTTACTGGCAATGACTGCCTGAAGTCTGGAACCCGTGGACATTACCAAAGACTGGGTTTCCTCGTTTCTGATGCTTTGCCAGGCTCTAACTGCAGCTGTCTTCAGTTGTTCTTTGTTTGTGGGCCTTTAATTTTGCCTGCAGAAAGTGAAATGCATGCTCAATTGGGTTGAGATCAGGTGATTGACTCAGCCATTGCAGAATATTCCACTTCTTTTCATTTAAAAGCTCCTGGGTTGCTTTCGTAGTGCGTTTTGGATCATTGTCCATCTGTACTGTGAAGCGCCGTCCAATCAACTTTGCTGCATTTGGCTGAATATGTGCTGACAATATATCTCTAAACACTGCAGAATTCATCTGGTTGCTTCTGTCACATCATCAATAAACACCAATGACCCTGTGCCACTGGAAGCCATGCATGCCCATGCCATCACAACGCAAGCTCCACCATGTTTTATAGATGACATTGTGTGCTTTGGATCATGAGCTGTTCCAAGCATTCTCCACACTTTCTTCAGGTCATTCTAGCACAGATTATTCTTCGTTTCATCCGTCCAAAGAATGCTTTTCCAGAACTGGTCTGGCTTTTTTAGATGTTATTTTGGCAAAGTCTAATCTAGATTTTCTATTCTACAGGCTTATGAATAGTTTGCACCTTGTGGTGAATCCTCAGTATTAGCTCTCGTGAAGTCTTCTCTTGATAATAGACTTTGAAAATGATAGTCCCACCTCCTGGAGAGTGTCCTTCACTTGTCTGGATGTTGTGAATGTTTTTTTCTTTACTAAAGAGAGGATCCTACGATCATCCACCACTGTTGCCTTCCGTGGACGTCCGGGCCTTTTTATGTTACTGAGCTCACCAGTGCATTGTTCTTTACTCAGAATGTACCAAACTGTTGATTTGGCAACTCCTAATTTTGCTGCTATCTATCTCTCTGATGGATTTCTTTTGTTTTTGAAGCCCTACACAATGGCTTGTTTCACTTGCATGGACAGCTCCTTTGAATGCATGATGTAAATTCACAGCAATAGATTCCAAATCCAAATACCGTGCTTAGAATCAACTCCAGACCTTTTACCTGCTTAATTGATTTAGAAATAACGAAGGAGTAGCCCACACCTGGCCATGGAAATAGCTTTTGATTCAATTGTCCAATTACTTTTGGTCCCTTGAAAATGGGGGGATGGCTATTCTTAAGAGCTGTAATTACTAAACCCTTCCTCCGATTTGGATGTACATACCTTCAAATTAAACCCGAGAGTGTGCACTTTCAGCCCATGTCCATTATATAACTATAGCTTGAATATATTTTAGTAAATACCTGAAAAAATCTAAAATTGTGCCTGTGTCCTGGACCTGTATGGACCGAACTGTATATAAAACAATGCATAATGTAAAAAACCTGAATCAATTAATACAATAAAACATACTTAAAGTGCTGTGCAATACATGAAAAAAGTGCTTATGCATAAACTGCTGTGAATGCAACAAAAGAAAAATGCATAAAAAGTCCAATGTGTGAGTCCAAGTATGCTCCAAGTGAAAGAAAAAGAAAACAATTCCTCAAAAGGAAATTCCATACACAGGTGCTTGAAAACATGTAAATATCCACTGTAATCCCCAGTGTCTGCTCCCACCAGGGTGCGCACTCACCCGCAGATATGGACCCCCTAGGTGTATACCTAGACAGGTACGGGAATGATCTGTCGGTATACAAGTCAGGAGACGCCGCTGACCCATGATCCCTAGATCCAGCGTGCATTCCACTGGACAGAAGCGACGTGCTGCGTGACTGAAGAGCCCGCCCCTGCGTGTTTTGCCATCAAGGCATCATCATGAGGTGCCTCCTGATGACAAAACGCATAAGTGTGGGCTCTATGGTCAGCCCCAGGGTTAGTGTGTGGGTCAGGGTCAGTATTTTTTAGACAGTTTTTTTTTTTTTTTTTTTATTAGCATCAGTGTTCTAGGTAGAATAAAAAAAAAAAAGCAGAATGTACACAATTGTTTCTGAGCTCTACTACGGGTACAAACAACAACATACACATATGTGGTATTGCTGCGAACGTCAGGAGCAGGAGAATACTAGCATCGCACACTAGCCAATTATGTGGCACTCACATGCAAACAAAGCCCGTGATATCCCCACTGGTGGAAGCATCCATTCTTCGCCCCTCCTCCTTCAGAGGCCGCGGACTCCGGCTATGTGACTGGCCAGAGCCGCGGGAGACACCAGTCACGGCACATGCTGGGGAAGAAATGGCAGGAGGGCCGTTTCTTCACTGCGCATATGACATCATCGGCACACTACAAAGTAAATATCTCCTAAACAGCGTACGTTTAGGAGATATTTTCAGTTCATATAGGTAAGCCTTATTATAGGCTTACCTATAGGTAAAAATGTATCAGGGGGGGTTTACAATCACTTTAAGATTTGTTTTACACTTAGGTGAGTAGTGGTTAAAGAACAGCATCGACCTTCCTTGGACTCCATCTGCTGACTGCAAAACTTTCAGCAGACTTGAATATTCAATGGGTTAATATGTAATAAAAATACGGTGTGTCTGTCTATTCTTACATTCCTGTTCTCTTTTGACTTATCAGTTTCAGGAGGTAAAATTTCAATCAACTCCAGACGAATTATACTAATCCTTAACAGACCAAGTTTGTCACCTACCCCTTCCTCTAAGCTGCTTACTACAGCGGGAGCGGACAGAGAACAGGGGAAAATATAAAGAAGGGGGAAAAAAAAAAAAAAAAATGTTAAATGAAAATGCCAAACACTAGCAAACAGCACTTGTTTGGCTGATTAACTCGAAGACAAGCATTACAAATAAATCTTAGCAAGGACAGTCACAAATTAAATTCCAGAGCTTTTAAGTACAACAAAGAATTCCGAAGGAAGGAGGATTAAGCAACTTTACACCCAGGAATGGTGCTTTAATTTAATTGTTCCGCGACTGCAGATTCATTATGCAAATATCACTTTGTTTTAATTCCTGACCGCATTCCGCACATGTAAGAGACAGATCCTACGCGCAGATGAAACTGTGTCTCCTGATCTATAATTACTGTGATAAAACTGTACATATTTAGCAGAACTAAATGTATCTCCCCCCCCCCCCCCCCCTCATTCCCATTAATATAACTAAATTCTATTAATATAAATCAGAGGAAGTGTAATTAGAGGTTAAAATATTAAGTGTGTTCCAATTAAACATCTCGCACAAATGACATTGCGATTAAAGAACTATAGTTAACCGCCTCACCTCCGCAATCTTCTGGGCCTCCTCGTACTTTCCTGATTCGATGAAGACAAATAAAAGGTCGCTGAGCATTAACCTTTCCCCTCGTGCGTTACTTATGTAATCCACAGCTGTTGCAAGACAAAAAAAAAAAAAAAAGTTGCATTTTGTCATTTTTGAAATGCTTTAAATCATGATAAATGCGTTCTGTTTAAAGAAAAACTTTGTAATAGTTATTTTCTGTTTTGGGACATGGATAGCAGGGCTCAGTCTACTGACTAATGTTCCTTCAAGTGGTTGTAAACCTCAAACATAAAATATGAACAAAGCGTATCCCTCTATAATGTGTACTTGTCTCTACCCAGAGAACTCGGCGTCATTTCTGTCCACTTCCTTGTTCCTCTGCTATCAGCATGAATCACTGACAAGTTTTCCAGACACCAAGAGAAAAAATGGCGACAGGGAGATTGACAGCCTTAGCTCTGTTCCTGTGTGCTGTGTGGAGTGGGGTGTGTCTTTTCCCTCCAATCAGCTCTCAAAACTCTCCTCACTGAGCTCTGCAGAGTGTAACTTCAGCTCTCCGCCCCTTTTTTTCCTCAACTCTCAGACAAGCTTATCAATTCAACACTCTGAACGGCTCTAGAGAAGACAGGTGCAACTTATGTAGGAGGATTTGTTTCATCTCTGTGTATAGGGTAGGATAGTCCCTTCACGGAGTATATGTAAGGGCTTACAACCACTTTAAATCAAACAGCCTTGTCACAAAACTCTATAGCTCAAACATTAGGGGAGCGTACCTTTTAAATTGTATGGTGCAACAGGTGTACATGCAGAAAGTCAAGAACTGTGACAACAAGCAACTGTGTGGCACAGACTAGTCATTTGGACCCTTTTAAAGTAAATGGAAACCCCCCATCTCAATTTCTACCTAAGCAGCCTAATTTTAGCCACTTTTTGTCTACATGCTCTTCAGGAATGGCTGCATGGAATCTCTTAAGGTGGGTTTCGTGATGGTGACAACAGCGGACCATGTCTGCGTAATTTGTGTTGAAAGGACCACTTGTAGTTCCCATCAAAATGCTGTGTGAATGGGTGACAATGCAAGAGAAAACTTGTGAGTCAGAAACAGAGCATTGTCAACCCATGATAGGAAGTGTTTGGAATAAGGTAGTTGTTTATTACCAAACTTCCCCAGGAGAAGATGCTGTGGTTAAGATCTTTGGCCCAGGCTCCTAAATTTAGGTGTGGAGGATCTCTATGGGTTTTGCCTAAGGAGTCCAAAGCAGAAAGGGGATTTCCGCCCCTAAGAAACAAACTTCTAAAACAGGAAGTCTCTGCCTGAAAAACCAAAACCATAATGAAAGTTCTTCATATATTCCCATGAAGCATCCATTACAAAAGGCAGGGCAGAGACTATTGCATATAGAAGATTTCTCAAGAGAAGTAGAGCCCAAAGGTCAATGACAAAAGCAGCTTGAATCCTTTTAAAGAGACTCTGTCACAATGTTAAAGTATACCCAACGCTAGAGCTGCACGATTATGGCCAAAATGAGAATCACAATTTTTTTGCTTAGCATAAAAAGATCACAATTCTCGTGATGTAAAATCTTTCACAATATACAAAAAAATTGGGCTAACTTTACTGGTTAATTTTTTTTTTTTTTTTTAAAGTCATTTTTTCCAAAAAAATTGCATTTGAAAGACCACTTCCCAAATACAGTATGACATAAAATATTGCAACAAGCACCATTTCATTCTCTAGGGTCTCTACAAAAAAAAAATATATATATATATATATATATATAACGATAGGGGGTTCTAAGAAATTTTCTAGCAAAAAATAAATAAATATTTTAACTTGAAACCAACAAAAATGTCAGAAAAAGGTTTAGTGTTTAAGTGGTTAAACTTTCCTCATTGACTGCCGGTTCACACAGGGGCAACACGACTTGCAGGCCGACTCACAGAGGCGACCTGCACACGACTTCAGCGGCGACTTGCAAATAGACTTCTGTATAGAAGTCAATGCAAGTCGCCTGAAGTCGCCCCAAAAGTAGTACAGGAACCTTTTTTTTAAGTCGGAGCGACTTGAGTCGCTCCTATTAGAACGGTTCCGTAGTACATAACGGGACACGACTTGTCAGGCGGCTAAGTCACCTGACAAGTCGCCCCTGTGTGAACCCGGGCTTACACACAAGTCTATTCCTTTGACAAATTGTTACAATGTTTCTACTTAAATTCCACTGCTAAAGAATGTTGTGATTCTTGGCAGACTGCCCGGACTTTCTTTTGACAGCTGTGGGCTTTAGCAGAGCAGAGAGAATTCTCTGCATAGAAAGAATCGGGAATTTTTTTTTTTAAGATCGCAAGGGGGGGGGGGGGGGGGGCAGTCGCGATAACGATTCTTGACGATTTATCGTGCAGCTCTACCCAACGCTAAACCATTTTTTCATTTTGGATACAGTAAGGGAAGAGGAAATCTCCTGTCCTGCAGACTCAATAGGAAGTGAGACAATGGGGTTTGATTTACTAAAACTGCAGAGTGCAAAATCTGGTGCAACTGTGCATGATAGCCAATTAGCTTCTAACTTCAGCTTCTTAAATTAGGCTTTGACAAAAAAAAAACCTGAAAGCCGATTGGTTTCTATGCAGAGCTGCACCAAATTTTGCACTCTCCAGTTTTAGTAAATCACCCCCAATATCTTTCGAATTTGAAGGAAATCCCCCCTTAAGCTGCTCATGAGCACAATGAAATTTGCCCTTTCATGCTGAATTGGTCAAACTTTGTTCTGTAGGTGGCACTATGTGCAACAGCCATAGTTACAAAATTAAATTTTTCAATCAACTTTTGCAGAAGCTAGGTGGAAAACTGTTGGCTGAACAGTGCTTGCATCCAATCAGATGCATGCATTGTTTGGATATTCTCACAGCTGGTGGCGGCACCTGTCAGAATACAATAGCCCTCATTGGGAGAATCATCCATCTGCACTGTTAGCGTGGATGGTAGAATCTGTTAGATTTATAAATCTATAAGTGTACAGCCAGCTTTAGCCCCCGTTCACACTGACTGCGGCTTTGAAATTGTGCGACATGTCACTGCGATTTCAGGTGTGACTTGGAAGACATCTGTGCGGCCCACAAAAGTAATGCAAAAACTACTTTTGAAAATCAGTGCGGTACCACAAAGTCAGCACCGCACCAATTTGAACAGTGCGATTGCCGACAATAGGCTGCTTATGCGATTTGACCTGTCATCCCAGTTTTAGTCCGTAGGGTTCAATATTGAGTTGGCCCACCCTTTGCAGCTATAACAGATTCAACTCTTCTGGGAAGGCTGTCCACAAGGTTTAGGAGTGTGTCTATGGGAATTTTTGACCATTCGTCCAGAAGCGCATTTGTGAGGTCAGGCACTGACCTCACAAACAGATTTTAAATAAAAAACCGGCATGGGTTCCCCCTCCAAGAGCTTACCAGGCCCTTGGGTCTGGTATGGATTTTAAGGGGAACCCCCTACGCCGAAAAAACGGCATGGGGGTCCCCCCAAAATCCATGCCAGACCCTTATCCGAGCACGCAGCCCAGCCGGTCAGGAAAGGGGGTGGGGACGAGCGAGCCCCCCCCCCCCCCCCGAACCATACCAGGCCGCATGCCCACCGCAAAGCACCTTGTCCCCATGTTGATGAGGACAAGGGCCTCTTCCCGACAACCCCATTCACCTAGGAAAAAAAGTGTCAATAGAAAAACACACTAGACAGGTTTTTAAAGTAATTTATTAGGCAGCTCTGGGGGTCTTCTTCCGACTTCGGGGGCCTCTTCTCCGCGCTCTCCGGTATCTTCTGCCGGGCTCCTCCGCTATCTTCTGCTCGCGGTGGCCCGGTCTTCTCCATCGTCTTCTTCCCTCCAGTCTTTTCTTTCAATGTTTACAGCGGGAGAGAGCATCGTGTCATGCCATGTGCGCGTTGAGCAATGACTTATATAGGCATGGGGCGTGGTCACCGGGTGATGCCACCCGGTGACCCTGCCCCCTTATAACATCACGGCCTGTGGCATGATGGGTGGTGATGTTACATTACAGCGGGAGAGAGCGTCGTTTCAACATTGAAAGAAGACCAGGAGGAAGAAGACGACAGAGTAGACCGGGCCACCGCTAGCAAAAGAGCCGGCAAAAGAGCAGAAGATAGCGGAGGAGCCCGGCAGAAGATACCGGAGAGCGGGAGAAGAACCGGAGAGCGTTGAGAAGAGGCCGGAGAAGAAGAAAGAGACCCCCGAAGTAGGAAGAAGACCCCTGGAGCTGCCTAATAAATTGCCTGTCTAGTGTGTTTTTTTATTGATACTTTTTTTCCTAGGTGAATGGGTAGGGGTACGATGTACCCCATACTCATTCACATAGGGTGGGGGGCCAGGATCTGGGGGCCCCCTTATTAAAGGGGGCTCCCGGATTCCGATAAGCCCCCCGCCTGCAGACCCCGACAACCAACGGCCAGGGTTGTCGGGAAGAGGCCCTTGTCCTCATCAACATGGGGACAAGGTGCTTTGGGGTGGGGGGGCCTCAGGACGACCCCCTGCCCCAAAGCACCCACCCCCCATGTTGAGGGCATGCGTCCTGGTACGGTTCAGGAGGGAGGGGGGCCGCTCGCTCGTCCCCACCGCCGGGCTGCGTGCTCGGATAAGGGTCTGGTATAGATTTAGGGGGACCCCCACACCGTTTTTTCGGTGTAGGGGGGTTTGCCTTAAAATCCATACCAGACCCAAGGGCCTGGTATGCTCTTGGAGGGGGAACCCATGCCGGTTTTTTATTTAAAATTTGGCGTGGAGTTCCCCCTCAAGATCATCAGAGCACAAGTCGCATGCCAAAGTCGCATCATGCAAGACGGCGATCTGACTTTGATCCGACGAAAGTCAATGGGCTGAAGCAGGATCAAAGTCGGACCAAAGTAGTACAGGGAGCATTTTCAAAGTCGGACCAACTTATGTCGGACAAGTTAAGACGGCTCCCATAGGGAAACATTGGTTTTCACACGTCGTGCGACATGAGCTCCCAATGTCAGAACGTTTGTTGCATTAGTGTGAACCTGGCCTAAGAGGCTCCTCTGTCCTCCACTCATTAACTGTTTGAACTTGTTATCAGTATAAAACCTGTCCAAAACCTCAAACAGTCACACTCCAAACTCCACTATGGTGAAGACCAAAGAGCTGTCGAAGGACACCAGAAACAAAATTGTAGACCTGCACCAGGCTGGGAAGACTGAATCTGCAATAGGCAAGCAGCTTGGTGTGAAGAAATCAACTGTGGGAGCAATAATTAGAAAATGGAAGACATACAAGACCACTGATAATCTCCCTCCATCTGGGGCTCCACGCAAGATCTCACCCCGTGGGGTCAAAATGATCACAAGAACGATGAGCAAAAATCCTAGAACCACACGGGGGACCTAGTGAATGACCTGCAGAGAGCTGGGACCAACATAAAAAAGGCTACCATCAGTAACACACTACCCCGCCAGGGACTCAGATCCTGCAGTACCAGACGTGTCCCCCTGCTTAAGCCAGCACATGACTGGGCCCGTCTGAGGTTTGCTAGAGAGCATTTGGATGATCCAGAAGAGGATTGGGAGAATGTCATATGGTCAGATGAAACAAAAGTAGAACTGTTTGGTAGAAACACAACTCGTCATGTTTGGAGGAGAGAAAATGCTGAGTTGCAACCAAAGAACACCATACCTACTGTGAAGCATGGGGGTGGCAACATCATGCTTTGGGGCTGTTTCTCTGCAAAGGGAACAGGATGACTGATCCGTGGTACATGAAAGAATGAATGGGGCCATGTATTGTGAGATTTTGAGTGCATACCTCCTCCCATCAGCAAGGGCATTGAAGATGAAACGTGGCTGGGTCTTTCAGCATGACAATGATCCCAAACACACCGCCCGGGCAACGAAGGAGTGGCTTCGTAAGAAGCATTTCAAGGTTCTGGAGTGGCCTAGCCAGTCTCCAGATCTCAACCCCATAGAAAACCTTTGGAGAGAGTTGAAAGTCCGTGTTGCCCAGTGACATCCCCAAACACCACTGCACTAGAGGAGATCTGCATGGAGGAATGGGCCAACATACCAGCAACAGTGTGTGACAACCTTGTGAAGACTTACAGAAAACGTTTGACATCTGTCATTGCCAACAAAGGATATATAACAAAGTATTGAGATGAACTTTTGATATTGACCAAATACTTATTTTCCACCATAATTTGCCAATAAATTCTTTCAAAAACCAGACAATGTGATTGTCTGGATTTGTTTCCACATTTTGTCTCTCATAGTTGAGGTATACCTATGATGACAATTACAGGCCTCTCTCATCTTTTTAAGTGGGAGAACTTGCACAATTGGTGGCCGACTAAATACTTTTTTGCCCCACTGTATGTAATCTGACACTTCCGGGAGTGTCAGAACCCTCAAACAGCTGGTGCTCTGCTGCTGTTCCCCCTTGCTTTTGCTATGTGAACTGCCTCTGCAGTAGCTCCCTCAGTTGACAAGACAGAGGCACAGTGTGGAGTGCCCAGCTTGGTGATAACGTGCACATGCGTGGGATTCATGTGCAGTGTCACAGTAGTGGCAGCTTGCTGATTGCCCCTGACATTAGACATGAAACAGGAATGCCCAGACACAGACAGTTTTAATGTATGATCACAAAGAGGCATATAGCATGGGAAAAACACGTATCGATGGAAAAATGAATAACCGGGGAAAGGGTCTTGTTACAAATTCAGATTCAAATTCACAAATGTTGGATGACAGGCTAGTAAATTTTCGGCGGACAACGGTCTGACGTCAGATTTTCGTATGGTCAGTACACAAATCGGTCACACAAAAATCAAAAGTACAAACACGCATGCTCGGAATCAATGCTCACCAAATAGGAAATTAGCAGAAGGGGCCCAAAGGGTGGCACTCAAGAGCTGAAATTCCTCGTAGTACGTCACTACGTTCGTGTTTATGGCAAGACAATTGTGTACCGTTAGAATGCAAGACAGGATCCTGGCACACGCCCTTTTGACAAAAATCAGACGCTAGGTTGGCAAACAATCGTACCGTGTGTATGAGGCTTAAGGCCGGCCATACATGATTCGAACCGTTAATGGGCAGGCTGAATGTACCAAGTTGATCGATCGATCAACTTG
This sequence comes from Lithobates septentrionalis, assembly GCA_037952835.1. NCBI lineage: Eukaryota > Metazoa > Chordata > Amphibia > Anura > Ranidae > Lithobates > Lithobates septentrionalis. The sequence continues at coordinate 812,226 of JBBDGP010000632.1, forward strand.
GGTACAACCAGCCTGCCGGTTTCTCTTGTTATTATCGTTAGCATCTGCTATAGCCACTAGCAATAATCACCGTCTTTTCCCGGTGGGGTCGGCCTCCCCCACCCTTTCCCGCCAGGAGAAGGCAATGGCCTGGCAGGAGGGATTCTCCATACAGTGTTGGAGGAACCAAGCACATTTCTTTCCTGTAACCCGTGGTTGCAGGAAAGAAATTAACTCTGTGTATGGCCAGCCTAAGTATACACACATGGACTGCAGAATATTTTCTTTTAAAAAAATCAAAATAATGATGCCAGTGGCAACAAGCATTTTGAGTAGGTCAGTCATAGCAGCCACCATTTTCCAGACCTAATTTAACCACTTCCCACCTGCTGTACGTCATATGACGTCCTTGCCTTTAAGTGGGGATATCTGAAGCTACAGGCATCATTCTATCTCATATCTTTTTTTTCTGCCGGAGATTCCCTGCACTAAAAAAACAATCATAGCAGCTGTCCAGCCACTTGTTTTACAGGTGGCAGGAGGGGACGTCCGCTGCGCCCCTCCCACCGCCCTCTGGTGCTTTTACCGGCTTGCCCGTATGATCGGCATGGCGGTGGGAGTTTAACATAGACAAATGGTCCCCGGCAGTCTCTATGACCTTCGAAGGCTGGGCGTGACACTATGACGTCACATCCGACCTTGGCAGATGTAAACACTGCTGTTTTTTTTTTAACAGGAAAGGCTGAGATAGCCTTTTTTTTTTTTTTATATCAGTCTCTCCAGGCTAGAGGAGAGATGTGGGGTCTTATAGACTCCACATCTCTCTGTAAAGAGGACCTGTTATGCCGTATTCCTATTACAAGGAATGTTTACATTCCTTGTAATAGGAATAAAAGTGATCAAAAAAAATGTTAAAAGGGAAAGTGTAAAAAAATTTAAAGAGCCTCTGTCCCTGCAGAAGCGAACGCATACGTACGTCACACCCACATATGTAAGCATCGTTTAAATCGCACATAAGAGGTATTGCTGCGGAAGTTAGAGAGAGAGCCCAAGACCTTCCTCTAACTCTGAACAGGTAACCTGTAAAATTTTTTACAGCGTTGCCTATGGATATTTTTAAGTACCGAAGTTTGGCGCCACTCCACGAGTGTGCGCAATTTTAAAGCAAAACATGTTAGGTATCTATTTACTCAGCTTAACATCAATTTTAATATGTTTTTATTTTTTCATTAAACAGCCCCCCCACCCCCAAAAAAAACAGGTTTAAAAATTGCTGCACAAATACCGTGTAACATAAAAATTTGCAACAACCGCCATTTTCTTCCCTAGGGTGTCTGCTTAAAAAAAAAACAAAAAAAAAAAAAACATATATAATGTTTGAGGGTTCTGAGTAATTTTCAAGCAAAAAAAAAAAAAATGGATTTTTACATGCAGGAGAGGAGTGGGCCTGGTATGGAAGTGGTTAAACATGTCCTGCCCATCCTTTACACTCAAAATTTTCCTACGTGGTCTTTTTTTTTATGCAAAACTGCAATGCACATGCCCATGCACTGCCAGACAACCAATATATGTGCAACGTGACAGCTGTGGGATCTCAAGAGAATACTTAGTTAAAATAAAAAATAATGACCTAGAAAAAAAAATAAAATAAAATAAAAAAAAAAAGGCTCACTTTTTCTTTAAAAATAAAAAAGGTATGAAAATCAGAAAGCGGCTATTCATACAATCCCAGGGAAAGATGAGAACATCACGGTGCCCACAGCAGTGCCTGCTCTGAAAGAAAAGGTGATTCTCACTTACAGATCAATTACAAAATGTATGGCTATTATACACAAAAGCTGCAGAGAACGTTCCTCAAAAGGGTCTCTAGTTAGAATGAAGTATGGCCGCTGATGGTTTAATTCATTATTCGGGAAAACATGGGAGGGCATCGGGATAATATTGTGAGCATAATACCTGTCATTCATTAGCCTTTGTTGAAATGTCGGCTGAAACTGCGGACTCCCACAATAAAAAGGCTGCACTATGGGAAGGCTTGTAATTAAAGGTTTGCTAAATTTTCTAAGAGCTTCAAATACAAGAAAAAAAAAAGCTTTTTATTATAGGCTTCATGTATAAACACTTCCCTTTATATTATTAAAAAAAAAAAAAAAGGATCTAAACCTAGCAGATTAGATATGACTGAGTAGCATTGAGATGACAAGAATTAGGCTTTGTTGGGCCAAACAATTAGACTTCTACTTTGGCTCTTTGGAATTGTTAGGAGTAACCACTTACATTGTACAAATTTAATGATCACATAAATGAAGTCAACCTTCTGTGGTCGAAGGAGGACTAAAATGCTAGTCAATTATCAGAGCTTAGCAGGGGCCTTCTTTAAAAGTGTATGTGAACCCAAAATCTAACGTTTCAGTATATCTAGCATCCTGCCTCCCGGTATATAGTTTTCATGAGCAAACAATCTTCGTCGATCTCCTGCAAAGTTTCTCACCTGGAGATCATGACAATCACAGTACTTTCTGTTGCAAGCTGACCATGCTAAGCTACCGGCTTGCATATAGCAACACCGTTGTCATTCTGCCATTGGGCTACCTATCTAATAGACCTCACAGGCAGCCCAGAAGCATACTGAAGGAGCGCACAAGAGAGGCTGACAACAATGCTGTTAATTGAGAGGCAGTAGTAGCTTAGCGTTGTCAGCCTGTAACATTAATGGCTTACTGGCAGAATCTCCAGGCAAGAAACCGTGCAATTGTTTGCGCAAGAAAACTGTATACAGTGAGTCGTGATGATAAATATACCAGAAAACAGATTTTGCATTGACATTCAGTTTAAGATGTCAACACACAGTCTAAATGGCACTTTGTCTTGAACAGAGTGCTATTCCTTCCACCGACACCAACCACTGCCCATTAATCCCCCCACTGACACCAAAGATAGGGCATTATTCTTCACACTGTCCCCAAGATGGAGCATTATTCCTTCCATTGACGCCAAAGATGGAGCATTATTCCTTCCACTGACACCAAAGATGGGGGGGAATAATTCCTCCCACTGTCACCAAGGTGGAGCATTATTCCTTCCATTGACACCAACAATGGAGCATTATTCCTTCGACGCCAATGAGGGAGCATTACTCCTTCTACTGACAGCAAGGATGACACATTAAAGTGGTTGTATACCGCTGGACCTCCCCCCACAGAAATGTAAAACCTTAATGTGCTAGTATGCATTGCATACTAGCACATTATGTGAAACTTGCATAAAAACAAAGCTGTTCCAGCACCACAGGGGCTCCGATTTTCACCCATTTTGCTTCTGGGTTTTGCGGGCCCTGGCTCTAACTGGCCGAAACCGCGATGATGTTACTCCTGCGCATGCGGTGGCCGTTCCTTCAGAGCTCATGCGCCAGTGATTTCACTGCCTGCATGTAATGTAAATATCTCCTAAACGGTGCACGTTTAGGAGATATTTACACTACCTATAGGTAAGCCTTATTATAGGATTAACTATAGGTAAAAGTCATTAAAGGAAGTTTACTTCCTCTTTAAGTAGGGGGCATTATTTCTCCAACCGCTAGCCACAAATGTTAGGTCATTCTTTACTCCCACTGCTCACTAGCCTTGAGGCACATTTTACTCCCACAAGTCACCGACCCTGGAGCACAGTTTAAACCCACTTATGCCAGGGCATTTTAAACTCCCACTGTATACAGTCTGAGCCCTTCAAGGTCTGCAGGATAGTGAACTGGCCCCTTGTTTGGAAGGTTTGAGGACCCTTGCTCTAAGCCAGGGATGTCAAATGTGAATTTCAATGCGGGCAGCACCAGCAATATGGTCGCCTCCTTAAAGGGCCAGTTCTATCTGTAAGACCCCATACATACCATTAGATTTTCTGCAGATTTTTGTCTTCAGATTTACCCAAACCATATAATATGAGGTCAAACTTTAAGCGTTTCAATTTGTATGCAATCAGGCAGGCCTTTGCACTACATGGTTTTGGTAAATCTGAAGACAACGATCTGCAGAAAATCTAATAGTGTGTATGGGGCTTAAAGGGGTTGTAAAGGTAAATTTTTTTTTTTTTTTTAAAATAACAAACATGTCATACTTACCTTCACTGTGCAGCTCGTTCTGCACAGAGTGGCCCCGAACCTGCTCTTCTGGGGTCCCTCGGCGGCTGTTTCAGCTCCTCCCCGCAAGAACTAACCACCTTAATGCGAGCTCCCTCGCATTATGGTTAGTTATTGCGGGCGCGCTCCCGTGATACAGCCGGCGGCTATAGCCGCTCACTGTATCACTCGGCCCCGCCCCCCAGCGCGCCGCGTCATTGGATGTGATTGACAGCAGCGCGAGCCAATGGCTGCGCTGCTTTCAATCCATCCACTGTAGCCAATCAGCGACCAGGCTGAGCTGCAATAGAGATGACGGGAACGAGCAGCGGAGATTCGAGGTGTCAGGTAAGTAAAACGGGGGGGCTGGGGGCAGCGGTATTGTCAAAAGTTTTTTCACCTTAATGCATATAATGCATTAAGGTGAAATTTTTTTTACCTTTACAACCCCTTTAAGACTAGATGTCCAGAGCACTCACCCTTACATGAGAAGTCAAGAGTTCCCCACCCTACCTTACATTGGGGTGCAGCCCCCTTACCATGTGCTGGTGCTCGGAAGAGGCTGAACTGGGAAGTAGAAAGTGCAGGGCCTGGAGAAGGACCAGAGGAGAGCTGGAGTCAGCTGTCAGACTGCTGAATGCTGGGACCAGGGGAGGTGGAGACGAGGGTGTGCTGTGGATGCACAAAGAGGTGCAGGATTTGAAGGAGTATTGACCTCCTCCAGATATTGACCTCCTTTCTGCTGCTGACAAGGTGGGGGTGGAGACGAGGAGGGGGGTGCCACAGCCGCAGGAGAAGTATGAGGGCCACATGAAATGGTATGGAGGGCCAGATACGGTCCGTGGGCCTTGTGTTTGAAATATGTGCTCTAAGCTGTCGTGTTTGAATTCACATAAGGGTTCGTGTAGGAGGGTGAATCCAGGGTCACAAAGCTCCACTTTCTCCAGGATGATTTCTTGAGGGTTAATAAACCTTCATTATCCTTATCAGAGGCAAGCCTGATAAGTACAAATTAAAACTTGACTGATAGATAACATAAATGTACAAAACATGTACTATTCATCTACATAGACCACCATTCAGCAATGCCATAATACATGGCAGACATGCTCCTTTTAGAGTTCAATGAACCCTTGGGGCTAGGTAGAGTTCTGCTCCATTTCCTTCAAGTGCCAGTCCAAATAAAACTTCCCCCTTAGTTTTCAATAGATAATGGGCTAATTTACTCCCCGCTAAACATATCTCTACACCTGATATCTTCACTACTTTCACCTGTTGACCACTTGCTGACCCTATATTGTAAATATATGGTGGCGCATGATCACGTTCCTAGTACATGATCCCTCACTTTCAAGTCTGGGGCACACGTGCCGTTGCCACCAGCCCGCTCCTGCTGTGATTAGACACAGCGGGAGCTGATTGGTGGGAAAAGCGAACTGAACGTACTGGCACCTGCCGATCATTCGGTACACAGGCAGAACGTATGTAAACAAGGCAGATCGCTGTTCTGTCAGTACAGAAGGCATGGATCCTGCATTTCTGCCAAGTACGGGCACCGATTCATGCCTTCTCCTAGTACAAGCACCTCCCCCACAGTAGTAAAGCACTGGCCAGGCACACATTTAATCCTTTGATCGCCCCTGATGTTAACCCCTTCCCAGGCAGTGGCATTAGTATAGTGACTGCATATTTTTTTTAGCACTGATCACTGTATTAGTGTCACTGGTCCTCAAAAAGAGTCAAAAGTGTTAGTGTCCCGAAAATAAATAAATAAAAATATTCCATAGTTTGTAGCTATCACTGGAAAAAGGGTGTCCATTGGAAGATTTCCCTTCTTGACCTGTTCTGTGACAATATTTTGTGTTTTACGCTCGCGATTGTCACCAGGACAAAGGAAGAGTGAATCTCCCTAGAAGGTAAACGGTAACAAAAACTTGACAGGGTCTAATCATCACTCTATCCAAGAGCAGAGAAAAGACGTTTTGTGTTTCATACACTACAGCATTAGATGTGGTCAGACTCTCCTTATTACAATACAGAGGAATGTGAGTACATGGCTGACAGATCAAAGCCAAAATGGCGATTTGTTTAAATCCCTGCTACACTACTGTGTACATTTATATAGATTATCTCGTAAAACCAGGAAAGTTTCACCTCAGAGAAAATAACTATTCATAAACTAGTCTCGGGGATAGATATACAAGGCTAAGTGACCATCAGACTGGCAGCAATAAACCATAATGCAGGGGACACAAAAAAAATGAAAATAGGAAATTAAATAAAGATGCCATTATACAGCGTATGCACATACCTTTCTTCAGCAGGTCCGTTTCTCCCATCTCTACCAACTTTAACAGCAGGCCATACTCCATTGGACAGCACTTGTACTTCTCGTGACAATTTATCATGGTATCCAAAGCGGCTGAAAGATCATTCCTACAAGAAAAGGAGAAATTGGAGGGTTTTCTTTTTTATGTTTTATTTATTGAAGGCTGTCAAATACAATAAGCAAATGCAGCAAAGTGGCTTCCAGAATGGTTAAAATAATACTTACAACTCAGTTCTGTAGGCAAATGGAATTTTTAAATCCAGAAACTGAATTGGAAGAATAACATAGCAAGATCTTATTGTTGATTGTTTCCATGAATTTTAGTGGGATCGTGCACCAGGGATTAAACCTGATCTTCGCCGGATGTAGAATGGGAGTGAGGTTGGGAGTGAGGTTAAGAGTAAGGAATTATGCACCTCCCTGTCCATGTAAATACCCAGGTATTTAAAATGGTGCATCAACTAAAGGGGAGTAGGGATTGCCAAATCTTTATTCCTTGGGTCTAAGGGAAACAACCTAGATTTAGCCCGATTAATAAACATCCCTGAGAGGATCTAAAGTCACAAATAAATGTAAAGGGGTGAAAAACAAGGGTTTACAACTTTAATGCATTCTATGCATTAAGCTGAAAAACCTTCTGTAGTGCAGCAACCCCCCAGAGCCCCTCTTTTACTTACCTGAACCCAATCGTTCCATCAACAGGGACGAGCCCAGCAGCTCTAGCCGCTGTCTCGGGTCCTCATTGGACAGATTGATAGTAGCAGGTGCCATTGGCTCCCAAGTCCTGCTATCTGTGTCAATGGAAGCAGCAGCAGGACTTGGGAGCGCACCCGCACGAGTGCAACCCCTTGAAAAGCAGGTGTCCAAGGGGGCACTCGATGCGGGGAGGAGCCAGGAGCACCGCTGAGGGACCCCAGAAGAGGAAGATCAGGGCCACTCTGTGCAAAACCCTTGCACAGACGAGTTAAGTATAACATGCTTGTTAATTTAAAAAAAAAAAAAAACAAACACAGCGAACCTTTACTACCCCTTTAAGGATGGTCTGGGAGGGAGGGACCTGCATCATATAGATAATGTTGGGTAACATCAGCACAGTGATGACCCTCCTTGCAGTGTTCCAAGCCTAAAACATTGTGCTGATGAGGATCAGAGGCTCACAGCAGTAGCCCAGGACAAACAGACTGAGGGAGTGTGTACTCCTGGTGTTTTCTCCTCTGCAGAGTAGAGACCCCCAAGAGAATATTGATAGTACGAACCCTCCCATGCAGCCCTCAAATGTATGCCAAAGTATCTTATGATCAGCTTCCTCATTGGCAGTCCAGTATTGGCAATTGGAGGCCATCTGATTCAACCTCAAGACCGTTTATCCAGTATCTAAACAATCTCCATAGTCTATCCCCAGGTTATAAGGGGGCGATAATAAGACAAAATCATATTGTCTGAGATGCCTCAGGGCAGGATTTGGATAGTGGTGACAAAAAACCTGAGGTCTATATGCGGGCTAGAGAACAGTGCAAGGTAGAATTGCAGGTATATGCTTTTTGGGTGGATTTAAAGCTAATCCACATAGTAACTGGGTCATAGGCTGTGGCTCATTGTATCATTAGGAGACATACCGATGGATTGGAATCTGTCCATTAGAGGACCGGTGCCACGATGAAGCCACCTAACAGAAGGCTCTGGCCTGTTTCAAAGTAGTGTGCCAGTTGCCTAACAGTGGATAACACAGTAGTGACTGCAGGTAGGAGTAAAGCCCCAAAATTATGATTGCCAGACCTTCAGAATTCACATGCATCACAAGTATCCGTCTGTCCTGTTCTTCTGCACTATCACACTATTCCCCACTAAACAGCCAGCATTTAAAACAAATTAATTTGCTAAGAATTTAAAAGAACAAAAAAAGTGCAGTGCTGTCGCACAATACAAAGAGATTATATATATATATATATATATATATATATATATATATATATATATATATATATATATACATACACATATATATATACATACACATATATATATACACATACACACACAGAGCGGGTAAAACAAGTATTGAACACATCACCACTTTTCTAGGTAAATATATTTCTAAAGGTGCTGTTGGCATTACATTTTCACCACATGTCAGAAACCAAAACATATAAGTTCAGAAATTAAGTTATGTGTAATAAAATGGAACGACACAGGGAAAGTATTGAACACGCTAAACTAAATGTATTTAATACTTTGTACAAAATCCTTTGTTGGTAATGACAGCTTCAAGACACCTCCTGTATGGAGGGAAACTAGTCGCATGCATTGCTCAGGTGTGATTTCGGCCCATTCTTCCACAGTCTTCAAATCTTGAAGGTTCTGTGGGCCTCTTCTATGAACTCTGATCTTTAGTTCTTTCCATAGATTTTCTATTGGATTCAATTCAGGTGATTGGTTGGGCCATTCTAACAGCTTTATTTTCTTTCTTTGAAACCAATTGAGAGTTTCCTTGGCTTTGTGTTTGGGATCGTTGTCTTGCTGAAATGTCCACCCTTGTTTCATCTTTATCATCCTGGTAGATGGCAGCAGATTTTTTATCAAGAATGTCTTAGTACATTATTTTTATTCATCCTTCCTTCAATAACAAAGTCTGCCAGTACCATATGCTGAAAAACAGCCCCACACCAAGATGCTCCCACCTCCAAACTTCACTCTTGGTATTGGGGTGTTTTTGGGGTGATGCACAGCGATTCACAGGCTTGTCTAAATGTTGTGTAGCACATTTTAAACAAGCTTCAACATGCTTTTTCTTCAGCAAGGGAATCTTGCATGGTGAGCGTGCATACAGGCCAAGGTGCATTACTTATTGTTTTCTTTGAAACAATTGTACCTGCTAATTTCAGGTCTTTCTAATGCTCTCCACAAGTAGTCCTTGGCTCTTGGACAACTCTTCTGATAATTCTTTTCACTCCTGTCAGAAATCTTACGAGGAGCACCTGGCTGTGGCCGGTTTATGGTGAAATTATTGTTCTTTCCACTTCCAGATTATGGTCCCAACAGTGCTCACTGAAACATTCAGAAGTTTGGAAATCCTTCAGTAGCCAATGCCATCAGTATTTTTTAGCAATAAGTTTGCGAAGGTCTTGAGAGAGCTCTTTGCTTTTACCCATCATGAGATGTTTCTTGTGGGACACCTTGGTAATGAGACACCTTATTATATAGGCCATCAGTTGAGACTGAACCAGCTAATATGCATTCTCACTGACAAGGGGCAGGATTGCTTTATAACTATTTTCCAGCTGGTGTCTTGGCTTTCCATGCCTTTTGGACCTCTCTTTCTTCATGTGTTCAATACTTTTTCCCTGTATCATTCCATTTTATTACACATAACTTCATTTCTGAACGTATTTGTTTTGGTTTCTTTGTATGTCTGGATTGCATGGGTTGTTACCGACGTGGTGAAAGTTTCATGTTAATAGCACTTTTAGAAATATATTTATCAGGAAAAATGGTGACATGTTCAATACTTATTTTAACCACTGTATACACACAGTAGTTCAATTTATGGGAACAAGCCATCATAATCCATAAGCAGCAAAGCAGGACCAAACCATGGGTTTACTAATCTCTTGATGGTCGATTCATAAACATTTACATTTATTAAAGCAAAAAAAAAAAAAGCCTTCGGATGTTAGCCTGAGACTGAACTTTTTTGGACTATTACACACCTTGGTAACAATGGTGTGTTTTTTTTTTTTTAAAAGCCTGTGGCGTGTGAAACACACCCAAAACAGTCACCCGATGGCAAAAAAAAAAAGCGCACAAGCAAAGAGTGAATACAAAACATGCAACGGGTGTACTATGGTCCTCCAAAAGAAGGACCTTACCCTGATCCCCCGCTGGTTTTGGCCAGATGGGCCATAGTGAGTACCTCAGTCCCCTCTGGAGGGTCTGCCGAAACAGACCCACCCAAGTACTAGGTGGGGCTCCCCCAAAGGGAGACCCCATGAAAGAGGGCGAACCAAGCCAGAAGGCCATGTCCACACCCTCCCAAGACTTTCAGGGCAGGCCCGAGGACCTACACACTACCGTTCACACAGTGACAAATGTGTACGCATCAAACTTAAAAAAATACAAAAAAGTGACAAACACGGGGTTCAATAAAAAAAAGAAAGTGGGGAGAAGGAAGTGAGAAGTGAAAGTGGCCATTGTGCAATACAATGGCCGGCCCTTCAGCCAGGAATCAAAAATTCCTCTGGTCCCAGCCAAAAGGCTCGGCCCTAGAGGCAGGTGTGAAAAAAGTGCGTCAAAGTGCAGTGATCTTGGTGCCATAACTAAAAAGTGATATGCACCAGGGTGAGATAACGGCACTCCTGGACTGCCACTCCAGGGGCACATACACCATAGGCTTTCTCCAACCCCGACCAACAGCTAGACTGGTGCAGCCCTATCCCTACCAGGAAGGCATGGAACTTTGAGAGCTTAGGGAGAGCCCCTAACACTAAGGGTCCACCACTCCCCTCGTTCCTACTTAATTACATTCGGGGAATACTAACCGCCCCCCCCAGTGGGAAAGGAGGGCAAGTGTTCTTTCCCGAAAAACTGACGGGAACAGGAACTACACAAATCTAGGCCAGAAGGCCAGGGACCTAACCCTTCAGCCAGACCCAGTGTTTCTCCATCCCCATCAGGAGGTAACTCTTCCGGATTTCTCTAAAGGAGGCCTAATAACGGCCCTCCGTTTGTCGAGCAGTCCGGTTCCGGTCCTCTGTCATACGAATTGTCCAGGTTACCATTACACCAAGTGGATTTGCATAGCCACCGCCACCCCTAATCCATGAATAAGGGACAGTAACACAGCGCCACCACTTGGTAACTGATAAGAACAGATACTACACTTGATCTTAGTCAAAAGGCCGAGAAGCCTAACAATGGTGTTGAATTACCTGAGCCTTTAGTGATATAGGAGCAAGAGGATGGAACCACAGTACAAGAATCTGACACTCCTGGAAACATCAAATGCCAACACAGTTATGGAGACAGTAGCATTGGAACGGAGGGGAAATATGACACAGGCCACCAGACAGGTAAGCACTCTTTTGCAGGGAGGCTTCCTCTTGTTATTTTTTGTTGCCTGACAGGGCTGTTTTAAAAGCCCCTACAAGCAAAAGCTTACATGATAGGTGATGAATGCCATTTACAAAATGAATAACTTTTGCACACCACCTTAAAACATTGAAGGAGGTGGAGTTGACTTTTACCACTTGCTGACCAGGCCTTTTCTGGAACTTTTTGTTTACAAATTTAAATTAGTATTTTCTGCTAGAAAATTACTTAGAAGCCCCAAACATTATATATATATATTTTAGCAGACACCCTAGAGAATAAAATGGTGATCGTTGCAATATTTTATGTCACACTGCATTTGCACAGCGGTCTTTCAAACGCAAATTTAAAAAAAATACACTTTAATGAATTAAAAAAAAAAATCACTAAAGTTAGCCCAATTTTTTTGTAGCATGTGAAAGATGAAAAAGTCTCCAAATGTAACCATTTAAAACATATTACAGGTTACCTGTTTGGAGTTAGAGATGCTGTCTAGTGCTAAAATTATTGCTCTTGCTCCAACGACCGCAGTTATACCTCACATGTGTGGTTTGAACACCGTTTACATATACAGGCCCAACTTACAGATGCGTTCACTCCTGCGCACAAGCACTGAGGGACGGGGTGCTCTAAATATTTTTTTTCTCATATTTATTTTACTTTTTATTTTTACACTGTCCCTTTATTTTATTTATTTTTTTGATCACTTTTATTCCTATTACAAGGAATGTAAACATCCCTTGTAATAGAAATAAGCATGATAGGTCCTCTTTATTTTGAGATCTGGGGTCAAAAAGACCCTAGATATCTCATTTACCATCAACTTTAACAAAAAAAAATAAAAAATTCCCTTCAAGCCCGAGAAGCAGAAGTGATGTCAGACATCGCTGCGGTCCTCCAAGAGCATAGAGCTGAGTGGGAGCTATCTTGCCCTCACTTGAATTCCTGCCCAGGCATCAGAGGGATCAGATCCACTCCAGGCTTACTGATGGCTTCGGTAAGCTTGGAGACAATCGGGAAGGGGAGGGAGGGGGGAAGGTTACCTCTCCTGCTGCCTCTAAAAGTGATCCCGTGGTGAATCTGCTGCTGTGACCACTTTTATCTCGTAGTGAATCATCCACATTACAAAATTATACAGGGTTATGGCAGCTAGCTGCTGCCATTACAATGGTAGTAAGCGTCAAAGTAATGACGTAAATATACTGTGGGCGTTCGGCAAGGCTTCAAGGAACGAAAATGGTTAAAAACAACCCTCAAATATAGCAACACGGGGGCGTGGCCTGGACGGCAATGGGATAGGACGTGTGTAACCAGCGCTCCGTCCGTGGTAGATCCTGAAACCAGCATCCTGTGACCCCAAACAGTTCTTTGTGCCCCACATCTGTGCCAGAAGGACCCGCTGCACCCTTCGAGCCATGTCTCCTCCGAAACGGAGCACTGTAGCCTCATCATCCCTCGACAGACACCGGAGGACGGAGCGGGACGGCGAGGGGCAAGATGGCGCCTCCTCTACAGCACACTCTGCTCCCCATACGGAGCATGAGGGAGCTGATACAGCACGCGTCCTAGAGGCGATCTCCCTATGCCAATCCACCCTCACTACCAAGCTGGAGGAGGTAAAGGTGGACATATCCCTGATAAGACAGGACATGACTAAACTCAGGGAAAGGGTTACTGAAACGGAGGCCAGAATTAGCCGGGCTGAGGACACTTTATACCCCCTACAGCATTCCCAGGATGATCTGAAGCGACAAGTTCAGATGTTGGCGCAGAAACATGACGACCTGGAGAACCGCGCTCGCAGATCCAACCTGCGTTTTATTGGCCTGCCTGAAGGTTCAGAAGGTACTGACCCAGCTACTTTCCTGGAAAAACTCCTCATCTCCACCTATGGCAGAGAGGCCTTCTCCACCACGTTTGTGGTAGAACGCGCACACCGCATGCCTGCCCGTCGACCACCTGAAGGAGCTCCTCCACGCACTTTTATTGCGAAGCTGTTGAACTTCAGAGACCGCGATGCAGTTCTCCGCATGGCTAGAATCAAGGGCAACATTCCGTTCCAGTCAGGATTTGTCTCGGCATTCCCCGACTTTTCTGCGGAGGTGCAGAAACAACGCTCCAGATTCACAGAGGTCAAACGACGCCTCCGAGCGCAACACATCAAGTACGCCATGCTGTTTCCTGCTCGCCTGCGTGTGGTGGGGGAAGATCGAGCATACTTCTTTGATGATCCAACACTAGCCTCGGAGTGGATCGATCGACGGGATGCAGAGAGAAACAGACCTGCCTAAAGATGATGCCTCCGTATACAGTGGACTAGGTGAGACCTCAGACCCCCATGCAATATATAAACATTTCCTACACATACTGTACCCTGATCGGAGACACTGGCTCTATTAGGAGCTGCAAAACACTATCTGACAAACACACTGCAGTGACAGAACCCATGTAGGGTTCACTTCGGAGCAGAACACATAGTATGCCCAGTACCTATAAGGCTGCAGTGAATTGCCTATGTAGTCTCTGACCGGGGCACATCCCCTGAGCTTCAGTGCAAGATTTTGATCCACCCCGATCTGGGGTACACACACCCCTGTATCTCTCACAATGACTTTACCTCATCGAAAGAAGAGACTGTTCTCTCCCTATGGACCTTATCTGCCTGGTTCCTTAGACTCCTAAGGATAGCCACAGTCATGTTTGTAAAAAAAGGGATGAGGGAGGAGGGCACGGGGTCACCAGATCAGCATTAATAGTTATGGTTTACAATACATTTTATATGAAAAATCTGTTACTTACTACCACAGACCACTGTTGGGCGTAAGAATGGAACATATTATACTACCAAGTGTTCCACAGACGCACTGTCTAAAATCTCGTTGCTGGACTACCAACCAGCGAAATATTCGCCCCTACCACTAGTGTGCCATATTGTCACCGGCACAGTTAAATAAGCTTTAGCCGGTGTCAATATAGGTAGTGTATACTACCAAGTGCCATGGTACCTACTAGTGGTAGCACAGGTTACGGGTTTGATGCTCCAGCCAAGTTCGGGCGGCTGAGAGCAGGGAGGGGGGTTTGGGAATTGTTTCATTTAAGTTTAAAGAGCATGTGTTCTGATATGACAGAATATATCTGTAATGAATATGTATGGTATTACTTGACACTAAGATGGATCACTGTATGGGAAATTGTGCGTGCTGGGGCTGGGCCTGCCCTGGGAAGACCTATCCAGCCGCACCCCTACACACACCCATATGACACATATGATTAATGTAAAATTCCTAACATGGAACGTCCGGGGAATCCGAGATAAAATTAAGCGAACGGCAATCTTTGGCTGCCTTAAGTCCTATCGTGCGGATATAATTGTATTAGTCGAAACGCACATAACAGGCCAGCTACAGGTTGCACTGAAACGCCCATGGATAGGGTGGGCGTACCACGCCACACACTCTTCCTACTCCCGAGGGGTTTCTATACTCATTGCTAAAACTACCCCATTTGGCATAATTTCAGTGCGGACGGATCCTCAGGGCAGGTTCATCTTTCTACACTGTACTATTAGTGGCTCACAATATCTGATCCTTGCCTTCTACATACCCCCACCTTACAACTCTGCTATAGTCACAGAAGGGTTACTATATATGTCCCAACACCCTGCCATCCCGGCTATTTGGCTAGGGGATTTTAACACAGTCCTAAACCCTACTAGAGATAGGCTACAGTCCCCTCAGTGCGCCCAATCCCCTGACAGTACCAGATTTGGGCGATTGATGTCCGAATTCTCCTTAGCAGACACATGGAGATCTAAATACCCAGACACCCAGACCTTCTCTTGCTTTTCAGCAACACATTCCACCATGTCCCGTATAGATTTCATTCTAATCTCAGAAATACTCCTCCCACTGCTAGCAGACGCAGGGTATCACACCAGATCCCTCTCAGATCACGCTCCCTGCTGGGCAACCCTACATCTAACCTCACACACGGGATCCCATACATGGCGCCTTCATCCCTTCTGGCTGTCTGCCTTAAAAGACCAGGAAGATATCCAAGAGGAATGGCAATACTTTTTCAACCGTAACAGGGACACCGCTTCGGTAAATATGGTGTTGGAGACATTTAAAATACATGTCCGTACAATCCTTTCTTCACGGATAAATAGATTAAAGGCCTCTTCTAAAGCTGCACTACACCTTGCCTCTGAAAAGGTAGAACTAGCAACTAAAGAATTTAACCTAGACCCCAATCCAGCCACAGTATCAGTACTCAAACTGCAAACCCGTACACTAAACCAATTACACTTTGAGAAAGCTAAACAAAAACTTTTCTTCTCAAAACAACGGATATTCGAGATGGGTGAACGAGCGGGTAAACTACTGGCGTATTTAGCCCACCAAGACACTAACCCACCGGTTGTGGTATCCTTGACAGACCCACATAATGCACCCTTAACAGACCCTATATCGGTAGCAACAGCATTCCGTACATATTATGCCGAACTTTACTCCTCTAAAGTAAATGTCACTCCTCAAGAGACACAGACATTTCTCCTCAACATACCATTTCCCCAAATCTCAGAATCTCAGATGGCAGACATGGAGGCCCCTCTTACTGCAGACGAGATCATAGCTGCGATTTCATCCCTAGCCCCAGCGAAAGCCCCAGGCCAGGATGGCATACCCCTAGACTTTTATGCAGAATATTCCGAGGTATTGGTCCCTGAACTACTTAAATTATACAATTATATCTTCAAATCTGGCTCCCTACCTGAATCCCTCCGACGGGCAGTAATCATAGTGATCCCAAAACCAGGAAAAAATCCCCATTATCCGGAATCATATCGCCCAATATCACTGCTACAAGCAGATATCAAAATTCTAGCAAAAGTCTTGGCCATTTGACTCAATCAAATTATTCTCTCCATTATCCACCCTGACCAAACGGGATTCATGCCTGGAAAGAACACAGCCATGAATCTACGACGTCTTTATATGAATATCCAAGCGACCCATGAGAACATAGGCGACCGAGCAGTGGTGGCGCTGGACGCCGCCAAGGCATTTGACTCCGTGGAGTGGGAGTATCTGTGGGAGTGCCTTAGGGGGTTCGGATTCGGGCCCAGATTTATAAAGTGGGTACAACTATTATATTTCTCGCCAGAAGCTAGTGTTCTTGTAAACGGAACCCTATCAGACTCTTTCCCACTGGAACGGGGTACCCGTCAGGGCTGCCCACTTTTCCCACTCTTGTATGCCCTGGCGGTCGAGCCCCTGGCCATTTCCCTCAGGATGCACCCGGGCATTAAAGGTCTCAGGGTTGGCAACCTGGTAGAGACGGTGAGCCTATACGCTGACGATATGCTTTTATATTTGGAGGATACTGGCCCGTCTCTCCAGGCGGCCCTAACGACCATAGAGGAATTTGGGAAACATTCCGGACTAAGTATAAACTGGTCTAAGTCGCAAATTATGCCCCTAGACCTAACACCACCCACACGCCAATCAGCCTCCCTTCCATTGCTAAGAGTTGCATCTTTCAAATATTTAGGCGTACTAATTACTAGAGATCCCAAGGATTTTATCGTCAACAATATAGAGCCCTTATTTACATACTTGAAATCCCATACACAAACCTGGACTAGACTCCCACTGGGAGTGATGGGGAGAATCAACCTTTTTAAAATGATTCTGTTCCCCAAATTTCTCTATATACTGTGGAACTCCCCAGTACTTATCCCCCTAAAAATTTTCAAAGCCCTAGACCAGATAGTTAACTCCTTCATATGGGGATCCAACAGACACAAGCTAGCTTGGAATACCCTAAAAAACCCCACCACCGCCGGAGGAGCTGCTCTCCCGGACTTACATACATACTATATAGCTGCACAGATTTCACACCTTTTCCATCTACATAAATCTGATAAAGATAGATACCAAGCTTTAATATGTAGAGAACTAAATAAGGATATACATTCCCCTCTGCAAGTAATATTTAGAGGCAAGGAAGGCAAGGGTAGAGGAATGACTCAGAACCACATGCTACATCAACATAAAAGAATTTGGGAGATTGCGCTTAATTTAACTGGAGCTGATTTCTACCACTCGCACACACCCTTATGGCACAACCGCCAACTACAAGAACTATTGCACATACCAGCTGCTACACTGTGGGCCACTAAGGGAATCACATACCTATTTCAGGTACTTACGCCTCTAGGGGTGAGACATTTCCAAGCACTTAGAGAGGAATTTGATTTACCAGCACATATGCTGTTTAACTATATGCAACTAAGACATGCTCTACGGGCCCAATTCACAGATGGATTCCCCAACACACAAACGTTACCAATGGTTGAAGTGATCACAGGCGATGAGCCAACTAAACTGATATCCAACCTCTATAACATCATAAGGGCGCGATCAGTAGCCAGAATTATAGATAGAGCTAAAAATAGGTGGGAAGAGGACATAGGCCCAATAGAAGACTCAGATTGGGAGGAGGCATTGGAGAATGTTAAGAAATCATCCCCAACACTTTCAGACCGTCTGACTTAATTATATATTATCCACAAAGCCTACCTTACCCCCACACGGCTGATCAAATTCTCACGTGACCAGGACCCAAACTGCTCAGGGTGCTTAGCTAACCCATGTTCATTTGCTCATCTAATATGGGAATGTCCAAACATTCAGCAATACTGGACACAGGTTATCAAATTTTTACACGACCACATGGGCTCACCCCTACAACTTGATCCCAAAACATGCCTACTAGGTATATTGCCAGACGCTGACACTGAAAAGTACTTGGCAACTTTCCTATACGAAACCTTGTTCTGTGCCAGGAAAGTAATTGCCAGATACTGGATGAGGGTAAATCCCCCCACAGTTCGAGCCTGGATTGCTGAAGTAAACAAAACACTGCCGTATAAGCAAGTATTATACAGCCATAGAGGGTGCCCGGTCAAGTATAACAGAATCTGGGATAGGTGGCTCAACTCCAGTGAAACCTATATTGAATAACTACATAAATGAGAGATTACCTGATGTATGTAATACTTATAGTGCGGTGTTTACTCCTTAATGTTAACTGAAATACCACTAAGATACTTAGATAAGGTTGGGGAAATAAGGGGAGACTTTAATGATACTCAGCGCAATGTACCCAAGGACATTAACACAAGTATGACCCTCTGACGTAATGTAAACCATACCTAACAAACTTTTTTTTTTTTTTCTTCTTCCTCTGCGTGTACAAGTGTACCTTGATTATTCGTATCCTTGGAACAAATGTATTCCGAATATGTACTGTTGATGTTTTCTTTCTCTGACAATCAATAAACATGCTCTTGTTTAAATAAAAAAAAAAAATATAGCAACACAATACACAATACACTCAAGGAGAAGAGCACCAGCCACACTAACAATAACGAATGAAAAATTAGATCCCATGAAATTTACTCACTTTTAAATTAAAACGTTTCTTATACCCTACTGTTAGGCTCTACATTTTTCCTTCCCTTGCCCACTGCAGTCAATGTGCGTTGCCATGCAACTGAATTACTATTTTATACCCACGTAGATTTGAGGGCGTGAAAAAAGGAAAAATATATATGCCAAAAAACATTAATTTGATTGTAATATTACTGACAAAGGGGTAAAATAAGGCCTAGGTAATGGGTTTCCATGCAATTTCTCTCCTTAGTAAGCCCTGTTTGCGGTTCATCTTCCAGCTTCGCACTGAGACATTTGAATTTTTGTCATTTGGGGTGAAGACTAAATTATAGGTTAACTTCAAGACTGAGTGGTGATGTTAGCTGGATAAGAGAGCTCAAGACATATCAGACTATGGTCATGACACACCAGGTGGAAGGCACTGTCAGTTGACAGTAGTCTTACTTTCAAAACATCACTCGTATTTAGAACTTTGCTATGGGGTATTCACCTATTCGACAAGTTATGTGGTGACAAGGTAAAAATTATACGTTAACCACCACCAACCCCAACTACCCATAATTAAAAATATGAATAGAGTTACTGAATAAGTAATGCATGTTACAATGCATGTTCCCTCTGCATAAAAAAACAATACACTGGACAGTCACGTACATTTGCTGCACTGCCTACCCCTCTGTGTCAGCTTTCATTGAAAGCAAAAGCAGACAAAACTACTACAGCTGTTGTACTGCGTGGTGGTAGATAGCACTACCCCCATACCCTCTACATTTCAAATATACACTATATTGTCAAAAGTTTTGGGGACTCCTGCCTTTACACGCACATGAACTTTAATGGCATCCCAGTCTTAGTTCGTAGGGTTCAATATTGAGTTGGCCCACCTTTTGCAGCTATAACAGCTTCAACTCTTCTGGGAAGGTTGTTCACAAGGTTTAGGAATGTGTCTATGAGAATGTTTGACCATTTTTCCAGAAGCGCATGTGTGAGCTCAGGCAGTGCCGAAAAGGCCTGGTTTGCAGTCTCCACTCCAATTCATTTCAAAGGTGTTCTATCGGGTTGAGGTCAAGACTCTGTGCAGGCCAGTCAAGTTCCTCCACCCCAAACTTGCTCATCCTTGCTTTGTGCACTGGTGCGCAGTCATGTTGGAAGAGGAAGGGGCCATCTCCAAACTGTTCCCACAAAGTTGGGAGCATGAAATCGTCCAAAATAGCTTGGTATGCTGACACCTTAAGAGTTCCCTTCACTGGAACTAAGGGGCCAAGCCTAATACCTGAAAAACAACCCCAACCATAATCCCCCCTCCACCAAATGATTTGGACCAGTGCACAAAGCATGGTCTATAAAGACATGGATGAGCGAGTTTGGGGTGGAGGAAATTGACTAGTCTGCACAGAGTCTTGACCTCAACCTGACGGAACACCTTTGGGGTGAATTGGAGGGGAGACTGCGAGCCAGGCCTTCTTGTCCACATCAATACCTGACCTCACAAATGCATTTCTTGAAGAATGGTCAGACATTCCCATAGACACACTCCTAAACCTTTTGGACAGCCTTCCCAGAAGAGTTGAAGCTGTTATAGCTGCAAAGGGTGGGCCAACTCAATATTAAACCCTACGGACGAAGACTGGGATGCCATTAAAGTTTATGTCAAAGCAATACTTTGGACAATATAGTGTACTTAAATGTACAGTCACATATCCCAGGTGAGAGTAGATCTGGTGGAGGGAGCACAAGTCACTGATTTGCTTTGAGCACCATTTGGTGGAACCAGTAAAGAATCACTAAAAGAAATACACTACTTTTTTAACATTTATATGGACTATGGTTCTTCATTTCATCTGATATAATATGAGCACCATATAGAATATTGTTTTTGGATATTAAATTGGTGCATTTACACACATTGGTTTAATGTGTTTATGGTATTAGTGAAGCCCAGCACAGATCATTATTTATTATAGAAAAATTAAAATTTTGTGTAACTACTCTGTTCTAATTACCCAACCCAATTAGCATGGTGCAATGAAGTCTGGTACAGGCGTTACCATTAGTGTTACATGGTTGAACTACAGAAAGAGGTCATGTATTGACCTGTGGCATGCCTTATATTTGAACACCAACAGTAACTACTGACAAAGGAATACAAAAATTTACTCTACTAAAGGCTGCGCATACAGGGTACCAAATGACACCATCAAAGCACATCTATCTTATGCAGATGAAAAACACAAGGTGCAGGTAGGAAGATTTATAAAATAAAAAGTGCGCTTACAATGTAGGGAAACACATATAAATGCAAATAATTAAATGTGCAAAACAGGATGTATTGAGAACAAACTGATAGCTCAATACAATACATGAATGTATACGTGTGAAAAAATAAAGGGATAAAGTAGGACCTGTGAAAGGTGTACATATAAAATGCAAAAAATGAATTTAAAGTGTATTAGGATAAAAACATGAGAACTACAAATCCCAGTCCGTGGAATAAATCATATAAAGTTCATCAGTGAAAGCACTTCCATCCACTTTGCAACTTTGCAGCAACCAATATCCCTATAGATGGATCGGCAGAAGAAAGGGATGTGCAAAGTAACACAACTCCACTGGCGGTGACTCCAATAGTGGAGTCACCGCCAGTGGAGTTGTGTTACTTTGCACATCCCTTTCTTCTGCCGATCCATCTATAGGGATATTGGTTGTTGCAAAGTGGATGAAAGTGCTTTCACTGATGAACTTTATATGATTTATTCCACGGACTGGGATTTGTAGTTCTCATGTTTTTATCCTAATACACTTTAAATTCATTTTTTGCATTTTATATGTACACCTTTCACAGGTCCTACTTTATCCCTTTATTTTTTCACACGTATACATTCATGTATTGTATTGAGCTATCAGTTTGTTCTCAATACATCCTGTTTTGCACATTTAATTATTTGCATTTATATGTGTTTCCCTACATTGTAAGCACACTTTTTATTTTATAATTTTTCATGTTGTACACAGATATTGGTGTGCTTTAAGTGCAGCTATCAATTTGTTTTTCCTATATTCTGCTCTGCAGCGCGGTTTTTCTTTTCCAGGTAGGAAGATTTATAATGCTTTTAAAAGAGAATAATGGGGAAAATTTTTTTTATATATATATATATATATACACACATACACACACACACTAAATTATATATATATATATATATATATATATATATATATATATATATATATATATATATATATATATATATATATATATATATATTTTTTAATCATACTTTCCTAGGTAGATGCAGCATCGGAGCGATGCTGCATCTGTCCCCCTCTGGCTCTAAGACTGAGCTGAGAACCGTGCGATCAAACACCGCTGATCACTCAGTTCTCAGAGCTCTGTGAGCAGAGAGCAGGTGACTGTTAGTCACCTGCTCTCTGCTCTGCCCTACCGTGCTCACTGGAGCGCTTGGCTGGAGAGGGGGCGGGAGCCTCCAGCTCAAACTCTCAGCGGCTCTCCGAGAGCCTGAGCCAGGTGCCAGTCCTGGTATGTGGGCGGATCCCGATCATATGGTCGCGATCTTTCCCGATGCCTGGACCAGCTCAGTGATGTCAGCTGACAACAGGCTTTAGCCTGCTGAAAACGAATCACAAGAGTGCAGAACGAACTGCACTCATGTGATCCACAGGAAAAGGTACAGCCAAACAAGCTTTGCCTGTACTTCTCCTTTAACTTTCTTTGTCAAAGAGGGGAGCAAAAAAAAAAAAAAAGATTACAAAGGGTGTTACATTGAACAGCTGACTTGCATATTCAAATTGATCAGTAATTGGTGTTGCCAGAACCCTAGAACAAGGGTGTTTTAAGCAACGAGTGATCCAGATCATTTTAAGGGATTATTTTCAATCTGTATATCTTTCTATTTATCAAAAGGTATCAGCAGCTGTTCTATGGAATACACTTAGCTGATATTGTATTCGCACTGTTGCTTTTATTATCTGCGTATCTACCTCATCTGCTGTAGCCTAGTCTAGATGACAGATAGAAAATAAGAAAACCTCTTGAAAGGTGAGATGGATGTCGTGAGACGTTAGAAAGAGATCTATAACGGCACAAAAAGACAGACTTGCCTGTAATTTCACACTCGGCAACAAATGCTACTTTTCAAGATGATGATGGCAAAACAATTATGCTATAGTATGGCCTGACTATACCCAATCCCCACAGAATGAACAGAACTGTTTTAGGTCAAAACGATTAATTAATGAACAATTATAGTGCCAGTCAAATGGACAAGCTAATTGACTTCAGTCTCAGAAAGCATGATGTGAAAAGATATTTCTGAGAGGACGTACAGTGATGGAAGAGACAATAGGGTAAAATGGAATAAAAGGCTCTCAAACAAAGACAAAAGTGCTGTTTTAAAGCTAAAGCATAGCACATTAGTATTTCCACTGTAAACCTGAATACACTAATTTTAAAATCTGAAATAAATCAAATTTACGTATAAAAAAAAAAAAAAAAAAATCCAGCAAATTTTAAAAATTAGATGTAGGTCAGTTATTTTAGCTGCTGATAAAAAGTATTTGTATAAAACAAACACATTTGCTCTTATGGTTTCTCAGAACATGGACAGTTGAAGCAGAACTCCAGTTTACAACCTGAATTAAAAATTAGGTGTGCTCCAAAACAAAATGAAGACAGGACATTGGACAGTAAAAAATAAAAAATAGTAAATAAAGAGTTGTGGGCCAACTCAGAATAACACCTATGGCTCTCAGCATGCCTCATAGGTTTTTTGGTAAAGCCATACCAAATGAATGCTCACGAACACAGTGTGGGTCCCTCAATGGACTCCAAGAAATAGATTTTAGGTTAAGTACGAAACTCCCATTTTCCTTCTAGCCCATTGATGGTTGCAACATTTCACATTGTCCTAAAGCAGTCCAACTGAGGAATGGGCAACAGCAACAAAACATCACACGCACAAAAAAACAACAGAACTGGGGACTGCCTGAAGCTCAAAAAGCTGCTTGAAAGACCTTACGCCCAAAGCAAGAATCAGATGAGACCTTAACATACACCTGGTAAAACCTGGCAGCCTCGGAAATCTGGGAAACATTTGCTTGATGCCAAAAAGCAGAGGAAGCACTCGAAGGTCTAGTATTAGTGTGCCTTAACAAGAAAAGGGGAACCAGACGTTTAGGACCGTAAGCTTAAATGTCGGTCTGCCTAAGCAACCGAAAAATGAAGCAGGTTCCTCCTTATGTGGACCATCAGGAACCATAAAGAAAAAGTTAGTCTTTCTGATGGGCTTGCTGTGAGGTAAGCTCGCAAAGTTCAAGCTCCATCCAGGCAATGGAGAAAGCTCTCCTCCTAAGGAAATTGGGCTGGTCAGAGGGATGAAAGAACGTTGTCCTGGTTGGGGATGAAAGGCCAAAACCTCCCTGGGTAGAAAAGAAGTTCTGGGCCTCAAGACCACCTTGTTCAGACACTTGCCTCACAGAGGTGATGTCATCAAGAAATTAAACATTGTGCTGAGTGCAGAAAGAGGAATATCCCTGAATGGTTCAAAAGGTTGTTTTTGAAGTGCCGAGATCAAGATTCCACTGAGTCACACGTGAAGACACCCTGCAAAAAAAACGTCTTGATTAAAAAATGCAAAGCCAGAGGTCCCTGGAACAAGATTGCAGGTTCAGAGGCCTGACCCTAGGACTAAATGCTGGTCCAGGGCCATCTGCAAAACAGAGCATTTCCCACAGAGAATTTCCAGGAGTGAGTGTTTTGTCCTGCACCAAGCAAAGTGTGTCTTTTAAGTGCGCTGGTAGATTTTGCCGAAAGTAGACTTAGCCAATAGAGAGGCCTCTGTATCTCAAGACCTGGAATTCAACAACCATGCCATTAAAGCCTTTGACCATGAAGCAGAATCTGAAAGAGCCCAGTGACACCAACAATGCAGCCCAATAACACCCAATGATGGGGCACTATTCTTTCCAATGAGACCAATGATTGGGCACAATTTCTCCCAATCACACAAACAATTAGGCCACAATTCTTCCCAGTGACAACAATATTGGGGCACAATTCCCCCCAGGGACACCAATGATGAGGCACAATTACTCCCACTGAAACAAATGATGGGGCAGTCCAGAGCTACGAGGACCACTGGAATTGCCCGTTATCTTAATCCTGTGAAGCAGACAAGCAAGGAGTTTTTGGAAGGAAAGGTGTAGATCAGGAAGTGCTGACTCCACGGCACCACTAAAGCATGGACTGCTTCCGCTAGAGAATACCTGTACTTGGACACAAATCTGTTGAATTTGTTGCTGAACCTGGAGGTCTACATCTGGCATACCCCACTTGTGACAAGTCTAGAAACACCTCCAGGGGTAGGAACCATTCCCTAGCTCCAGGCTGTTCTGGGGATTTCCACAGGATGCAAACGGGATTTCTATGCCGAAGGCAGAATCTGATCTACCTCTTTAGAAGCATAAAACTTCTGGTTCCTACCTGATGGCTGATGTATGCCACTGTCATGGTAAAGTCCAACTGGATCTGTACCCCATAACCTAGAGGAACAAAACTGCTGAATAATGAAATCACCTTAAAGTTCCCGAATGTTGATAGGGAGATGAAATTCCTTAAACGTCCATGTCGCCTGCACAAAATGGGTGCCCAAGACTCCCCACCTGACAGACTGGCATCTGTTGTGAGATTCATACAGAAAACTGGAATAGAGAATGTCTGACTCCAGAGTTGGATTCCTAAGCCACTCAGTCACGGTCTTTGGTCAGAATAATTGGTTTATCCAAAGACTGGACTGATTTGCCCCATGATGACTAGGATGTTAGGAGTAGGTATCAAGTGAAACTGATCAAATAGAATTGCCAGGAGGTGGCTACCCTCAGCTCCAGGGCACTCAGGCAGAAGTGAAGAGTCGGAGGGGGGTACACTAGAACTGAAGCGTTTGCAAGTTCTAGATGGTCGAGGGCTATGTTGTTCTTCAGAGCCTATTCCAAAAGAATTGCTAATGTGCTGGGAAGATGGGAACATGGAGGTATACCTCCTTGATATCTACAGAGACCAGAAAGTCTTCCTGAAGAAGGAAGGCTAAGACAGACCTGGTGGATTCCATGCAAAATTTCTGGGCCTGAACTAAAACATTTAAGGGCACTGAGATCCAGCCAGATTCCACTTTTTCTTTGGGAACTGTGAGCAGGTTGGAAAAAACCTCTAGAATCATTTCACCACCAGGACTCAGGCAAGGATGCCCTGCTCCAGAATATCTGCCAAGACTCTTAGGAGATTTGCTAAGCTGTGTGCTCACACAGGCAGGTTGGATGCAACAAACCAGGGTGGGGACTGGGAGTGAAACTCTAGCTTGTAGCTGGAAGGAAGCAAAGCCTGTGTATGTAATGAGCACATACGGCTGCCCCAAGTGCATATATTATTACAAATTAAACATGGGAACAAGAGTTTTAAAATACCGAACACATTGATAAGAATGTCATCTGAGTAACCTTTTAAAACTGGCCATATACGTAATGATCAGATTGTTCAATCTCCTTGAGAGCCAACACTGTTGTACCTACCTGATTGGATACAAACAATGGATTGTTTAGGCATGCCTTGACTATATATTTGTTAGACATCATCGAACGAGATTCGAACATGTGTGGCAAAAAAGTGTTACAAAACCTAGGACCCTGCATTCACTAGATCTGGTCTCTCACAGTACATAGAACATGGAAATTCAAATATTTTAGTAAATATAAACTGCTAAATACCTTTTCTCATCAGCAGTATATAGCAGTCTGGTGACTTCTATCAGTGTCTGGTTAAAGGTTGTAGGAGGAGTTTTAATTCTCCTCTGATTGTCCTATGAGGCTGCATGATCCCTGACCCTCTGTCTGGACAGTGCTGATTGGCCCTGTGCTGATCACATGCACCCCCAAGAGAAAAAAAAACCTCTCCAGCAATACATACCAAACTGAGCATGTGCAGAGTGACTCAAAAGGCTGTCTTATCAGGAGATGGATTGGGAACAGTAAAAGGGGAGGATCACAAAAGACAGGATCAAACAGCCTTTTTACACAATGTGGAGGATTAACTCCTTAGGTTCCACAGTGAGTATAACAGGCATGCTTTACTGCATATACAGAATGATTTTACTGTTGTGGGTTTAGTAATACTTTAAAGCTGAAGTTTAGATTAAAAAAAAAATACAGCTTTAGTGAGCTAACTTACCTGCAATGAAGGATGTTCCAGGTTGTGCTGGCAGCTGAATCCTGTAGAAATCTTCACTGCAGGGATGCCCGTCCTCTTTGGAGCACCTGTTAAGTTAAAAAGTTCCTGACAAAGACCCGAACCCTCTTTCATTAAGAAACTGCTTGCTGTGAAAGCAATGAAAGTTGTTTCTCAGTGGAGGAGGGAATAGGGAGTGGGTCCTGGTCAGGAACTTTTTCACAGCTGCTTCACAGATGACCCCAAGCCATTAACACCCTCAGGGAAGGAAGTTTAGAGACAGGAAGAGCAAGGGACATCCCAGAAATAGATAAAGATTTCTACAGTATCCAGCTGCCTGCAAAATGTGGGATATTCTTTATTACAGGCAAGTTAGCTCATTAAAGCCATAGGAGGTTTCTAGATTCTAGAAATTGTGCCTAGGCAGCACCTTGAAAGAGTTATGTTTTGGCTTGAATGCTCCTGAAAATTAGCAGTGGTCTTCCTGTGCCTTGAGTCTCTTAGCTGTCCATCTACAGATAAGGCACATAATTTAGCGTGCAATTTGGTGATGTTACTACTCTGCTACACGCAGTTCTCCTTGCTGGAGAGGAAGTTGTACCTGAAGACCTACAGTACAAGGATCTCTGTGCTTCATCCATTCTGTGGGTCTGCGCTTTCTCCATCTCTCCTACTACTGTTTCAATATTACCCCGCCCAGTCATCAGATCACCAGTAACCAAGGGGGCAGCTGACATGAGGAAGCAAAGCCCCCATTTCTACCAAGATTGCTTCCTCCATTATAGATACATTATAGATAGGCAAAACGAGGACCAGAGGAACGGCGGCTATTCTGCCTAACAAAGTATTAAACACCTTGCTGTGTCTGCAGTTCAGCGGGAATTTTATTTTATAAAGATAAAGGGACTGAAATGTTTGCTTTACCCTGATGTAATGGAAAACAGGTTATAGTTAAAAAAAAAAAAAAAATGTTTGATATCACTAAATATAATCCATTTACACTTTCAGCTATTTTCTGGGTGACAGGGCAGACAGGTAACATGTAACGTTCCAGTAACAGACACACTTCCAAACCCTTAGGGGGCATTCCTAATTGTCTTGAAGGCATAAACTAGCAATTTGTGCACAACATTTTTTTTATATAACACTTATAACTCGTAATACAATTTCTTTTAGTATTTTGTGAAGAAACTAAATATATAGTATACACAGTATATATTTTTTTCTAAGTTAATATATAGTACTGTGCAAAAGTTCTAGGTAGGTGTGGAAAAAATACTGTAAATTAAAGCAGAACTAAACCATCTCCATCAACACAACTATTTTTAAACCTTATGCTGCTAGCATTAGTAAATAGATAGGAAAATATATTTACTGGCTTCAAACTTTTGTGTTTTTTTTACATTTTTTCAGTTACATCCTGGTTTACAGGCCTAAGCAAATGATGTTATATATATATATATATATAATAGAGCTGCATGATTCTGCCCAAAAAGAGAATCACAATTTTTTTGCTTAGAATAAAAAGATCACGATTCTCACGACGTAAAATCTTTCACATTATACAAAAAAAATGGGCTAACTTTTACTGGTTAGTTTTTTTAATTCAGTAAAGTAATTTTTTCCAAAAAAAAAATTGCATTTGAAAGATCGCCGTGCAAATACAGTGCGACATAAAATATTGCAACAACCACCATTTTATTCTCTAGGGTCTCTACTAAATATATGTGTGTGTGTGTGTGTGTGTGTGTGTGTGTGTGTGTGTGTGTGTGTGTGTGTGTGTGTGTGTGTGTGTGTGTGTGTGTGTGTGTGTGTGTGTGTGTGTTCTAAGTAATTTTCCAGCAAAAAAAAAAAAAAAATGATTTTACCTTGAAGCCAACAAATGTCAGAAAAAGGTTTAGTGTTTAAGTGGTTAAACTTTTTTCCACTTACACACAAAATCTATTCCATTGACAAATTGTTACAATGTTTATACTTAAGTTCAACTGATAAAGAATGTTTTGATTCTTGGCAGACTGCCCGGTTTTTCTCTTCCTTCCTTTTGACAGCTGTGGCTTCAGAAGAGCAGAGAGAATTCTTTGCATAGAAAGAATTGTGAAACACTAGTCAAGATCGTGATAAGCATTCTTGACGATTAATTGTGCAGCTCTGATAGAGATAGATAGATAGAGATATATATATTATATAGATATATATTCTATCTATCTATCTACACACACATATATACAAAAGAGCCTCGTGCTTGGTTTTTATATGAATAAACGACTACACCTAAAAGATCCTGAATACCGGACTCACAATCAAAACTATATTTAGGATAAGTTCACCGTTTGACAAAAAAGAATAAATGCACTTTTTTTTTTTTGCAGGCAATTACTTTTTGTTGGAGGAGCTTGTAAAGCATTGCACCAGCAGATTGCCGATGCCATGTACTGTAGGTCTCCTACAAGCAAGCCAATACATGCGGACAGGAAGAATCAATGAACTACCATGTCGCCATTGAGAACAAGCAGTCGACAGCTGCTAAGGCTGTCAGGACTTGTAGTTTTGCATTCACAGAACACTGCTCTGGATGATCATATATGGAAGCCCTCAAAATTTCTAATTGCCTGCTCGCATTAGGCAAGTGGAAATAAGCTTAGGGCGAGTGTGGAGCCACATTGGAGGAGGGTTGAACAGGAGCCGATTCTCTTCCCAGCCTCCGCCCCCTGTCATTCTCTTGGCAGGGCCTGGCATACAGCGGGAGTCTGCAAAGAACTAGATGAGGTGGGGAGGTGGGGGGGGGGTGTTTGGCCGGGAGCTGCCAAAGTTTACTTTTCCTACAAACACCGGTTAGTTTTCCTATTAACAAGCTGGTGATTGGTTGCTCGGACCGCCTAGCATCCAATCACCAGCTTATGAACAGGGAAAGATAACTTTGGCAGCTCCGGCTCCCCTGTCCATTGCTGTGCTCCACTGGACAGTGAGGGAAAAAAGTAATGATCCTCTGATTTTGTACATTTGCCCACTGACACAGAAATTATCAGTCTATAATTTTAATTTTAATGGTAGGTTTATTTTAATAGCGAGAGACAGAATAACAAAAATATCCAGAAAAAACACATTTCAAAAAAGTTATAAATTGATTTGCATTTTAATGAGTGAAATAAGTATTTGATCCCCTATCAGCAAGATTTCTGGCTCCCAGGTGTCTATTATACAGGTAAAGAGCTGAGATTAGGAACACCCTCAAAGCATGTAGCCTGTATAAAATACACCTGTCCACAGAAGCAATCAGATTCCAATGTCACCACCATGGCCAAGACCAAAGACCTGTCCAAGGATGTCAGGGAGAACATTGTAGACCTACACAAGGCTGGAATGGGCTACAAGACCATTGCCAATCAGCTTGGTGAGAGACTGACAACAATTGGGGCGATTATTCGCAAATGGAAGAAACACAAAATAACCGTCAATCTCAATCGGTCTGGGGCTCCAAGCAAGATCTCACCTCGTGGAGTTTCAATGATCGTGAAAATGGTGAGGAATCAGCCCAGAACTACACAGGAGAATGCTGTCAATGATCTCAAGGTAGCTGGGACCATAGTCACCAAGAAAACAATTGGTAACACACTACACTGTGAAGGACTAAAATCCTGCAGCACCCGCAAGGTCCCACTGCTCAAAAAAGCACATGTACAGGCCTGTCTGAGGTATCTAATGGACATTTGAATGATTCAGAGGAGAACTGGGTGAAAGTGTTGTGGTCAGATGAGACCAAAAACTAGCTTTTTGGCATCAACTCAGCTCGCCGTGTTTGGAGGAGGAGGAGGAATGCTGCCTATGACCCCAAGAACACCATCCCCACCGTCAAACATGGAGGTGGAAACAACATGCTCTGGGGGTGCTTTTCTGCTAAGGGGACATGACAACTTCACCGCATCAAAAGGATGATGGACGGGGCCATGTATCGTCAAATCTTGTTTGAGAAACTCCTTGCCTCAGCCAGAGCATTAAAAATGGGTCATAGACGTGTATTCCAGCATGACAATGACCCAAAACACACGGCCAAGGCAACAAAGGAATGGCTTAAGAGGAAGCACTTTAAGGTCCTGGAGCAGCCTAGCCAGTCTCCAGACCTTGATCCCATAGAAAATATGTGGCGGGAGCTGAAGGTTTGAGTTACCAAACGTCAGCCTCGAAACCTTAATGACTTGGAGAGGATCTGCAAATTAACCAACCCCCGGTGCCTGCGGCGGTCGACAAATGTCCCCCGGCGATCGGTGGTGAGGGGGAGGCCATCCATTCGTGGCCCCCCCCTCACGATCGCTCCCAGCCAATGGGATCATTTCCCTGCCTCTGTATTGTACACAGAGGCAGAGGAAATGTCATCTCTCCTCGGCTCGGTATTTTCCGTTCCGGGCCGAGGAGAGAAGACTGTAATGTGAGTGCACAACACACACACACACACAGTAGAACATGCCAGGCACACATTACACCCCGATCCCCCCCCCGATCGCCCCCCGATCCCCCCCAATCACCCCCCCCTGTCACAAACTGACACCAAACAGGTTTTTTTTTTTTTTTTTCTTCTGATTACTGTATTGGTGTCAGTTTGTGACAGTTAGTGTGTTAGGGCAGTGACTGTTAGGCCCCCTTTAGGTCTAGGATACCCTCCTAACCCCCCCCTAATAAAGTTTTAACCCCTTGATCACCCCCCGTCACCAGTGTTGCTAAGCGATCATTTTTCTGATCGCTGTATTAGTGTCGCTGGTGACGCTAGTTAGGGACATAAATATTTAGGTTCGCCGTCAGCGTTTTATAGCGACAGGGACCCCCATATACTACCTAATAAATGTTTTAACCCCTTGATTGCCCCCTAGTTAACCCTTTCACCACTGATCACCGTATAAGTGTTACGGGTGACGCTGGTTAGTTCGTTTATTTTTTATAGTGTCAGGGCACCCGCCGTTTATTACCGAATAAAGGTTTAGCCCCCTGATCGCCCGGCGGTGATATGCGTCGCCCCAGGCAGCGTCAGATTAGCGCCAGTATCGCTAACACCCACGCACGCAGCATACGCCTCCCTTAGTGGTATAGTATCTGTACGGATCAATATCTGATCTGATCAGATCTATACTAGCGTCCCCAGCAGTTTAGGGTTCCCGAAAACGCAGTGTTAGCGGGATCAGCCCAGATACCTGCTAGCACCTGCGTTTTGCCCCTCCGCCCGGCCCAGCCCAGCCCACCCAAGTGCAGTATCGATCGATCACTGTCACTTACAAAACACTAAACGCATAACTGCAGCGTTCGCATAGTCAGGCCTGATCCCTGCGATCGCTAACAGTTTTTTTGGTAGCGTTTTGGTGAACTGGCAAGCACCAGCCCCAGGCAGCGTCAGGTTAGCGCCAGTAGCGCTAACACCCACGCACGCACCGTACACCTCCCTTAGTGGTATAGTATCTGAACGGATCAATATCTGATTCGATCAGATCTATACTAGCGTCCCCAGCAGTTTAGGGTTCCCAAACACGCAGTGTTAGCGGGATCAGCCCAGATACCTGCTAGCACCTGCGTTTTTCCCGTCCGCCCGGCCCAGCCCACCCAAGTGCAGTATCAATCGATCACTGTCACTTACAAAACACTAAACGCATAACTGCAGCGTTCGCAGAGTCAGGCCTGATCCCTGCGATCGCTAACAGTTTTTTTGGTAGCGTTTTGGTGAACTGGCAAGCACCAGCCCCAGGCAGCGTCAGATTAGCGCCAGTACCGCTAACACCCACGCACGCAGCATACGCCTCCCTTAGTGGTATAGTATATGAACGGATCAATATCTGATCTGATCAGATCTATACTAGCGTCCCCAGCAGTTTAGGGTTCCCACAAACGCAGTGTTAGCGGGATCAGCCCAGATACCTGCTAGCACCTACGTTTTGCCCCTCCGCCCGGCCCAGCCCAGCCCACCCAAGTGCAGTATCGATCGATCACTGTCACTTACAGAACACTAAACGCATAACTGCAGCGTTCGCAGAGTCAGGCCTGATCCCTGCGATCGCTAACAGTTTTTTTGGTAGCGTTTTGGTGAACTGGCAAGCGCCAGCGGCCTAGTACACCCCGGTCGTAGTCAAACCAGCACTGCAGTAACACTTGGTGACGTGGCGAGTCCCATAAGTGCAGTTCAAGCTGGTGAGGTGGCAAGCACAAGTAGTGTCCCGCTGCCACCAAAAAGACAAACACAGGCCCGTCGTGCCCATAGTGCCCTTCCTGCTGCATTCGCCAATCCTAATTGGGAACCCACCGCTTCTGCAGCGCCCGTACTTCCCCCATTCACATCCCCAACCAAATGCAGTCGGCTGCATGAGAGGCATTTTTATGTCCTCCCGAGTACCCCTACCCAGCGAACCCCCCCAAAAAAGATGTTGTGTCTGCAGCAAGCGCGGATATAGACGTGACACCCGCTATTATTGTCCCTCCTGTCCTGACAATCCTGGTCTTTGCATTGGTGAATGTTTTGAACGCTACTATGCACTAGTTGAGTATTAGCGTAGGGTACAGCACTGCACAGACTAGGCACACTTTCACAGGGTCTCCCAAGATGCCATCGCATTTTGAGAGACCCGAACCTGGAACCGGTTACAGTTATAAAAGTTAGTTACAAAAAAAAACAAAAAAAAAAAAAAACACATACAAAAATATAAAATAAAAAAAAAAATAGTTGTCGTTTTATTGTTCTCTCTCTCTCTATTCTCTCTCTATTGTTCTGCTCTTTTTTACTGTATTCTATTCTGCAATGTTTTATTGTTATTATGTTTTATCATGTTTGTTTTTCAGGTATGCAATTTTTTATACTTTACCGTTTACTGTGCTTTATTGTTAACCATTTTTTTGTCTTCAGGTACGCCATTCACGACTTTGAGTGGTTATACCAGAATGATGCCTGCAGGTTTAGGTATCATCTTGGTATCATTCTTTTCAGCCAGCGGTCGGCTTTCATGTAAAAGCAATCCTAGCGGCTAATTAGCCTCTAGACTGCTTTTACAAGCAGTGGGAGGGAATGCCCCCCCCCGTCTTCCGTGTTTTTCTCTGGCTCTCCTGTCTCAACAGGGAACCTGAAAATGCAGCCGGTGATTCAGCCAGCTGACCATAGAGCTGATCAGAGACCAGAGTGGCTCCAAACATCTCTATGGCCTAAGAAACCGGAAGCTACGAGCATTTTATGACTTAGATTTCGCCGGATGTAAACAGCGCCATTGGGAAATTGGGAAAGCATTTTATCACACCGATCTTGGTGTGGTCAGATGCTTTGAGGGCAGAGGAGAAATCTAGGGTCTAATAGACCCCAATTTTTGCAAAAAAAAGAGTACCTGTCACTACCCATTGCTATGATAGGGGATATTTACATTCCCTGAGATAACAATAAAAATGATTTAAAAAAAAAAAATGAAAGGAACAGTTTAAAAATAAGATAAAAAAATAATAATAATAAAGAAAAAAAAAAAAAAAAAAAAAAAAAAAAAAAAGCACCCCTGTCCCCCCTGCTCTCGCGCTAAGGCGAACGCAAGCGTCGGTCTGGCGTCAAATGTAAACAGCAATTGCACCATGCATGTGAGGTATCGCCGCGAAGGTCAGATCGAGGGCAGTAAGTTTAGCAGTAGACCTCCTCTGTAAATCTAAAGTGGTAACCTGTAAAGGCTTTTAAAGGCTTTTAAAAATGTATTTAGTTTGTCGCCACTGCACGTTTGTGCGCAATTTTAAAGCATGTCATGTTTGGTATCCATGTACTCGGCCTAAGATCATCTTTTTTATTTCATCAAACATTTGGGCAATATAGTGTTTTAGTGCATTAAAATGTAAAAAAGTGTGTTTTTTCCCCAAAAAAAATGCGTTTGAAAAATCGCTGCGCAAATACTGTGTGAAAAAAAAAAAATGAAACACCCACCATTTTAATCTGTAGGGCATTTGCTTTAAAAAAAATATATAATGTTTGGGGGTTCAAAGTAATTTTCTTGCAAAAAAAATTTATTTTTTTATGTAAACAATAAGTGTCAGAAAGGGCTTTGTCTTCAAGTGGTTAGAAGAGTGGGTGATGTGTGACATAAGCTTCTAGATGTTGTGCATAAAATGCCAGGACAGTTCAAAACCCCCCCAAATGACCCCATTTTGGAAAGTAGACACCCCAAGCTATTTGCTGAGAGTCATGTTGAGTCCATGGAATAATTTATATTGTGACACAAGTTGCGGGAAAGAGACAATTTTTTATTTTTTTTATTTTTTTTGCGCAAAGTTGTCACTAAATGATATATTGCTCAAACATGCCATGGGAATATGTGAAATTACACCCCAAAATACATTCTGTTGCTTCTCCTGAGTACGGGGATACCACATGTGTGAGACTTTTTGGGAGCCTAGCCGCGTACAGGACCCCGAAAACCAAGCACCGCCTTCAGGCTTTCTAAGGCCGTAAATTTTTGATTTCACTCTTCACTGCCTATCACAGTTTCGGAGGCCATGGAATGCCCAGGTGGCAAAAAAAAACCCCAAATGACCCCATTTTGGAAAGTAGACACCCCAAGCTATTTGATGAGAGGTATAGTGAGTATTTTGCAGACCTCACTTTTTGTCACAAAGTTTTGAAAATTGAAAAAAGAAAAAAAAAATTTTTTTTCTCGTCTTTCTTTATTTTCAAAAACAAATGAGAGCTGCAAAATACTCACCATGCCTCTCAGCAAATAGCTTGGGGTGTCTACTTTCCAAAATGGGGTCATTTGGGGGGGGTTTGTGCCACCTGGGCATTCCATGGCCTCCGAAACTGTGATAGGCAGTGAGGAGTAAAATCAAAAATGTACGCCCTTAGAAATCCTGAAGGCAGTGATTGGTTTTCGGGGTCCCGTACGCGGCTAGGCTCCCAAAAAGTCCCACACATGTGGTATCCCCATACTCAGGAGAAGCAGCTAAATGTATTTTGGGGTGCAATTCCACATATGCCCATGGCCTGTGTGAGCAATATATCATTTAGTGACAACTTTGTGCAAAAAAAAAAAAATTTGTCACTTTCCCGCAACTTGTGTCAAAATATAAAACATTCCATGGACTCAACATGCCTCAAAGCAAATAGCTTGGGGTGTCTACTTTCCAAAATGGGGTCATTTGGGGGGGTTTTATGTCATCTGGGCATTTTATGGCCTTCAAAACGGTGATAGGTAGTGAGGAGTAAAATCAAAAATGTACGCCCTTAGAAATCCTGAAGGCAGTGCTGGGTTTTCGGGGCCCCGTACGCGGCTAGGCTCCCAAAAAGTCCCACACATGTGGTATCCCCGTACTCAGGAGAAGCAGCTAAATGTATTTTGGGGTGCAATTCCACATATGCCCATGGCCTGTGTGAGCAATATATCATTTAGTGACAACTTTTTGTAATTTTTTTTTTTTTTTTGTCATTATTCAATCACTTGGGACAAAAAAAATGAATATTCAATGGGCTCAACATGCCTCTCAGCAAATTCCTTGGGGTGTCTACTTTCCAAAATGGGGTCATTTGTGGGGGTTTTGTACTGCCCTGCCATTTTAGCACCTCAAGAAACGACATAGGCAGTCATAAATTAAAGGCTGTGTAAATTCCAGAAAATGTACCCTAGGTTGTAGACGCTATAACTTTTGCGCAAACCAATAAATATACACTTATTGACATTTTTTTTACCAAAGACATGTGGCCGAATACATTTTGGCCTAAATGTATGACTAAAATTGAGTTTATTGGATTTTTTTTAGAACAAAAAGTAGAAAATATCATTTTTTTTCAAAATTTTCGGTCTTTTTCCGTGTATAGCGCAAAAAATAAAAACGGCAGAGGTGATCAAATACCATCAAAAGAAAGCTCTATTTGTGGGAAGAAAAGGATGCAAATTCCGTTTGGGTACACCATTGCATGACCGCGCAATTAGCAGTTAAAGCGACGCAGTGCCGAATTGTAAAAAGTGCTCTGGTCAGGAAGGGGGTAAATCCTTCCGGGGCTGAAGTGGTTAAAGTGGGACAAAATCCCTCCTGAGATGTGTGCAAACCTGGTGGCCAACCACAAGAAATGTCTGACCTCCGATTGCCAAAAAAGGTTTTGCCACCAAGTACTAAGTCATGGTTTGCAAAGGGGTCAAAAACGTATTTTACTCATTAAAATGCAAATCAATTTATAATTTTTTTTAAATGCATTTTTCTGGACATTTTTGTTATTCTGTCTCTCACTGTTAAAATAAACTTACCATTAAAATTATAGACTGATCATTTCTTTGTCAGTGGGCAAACTTACAAAATCAGCAGGGGATCAAATACCCTTTTCCCTCACTGTAAATCTCCCTGCATCCTAAAGTAGTTTTTTTAAATGCTATATTTAATATAGCATTCAAATATTTACTTAACAAGGCAGTGAAGATGTGTACGATGCCTATAGTAGCCAATCATATTTTATCCTTATTTTATTTATCACAGTCAGATCAATTAAGTATGCTTTATGTTAATATTGTTGTATTTAATATTTAATTTTTTTAACTTACCGGTAATTCCGCATACAACATTTAACAGGGTCATTTCATGATATAATTTATGAGGGTGTGTTTAGGGGCAGAATTAGGGTGTTGGTAGGGGTGGGGTAGGGTTTGGGTAGGGCAACTGGTGGTGAGTAACTTAAGACCTAGCTAGTTGCTATGATCCCTGATATTATAGTCATTCATTGTTTGATATAATTTATTGACTGTTCATTTTATTATATGTTCTGTTGATTTCTAAGATTTAAAGAGACAGCACACTTTTTTCATTATATAATATGATGCCATACATCCCAGGAGTCTTCAGGAGAGAAGGGAGGGAGGTGGGAATTTTCTCAGCTAAGCACAGCCCCTGCCTCCATGTCTGAGCCAAGGCCAGGTGGATTCCAGGAAGTAAATGCCATCTGTCCTTACTCAAGATGGCCATTATCAGAAATGCCATGAGGGATGTGTTTCAAAGTGATTTCTCAGCAAGATAAAGCATGGAGAAATGAATGGATGAGTTTGCTTTGAATATGAAGATTACCAGTTACATTTACCGGTAACGGGTTTTCTAGAAATTCTTCCAGGACGGCACACCTGAAATGACGGGTCCCACCTGACAGGAAACTAAATCAACAGAGTTTAAAAGGCCCCTCCCTTCCCTCTTTCCTTCAGTTATGAGGAAGTAAAGGCCCACACCGGCGCCAGGAGGGTACATTCTGTGAGAATTAAAAAAACACACCACCGACAATTAAGGGTAGGGAAGTAGGACTGCCGTCCTGGAAGATTTCCTAGAAAACCCGTTACCGGTAAGTGTAACTGGTAATTTTCTCTAGTCATCTTCCAGGACGGCACACCTGAGATGATGAGCAAGAAGTTCAGGCCTACCTTATGGTGGGACCACCACCTGTAGGACCTTCCTGCCGAACGCCAAGTCCTGAGAGGACAACAGCTCCACTCTGTAGTGCCTCAGGAAGGTATTTTGGCTCGTCCAAGTTGCTGCCCTGCAGATCTGATCAATTGAAGCGCCTGCCCTCTCTGCCCAGGAAGTTGCCAGAGATCTAGTTGAGTGAGCTTTGAGATGAGTTGGGATAGGTTTTCCCGAATGCTCATAGGCTACTGTGATTAAGTCTGCTTAATCCACCTGGCTATCATTGGCTTGGAGGCCTGAAGACCTTTCTTTTGGCCCGAGAAACTAATTAGTAAATGGTTTGATCTTCTGAACTCTCTCTCTCTCTCTCTAGATAGACCAGTAGACACCTTCTAACGTCTAGTAAATTAATATTTTCCTCCTTATCATTTTTGGGGTTCTGACAAAATGAGGGAAGTATAATTTCCTGTGACCTGTGGAAATCTGAGGCAAATATAAAGGATCCTGTCTGAGGATTACCCTATCCTCTAGGAGCAACAAAAAGGGCTCTTTAATTGTCAGAGCCTGTAGGTCGCCAACTCTTTTGGCTGCCGTGATCGATAGAAGGAAGGCCATTTTAAGGGAAAGAAACTTAAATGAAACTTGAGCCACCGGCTCAAAGGGCCCCTTAGTTAGGGCATCTAGTACCAGGGACAAGTACCAAGGTGGGAACCTGCTAGTTTTCACCAGGGTTACTCTCTCCCTGGCTGTCAAAAATCTTTTTATAAGAGGGTTTAGGGCCAGCTTACTATCCAGAAGCACTGATAAGGCTGCAACCTGGACCCTGAGTGTATTGACTGCTAGGCCCTGGTCAACCCCCTCCTGGAGGAAATCCAGGACCGTCGGAATTGTTTGGAGAGAGCCTTCTCTAGACTGAGTCCAGCGAGAGAAGACTTTGCAAATATTTGCATAAATCTGTCTAGTGACTGGTTTCCTACTTCGCAAAAGCATATCAATCACTTTTTCACAACAGCCCCAATGCCTGAGGATCTCCCTCTCAAACACCAGGCCATCAGGGAAAGAAACCCCGGATCGGGGTGTAAAACTGGTCCCTGGTAAAGGAGATTGCGTCTGGACAGGAGATGCAATGGAGGAGCAATTGACCATCTCTTCAGGGTGGGGAACCATGCTCGCCTCGGCCACCAGGGCGCAATTAGAATAAGGCACCCGCTTGACCGAGACAGCTTATGTAATACCTGGGGGATGAGCACCAGGGGAGGAAAAGTATGCTAGGCCAAATTCCCAGCTCCTGGCTAATGCATCTACTCCCCGGGAGCCCTGCTCCCTGGTAAGAGAGAAGAACTTGTGAACTTTTCTGTTCTTCCTGCAGGCAAACAAATCTATCTCTGGTTTGGCACACCAGAGAGAAAACCTTGTTGTTTAGCTCTCACTCTCCCTGATGAATGGGTTGCCTGCTGAGAAAGTCTGCCTGAGCATTGAGGGACCCTCATATATGGACTGCCGAGACTGAGAGAACCGTTTTCTCTGCTTCCCCCAGGATCTCCTGGGTCAGCTTCATTAGCTTGCTGGACCTTGTTCCTCCCTGGTGGTTTAGGTAGGACACAGCCACTGCATTGTCCGAGAAGATTTGTACTTACCTTCCCCAGACCTGGTCTTTGAAAAAGCTTAAGGCTTTTCCGACTACTAGAAGCTCCCTGAAATTGGGAGGAAGCCATGCTCTGCTCCTGGTCCCAAGGACCCTGGGCGAAGAGATCTCCCAGGTGAGCTCCCCAGCCCCAGGCACTTGCG
Organism: Lithobates septentrionalis; assembly: GCA_037952835.1. Taxonomy (NCBI): domain Eukaryota; kingdom Metazoa; phylum Chordata; class Amphibia; order Anura; family Ranidae; genus Lithobates; species Lithobates septentrionalis. Next base: position 852,575 of record JBBDGP010000632.1, read on the forward strand.
TCCGTAGTCACGTTCAGCGGGTCCTGCTGGGTCCAGGTCTGACCTCCCGACAGGTTGTACGAACTGAGCCACCAGTCTAGGGAGTTTTTCACCTACCCTGAGAGGGATACCCTTACGTCCAGAGATTCCCTTCTCCCATTCCAGGAGGAGAGAAGGAATCTCTGGAGCCCCCAAAAGTGGAACTGGGCCCAGTGGACCACTGGGATGCAAAATTACATAAGCCCCAGAATTCTCATAATGGTCCTCAGAGAGGCCTCCCCTGTGTCGTGAAGAGTGGACACAGCCCTCTGCACTTTTATGATCTTCTCTTGGGGAAGGAAGATCCTCTGGGTCACAGAGTCTACCTGGTAACCTAGGTACACCTTGGATTGTGAGGGATCCAAGGAGGACTTCTCCCGGGTGACCATCCACCCCAGAGATTCTAGAGTGGACAGCACCTTGTCTCGGTCTGACCGGAGCTGTTCTAGGGCTGGACTGTAAATTAGCATATTGTCCAAGTATGGGATCAATGCTACCCCCTGGAGGTGTAGAAAAGACACCACCTCGGCGAGGACCTTTGTAAAGATTCTTGGACTGGCCGCTAGGCCAAAGGGGAGTGCTTTGAACTGTCAATGTTGGCCACCCTGGTCTGTCTGAACCGCAAACCGCAGGAACTTCTGGTGTTTCGGGGCAACGGGGACATGCAAATAAGCATCCTTCAAGTCTAATGTGATCATGAAGACTCCTTCTTGGAGGTGTCTTCTGACCGTGTAAATACTTTCCATCTGGAACTTTTTGTACAGTAAGTACCGGTTTAGCATCTTTAAGTTTATGATCAGTTGAAACTTGCCCGAGGGTTTCGGCACCACAAATATGTGGGAATAAAACCCCTGGCCGATCTGACCTACAGGAACAGGGCTGATGACCTCCTGTTCTGCCAGCTCACAGACACTCCCCAAAAGGCCCCTTGCTTTCAGTGGATCTCTGGGGAGATAGGTAAGGATGAAGTTTGGAGGGGGGTTGGACAGGAATTCTAATCTGTAACCCTCCCTTATAAGACTTAGAATGTAAGGGCTCTGTGTGATCTTCTCCCATTGAGGGAGGAACCACAAGAGCCTTCCACCAACCTTTATGTTGGCGTCATTTGGTCTCCTTGTTGGAAGGTCTGGGCCCGGAGAAAAGGATTCCACCCTTTTCCTTGCCCTTACCAAATCCCCACTTTTTCCTCGGCTCCTTCTTACCCTTAAACCAGTCTTTTGAAGGGGGGCCTCGAAAAAACTTCTTCACTTTAACTCTTGGGTTTTGTTGTGAATTTCTTGCCCTTATCTGACAATCGGGGCAGGACTAGTTCTAGGCCCGAACCGAAGAGCAGTGAGCTCTCAAAGGGTATAGCGCAGAGACGTGACTTTGGGTAAAAATGTGGGATGGAGATTTTACCTCTAAGGGCTCTTCTAGCAGAATTTAGAAGAGCTGCTGACTTGGCAGTTGCTCTGTTTCTACCGCATCGTCTGCCAAATAGGCTACGGCCTTACCAATAACTTCCAGAGAATCTAACACCACCTTAGATTTGTTCTCGCATGCAACATTTTATCATAATGGGGGATTTTAATTATCCAGACATAGACTGGGCGGAGGGAACCGCGCATTCATTTAAGGCTCGCCAGTTCCTTAGTGTTTTGCAGGACAATTTTATGGGTCAGATGGTAGACGCACCAACTAGAAATAAAACATTACTAGATCTACTGATTACCAATAATACAGACCTGATAACAGATGTGGTAATACGGGGCAATTTAGGTAACAGCGATCACAGGTCAATTAGTTTCAGTATAAATCACACAAATAGGAAACATGAAGGGAACACAAAGACACTGAATTTCAAAAGAGCCAACTTCCCTAAACTACAAACCTTGCTAAAAGGCATAAATTGGGATAAAATATTAGGAACAAAGAATACGGAGGAGAGATGGGTTTGCTTTAAGAGCATATTAAATAAGGGCATTAGCCAATGTATCCCATTGGGTAATAAATTTAAAAGAGCGAACAAACATCCTGGATGGCTTAACTCCGATGTAAAAATGCATATAAAAGCAAAGGAGAAGGCCTTCAAAAAATACAAGGTTGAGGGATCATCCTCAGCATTCAGTATTTATAAAGAATGCAATAAGAAATGTAAGGGTGCAATTAGGATGGCTAAGATAGAACATGAAAGACACATAGCGGAGGAGAGCAAAAGAAATCCCAAGAAATTCTTTAAGTATGTAAACAGTAAAAAAGGGAGGACAGACCATATTGGCCCCATAAAGAATGAGGAAGGACATCTGGTTACAAAGGATGGGGAGATGGCAAAGGTATTGAATTTATTCTTCTCCTCAGTCTTCACAAGTGAATCGGGGGGCTTCAGTAACCAAAACTGCAGTGTTTATCCTCATGACACATCACAGGAAGCACCTCCATGGTTAACAGAGGACGGAATTAAAATTAGACTTGAGAAACTTAACATTAATAAATCACCGGGACCAGATGGCTTGCATCCGAGGGTACTTAGGGAACTCAGTCAGGTGATTGCCAGACCGTTGTTCCTAATATTTACAGACAGTCTATTGACTGGAATGGTACCAGCCGATTGGAGAAAAGCCAATGTAGCACCAATATTTAAAAAGGGCCCAAAAAACATCCCTGGGAATTACAGACCAGTTAGCCTAACATCAATAGTATGTAAACTCTTGGAGGGGATGATAAGGGACTATATACAAGATTTTAGTAATAAGAATGATTTCATTAGCAGTAATCAGCATGGATTCATGAAGAATCGTTCTTGCCAAACCAATCTATTAACCTTCTATGAGGAGGTGAGTTGCCATCTAGATAAAGGAAGGCCCGTAGACGTGGTGTATCTGGATTTTGCAAAAGCATTTGACACAGTTCCCCATAAACGTTTACTATACAAAATAAGGTGCGTTGGCATGGACCATAGGGTGAGTACATGGATTGAAAACTGGCTACAAGGGCGTGTTCATATGGTGGTGATAAATGGGGAGTACTCAGAATGGTCAGGGGTGGGTAGTGGGGTTCCCCAGGGTTCTGTGCTGGGACCAATCCTATTTAATTTGTTCATAAACGACCTGGAGGATGGGATAAAGAGTTCAATCTCTGTATTTGCAGACGATACTAAGCTAAGCAGGGCAATAACTTCTCTGCAGGATGTGGAAATCTTGCAAAAAGACCTGAACAAATTAATGGGGTGGGCGACTACATGGCAAATGAGGTTCAATGTAGAAAAATGTAAAATAATGCATTTGGGTGGCAAAAATATGAATGCAATCTATACACTGGGGGGAGAACCTCTGGGGGAATCTAGGATGGAAAAGGACCTGGGGGTCCTAGTGGATGATAGGCTCAGCAATGGCATGCAATGCCAAGCTGCTGCTAATAAAGCAAACAGAATATTGGCATGCATTAAAAGGGGGATCAACTGCAGAGATAAACCGATAATTCTCCCGCTCTACAAGACTCTGGTCCGGCCGCACCTGGAGTATGCTGTCCAGTTCTGGGCACCAGTCCTCAGGAGGGACGTACTGGAAATGGAGCGAGTACAAAGAAGGGCAACAAAGCTAATAAAGGGTCTGGAGGATCTTAGTTATGAGGAAAGGTTGCAAGCACTGAACTTATTCTCTCTGGAGAAGAGACGCTTGAGAGGGGATATGATTTCAATTTACAAATACTGTACTGGTGACCCCACAATAGGGATAAAACTTTTTCGCAGAAGAGAGTTTAATAAGACTCGTGGCCACTCATTACAATTAGAAGAAAAGAGGTTTAACCTTAAACTACGTAGAGGGTTCTTTACTGTAAGAACGGTAAGGATGTGGAATTCCCTTCCACAGGCGGTGGTCTCAGCGGGGAGCATTGATAGCTTCAAGAAACTATTAGATAATCACCTGAATGACCGCAATATACAGGGATATGTAATGTAATACTGACACATTATCACACACATAGGTTGGACTTGATGGACTTGTGTCTTTTTTCAACCTCACCTACTATGTAACTATGTAACTATGTAACTATGTAACATGGTCCAACAACCTGCTGACCCATGCATCCGCATTTCTGGGACACAAGCGGAGGCCACTGCAGGACCCATAGCTGCAGCGTTGGCATCCCAGGCTCTGCGTAGCAAGGTTTCTGATCTCTTATCCATCTGATCCCGAATGTTTCCGGAATCCTCAAAGGAGAGATCCGAACGTTTGGATACTTACTTGTGCCAAAGAAGCATCCACACGAAGTACTTTAAAGAATTTTTCTTCCTCCACTTTAAAAGGGCATCTACGCCTCTAGGTCTTAAGTTTTAAAATTTTACGCTCGGGTTCTTTCCATTCTCTTAGGATTATATCGTTAAGAGATTGGTGCACTGGAAAAGACTTGGCCTGAGGTTTGCCGAGTCCCCTGTACACTCTATCCTGTGCTGAGACCTGAGTGGACAGCATCTGAATATCCTCAGACGCATAGATTGCCTTAAGGAGACCCTCCATGTCTTCGGCTGCAAAGAGATGTCCCCCAGGTCTAGTCTCAAGCTGACTATCTTGGTCCGAATCCTCTCCTTCCTCTCGAGAGCTCTGGTCTGAGGCCTCTGCCTCTTCCTCATCAGATTAACAGGGGGCCGGTCCCTGGGACCCCCCAGTATTACTTGCCGAGGTCCCATTCCAAGAGGGGGAGCTCTCCCTAGCGGAAGGGGCTTCTTCCTGCCGCTTCTCAACTGTGGCCCTGAAGGACTGGAGGGTTGCTAGCATCTCAGACTGTAGCACCCGGTTTTCCTTCATAGCCTGCTAACCTATAGGTGCATCTGAAGCAAAAAGGTTTGGTGTGGTCCTGTGGGAGTTTCTCATTACAGTTCCCACAACGCTTTAATTTAGCGGATGGCTTTGGACCTAGACCTGCTGGCCATCCATTGAGCAGTGCATTCAGTCTCTGTAAAAGACAAATAAAAACCCCGTTTTAGCCATTACCCTTCGGGTATCATGCGGGGGGAGGGGGAAATAGGGCAACCCCAAATCTCCTCCCCACACCAGCTGGGTCACTCACCCCCTGTGGTGACCTCTGAAGCTGCCAAATTCGGTCCTTCCTCCTTCTCCGTCCCTTTAGCAGACCAACCGACCGGGTAAGATGGCTCCGGGTAGATTGGGGGGACACAGGACCAAGGACCCCCGCTCCTCTACCGCTTTTACCATGATTGTCGCACCGCTCGCCGCCATTTTGCTGGAGTCGACGGAAATTACATCACCTGAGCAAGCCGTACCGACGTCCGGACAAAAGCAATCGGACACCGTCGCTACAGCACAGTGTCAAGCAGGAGATACCTTGGCCCCCCCAGCCATACCTGACCCGGGATACTGCGCCGGATGCATCAGGGACTCCCTCCCCTCCAGATGGGAGATATTCGAGCGGCCCCTCCAAGCCATCCAAAACTGTAAGGTAGGAGGAGAGAGTGGGATGTGAGGTCCCTGGGGTTATGGACACCCCCACCGTGTCCACTGCCACCAGTTTCTTAGGGGGGTTCTTGACATACCTGTACTTCCCCCTGAGTATCCTTTGGAAGGGAGATCCCCCTCGGAAGGAGCAGAGCCCTGTCAGACCTTGCAGCCACCACTGGCTGCCCTAGGTCTGACATCCCAGGAGGGAGACCTCGGCCCCAGACTTTGGTCTAAAGATAGAAAAAAATAAACGGTTTTGCTGCCATCCTGTGGGAAACACAATCAATAACTGAGGGAGAGAGGAAAGGGAGGGGCCTTTTAAACTCTGTTGTTGATTTTGTTTCCTGTCAGGTGGGACCCGTCATTTCAGGAGTGCCCAGTGCCTTTACAGGTTGGCCCACTTCTGCAAGGTCCGGGTACAGTTCCCAAGATGTACATTGAGGTTAACCAATCCAGATACGGCTAATGAGTCTTGAGGCAATAAGCAGCTGAACCTTGACAGAAGTTGCAGCCGAAGTAGTTGAATAAAAATAGAAAAGGACTGATGTAGAAAATGTTTCCTTAAGAGGACAATAGCAAAACACTGGAGTACCTTGAAGTGGGTAAGGTTATACTAGGTTGAACTGGGTGGTGTCCCCATACATACACACCGTATTTTTTGGACCAGAAGACGCACATTTTCCCCCAAATAACATGGAGGGAAATGTCTCTGCGTCTTATGGAGCGAATATACACCAGGCACCGCTGGCACTGCCCCCTGCTGCCCCTCCATGTTAGTACCGGAAGAGATGCAGGAGAGCGGAGGACAGACATCCCAAGCCCCCACAAGCGCGGGCCAATCTCCCGGCTGGGCCCGACATTTGCTGAGATAGAAGATAGAGCAGCCCAAGCGATGGCAATGGTAAGGCTGCATTTATGGCACAGGTCAGGCTGCATCAATGGCACAGGTCAGGCTGCATTTCTGCATTTTATTGGCACTGGTAAGTCTGCATTTCTTTGGCACAGGTCAGGCTGCATTTCATGGGCACTGGTAAATATTTTAGTAAACCATTTGGTTCAGAATATTTTTTTCTTGTTTTCCTCCTCTAAAACCTAGGTGCATCTTATGATTAGGTGCGTCTTATGGAGCGAAAAATACGATATATATATATATATATATATATATATATATATATATATATATATATCTAGATCTAGATTATATATATATATATATATATATATATATATATATATATATATATATATATATATATATATATATATATATATACATACACACACACACATACATACTAATAATAGTGTGAAGAGTTAAGACATTACACTCAAAACTTTAGCTAAGCAGCAATTTACCTAAGGGCTTAGTTGATTGAAAAGCTCTAATAACCTGAAACCACTAGAGGATGCTAAAATGGGAATTAGAGGGTAGGATGGTGAAAATAATGTAAGGCCAAATCCTTTCAGCTTAATTCTTAAGTGGATGCAGTCATGGAGTGAAAAGATGACTTAGACACCTTTCTGGTATTACAGATAACCCTTTCAACTCCAGCAAATTCTATTGGCCAAATGGAAGTTGGCAAATAAAACACAACACCAGTCTACACATTCTAAATATTAATTTAAAAAATTTTTACAGAACAATTTCCAAGGCCTGTTCTTTCTGGTATTGGGTCCACTGTGTAAATTAAATGGGATTAGAATCTCTTTGAGTTCCTACTTTCCATCTCCACCTGCTCCCTTGTTATAAGAAGTCTATACAGTATACAAGAGGCAGAACAGACCGTGGAGGAGGGTTTCTCACATATTATGTAAGGTTTTTAGATTTTAACATACCTTCTCCTTGTTCTCTTCAAGCTTAATACAGGCTTTAGAAAGTTTTTTTGAACATTTTTCTAGCTTAAAGTGATTGCAACCGATCACGTTGTAAACCATTTAGATTAAAAATAAAAATGTAAAAGGCAAACCATTTGTGTATAGATATTAAAAAAAACATCAACACCTTTTTTTCCTCTTTTCTATAAGTGATCACATTCCCTCTGTTCTTAGCTGCATAAGAGCTGGGGGGAGGAACAGCAACAACACACTGAACTTCCCAGTAAAAGGCTGTGCAGGGGGGGGTGGGGTGTTCCAAACTAGAGAACTGGGCATGATGTGCCCTCCTGCTCAGTGTGGTCAGTTTTTAATAGTAAAGCAAAGGGACTGGTAGAAACACCAGGGATTTCACACAAAGGCAGCAATACAAAGAACAGGAGACGTCATACAAGTAAATGATACAGCAGGCACATACACTATATTGCCAAATGTATTGCCTTTACGTGCACATGAACTTTAATGGCATCCCAGTCTTAGTCCGTAGGGTTCAATATTGAGTTTGCCCACCCTTTGCAGCTATAATTCATCCCAAAGGTGTTCCATCGGGTTTCTCCACCCCAAACTCGCTCATCCACACTATATTGCGAAACATTTTGGGCCACCCCTCCAAATCATTTGGTGGAGTGGGGGGATTATGGTGTGGGGTATTTTTTTAGGGGTTGGGCTTGGCTCCTTAGTTCCAGTGAAGGGAACTCTCAAGGCGTCAGCATACCAAGACATTTTGGACAATTTCATGCTCCCAACTTTGTGGGAACAGTTTTGGGGAAGACCCCTTCCTGTTCCAAAATGACACACCAGCGCACAAAGCAAGGTCCATAAAGACATGGATGAGTTTAATTTGGGGTGGAGGAAATTGACTGGCCTGCAAAGAGTCCTGACCTTAACCAGATAGAACACCTTTGGGGTGAAATAGAGCGAAGACTGAAAGCCAGGACTTCTCGTCCAACAATGCCTGACCTCACAAATGTGCTTCTGGAAGAATGGTCAAACATTCCCATAGGCTCACTCCTAAACCTTGTGGACAGCCTTCCCAGAAGAGTTGAAACGGTTATAGATGCAAAGGGTGGACCAACTCAATATTGAACCCTATGGACTAAGATTAGGATGCCATTAACCTTCATGAGCGTGTAAAGGCAGGTGTCCCAATACTTTTGGCAGTATAGTGTATCGGGAATATGAAATGTTGGTGTAACAAACACTTAAATTTACGCTAAGTGGGCTAATGGAGCAATGCAAAAAGTCTCCCTCTTTATTAAGGTAAAATTGGGTAGAACAACAGCCTCCTTTGTCTATCAGTGTGGCAATGAAGTACAGATGAGATGGGACATGGTCAGTGCTTCTTTGTGTTAAATGCTGCTTGCATCGGTTACTGAGCATGGTCACACACACTACACTGAAATGAAGTTAGAGTGGCTTTCAAATGATAAGAGCATTGTTTTCCTGCTTAGCGGGGTTCTGGCCAGCTCTGCTGATACTGTGCACAGCTTTGAAAAGAGCTTTGCAAATTCAATATGAATGCTCTGGAAATGCTAGCAAATGGTGTACCAATTCTGCTAGTGATTGAAAAGCGATAGGCAAAAGGTAACTTGCGAAATCAATGTAAAAAAGACCTTAGAATCAAGCATTACTGCCTGGCCAGGAAAGTGTGACCTGGCAAAAAAAATAAAATAAACACAGATTCAGACCACTGCTCATGAAGATATGAAGAAATGAACATATGAAGTATTTTGTCACCAGTGACCCTGTTTTCTGCGTTAAAAACAGGGCTTCCTTTTTCACTGTTAACAACTCCTGGAATCACAGCCTATGATAAAACCATCAAGAAATATATTGTATCACCAAATTATCCTAAAGGATTTCACTTGTCAATTACTTTTCATCGGAGAAGCCTAATTGCCAGTTCTTCTTCTCATTGTATTACCATATATGTTATTAATGTAAGAATTCTATTGTACCTTGTAATACTCCAAAAAATATTTGAAAGAGAAAAATGGGGCTTCTCTTTACAGTAACAAATCTGTGCCACGGCTTACCACAGGCATGCCACGACTAACGAATATGGTTGCCTTTTTTGTATGTGGAAAACAAGGCTCTAAACCTTTTTAGTCTTACAAAAAAATAAAAAAGATTTATTTCTAAGGACTCGTACATTTGCGCTTTTGTTAAAAGATAAGTTCACCTTTAATTACATGTTATACCCACTATTAGGGTGCAACATACTACTAGACTAGCAGCTCCCGCAACACCACCCCCCCCCCCCCCCCGATCCCCAGTTTTGACAGTGGGCCAGGGATCTTCTCTGTGCATCCACTGTCACAATTTTAAATTTTAAATTCCACCTATCCGCCAAAGTAATTTATTCACAGAGTTTTGTGAATGAGAGAACTAAAACTACCATCAGCCATGGCAGCGGGCAGGTTGTAGTTCTCAATGAACTACCAGGGCACTGATGAGCGCTCTAGGTAGTTCATGGAATCTTCCTACCCGTATAAGGTACTGGCAAACAGTTACACTGAGTCTGCAGTGCAGAAGCCTGAGATTGCACCCACAATCTGCTGATCCTAACAAAAATTCTTTTTTTTTTTAACCTTCAAAAAGATGTGCATTTATTTATTTATTTTAAAGGTGAACTTATCCTTTAATATCAGGACTACTCGTCTCCACATAAAAGTCAACAGAAAGTAGCCTAAAACTGCTCAGGAACTGGTCAAATGTGGGCATTTGTGAAGAAACTCAGCTGGAACTCATAAATGTTCCAAACTCATCTTATCTACACAAACAAGCCTGTTCTTTAAGTTGAAAGTAAGAAATCCAAGGATATACCTCAATGTTAGTCAAGGGGAAATATTAGGAGAAGGCATAATAATCAGAAAAAATAAAAAACATTTAGGCATAGCTAGGGTGTCTTAATAGGTCATAAGTCAAAACTATCCTATGTGTAAAAGATGCTGGTAGACACCATCAGTTTATTTCTTCAGCAACCTATAGTTGACCCATACATATTTAGTTTGACCAGATGGAAATTCTGAAAAACCGTTTGCCATCATAGAGTCTACTAAATCCCTTTGAAAGCCCTACAATTTCCTCTAGACCTGCTATTTGAATTGAATTCCAGATTTATATACTAAAGCTGCATTTAGGTTGTTGTTTTTTTTTTACCTTAATTCCGAAAATGCATTAAGGTAAAATACCTTCAGCCTTTAGAACCAGGCACTTAGACACCTTCCCGCCCAGCCCAATTTTCAGCTTTCAGCGCTGTCACAATTTGAATGACAATTGCGCGGTCATGCCACACTGTACCCAAACAAATTTTTTATCATTTTGTTCCCACAAATAGAGCTTCCTTTTGGTGGTATTTGATCCCCTCTGCGGTTTTTATTTTTTGCGCAACAAATAAAAAAAGACAGAAAATTTTGAAAAAAAGCACGTTTTTCTTTGTTTCTGTTAAAATTTTTTGTAAATGAGTACGTTTTCTTCTTCAATGACGGGCACTGATATGGCTGCACTGACGGGCACTGATACGGCGGCACTGATGGGCACCGATGAGGTGGCACCAATGAGGTGGCACTGATGAGGTGGCACTGACGGGCACTGATGATGGGCACTGATAGGTGGCACTGATGCGCACTGATAGGTGGCACTAATGGGCACTGATAGGTGGCACTGGTAGGTGGCACTGATGGGCGCTGATAGGTGGCACCGATGGGCACTGATAGGCGGCACTGATGGGCACTTGTAGGTGGCATTAATGGGCACTCGTAGGTGGCGTTGATGGGTAGTTATGGGTGGCACTGATAGTTGGCACAGATGGGCACGGATGGGCACTGATAGGTGGGCACAGATGGGCACAGATGGGCACCGATGGACACTGATGGGTGGCACTGATGATTCTGATTGATGGCAGTGATGCCCCTAAGTGTGGCATTGCTGGGCATCACTGCAACATAATTGTGCCAATCAGTGCCCATTTGTGGGCACTGATTGGCACAGATTTGGCACTGACTGGGCACATGTGGATGGCCATGGGGTACATACCTGGCCATCCACATGTTTCCCTTCCCTGGTGGTCCTAGTGGCGATCCCTGGTGGCCCAGTGTGGTGATCTGCGGGGGGGCTGCGCTGATAAACAATCAGCGCAGACCCCCCCTGCCAGGAGAGCCGCCGATCGGCTCTCCTCTACTCGCGTCTGTCAGACGCGAGTGAGGAAGAGCCGATCAACGGCTCTTCCTATTGACAGCGTGATCAGCCGTGATTGGACACGGCTGATCACGTGGTAAAGAGCCTCCGCCGGAGGCTCTTTACCAAGATCGGTGTAGCGGTGTGTCAGACTGACACACCGATCCACCGATCGCCGCGATGCGCGCCCCTGCGGGCGCGCGGCGGCATGTTATCCTGAAGGACGTCATATGACGCCCAGTCAGGATAACACAACCACCGCCCGGCCGTCAATCCGCTATAGGCCGGGCGGGAAGTGGCTGCATTTAGGTTGTTGTTTTTTTTTTACCTTAATTCCGAAAATGCATTAAGGTAAAATACCTTCAGCCTTTAGAACCACTTAAACATGCATGGTGGTAAGCTAGCCCATTAATATGAATCAAATGCTCAATACACCATAAAAACCGCAAGCAGCATATTCAATTCCATGGCAACAGAAGTGTGTCGAAAAGGTGCACTGGGGTGCAATCGAAAAAGAGTGTGCACCTTACCGCAGTATGAACGGGGCCTTAAAGTACTCATGCAAGTTTTGGTGTTAACTGGCACAGCTTTTTTTTTTTTAGATTTCGTGGCTCGGGTGATGACGTCATTTTTTTCGGCCGGTGAGAAGCATGTCGCAGTTTACTTCCGGTTTTGTTTGAATTTTCTTATACAATGTGTCTGCTTTGGATATACAGGAAGTCACCGAGTTACGAACACAATAGGGACTGTAGGTTTGTTCGTAAGTCGAAGTTGTTCGTAAGTCGCAACACTGCATTTGTAAGTGTAACTTCCAGTCGGAACACTGCAATCGTAAGTGTAACGTCCGCCTGTGCATGGATGTGGGATGTTCCGGGAGCTTGTTATGTTATCTGGGGCTCTTCTGGCCATGCAGTACATGTAGTACTGCAGTATGGGATGTGTCCGGAGGTATCCAGGACCAGTGTGGAGAACAAGTGGCCAGCATTTGAGGCCGTTTGTAACTCGGGTGTTCGAAACTCGGGGACTGCCTGTATTTTATACTTTTTTGATATTAAAAAAAAAAGGAATTACGATATATGGTTCCCTTTCTGCCATTTGTTGATACCACATAGAAGTATCCCATTGCCCACAATTGAGTAACCAAAAAGGAGGACTACAAAGCCTAGCGACCAAAGATTCACACAAGCGCAAATGACTCCTATCAGTTGGATCCATAGCAGCTGGTGAGTGAGCGGGCACACAGGAGGGGAGCACAGTCTGCACTGAATTTGTGTTTACAGCACTTGGCACTTTTTCACAATGGTAGCTTAATTGCACAATTAAGAAGATTTACAAAGATGGACATTTATTTGTAGATTTGATGCATTTGTTTGATAATTTAATACCGTGCATTTGGGATGGATGGATAGATAGATAGATAAGATATCACAAGGATTGATTATCGGGTAGCGTTCTTCACATATAGGTTTATGATTTAAAGGCACAACACCTATAAGAACCGCAACCCCCATATGCACTATGTAATTTATTTTATTTACAAATTCTGACTTTAACGCATTCTGATTTAACCTAAGCGCGGGAATATATATATATATATATATATATATATATATATATATATATATATATATATATATATATATATATATATATATATATATTTATATTAGTGTGCCATTATGTATATGTATATGTATGTATATACACACACACACGCACGCATACACCCAGGTTCCTGCATTCACTATATCTGGGGTCTCCCACAGTACACAGAACATGGAAATGTAATTTTAGTAAAAATAAACTGCTAAATACCTTTTCTCATCAGCAGTATATAGCAGTCTTGTGACATCTATCAGTGTCTGGTTAAAGTTTGTAGGAGGAGTTTTCATTCACCTTTGACTGTCCTATGAAGCTGCAGGACCCCTGACCCTCTGTGTGGACAGCGCTGATTGGCCCTGAGCTGATCACATGCACCCTCCCCCAAAAAAAAACAAAAAAACATTTTTTAGCAATAAACACCAAACTGAGCATGTGCAGAGTGACTCCAAAGGCTCTGTAGATATCAAGAGATGGATTGGGGACAGTAGTAAAAACGGAGGATCAGAGAAGACAGGATCAAAACAGCCCTTTTTTTTACACAATGCAGAGGATTAACCCTTTAGGTTCCACAGTGAGTATAACACACATGCTTTACTGCATATACAGACTGATTGTACTTTTGTGGATTTAGTAACACTTTAAGCATCCTAATTCTACCTGAACTGTATTGTATGGTCAATATAACAAGCAAAGTGGCTTAGCATGTGTAAATGGCAATGCTCTGCTGGAAGGAAGGGGGGCTATTGCATACTGGGTCCTCATGGTGCAAAATCCCTAGTTGCACCTTTTTTGCTCAGCCACAATAAAGGGGAGTCTTCAAGGAGACTGGTGTTGCAATTACAACTAATCATCGCCAAAAGGAGGAGGAAAAAAAAAATTAACTGTGTTGAAGGCTTTGTAATTTCCCTAGGTACAATTTAGCTGTCACTTATTTTAAAATTTACTCAAACATGCATTTCGAACAGTGCTAACTTCACATGTCAAGTGCTTTCCAGCCAATTAAGTCTACACTGGAAGTCTGTGTTAAACAACTGAATGATTAGACAGGATAGCTCATTTCCTTGCTCTTTTGTTCAGCATAAAAATGCCACATTTACATTATCAGACACTACAGGATTTTCTGACAGAGAAAGGGAGAGGGGAAAAAAAAAAAACAGAGAGAGAAGAAAATAGGAAGCCCTATCGAACGGTGTCCGTACAAAGCACATCAAGCCAGTCATTTACCAATCATCCTTCAAAACCCAATAGCCGTGAATGTAACTTAATTACGACCCAGCGATCCTTGACGAGCAGCCATCTTATCGCTGTCTTGTCCTGTTAGGGCAAGCTCCTGCTTTATTCCTCTGCCTTCAGCGCTAAATTTCTAATTGTGATAATTGTGTAAGAGAACCAAACTACCTTTTAACATTGTGGCAAGGCGATCTTTGCTTATTTACTTGTTTGAAAAATCACACAAACTGAAAAATATGCCAACGTATAAGATATGGCGGAAGATAATGTGCAGATCTGACAATTTTAAACTGGTGATGGTGCTTAGAAATGAAGCAAAGGAGCCCCAATTTTCTAGGGGACAAAGGTTAGAAATGATCTTTACACTTTCTTGACAATTGAAGCTTGATCGCAACATACCGGTACATGCTGAAGGTGAAGGTTGGATTTGAGGTGCTGCATATCTAACTGGTTGCAATGGGTAACAATGACAAAGGCTGAGAGACGATTTTAGGATTTAAAGGATAAGTTCACGTTTAAGAAAAAAAATATATATATATATTGTAAAAAAAAAAATATTGTTTTTGCAGATAAAAAAAAAATGCGTTTTATTTTTTGTTTTGTTTTTTGAGCCTGTGAAGCAGGGGTCAGCAACCTTTTTCCACTTAAGGGCCGGATTAAATGTATGTGAATGCATAGAGGGCCACTCTGCTAATAAATAAAGATAATAATCTGGATCCCTTTACATTACACAGCCCCTGCACTTCTGGACCCCTTTACATTACACAGCCCCCCCACTTCTGGACCCCTTTACATTACACAGCCCCCGCACTTCTGGACCCCTTTACATTACACAGCCCCCGCACTTCTGGACCCCTTTACATTACACAGCCCCCGCACTTCTGGACCCCTTTACATTACACAGCCCCCGCACTTCTGGACCCCTTTACATTACACAGCCCCCGCACTTCTGGACTCCTTAACATTACACAGCCCCCGCACTTCTGGACCCCTTAACATTACACAGCCCCCGCACTTCTGGGCCCCTTCACTTTACACAGCCCCCGCACTTCTGGGCCCCTTTACTTTACACAGCCCCCGCACTTCTGGGCCCCTTTACTTTACACAGCCCCCGCACTTCGGGACCCCTTTACTTTACTTTACACAGCCCCCGCACTTCTGGACCCCTTTACTTTACACAGCCCCCGCACTTCTGGACCCCTTTACATTACACAGCCCCCGCACTTCTGGACCCCTTTACATTACACAGCCCCCGCACTTCTGGACCGCTTTACATTACACAGCCCCCGCACTTCTGGACCCCTTTACATTACACAGCCCCCGCACTTCTGGACCCCTTTACATTACACAGCCCCCGCACTTCTGGACCGCTTTACATTAAACAGCCCCCGCACTTCTGGACCCCTTTACATTACACAGTCCCCGCACTTCTGGACACCTTTACATTACACAGCCCCTGTACCTCTGGACCCCTTTACATTACACATCCCACCCTCCCTTCATATTACCCAGCGCCCCCCCCCATGTTATGCTTTAAAATTGAGCACATTCGTGGAATAACAGCAAACTACGGAACGTAAAAATCTCCATAGGTGATTTTTAAACATTTCTACAGGCTACCAGTTTTGCGGTCACGACTTACGTATGGGTATGCTTTCATTTTTTTTTTTTTTTTTTTTTTTTTTACACTGTCCTTTTTAAAAAAAAATAAAAAATCTGATCATTTTTGGTGCTGTCAGAAGAAATGTAAACATCCCTTGTGACAGTAATAGGCAGTGACAGGTACTCTTTATGGAGGGATCTGGGTTCTATAAGACCCCAAATCCCTCCTTTGCACTTAAAAGCATTCAAAACACCAAGTTTGGCTTAAACCGGAAGTGATGTCAAGACATCGCTTCCAGGATACTAGATCCGAGACTCGATCGAAGCAGATTCCAGCCTCGATCGGGTCTCCGGACAGCCGGCAGGTCGCTCGGGCCTCCCGGTGGGACGGGAGAGCCCAGGTGAGCCACGGAAGGAGGGGGATAACAGCCGAGCGGCTTCTTAGCCCCATCGGTTGTTATGCCAAGAAAGCCGACCGGGGTTAAAATGTCTGCGGGTCGGGTGCATGTGAATTTATTGCGTGCACTGAAGTGCCGGACATTTAGCGGCGGCGAGTCGGGTTGCCGATCCGGGCTGTAAAGCATTGCACCAGCGATCAGCAGATCATTGGTACCATGCAGGTCTCCTCCAGATCTTTCAGTATATCCCGTAAGGGCAAGCAAATAGAATCTGACAGGAAGAATCAATGAACTGCCACGGCGCTCCACAGCGCAATGGTAGTTCATTGAAAACTACAAGCCGACCAGCACAAAGGATGTTGGGGCTTGTAGTTCATTCACACACAGAGCTGCGTGAATGAATGTCGTGGCCGTAGCCCCACAAGGGCGCACTGATTTTACAAAGTGACAGCTAGCAGGGGGAACTTCCCCCACACTGCTGTCATGTGTGTGGAGGTGGAGGGTTGGGCGGATTAGGATTTTTTCTGCTAACCTTAACCACTTCAGCCCCGGAACATTTTACCCCCTTCCTGACCAGAGCACTTTTTACAATTCGGCACTGCGTCGCTTTAACTGCTAATTGCGCGGTCATGCAATGCTGTACCCAAATGAAATTTGCGTCCTTTTCTTCCCACAAATAGAGCTTTCTTTTGATGGTATTTGATCACCTCTGCCGTTTTTATTTTTTGCGCTATAAACGGAAAAAGACCGAAAATTTTGAAAAAAAATGATATTTTCTACTTTTTGTTATAAAAAAAATCCAATAAACTAAATTTTAGTCATACATTTAGGCCAAAATGTATTCGGCCACATGTCTTTGGTAAAAAAAATGTCAATAAGCGTATATTTATTGGTTTGCGCAAAAGTTATAGCGTCTACAAACTAGGGTACATTTTCTGTAATTTACACAGCTTTTAGTTTATGACTGCCTATGTCATTTCTTGAGGTGCTAAAATGGCAGGGCAGTACAAAACCCCCCCAAATGACCCCATTTTGGAAAGTAGACACCCCAAGGAAATTGCTGAGAGGCATGTTGAACCCATTGAATATTTATTTTTTTTGTCCCAAGTGATTGAATAATGACAAAAAAAAAAAAAAAAAATTACAAAAAGTTGTCACTAAATGATATATTGCTCACACAGGCCATGGGCATATGTGGAATTGCACCCCAAAATACATTTAGCTGCTTCTCCTGAGTATGGGGATACCACATGTGTGGGACTTTTTGGGAGCCTAGCCGCGTACGGGGCCCCGAAAACCAAGCACCGCCTTCAGGATTTCTAAGGGCATAAATTTTTGATTTCACGCCTCACTACCTATCACAGTTTTGAAGGCCATAAAATGCCCAGGTGGCACAAAACCCCCCCAAATGACCCCATTTTGGAAAGTAGACACCCCAAGCTATTTGCTGAGAGGCATGGTGAGTATTTTGCAGCTCTCATTTGTTTTTGAAAATGAAGAAAGACCAGAAAAAAAAAATTTTTTTTTCTTTTTTCAATTTTCAAAACTTTGTGACAAAAAGTGAGGTCTGCAAAATACTCACTATACCTCTCAGCAAATAGCTTGGGGTGTCTACTTTCCAAAATGGGGTCATTTTGGGGGGTTTTGTGCCACCTGGGCATTCCATGGCCTCCGAAACTGTGATAGGCAGTGAAGAGTGAAATCAAAAATTTATGCCCTTAGAAAGCCTGAAGGCGGTGCTTGGTTTTCGGGGTCCCGTGCGCAGCTAGGCTCCCAAAAAGTCCCACACATGTGGTATCCCCGTACTCAGGAGAAGCAGTAGAATGTATTTTGGGGTGCAATTTCACATATCCCCATGGCATGTTTGAGCAATATATCATTTAGTGACAACTTTGTGCAAAAAAAAAAAAAAAATTGTCTCTTTCCCGCAACTTGTGTCGCAATATAAAATATTCCATGGACTCGACATGACTCTCAGCAAATAGCTTGGGGTGTCTACTTTCCAAAATGGGGTCATTTGGGGGGGTTTTGAACTGTCCTGGCATTTTATGCACAACATTTAGAAGCTTATGTCACACATCACCCACTCTTCTAACCACTTGAAGGCAAAACCCTTTCTGACACTTTTTGATTACGTGAAAAAATTATTTTTTTTTTGCAAGAAAATTACTTTGAACCCCCAAACATTATATATTTTTTTAAAGCAAATGCCCTACAGATTAAAATGGTGAGTGTTTCATTTTTTTTTTTCACACGGTATTTGCGCAGCGATTTTTCAAACGCATTTTTTGTGGAAAAAACACACTTTTTTAAATTTTAATGCACTAAAACACACTATATTGCCCAAATGTTTGATGAAATAAAAAAGATGATCTTAAGCCGAGTACATGGATACCAAACATGACATGCTTTAAAATTGCTCACAAACGTGCAGTGGCAACAAAATTAATACATTTTTAAAAGCCTTTAAAAGCCTTTACAGGTTACCACTTTAGATTTACAGAGGAGGTCTACTGCTAAAAGTACTGCCCTCGATCTGACCTTCGCGGTGATACCTCACATGCATGGTGCAATTGCTGTTTACATTTGACGCCAGACCGACGCTTGCGTTCGCCTTAGCGCGAGAGCAGGGGGGACAGGGGTGCTTTTTTTTTTTTTTTTTTTTCTTTATTATTTTTTTGCTTTTTTATCTTATTTTTAAACTGTTCCTTTCATTTTTTTTTTTTTTTTAAATCATTTTTATTGTTATCTCAGGGAATGTAAATATCCCCTATGATAGCAATAGGTAGTGACAGGTACTCTTTTTTGAAAAAATTGGGGTCTATTAGACCCTAGATCTCTCCTCTGCCCTCAAAGCATCTGACCACACCAAGATCGGTGTGATAAAATGCTTCCCCAATTTCCCAATGGCGCTGTTTACATCCGGCGAAATCTAAGTCATAAAATGCTCGTAGCTTCCGGTTTCTTAGGCCATAGAGATGTTTGGAGCCACTCTGGTCTCTGATCAGCTCTATGGTCAGCTGGCTGAATCACCGGCTGCATTCTCAGGTTCCCTGTTGAGACAGGAGAGCCAGAGAAATACACGGAAGACGGTGGGGGGGGGGGGGCATTCGCTCCCACTGCTTGTAAAAGCAGTCTAGAGGCTAATTAGCCGCTAGGATTGCTTTTACATGAAAGCCGACCGCTGGCTGAAAAGAATGATACCAAGATGATACCTAAACCTGCAGGCATCATTCTGGTATAACCACTCAAAGTCGTGAATGGTGTACCTGAAGACCAAAAAATGGTTAACAATAAAGCACAGTAAACGGTAAAGTATAAAAAATTGCATACCTGAAAAGCAAACATGATAAAACATAATAACAATAAAACATTGCAGAATAGAATACAGTAAAAAAGAGCAGAACAATAGAGAGAGAATAGAGAGAGAGAATAAAACAACTATTTTTTTTTATTTTTGTTTGTGTTTTTTTTGCAAACTTGTAACTTTTATAACTGTAACCGGTTCCAGGTTCGGGTCTCTCAAAATGCGATGGCATCTTGGGAGACCCTGTGAAAGTGTGCCTAGTCTGTGGAATGCTGTATCCTACGCTAATACTCAACTAGTGAATGGTAGCGTTCAAAACATTCACCAATGCAAAGACCAGGATTGTCAGGACAGGAGGGACAATAATAGCGGGTGTCATGCCTATATCCGCGCTTGCTGCAGACACAACATCTTTTTGGGGGGGTTTGTTGGGTAGGGGTACTCGGGAGGACATAAAAATGCCTCTCATGCAGCCGACTGCATTTGGTTGGGGATGTGAATGGGGGAAGTACGGGCGCTGCAGAAGCGGTGGGTTCCCAATTAGGATTGGCGAATGCAGCAGGAAGGGCACTATGGGCACGACGGGCCTGTGTTTGTCTTTTTGGTGGCAGCGGGACACTACTTGTGCTTGCCACCTCACCAGCTTGAACTGCACTTATGGGACTCGCCACGCACCAAGTGTTACTGCAGTGCTGGTTTGACTACGACCGGGGTGTACTAGGCCGCTGGCGCTTGCCAGTTCACCAAAACGCTACCAAAAAAACTGTTAGCGATCGCAGGGATCAGGCCTGACTCTGCGAACGCTGCAGTTATGCGTTTAGTGTTCTGTAAGTGACAGTGATCGATTGATACTGCACTTGGGTGGGCTGGGCTGGGCCGGGCGGAGGGGCAAAACGCAGGTGCTAGTAGGTATCTGGGCTGATCCCGCTAACACTGCGTTTTTGGGAACCCTAAACTGCTGGGGACGCCAGTATAGATCTGATCGGATCAGGTATTGATCCGTTCAGATACTATACCACTAAGGGAGGTGTACGGTGCATGCGTGGGTGTTAGCGGTACTGGCGCTAACCTGACGCTGCCTGGGGCTGGTGCTTACCAGTTCACCAAAACGCTACCAAAAAAACTGTTAGCGATCGCAGGGATCAGGCCTGACTCTGTGAACGCTGCAGTTATGCGTTTAGTGTTCTGTAAGTGACAGTGATCGATCGATACTGCACTTGGGTGGGCTGGGCTGGGCCGGGCGGAGGGGAAAAACGCAGGTGCTAGCAGGTATCTGGGCTGATCCCGCTAACACTGCGTTTTTGGGAACCCTAAACTGCTGGGGACGCTAGTATAGACCTGATCGGATCAGATATTGATCCGTACAGATACTATACCACTAAGGGAGGCGTATGCCACGTGCGTGGGTGTTAGCGGTACTGGCGCTAATCTGACGCTGCCTGGGGCGACGCATATCACCGCTGGGCGATCAGGGGGCTAAACCTTTATTCGGTAATAAACGGCGGGTGCCCTGACACTATAAAAAATAAACGAACTAGCCAGCGTCACCCGTAACAGTTATACGGTGATCAGTGGTGAAAGGGTTAACTAGGGGGCAATCAAGGGGTTAAAACATTTATTCGGTAGTATATGGGGGTCCCTGACGCTATAAAACGCTGACGGCGAACCTAAATATTTACCTCCCTAACTAGCGGAACCAGCGACACTAATACAGCGATCAGAAAAATGATCGCTTAGTGACACTGGTGACGGGGGGTGATCAAGGGGTTAAAACTTTATTAGGGGGGGTTAGGGGGGTACCCTAGACCTACAGGGGGCTAACCCTAATTGTCCTAACACTGTAACTGTCACAAACTGACACTATGCAGTAATCAGAAAAAAAAAAAAAAAAAAACCTGCTTGGTGTCAGTTTGTGACAGGGGGGGGGGTGATTGGGGGGGGATCGGGGGTGTTTAGTGTGCCTGGCATGTTCTACTGTGTTGTGTGTGTGTTGTGCACTTACTTACATGTCATCTCTCCTCGGGCCGGAACGGAAACTCCCGAGCTGAGGAGAGATGACATCACATCCTCTGCCTCTGTGTACTATACAGAGGATGTTTCTCATTGGCTGGGAGCGATCGCGAGGGGGGGGCCACGATCGGATGGCCTCCCCCTCGTCTCTCACTTCTCCCAGCCAAAAGCCGACCGCCGCTGGCACCGGGGGGGGGGGGTCCGATCGGAAGGCAATCACGTACCAGGTACGTGATTTTGCCTGCCCGTGCCATTCTGCTCACGTATATAGGCGTGAGGCGGTCGGCAAGTGGTTAAAGTGGTTGTAAACCCTTAGATATACACAGTGAAGTGACTGGCCTCAGGTGATACACAGAGATGAAAGAAAATCCACCTACATAAGTTGTACCTGTTTATCTGCAGCCTGCTCTTCTCTACAGCCTTCTAAAACACACATCTTACACAGCATTTCTGAGCTCCAGAAGGAAGTGGGTGGGAATCTAATGTCATGCAATGCTCAGCAGAGCAGGGAGCTGTGTGTAATCTGAGGCAATCCCCCTCTATAGTCTCCATAAGGAAACATGCACTTCTGGGGTTGTCAATCACCTGCTGTGTGCTGGGGGGGCCTCGCTCGGAATTTCTTGGTGTCGGCATAGACTGTCAGAAGTAAAATGTGCAGATAGAGGAATGAGAGGGCAGGCAAATTACATTAGGTGCTCTGGATCAAGGTAAGTTCCCACTATAGAAGGATATGCTTTGTTTATTTTTTCCATTTCAGAGGATTACAACCACTTTAAATCTAAACTCAAAGCAAAGTGCAAGCTAAATGCACAGATGATAGATGGGAGCTGTTAAACTTTCCAAACGATTTGTATCACTAACCATCCATTGCTGAGATTCATACAGCTCTACTACACAGCACAGCCCTGTTTTCATGGCTGGAAACCTCATCTTTCTCTGCTGCAGTTCTGTAACACTTACAGGTCTCCTCGCAACGGTAAGGCTGTGAATGGACATTAAATGCAAAAGCACTGATGAAGTTCATCTATCGGTCTCTGCTCTCCTCTCATCAGAATGCTCCTTTCATTGTAACACAACTGATTGGTTCCATGTTGTGTTTCTCTCTCCCCAGGGGCTCTGAGGAAGAAGGTATCACTTTGAAACGTGTTAGCCGGCAGTGGCCCTCAAAGTCTTCTCTATTATCCTCTGTAGATTGTTGTCTGACCGATTGCCATCATCTGAAGGCTATTTTACATTGCAGTTTTCTTTCACGTTTGTGAGTGCAGGCATACCCTGCTTTAACCACTTACCAACCAGCCGCCGCAGTTTTACTGTAGCAGAATGGCACGGGTGGGCAAAACGAAGTATCTGTATGTCGGGGGCGCGCGCCCCCCTAGGCGGCAGCGACAATCGGATTGGTTACAGAACCAATTGGTCTCCAGGCACAAGCCAATGATTTCTGGATCTGCTGATTGGACCTGACAAATGAAATTCTTCCCCTGTCTGTAAGTGTAAACACAGAAAGGGGAAGTGATGTCATCTCCCTCTCTGGAATTCTTTTCCGTTCCAGAGAGAGGACATCCACATGTTGCACCAACACTACACTGACACAGTACACATAGGCACACATTTCACCCCCCGATAGCCCCCAAATTAACCCCTTCACTCCCTGTCACTGTGTCACCCAGTGCAGTGGTCATATTTTTCCTTGATCACTGTACTGATGTCATTTGCGACACTAATCAGCGTTAGGGCAGTTAGTGGTAGGCCCAGGTAGATTTAGGGTACCTCCCTAATAAAGGTTTAACCCCTTGATCACCCCCGTCACTAGTGATCACCGTATTAGTGTCACGGGTGCGATGGTTAGTTTTTTTTTATAGCATCAGGGCACCCGCCATATATTACCTAATAAAAATTTAATCCCCTAATCACCTGGCGGGTGATATCAGTTAGGATTTATCGTCAGTTAGGGTCTGCGTCGCCCCAGGCAGTGGCAGATTAGGGCCAGTAGCGCTAACACCCACGCACGCACCATACACCTCCCTTAGTAGTATAGTGTCTGAACGGATCAATATCTTTGATCTGAGCAGAACTATATTAGCGTCCAATAGTTTAGGCTTCCCAAAAACTCAGCGTTAGCGGGATCGGCCCAGATACCTGGTAGCACCTGTGTTTAGCCCCCCCGCCCAGCCCAGCCGACCCAAGTGCAATATCAATCGATCACTGTCACTAAACGCATAACTGCAGCATTCGCAGAGTCAGGCCGGATCCCTGTGAATGCTAACAGTTTTTTTGGTAGCATTTGAAGCAGTCGCTGACAGGTGCTTTTTTTTCCTGCGAGTCTCACTAGTTGTACCAGTAAATTTAGAGGCCAAAATGTCCAGTTGAAGGTACACTAGTGAAGAGGCCTACACGTTTCTAAGCATGACAGATGAAAGTGAAGAGATAGTCACCCATCTGTCAGATTCAGGCTCAGAATATGACCCTGTAGACAGCAGCGGCACCCTGACAGATAGCTCTGACAACGGAGTAGGGGTCCCTGCCAAGGTCAGGCATACCCGACCCCCTTCTTCTGCTGTTGAGGTGTAAGAACCACAGGGCTCTCGTATGGAGCAGAGAGACAGTACTAGTGCCGCTCATCCTTCTGGTGAACTGGCAAGCACCAGCGGTCTAGTACATCCTGGCCGTACATCCAGCACTGCAGTAACACTTGGTGACGTGGCGAGTCCCATAAGTGCAGTTCAAGCTTATGAGGTGGCTAGCACAACTAGTATCCCGCAGCCACCAAGAAGAGCCCATAGTGCCCTTCCAGCTGCATTTGCCAACCTGAATTGGGAGTCCACCACTTCTGCAGCACCCGTACTTCCCCCATTCACTGGCCAACCCGGAATTCAGGTGGAAACAGCTGATTTTACATCACTTGATTTTTATTTGCTGTTTTTCATGGAAGATCTCTATAGATCTATTGTGGACCAAAGCAATTTGTATGCTGGTCAATTAATCGCCGCTAATCCCCAGTATACCCTTGCCAGAGATTGGAGACCAATTACGGTCTCTGAATTTAAGACCTTCCTGGGCCTATCCCTTCTCATGGGCATAACTAAAAAAAGTGAGTTGAGGTCATATTGGTCCACTGACCCAATTCACCATATGCCCGTGTTCTCTGCCTCCATGACAAGGACACGATACGAGCAGATCTTGCGGTTCATGCATTTCAATGACAATGAACTCTGTCGTCCTCGGGGTGACCCTGAATACGATCGGCTCTACAAAATTCAGCACCTCATAAATCACTTCAACCAGCAGTTTGCAGCCTTGTTTACTCCCAATCAAGTTGTCTGCATTGATGAGTTCCTGAATACGTTTTCTGGCCGCTTGCCATTCAAACAGTATCTTCCCAGCAAGCGTGGTAGACATGGGGTCAAGATATATAAGCTCTGTGACAGGGCAACAGGCTATACATACAGTTTTATGGTTTACGAGGGAAGAGATAGTTACATAGAGCCGGAGAACTGCCCAGACTACATAGGGAGCGTTGGTAAGATAGTGTAGGACTTGGTGTCACGCTTATTCGGAAAGGGGTACCACTTGTATGTGGACAATTATTACACAAGCGTGCCCCTTTTTTGATCATGGAATTGGCCCATGTGGCACCGTGCCATCTAATCGCCGGGGCTACCCCAGTGGCTTGTAGATTCCTGTCTTAGGCTGGGGGAGAGAGCCTGCTTGCAGTGTAATCATTTGCTCGCTGTGAAGTGGAGGGATAATAAGAATGTTTTCGTTCTGTCCTCCCTTCACGCAGACATAACGATCCAAATTCAAATGGTAACTGGTGTTGTGGAGAAACCCCTCTGTGTCCACGAATATAACCTTAATATGGGAGGGGTGGACCTCAACGACCAGCTGCTGGCACCGTACCTAACTGCCCGTAAGGCCAGACGCTGGTATAAAAAAAAGTGTCTATATATTTATTCCAATTGGCTCCGCTGAATACTTATGTGCTATACAAAGCTTCAGGACGAACTTTAAATTCCAGGAAGAGATCATCACAGCCTGTTTCAAGACAGTGCTGTGGCCCAACTTCCCAATCAAAATGCAGTAAGCCGGCTGCATGAGAGGCATTTTCCGTATGTCCTCCCTGGTACCCCTACTCAACGATTACCCCACAGAAGATGTTGTGTCTGCAGAAAGCGCGGATATAGGCATGACACCCGCTTTTATTGTCCCTCCTGTCCTGACCAACCTGGTCTTTGCATTGGTGAATATTTAGAACGCTACCACACACTAATGGAGTATTATTGTAGGGGACAGCATTGCACAGTCCTAGGGCACACTTACACAGGGTCTTGAAAGATGAGATGGCCATCACATTTTGAGAGACCCTAAATCTGGAACGTTTACAGTTTACATAAAAAGTGCAAAAAAAGTAAAAAAAAATTAAAAAAGCAAAAAATAGTTGTGGTTTTATTTTTCTTCTCTCTCTATTGTTCTCTCTCGTGTTCGCTCTCTATTGTCCGCTCTATTGTTCGTTCTCTATTGTTCTCTCTCTATTGTTACTGTATTTTAGAACTGTAATGTTTTGCTTTGCAGGTATGGTATGTGTCTTACTGTTATACTGTAATGTTACTTTGTTTTATTGTTAACCATCATTTGCTTAGCAGGTACGCCATTCAGCTGCAGCACAGGTTTATCTATTCTGACAGCAACAGCGTTTGATCCCACGATACGTAAGGCCGTGACTCCAGCGATGTAGGAGGTGATTTCACCACCACAGTTAAAAAAAAAAAAGAAGAGCATATATGCTGAAGCATGGGGGCAGGGGTGGAGGAACGATTTGCTCCTAAAATTAGGGGCGGATTGCCCCCATGCTTCAGCATATATTTTTTAGGCACAGATTGCGTTAAAAAAAATTTTGTTTTACTGAGTTAATGTTTTATCGTTACCATTGTTTGCTTTTCAGGTACGCCATTCAGCTGCACCACTGATTTATTTATCTTGACAGCAACAGCGTTTGCTCTCATGATACGAAAATCAGTGACTCCAGCGCTGTAGGAGGTGATTTCACCACCACAGTTAAAAAAAAAAAAAATATAAAAAAATGGTGCAAGTAGAAGTGGGTGGATGAAGGGCGGTATTCTAATGGTGGGCATACCCACCGATCAATCTTTTTCGTTAAGCCCACAGGCTGCATGAAAAAAAGAACATTACAATATATGCTCAACAACGTACTGGTATGTTGCTGGACTGAGTGGTTATACCAGAATAAGGCCTGCAGGTTTAGGTATGATTCTTTTCAGCAAGCGATCTTGGGCTCTCCTGCCCCAACAGGGAACCTGAGAATGCAGCCAGTGGTTCCGCCAGCTGACCATAGAGCTGATCAGAGACCAGAACGGCTCCAATCATCTCTATGGCCTAAGAAACCGGAAGCTACGAGCATTTCATGACTTAGGTTTCGCCAGCTATAAACAGCACCATTGGGAAATTGGGAAAGCATTTTATCACACTGATCTTGGTGTATTCAGATGCTTTGAGGGCAGAGGAGAGATCTAGGGTCTAATAGACCCCAATTTTTTTTTTTTTTTTTTAAAAGAGTACCTTGTCACTACCTATTGCCATCTTAGGGGATATTTACATTCCCTGAGATGACAATAAAAATGGAAAAAAAAAATGAAAAGGAACAGTTTAAGTTTAAAATAAAAAAGCAAAGCACCCCCCCGTGTTCATGCACAAAGGTAAACGTTGGTCTGGTGTCATATGTAAACAGCAATTGCACCATGCATGTGAGGTATCACCGAAGATGATCGAAGGTCAGATTGAGGGCAGTAAATTTAGCAGTAGACCTCTGTAAATCTAAAGTGGTAACCTGTAGAGGATTTTGAAGGCTTTTAAAAACGTATGTAGTTTATGCACGTTTGGGCGCAAATTTAAAGCATGTCGTGTTTGGTATCCATGTACTCGGCATAAGATCATCTTTTTTATGTCATCAAACACTTGGGTAATATAGTGTGTTTTAGTGCATTAAAATTGAAAAAAGTGTTTAAAAAAAAAAAAAAAAAAATTGCGTTTCAAAAATCGCTGTGCAAATACTGTGTAAAAAAAAAAAATTGCGACACTCACCATTTTAATCTGTAGGGCTTTAAAAAGGTATATACTGTTTGAGGGTTCAAAGTAATTTTCTAGCCAAAAAAAATTTTTTTTTCAAAAAGCGTCTGTCAGACAGGACTTTGTCTTCAAGTGGTTAGAAGAGTGGTTGATGTGTGACATAAGCTTCTAATGTTGTGCATAAAATGCCAGGACAGTTCAACCCCCCCAAATGACCCCTTTTTGGAAAGTACACACCCCAAGGTATTTGCTAAGAGGCATGTTGAGTATTTTGCAACCCTCATTTGTTTTTGAAAATGAAGAAAGAAAAGAATTTTTTTTTTTCTTTTTTTTAATTTTCAAAACGTCGTAACAAAAAGTGAAATCTGCAAAATACTCAACATGCCTCTCAGCAAATAGCTTGGGGTGTCTAGTTTCCAAAATTGGGGGGGGGGGGGGGGTTTGTGCTATCTGGGCATTTCATGGCCTTCAAAACTGTTATAGGCAGTGAGGAGTGAAATCAAAAATTTACGCCCTTAGAAAGCCTGAAGGCGGTGATTGGTTTTCGGGGTCCTGTACACGGTTAGACTGCCAAAAAGTCCCACATGTGGTATCCCCGTACTCAGGAAAAGCAGCAGAATGTATTTTGGGGTGTAATTTCACATATCCCCATGGCATGTTTGAACAAGATATCATTTAGTGACAACTTTGTGTAAAAAAAAAAAAGAAATCAATTTTCCCGAAACTTGTGGCAAAAAATAAAATATTCCATGGACTCAACATGCCTCTGCTAGCTTGCGGTGTCTTCTTTCCAAAATGGGGTCATCTGGGGGGGGGGGTTTGTGCTATCTTGACATTTCATAGCCTCCGAAACGGCGATAGGTGGTCAGGAAGTGAAATCACCATTTTACGCCCTTAAAGCCTGAAGGCGGTGATTGGTTTTTGGGGTCCTGTACAGGGCTAGGCTCCCAAAAGTCTCACACGTGTTATCCCCATACTCAGGAGAAGCAGCAGAATGTATTTTGAGGTGTAATTTCACATATGCCCATGGCACGTGTGAGCAATATATCATTTAGTGACAACTTTGTATAATTTTTTTTTTTGTCATTTTTTCGATCACTTGTGACAAAAAAAAAAAATATTCAATGGCCCCAACATGCCTCTCAGCAATTTCCTTGGGGTATCTACTTTCCAAAATGGGGTCATTCGGGTTTTTTCTTTTACTGCCCTGCCATTTTAGCACCTCAAGAAATGAGATAGGCAGTCAAACTAAAAGCTGCATAAATTCCAGAAAATGTACCCTAGTTTGTAGGCGCTATAACTTTTGTGTAAACCAATTATTTATTTATTGACATTTTTTTTTACCAAAGACATGTGGATGAATACATTTTGACCTAAATGTATGACTAAAATTGAGTTTATTGGATTTTGTTTTATAACAAAAAGTAGAAAATATCATTTTTTTTCTCAAAATGTTCGAGCTTTTTCTGTTTATATCGCAAAAAATAAAAACCGCAAAGGTGATCAAATACCACCGAAAGAAAGCTCTATTTTTGGGGAGAAAAAGGACGGAAATCTTGTTTGGGTACAGCATTGCAAAACCGTGCAATTACCAGTTGAAACAGCGCAGTGCCAGATTGTAAAAAGTGCTCTGGTCAGGAAGGGGGTAAAACCTTCCGGGGCTGAAGTGGTTAAGTACACCCACTATAAGTACACTCTCGAGTATGGACATATCCACGAGTTTATGTAAAGTGCCTCGTAAGTACTGTACAGACATTTTGCAGCCACAGTAGAAGGAGCTGAAGCTCCGAGAGCATAGACCGCCCTGTTCCAGTGTGCCCCTGACACCCCCACTACAGCCTAGAAGTAAAAAAAAAAGAGTATTGCTTCACTTTAAGTACATTTCCATTTTACATACTGTACATGCTCTGGTCCCATTGTGTACTTACAAGTGGGGTATGCCTGTAGTTTTTAATCTACCTTTTTAATAAAATACATTGAAGGATAATGCACAGGGTTGGTGCGCCCTCTTTTTTCTATTCCCCTTCCTGTTCCAACATGACTGTG
This sequence comes from Lithobates septentrionalis, assembly GCA_037952835.1. NCBI lineage: Eukaryota > Metazoa > Chordata > Amphibia > Anura > Ranidae > Lithobates > Lithobates septentrionalis. Next base: position 882,355 of record JBBDGP010000632.1, read on the forward strand.
CACCAGCGCACAAAGCAAGGTCTATAAAGACATGGATGAGCATGTTTGGGGTGGAGGAACTTGACTGGCCTGCACAGAGTCCTGACCTCAACCCGATAGAACAACTTTGGAATGGAATTAGAGCGGATACTGCGAGCCAGGCCGCCTCGTTTAACACCAGTGCCTGACCTCACACATTTGCTTCTGGAAGAATAGTCAAACATTCCCATACACTCCAGACCTTGTCAACAGCCTTCTCAAAAGAGTTAAAGCTGTTATAGCTGCAAAGAGTGGGCCGTCTCAATATTGAACCCTACAGACTTAGACTGGGATGCCATTAAAGTTCATGTGCGTGTAAAGGCAGGCGTCCCAATACTTTTGGCAATATAGTGCATCTGCCGTGTGAGATTTAAGGTACAGCTGCCACTGATCGATAGTCCTAGCAGAGTCAGAATGGGATTTTGTGATATTACTTCTGTGCTGCTTACTGTTCTCCTTGCCAGCGCCTCTGGCAGGAGGAAACAAAGTACTTCCTCTACCAAGATGTCTCCCTCCACACAGGAGCAGTGCAGAAGGAGTGGTAAGCAAGCAAAACCAGCAGACTATTAGCTTGCATAAAAAAGGGAATTTACTCCAGAGATAAAACAATAATCCTGCCACTTTATAAAAGTCTGGTCCGGCCACATCTGAAATATTTTGTCCAGTTCTGGTCACCAATCCTCAGGAAGGATGTGCTGGAACTGGAGAGTGTCCAAAGGGCAACTAAATTAATAAGTTGACTGGAGGACCTCAATTACCAGGAACAACTACAAACGCTAAATATATTCTGGAGAAGAGACGCTTGAGAGGAGATATGATAGCGGTATGCAAATACCTCAATGGTAATCCCAGCATAGGAAGAAAACATTTCAGTTTCAGGAAGTGTAAGAGGACACAGGGCCACTCAACTAGATTGGAAAAGCAGTTTAACACCTTAAACTGCATAGGGGGGATTTTCACTGTCATTGTGATAAGGATGTGGAACACTCTTACACAATTGGTGGTGTCAGCGGGGAGTATTGATATTTATAAAAGACTCTTGGACATGGCCTTTGCGGCCGAGTCCTGACCATGGTATCATGCCGCGATTGTCTGTATAAGCATCTGTAGTCTCAAACTGGATGAAATTGTAGATGCATGCGGTGCCTTTGAAGAAGCAGGATGTCTCCATCAAAGATCCCATTCTCTTAGAGGAAGCATTTTCTTCCTCCTATTTTTAATTTTATTCTTTACCAGGGATTTGGAGACATTTATCTGTTTCTGGAAACAGTCCAATAACACTCTCTCATATGTTATCTCCACAATACTGGGGTTGTCACCCCATGTCATGATGTCAGCAGGGCCCGGCAGACTTTCTATCAATACCACAACACCCGCTGGCTTATCTATGCATTTGGGAATGACAGAGGATTGGGAGTATGCTCCATTGGAATGTAACACACACAGTGTAAAGAAGAAAGAAGTAAAAGAGACAGAGGCTGCACAGTGAAAATAAGGGATTTGAGATATGGACAGCAATGATGTGCATAAAGCAAGAAGATATTGGTGGTGCTGAGGGGAAGAATAAGGAGCAGAGAGAGAGAGAATATAAAGGGTGAGAGCAAGAGAAAGAATAAAAAGGGGGAGAGCGAGAGAGAGAGAGAGAGAGAGAATAAAAAGGGGGAGAGCGAGAGAGAGAGAATAAAAAGGGGGAGAGCGAGAGAGAGAGAATAAAAAGGGGGAGAGCGAGAGAGAGAGAATAAAAAGGGGGAGAGCAAGAGAGAGAGAGTAAAAAGGGGGAGAGCAAGAGAGAGAGAATAAAAAGGGGGAGAGCAAGAGAGAGAGAATAAAAAGGGGGAGAGCAAGAGAGAGAGAATAAAAAGGGGGAGAGCAAGAGAGAGAGAATAAAAAGGGGGAGAGCAAGAGAGAGAGAATAAAAAGGGGGAGAGCAAGAGAGAGAGAATAAAAAGGGGGAGAGCAAGAGAGAGAGAATAAAAAGGGGGAGAGCAAGAGAGAGAGAATAAAAAGGGGGAGAGCGAGAGAGAATAAAAAGGGGAAGAGCGAGAGAGAATAAAAAAAGGGGAGAGCGAGAATAAATAGGGGGTAAATAGGGGAAGAGCGAGAATAAATAGGGGAAGAGCGAGAGAGAGAATAAAGGGGGAGAGCATAAAGGGGAGAGCGAGAGAGAGAGAATAAAGGGGAGAGCGAGAGAGAGAGAATAAAGGGGAGAGCGAGAGAGAGAGAATAAAGGGGAGAGCGAGAGAGAGAGAATAAAGGGGAGAGCGAGAGAGAGAGAATAAAGGGGAGAGCGAGAGAGAGAGAATAAAGAGGAGAGTACAAAAGATAACTTAAAGCATAAGTTCACCATTAGGAGCATGTTACACTCATAATTAGGGTGTAACATGCTCCTATGCACCCACCTCCTGCACTCCCAACTCTGATCGCAGGCTGGGGATCTTCTCCTTGCAACTGCTTTGACTTTTTGAAAACAGCGGGGCTGTGAGGGATTCCGCCTAGACAGCCGCATCATCCATTTAGAAATCTAAGAATGAAAAAACTACAAATATGGTCTCCCGCCACGGCAGACAGACTTGCAATTTGAATGGGCCGTGAGTGCACTGCTCAGCACACGCTTAGTTTATTCAGTAT